>CM053026.1:489482856-490082856 GCA_028564925.1 Lithobates sylvaticus | reverse complement strand
GGGGGTGACGGAAGGACAGTGCGGGGAGGGGGGTCGAATGTGAAAAAATGCACCTTCGCCTGAGTAGACAAAAAATCCTTGGACCAGCCCTGGGGGTGGGTATGGATGTACTTTCCTTTCCTCTGTGTTTTGCCTGTCGGACATAGTTTCATAGTTTCATAGTTAGTAAGGTTGAATAAAGACATCAGTCCATCCAGTTCAACCTGAGTGTGTGTCTACAATTGTCCCCATCCCTGTACATTACACACTCACATCAGTCCCTACCCTCAAGGAGCCCACAATCCAAGGTCCTCATTCATATACTAGGGCCAATTTTTTGGACAGAAGCCAATTAACCTACCTGCATGTCTTTGGACAGAATGCAGTGGTCTTGGGTTCCCCCAATCTCACCAGAGAGCCCGGGAATGGCTGCTCGTGGTGGCAGGGGGGGCACACTTTGGTACTATGTAGACGTGATTGGTCGGCTGTAGAGCTGTTTATATCATCCCAACAGAAAAGTCTTTATTTCTAGCATGTATGTTTTAAGTGTGACGCTGCTATCTCCTAATTTACATGTATCACCATTAAATCCTCGTTAAATACTAAATACTCATACAGTATATACCATATGCACATATACAGCTTTAAATATAATTGATATAATTGAGTGTTCCACAGTGGCGTCACTAGAGGGTGGCTAGTGGGGCTATAGCCCCGAATCTGGGGCCCATAGCCCCAAGTCTCTTGCCGCAGGGTCCCTGCCTAACCATCGGGCTGCGACGGGTGGGCTGCATGAGAGAGGCGGATGAGAGGACGGAAGCGAGCGGGCGGGCGAGCAGAGATGACATCATCTATCTCAGCCCACTCCACATTAGTGCTCTTTCGCCCTCACAGCTGGGCCTCTTCAATGTAGGAGCAAGGTGCGGTGGGGAGCAGAAAGATGACATCATCTCTCACTGCCCGCCACACATCAGCGCTCTTTTGCCCTCACTAAATGGACCAGTGCTGCCATCCTGCAACCAATGCAGCGACAATGCACATTTGGTGGCACTGGCTGGCATGGCAAGTGACCATCCACATTAGTTGGCAAGTGACAATCCACATCTGGTGGCAGGTGACGTGGCAAGTGACAATCTGCAAATGGTGGTAGCTGACATGGCAAATGACAATCTGAAAATGGTGGCAGGTGAAGTGGCAAGTAACAATCCGCATCAGGTGGCAGGTGACGTGGCAAGTGACAATCTGCGAATGGTGGCAGGTGATGTTGCAAGTGACAATCTGCAAATGGTGACAGATGACATGGCAAGTGACAATCTGCATCAGGTGGCAGGTGAAGTGGCAAGTCACAATCTGCAAATGGTAACAGGTGATGTGGCAATCTGCAAATGGTGGCAGGTGACGTGGCAAGTGACAATCCACATATGGTGGCAGGTGATGTGGCAAGTGACAATCCACATCAGGTGGCAAGTTACAATCCACATCTGGTGCCAGGTGACAGTGGCAAGTGACAATCCACATCTGGTGGCAGGCGACACTAGAGGGTGGCTAGTGGGGCTATAGCCCCGAATCTGGGGCCCATAGCCCCAAGTCTCTTGCCGCAGGGTCCCTGCCTAACCATCGGGCTGCGACGGGCGGGCTGCATGAGAGAGGCGGATGAGAGGACAGAAGCGAGCGGGCGGGCGAGCAGAGATGACATCATCTATCTCCGCCCACTCCACATTAGTGCTCTTTCGCCCTCACAGCTGGGCCTCTTCAATGTAGCAGCAAGGTGCGGTGGGGAGCAGAAAGATGACATCATCTCTCACTGCCCGCCACACATCAGCGCTCTTTTGCCCTCACTAAATGGACCAGTGCTGCCATCCTGCAACCAATGCAGCGACAATGCACATTTGACGGCACTGGCTGGCATGGCAAGTGACAATCCACATTAGTTGGCAAGTGACAATCCACATCTGGTGGCAGGTGACGTGGCAAGTGACAATCTGCAAATGGTGGTAGCTGACATGGCAAATGACAATCTGAAAATGGTGGCAGGTGAAGTGGCAAGTAACAATCCGCATCAGGTGGCAGGTGACGTGGCAAGTGACAATCTGCGAATAGTGGCAGGTGATGTTGCAAGTGACAATCTGCAAATGGTGACAGATGACATGGCAAGTGACAATCTGCATCAGGTGGCAGGTGAAGTGGCAAGTGACAATCTGCAAATGGTAACAGGTGATGTGGCAATCTGCAAATGGTGGCAGGTGACGTGGCAAGTGACAATCCACATATGGTGGCAGGTGATGTGGCAAGTGACAATCCACATCAGGTGGCAAGTTACAATCCACATCTGGTGCCAGGTGACAGTGGCAAGTGACAATCCACATCTGGTGGCAGGCGATATGGCAAGTTACAATCCACATCTGGTGCCAGGTGACAGTGGCAAGTGACAATCCACATCTGGTGGCAGGCGACATGGCAAGTGACAATCTAGATCTGGTGGCAGGTGACGGTGGCAAGTAACACTTGCATCTGGTGACAGGTGACGGTGGCAAGTGACACGATGCATCTGGTGGCAGGAGATCTGGCAAGTGACACACCCAGGGCTCCCACTGATTCTGCATTATGGTGAGTTGAACCACTTCATTATATATTAGAATTTAACAATAGAAACAGTGCGCTTCAATCACCCTGACACCATATCAACCATGGTGCCATGATGACACCAGCCATTGCCCACACAAAATTGCTTACCACTGGCATGCCCCCCTCCAGGGCCTGCAAAAAGTTTGGTGACCACTGCTATAGGCTCTAGCCCCAGATCTTTTGCAGACCGAACAAAGCCCCTGGTGCTCCATATCAATCCCTCTGCAATTATTTGTGCCATTTATGAAGACAAACTCCAATAGTGAAACAGACCCATTAGAAACACACACACCCATTAGAAACACACACACATGTGTTTAATCCACTCCAATGCTGTGACTTTGGTGACTTTGGTGATTATTTCTTTGTAATATTGTCCTTCCCTACCACTTTATTAAATAAGGAGTAAATTAGGAGATGGCAACACCACATGTAAAGGTATATACAAGATAACTGGGTGTGTGAATCACATATTAGTGCAGGATTTTAGTAGATAGTATAGTACAGCACGGGAGTACAGATATTTCAAAGTGTTTTTATTTCTAGGTTACTTCTTTTTTTCTTTATTGTAAATGGTTTGGGGAATGAAGTATCTTTGTGCCCTTTTATTGTTAAAGGGGGTTTACAGATTCTGATAAGCCTACTCCCGCAGACCCCCACAAAGTTGTGGGGAAGGAACCTTTGTTCTCATCAAAATGGGGACAAGGTGCTTTGCAAGGGGCACTGCCCCAGCAATCTCCTCATGCTGAGAGCATGTATGTGTGGATAAGGCTCTGGTATGGACCTTTGGGGCCTCACACTTTTTTTGTGTGGGTGGACTTCTCATTTTTTTTTTTTGTTTGTTTTGTTTTTCTTTTTGCTTGGTGGATAAAGGGCCTGGTATGAATTTAGGAACTTTTTTTTGTGGGGTTCTTCCATTAACATCTATACAAAACCCTCATCTAGGATTTCTTTGTAAACATTAGTTTTGATGTAGTAGGTTGTATACATCACACAGATGCCCAACCTGATAAGCAGGGTCAGGGCACAACCCAGGCATGCTATTTAACAGAAAGAAAAAATAGCACAGGCACCTCGAAGAGCACAGGCACCAGTTTAATCCAATCATAGTAAAAATTCACTCACATGTTAGAAGTTAAAAACAGGCATTTCTTATAGCTCAAACGTCCAGTGTGTGTAGAAATTCAGGGGCACACACTGAAGCTGTCACCCCCACTACCGCTGCTCTCCCGGCCGGCTGGATGATAGGGAGATAGAGAAGAGCCAGGAACAAGGGCGGGGATGCACGATGAACCACAGAGCCGGGTGCGATGATGTCACCGAACATGCTTATGACACGTTTCGGAGCATGCGTATGCGGGAACCAGACTTTTCTTTGCATGCTTGTAGATTGCTTCTGCTCCCCATAGAAGGTTTGCCCTGATCTGTGGACAACAATCCTATCCCCTGTGATTTTTTCAGAATCCGAATGATCCTACTGATACCTCTATATGCTATTTAACAGAGTTTTGCATGTTTAATGTCTGCTAAGCAACTAAATAGTGCACTCACAAAGCTAGAAAGAGCTTTTGAGCAAAGTTGTACTCTTCTATCAATTATCAGACTTTCCGCCAACAAATATTGGCTAGCAGGTTCTCAAATTTTCCGCCAACAAAACTTAGTTTTCGGAATTTCCGATTGTGTGTGCACAAGTCCGACGCACAAAAGTTCACGCGTGCTCAGAATCAAGCAGAAGGAGCCGCACTGGCTATTGAACTTCCTTTTTCTCGGCTCGTCGTACGTCTGGTATGTCACCGCGTTCCCGCGTTCATAATTGTTGCCCAACATTTGTGTGACCGTGTGTATGCAAGACAAGTTTGAGCCAACAACCTTTGAACAAAAATCCACGTTTTTTTGTCGGAAAGTCCGATCGTGTGTATGGGGCATTACACTTTAATCACTTGACTACTGGACACTTAAACCCCCTATCCTGCCCAGACCAATTTTCAGCTTTTAGCGCTGTCGCACTTTGAATGACAAATGCGCAGTCATGCAACATTTTACCCAAATTTGATTTTTATCATTTTTTTCACACAAAAAGAGCTTTATTTTGGTGGTATTTAACTACTTTCAGACCGGACCATTTTGCTGGCTTCAGACCAGACCACTTTTTTGCGATTCGGCACTGCGTCGCTTTAACTGACAATTGCGCGGTCGTGCGACATGGCTCCCAAACAAAATTGACGTCCTTTTTTTCCCACAAATAGAGCTTTCTTTTGGTGGTATTTGATCGCCCCTGCGTTTTTTGTTTTTTTTTTGCGCTATAAACAAAAAAAGAGCAACAATTTTGAAAAAAAATCATTATTTTTTACTTTTTGCTATAATAAATATCCCCCAAAAATATATAAAAAAAAAATATTTTTTTTCCTCAGTTTAGGCCGATACTTATTCTTCTACATATTTTTGGTAAAAAAAATCGCAATTAAGCGATTATCGATTGGTTTGCACAGAAGTTATAGCGTTTACAAAATAGGGGATAGTTTTATAGCATTTTTATTATTTTTTTTTTTTTTTACTAGTAATGGCAGCAATCAGCGATTTTTATTGTGACTGCGACATTATGGCGGACACATCGGACATTTTTGACAAATTTTTGGGACCATTGTCATTTATACAGCAATCAGTGCTATTTAAATGCACTGATTACTGTGTAAATGACACTGGCAGTGAAGGGGTTAACCACTAGGTGGCAGTGTAGGGGTTACATGTTCCTAGAGGCGTGTTTCTAACTGTGGGGGGGCGTGGCTGTCAGCTAGTGAATGCCGATCTCTGCTCCAATCCCAGGGAGCAGAGATCGGCGTCACTAGTTGCTAGGCAGAACGGGAGATGCTGTTTATTTGCGCATCTCCCCGCTCAGCCTTCCCGTGAGACGATCGCGGGTATCCCTGTGGCGATCGAGTCCGCGGGACCCGCGACCGGCCTCACGGGGGTCCCGATCGGCGCGCGCTCGATGGCACGGGGGCATCTTAAAGGGGACGTACCTGTACGCCCTTATGCCTGTCCGTGCCATTCTGTCGACGTACATCATCGTGCCCCGGTCGGGAAGCGGTTAATCACTGCTGGGTTTTTTTGTTTGCTAAAAAAAAAAAAGTGTTGAAAAAAAAAAAACTGTTTCATAGTTTGTTATAAAATTTCGAAAACAGGTAATTTTTCTCCTTCATTGATATGCGCTGATGAGGCTGCACTGATGGGCACTGATGGGTTCTGATAGGCTGCACTGATGGGCACTGATAGGTACTGATGGGCACCGAAAGGTGGCACTGATAAGCACTGATTAGGCAGCACTGATAGGTGGCACTGAGAGATGCCACTGATGGGTGGCACTGATTGGCACTGATTAGGCAGCACTGATAGGTGGCACTGATAGGCACTGTTTGGTGGCACTGATGGGCACTGGTAGGGCACTGATAGGCAGCACTGATCGGTGGCACTGATGAGGCACTGTTTGGTGGCACTGATGGGCAAAAATAGGTGGCACTGATTGGCAGCAGTGATCGGTGGCTCTGATGATGAGGCACTGGTGGGCACCGATGAGGCAGCTGCAGCTCCCTGTGTGAGTGACCGTGTCCCTCTGACAGACTTTCTTTTTCCCTCACGCTCACTCAGGGGAAAAAAATACAGATTACCGATCTTCTGTTTACATGACATTCAAGTTCAAGCTGATCAAGTGGTAAGGGGCTGGGATCGGCCCCTTACTGCGATCTGTGTTCAGCCGAGTCTCATAGACTCTGTGATCACAGAGCACGCCGCGTGCAACCTGCAGGGACATGCAGGCAGCTCATGCACGGGAAGACGTCCATGGAACCCTCCCGACAATTAAGGCCCGCGCTGTAGCCATCTTTCGGCTATAGCGCGGGCGGCAAGTAGTTAATAAAACAAACCCTACATTTTGTAACATCTCTGCTATTATATATACAATATAAAAGGAAAGTGCTGTTTTTGCACTTTTACCACTTTTATTAGAGCTATCCAGTAAACTAAGGCAAAAAGCAATAGTGTATTGCGTATATGCGTATATGCGTATATGCGACCTATCACATTTTGGTTTACTGTATGCTTATAAGCTAAAAAAGACAAAATACAAAAATAACAAGATACATAAAAACAAGGCTTTTTCTGGCACTTTTTGTTTAGTTTAAATAAGTTGTTTTTTGCTAGAAAATTACTTATAACCCCCAAATATAATTAAACTTTTTTTAGCAAAGACCGTAGGGAATAAAATGGCGATCGTTGCAATTTTTTATGTCACATTGTATTTGCCCAGCGGTTTTTCAAACGCAATTTTTTGGGGGAAAAATGCATTTTAATTAATTAAAAACACAATATATTCCCCACATTTTTTTGTATAATATAAAATATGATGTTATGCCAAATAAATAGATACCTAACATGTCACACTTTAAAATTGTCCACGCTTGTGGAATGGCGACAAACTACGGTACTTAAAAATCTCCATTGGCGACGTTTTAAATGCCTTTACAGGTTACCTGTTTAGAGTTACAGAGGAGGTCTATTGCTAAAATGATTGCTCTCACTGTAACGTTTGCATCGATACCTCACATGTGTGTTGTGAACACCATGTACATATGCTTCTGCTACTTATGTATGCATTCACTTCTGTGCTCGACATTTTTTTACATTTATTTATTTTACTTAAAATTTTTACACTGTCCTTATAATTATTTTTGTTCATCACTTTTATTCCTATTTCAAGGAATGTTAACTTCCCTTTTACAGAAATAAGGATGACAGATCCTCTTTAGGAAGAGATCTGGGGTCAAAAAAACATTGTCTCTCCTTAACCTTTAAAAAGTAAAAGATCAAAAAACATTTTATGGATCTTTTGCTTTAAAAAAAAAAAAAAAAAACCTGTTTACTTACACCCTGGACCGGACATCGCTCCAGTCCTCCAAGGCCATGGAGACGATCAAAGCGGATCTACTCTTTTTTTTTTTTTTAATTCAGTACTTTTTTTATTTTAATTATTTTCATAACAATACAAGTTATACATTTAAGCATACATTTCATCCCAGATACATAAACTTCTAGCATTCATCTGCCACACCAGCCACCCACTCACCCCCCCCCCCAAAAAAAAAATAATAATAATAATAATACTAATAATACTAAAATAAAATAATAAGAAAAAAAAAAAAAAAAGAAAAAAAAGAGAGAATTTTTTCCTCTGCCGCCTCCACCTGTATTCACCTCCTCCAGCCCCCTCAGCCCTCCCCCCATCCTCCCATCCCCTCCAAATATCAACCCCTACCCATGTTGGTTCATCTTTTATTTTCATTATCCCAGGTCTCTACCCATCTTTTCCAAATAGCATCAAATTTGTCTCGACTCCCTCTATGTGTATAAATAAATTCCTCCTTTAATATAGTTTCTTTTATTTGTGTTCTCCATTCTTCAACCGTCGGAGGATATATAGATATCCATTTCTGGGCTATTAGTTTTCGTGCCTGAAATAGGCCTCTCGTCAGTGCGGTATGGATATTTTTTGAGATATTTGGTTCCGCCACTATATTTAATAAGCATAGATTTGGATCTAATAACATTTCTATTCCTAGTACACTATTTATATTTTGGATTATATCCTGCCAATATCGATGGAGTTTGGGACATCTCCACAACATGTGTATTAAATTATCCGGTGCGCCACTACATCGAGGGCATAAAGGGGACTCTCTGCGTTTCCACTTAAATAGTTTCTCAGGTGTATAGTATGATCTATGCGTAATAAAGATTTGTGTTAGTTTTTGAGTATCCGACAGTGATACCTTTGGGATCGCAGACAAGACCTCCGACCACTGAGCATCAGTCAGTGCTCCCAGGTCTCGCTCCCATTGCTTCCTAGCCGGCACCTCTACCTCTTCCTCAAATTTTTTCTGCATTATCTCATAAATTTTAGATATAAGTCCCTTCTTTTGGTCCCTTTTCTTCAACAGTGTTGTTATTTTGGATTCGTTAAGCATAAATACAGATGTACGGGCCTGGACATGAAAGGCATGTCTAAGCTGGAGATATTGAAAGAACCTCTGTCTTGGAATCCTAAATTCCTCAGATATTTGCGCAAATGATTTTATATTATCATTCCAAAACAGTTGTTCCACAAATCTCAGCCCCTGAGTTTGCCAAAACCCAAATCCCTCCAATCTCTGTACTTCCTCATAATTTGCGTTATTCCATATTGGTGTATAGGAGGTATAGCCAGTAATACTAGTAATCTTTTTTATTGCTAGCCATACCTTATTAAATAGTCCGCCTGTTATGAATTTCTTATCTTTTTGAAAAGTTTTTGTCTCTAGTAGGGACATCAATGAGTATCCTTTACCCAGTGGGAGTAATAATGCTTGTATCGGATCATTCTCATCTACCTCTGTCCAGCCATAGAAATGCTGGGTTTGTGAGGCCAAAAAATATTTTTTTGGATGTGGGATAGCGAGTCCCCCCTCATCTTTGGCCAGCATTAAAGTTGTTAGTTTAATACGTGCATATTTTTTCTTCCAGATAAGTTCGCGAAAAAGCGATTCTATCCTTTTAAACCAAAATGCAGCTATCCACATCGGGCAGTTGTGAAAGATATATAATAATTGTGGGGCCCAGATCATCTTTATAAGATTTGCCCTTCCAATCACGGTTAATGGAAGTTTGCACCATTATCTTTGAGCCTAGTCAATAATGGTCTAAGGTTAAGGTCAATATAATCCCCCACTTTCCGTGTTACCTCAATCCCTAAGTACCTAATTCTGTGTTTTATTTGAATTTGTTTAGCACAGTCTGGTAAAGAAGTGTTTGCATTATGTAGCGGCATTAACACCGATTTCTCCCAGTTGATGCGAAACCCAGAGAGCTGTCCAAATGCAGATACAAGATTCATGAGTTCCTCTAAGAATTTTGTGGGGTCACTAAGGAAAATTAAGGCATCATCTGCATACAAAGCTATTTTATCCTCTCTTCCTGCACGTTGGAATCCCTCTATCCCCGCAGACTGTCTGACTGCAGCGGCCAGTGGTTCCACTGCCAATGCAAACAGCAAGGGGGATAGAGGGCAACCCTGTCTAGTCCCCCGGGACAACGGGAAAGCTGGTGACATAGTGTCATTGATCCTCAACTTTGCCCAGGGGTCTTTATATAGTATTTTTAGCCAGGTTATAAAGCCTGGGCCTATGCCAAAGGCAATCAGTACCATCCATAGATATTCCCATTCTACCATGTCAAAAGCCTTCTGAGCATCCAATGACAGGATGGCACCAGCTCCCCCGTTATCCATTGGTAATTGTAGATTCAGAAAGAGCCTGTGAATGTTTGTTGCTGCTGATCTGGAGGGGATGAAACCTGTTTGATCCCTATGGATCAGAGTATCAATGTATCTAGACAATCTATTTGCCAGGACCTTGGCTAGTATTTTAACATCAGATGTAAGGAGAGATATTGGACGATAAGAGCCAGGCTTTAGTGGGTCTTTATCCGGTTTTAAAATTATAATTATTATTGTTTCCATCATTGATTTAGGGAGTTCCCGTGTGATATATGCTGCATTCAGTACTTCAAGAAGTTCTGGGATCAAGATCTGACCGTATATTTTATATATCTCCACGGGGAGTCCATCCATCCCTGGAGATTTATTGTTTTGAATTTGTCCCACTGCTTCCTCCAGCTCTACCATAGTTATAGGGGTATCCAAGGATTCTCTTTCCATTGAATTCAATTTGGGCATAGTTAACTTGTCTAAGAATTGTTCAGTCTTTTCCTTTACATTTAGGATTTCAGATTCATACAACCGTGAATAGAAATCTACAAATATCTTTTGGATACCCTCTGTATCATACTTTACTATCCCCTTTTCGTCTTCAATGGCAACTATACTGGATGGGCCTTCCTGGTTCCGTGCTATCATTGCTAACATATGACCCACCTGTTCCCCCATTTCGTAGTACTTTTGGTTCTGCATGAATCTAGTATTTTCGGCCTTAGTTATAATCAAATTTTTATATAGCATCTGTACGTCCTGCCATGCTCTAAATTTCTCCTCATTAGAATCTAATATGTAGTCTTGTTCGGTCTGCTTAACTCTTTGGGTTATCTCTTCCTCCCACTGTCTTGTGGCTAGTTTAATTTTAGATATTTCTTTAATTATTAAGCCTCTGAGGTATGCTTTCATTGTATCCCACACCATTAACGCTGAAGCTGAGCCCTTATTATCTCCAAAAAAGCCCATTAGCAGATGTTTTATTTTACTACTCTCTGGAATCAGGGACAGCCACTGTGGATTAACTTTCCACATTGGCCGGATCAACTGTTCCGTCCACTCTAAAGTCAAAGTTAATGGGGAGTGGTCCGAGATTCCCCTTGATTCGTACTGAATTGTTTTGACTAATTGGAGAAAATGACCATTTCCCAAAGCCATGTCGATTCTGGATAATGATCTATATGTACTTGAGTAGCATGAGTATTCTTTACTATCCGGGTATCTTACTCTCCATACATCTGATAGACCCATCTCTTGTATCTGGTTGGCCCATCTTGTGGTCTTTCCCCCTCCATTACTCTTTTTGTTGCTATGTCTGTCCAGCTCTTCATTTAATACATTATTCAAGTCCCCAATTATCACTGTAGGAACATCAGGCCATTGCACCATCTTTTCAAAAACCTTTTTTAACACATCGTCCTTATATGGTGGGGGAATATACACATTTACCAAGAGGATTATTCTATCATTTATGGAGCATAACAACATTAAATATCGGCCAATCGGGTCTTTAATACACTGCCTACAGGTAAACCTAATAGAGTTTGAGATCAAAATACTAACTCCACGGGAGTATGTTGAGTATATAGCATGAAATCCATGTTTATATTTAAATTTATCAAACATTTTGTCATCCTCCTTCCCCTTATGTGTCTCCTGCAGGCAGATTATTGCGGGATCATAGAATTCAATTAGTTCTTTTACCGCGCTTCTCTTTCTGTTATCCCCCAATCCTCTGACATTCCAAGACATCACTTTAATTTTACTTGTCATTTTGCGTTAAAATAAAAAGTAAAGACAAGAATAAAGAATAAAGAGTAAGAGTTTTTTGGGGTATAACCGTGATCCCTGAAGGATAGAAGACGGGGGGAGAGAGAAGGCCATGAGGAGGAGGAGGAGGAGGAGGAGGAGGAGCAGCAAAAAGAAAAAGAAGAGAAAAAAAAAAATGGGGGAGCCCACCCACACACACAAACACACCACCCACCCTTATAACCACCCCCCTCCCCAACCCTGTTTCACTCCATAAAATCCTACTACTTCCATCCCCCCCTCCCAACTCACTTCAATCTGTATCTGGACACTATCATCCCAAGCTGAAAGTCCCTCCCTGGTGGGGGGGGGGAATCAGCTACAACAACATACTTCTTGTCCACACGGGACCCATACTGGGGGCCCACTGTAGCCATTTCCAACGTTACGGCTGTACCATGTAACTACCCAGGTGGGGCAGGAGGAATAACCCCCCCCCCCCTCCTCCCTGGGAAAAAAAAATGAAAAAAAAGACTACAGGTAGACTCTGAAGGTGAAAAATCCCCCTCTCATCTGACTCCATCTTATCTACTCTTCAATAATTATGCCTAAGCTATTCCTTTCTTCCATCCAGCCATGTACTAACTGCATCGGGTGTATCAAAAAATTGAACTCCATCCCGATCTGTAATACGTAATTTTGACGGAAACAACATTGCATATTTAATCTTTAGTGAAAATAATCGCCGTTTGACATCCTTAAATTTCGCCCTCTTCTTCTGTACTTCCACCGAAAAATCCGGATAGAAGGATACTTTATGGCCCTTATGCTCAATGTTGCCTCTCTGTCTTGCTTTAGACAATATATTATCTCTATCTTGGCAATTCAATAATCTAATAATAATTGGCCTGGGTCTATCTCCGGTGGAAGGGGCACGGCTTCTTATACGATGTGCTTGTTCTATTGCAAACGTTTTAGAGAAGCCTTCCACCCCGAAAATGTCCATTAACCATTTTTCAAAAAATGTAACAGCTGATTGGCCTTCTTCTTGTTCCGGTAGACCTAGTATGCGGACATTATTGCGTCTTTGTCTATTCTCCATTTCTTCCATTCTTTGATTTTGATCCCTTGTCTGTGTTTTTATCAAATGTGTATCCTTTTTTATCAACGGTATTGAATCCTCTAATTCTCCTACTCTTGTTTCCACCGCAGTAGTTCTTTCACATATTTTCTGATTCTCATATCTCATAGTTGCAATGTCTCCTTTTAGTTCTAACATCTGATTTGTTAATGATAACAGTGAATTATTACAAGCCTGTACTGCCATAAGAACGTCCCTGAAGGTTGGTTCCACCATCACCGGGGGGGTTAGGGTACTACAGCGTATATTTACGTCTTTATTTATTTGTGTTTCATCCATTTGTCTGTTCATCTCGTCATCTGGTGTTTCCGTGCATCCACTGGGGTCTGTTATTGATATCCCAGACGTATTTGCAGTCGATCTCCCCTTCAACCCCCATGAAACTCGTGGGTTATGAGATGTCTGTACTGTTTCATGCTCCTTCTGCCAATTTTCCATTGTGTCCAAGTTTACCACTGGTTCACCACTTTCTTGCAAAATTAGTTTTGCTGGGTTGAGGGGGTCTATTCCTTGGGTAGCCAGGTTTCCTATAGGCCCCTTTTTCAGCTCTTTCTGACTTTTCATGGATTCTTTTTTATCTGGGCCTACTGTATAGGACTCCTCCTGGGTTTTCAATGCTTTCTCCATTTCTGCTTCCTGTTCCCTCCTCCTTTGCCGTGTCATATTCCACTAATCTCCTTCTCTTTGATCTGATCTACTCTTTGATTGCCTGTGTGACCAGCCGGTGGCACCGTTGGATCATTTCTCGGGGCGAGCCAGCGGAAACGGTAAGCCCAAGAAACACCGACAAATGGGGGGGAGGGGAGAAGAAAGCTTTTCAGCGGCTCATGAGCCGATCAGAATGCTTTCAAGAGAAAGCTGGCTGAAAAAAACAATACAGGGTTATAGATGATATCTTCAGGCATAATCCCGGTAAACCACTTGCAAACCGCAACGTATACATACCGCTTGCCGACCTTGCGGTCAGCAAGAGGTTAAAAGATACAATAACATCCCAGTGCGGTTTATCACTATTTTTCACATGCCACTGCTCAATTTAAACTTCTTTGGCAAATTATCACAGCTGCTAAAAAGACAGTGGTAGCTGCCTTGAAAACCCCTACCCTTAGTTTACTTGTGGTCAAAAAACAAGTTACACGTGCCATGATCCATGGCCAGATCGATGCTACAGTACATGTTCATGTCCCTAACTATACCAAAATCTGGCAAATGTCTCCCAACTAATTATGATTCCTTCCTGCTTAAACAATAAGGACTCTCTCATGTCTTTTGCAACCACTATTTTTCTTCCCTTTATGACATAGGCATCCCCAGGAACCTCTACGCCTTCCCCCCTTCCACCCTTACCATCCCTCCCACCAATCTACTCACCTCTTTGTCCTTTTTCTTACTTGCTTGTCAATACATAAGGGACACCTTGCTCTTCGCACAACTCATCATAATTGCAGGCATTAACTAATATGTTATATGTTTTCCCGACCCTACCTAAGTGGCCTTAATCTAAAGTATTCAGTCATTGTTTTGCAACTGTTTAGCAAAACTGAAAATTTGTCTCTTGTGATTTAGGTTTGCAAGATTCCAGAATACTTGTGCATAATACAATTAACTACAGTATAGGCCAATTGTAACTCCTGAAATTTCCTAGGACCTGTGTGATAAAATTTTAAAGCCTTATCATTTATGATGAAGCAGATGGGAGGAAGTTGCATGAGATAATTATAGCTCCGACCACAAAGCAGGATGCAGGAGGATCAGTTCACAGAAATCTCACTTAGCAAGCATGACAGTAAAAATATATTACTGTCAACTCCATTCTATTTACATTAAATGAATCTATAGTGTTATGCTATCTATTATAATCCTATTATTTATCAGTCTTTCCATTAATGTCTATAAAGCTCCATACACATGGGCTGAATGTCGGGCGGCATTGGTTGGTTCAATAGAGACCAGACAACTTTGGGTCGTGTGTACTGTAGCCAGTCCGACAGAAGCCGGTTGTATGACCGGCTTCTTTTGAACGGCATGACCGAAAAAGGCATTGGCTACGAGGGCTGGCTGGAGTGTTTTGGTAGGGGGGTTGTCCCCCTGTTAGAACACAATAGAACAGCAGGGGAGATTGCTGCACTAACATAACCCATTGGGTTGAATGAAAGAAAACCTCTCAATTTTACACAAGGCCAGTGTATAGCTTTATATATTTGAGTTATTATATTTATAGTGCTTTATGCCACATAAAAATATGACAACGTTCTTTCAACCAGCAACTGAAATAGTTTGAAATAGTTTTAAATGGGGGTTTCAGCCAAAAGTGATTTAATTTCAGGCCTTATTTAGACACTGACACCCATAGTCTGTGAAAAATTAATTACTGTATATGTCCGTGAATATGAAGGTTTAACCACCAGGTGCCCTGTGCAGGCAGCCTATTCATATCTATAGGGAAGCAGCCCTGCATGGACTCAACTGTTCATCCCCATTTGATAGCTGTGCGGGTGAGCAGTCCCGAACATACACTTTCTACATTTTGGGCAGCTCATTCGCACCCACACAGCTGTGATTGTGTCCGTGCACCTCCTGCATCCCCATAGACATGAATGGGCTGCCTGACAGATGAAGTTAAGGCATTTGAAACACACAACACTGCTCCAGACCTGCACCACTCGTTCACTGCAGATGCCATTCAAATGAACACAGTATGTTGTATTGTAGCTGCACTCATGTCACTGAGAACCAGAATGCCACCGCTTCCCATGGCGAAACACTATGCTTACCAATTCACATAATCATATCAATAAAAGAACATGTATACATATGAAAATAATAAACACATTATTCAAATACTGTATAAAAAAATCACATATATTATATGTATATCTTTTGCCCCTCCTTCCAGCAAACGTACCCACCTAACCCCTTGCCAACTGCCCACAGTACAATTACTGCGGGCAGGCAGCTGGCACAGGCAGGCTGGATCACGTACATGCACGTCATCCAGCCTGTTTCGGGTCAGGGGCACACGGCATGCAGCACACCGCTCCAGTGACCGTTGTGTCCACTGAACACAGCAGATTGTCGATCCCAGTCCCCTATGCTATTACATGAACACAATGTCAACAAAGCTGTTATGAACTAATTTCATTCATACCTGCTTTGTTTCCTGCAGAGTGATGCTTTGATTGGCCCACAGGTATCACATTGTACCTGGGCCAATCACAGCACCCTGCACCATGTGATTTGCTGTAGCCAATCAAAGATCACTAGTAATCACACCTGTCATGAATGTAACCCATTCATTGCTGTTACAATGATCATCATTGTAACAGCAATCAAAGTGTGTAAAGAAAATAATTCCTGATCAACCCCCCAGAGTACAGTGTTACAATGGAGACGAGTGATGAGAGTATGTAAAAAATAAATAGAAAAAAAAAAAATGAAAAGAAAATGTTAAAAAGTTTGAAAAATGTAATAAAAAAGAATATCATTTCTTTTAACATACTGTCACCACACTGTATCCTTGATCACCACCACACCAGTCATATTATGATGCTGTACTGCACTGGTGACAGTATGTAAAAACAAAATGTGAAAAAAAAAAAATTTCTTAATTTTTCAAAAAGTTAACACACACATATATATATATATATATCATAGTTTGTAGACGCTACAATTTTAATGCAAACCAATTAATATACACTTATTGGGATTTTGTTTACCAAAGACATGTAGCAGAATACATCTTGGACTATAGTTATGAAGTAATTGCATTTTATTGGCTATGTTTTATAACAGAAAGTAGAAACTATTATTGTTGTTTTTTGCAAAATTTTCAGTCTATTTTTATTTATATAGCAAAAAAAAAAAACAAAGGTTATAAAGGTTCTGTGACCATATGATCATCTATCTAACATAAAAATACTAGGGCTGTGGAAACTAAAGATTAATTCCTCGATTAATCGATTAATTTTTTTGATCGGTACTCACCTCTCCGAGACATGAGAGAAGTTTATGGTCTGTGTTAACCCTTTTGATACCTGCTTGCATGACCACCTGTTCACTCTGTCAGAGGCTTCTTATCATCTTACCCCTATTTACCCTCTCTGACATCCTAAAAACACACATATATATATATATATATATATATATATATATATATATATATACCCCCAAGTGTCACATGGAAACTACCCCCTTCCCCTATAAATGGGTTATATGGAGACCCCATAACAGATCAAGATCGCATCAATCGAAACAACCCCAGCCACATCTGCCTAAAAACTAATATCAAAAATAGGACATAGTGGGTAACTGTCAGTACTAAACTATATAACCACCCGCACAGAACAATTCCAACCCAGTTGTAACCATTATCGGTAAAACCAAACCTAAGGGGTTGTGTCATTAACTATTGCTAAGGAAACACTTAAGATCGAACTCCTTGTTTAGCCCCCCCCGGCGCCAAGGACCCCAACTGATATATCCACCAGGACTCTTTCTTACTGATCTCTCCTATGTAATTGCACCCTCTCCAATGTCTTTTAGGGGCTTCTATACCCCAAAAAGGCATGCCTGCTCTATTTTTATTATGGCCATCCCTAAAATGTACCGATAAGTGGTGTTTTTCAAAACGTTTTCGGATATTTCTAACATGTTCTTCCATCCGAACTTTTATCGCCCTTTTATTTATTCCTACGTATAATAAGTTACATGGGCACTTAATGACATATACCACCCCAATCTTATCACATGAAATTAAGTCTCTAATAGTGTGTAGGAGCTGAGTTTTTGGATTAACAAAACTCTTCACCTTCCTAATATTATTTGGAACCCTAATACAACTATAACACCTACCATATCCTTGGAAGCCTTTAACATCTCAAAACATAAGTGGTTTGGGTATAGACGGCTCAACGATGTTATGTACCAGTTTATCTCTCAAGTTCGGGGCTCGCTTGTAAACAATCCTTGGTTTCTCTGGCAACTGTCTTTTAACATTGTGTCCTGCTTAAGGACCCCCCAATATCCACTAATGATCTTTTCCACATCTTTATTTTGTAAACTATAATCTAAAACAATACAGGTTTTCGCTATTTTTATTGCTTACTTCCTTATCTGCTAGGAGATCTTCCCTTTCTATACCTTTGATTGTATTTTTCTCTATTTTAAGAAAGTCAGGTTGGTAGCCCTTATCTATGAACATCTTCATTAATTTATCTGTTTGCATCTCAAAATCATCATTATTTGTACAGTTCTTTTTGATTCGCATAAATTGCCCACTGGGGATGTTATTAATCCATGGTCTAAAATTACAGCTGATTCTGGGTATGTATGAATTACAGTCTGTGGCCTTAAAATATGTTTTTGTTTCTATACCTTGGGTTGTGCTTTTAATCTCTAGGTCAAGAAAGTATATAGCTTTACTACTAATATCCCATGACAACATGATATTGCACTCATTGTCATTCATAATTCTTAAAATTGCTCACATCTGGTAAAAAAAAAAAATTGTACCGAAATTTTTTTATAGGCAGCTCTTTTCAAGCAAGTTTAGAGTTAACTGTGAATTATGGCCCTAAAATGATTGCTCTCACTCTGATGTTCCTGACAATACCTCGTATGGGTGGCATAATTACACTGCGCGTTTTATATGGGTGTGTGTGTGGGGGTGACAGGGGTGCTTTAAAAATATATATATATATTAATTTTACGTATTTTTTTATACTTTTTTTTTTAACTTTTTTTCTATCACAAGGGGCTAATACGACCCTTATGTGATAGCATGAGCAGGTAACAGGTATCTTTATGGTATCTTATGGAGGTTTTATTCTTCCCATTTAAAAAAAAAAAAAAAGTATTAGCTGGTGTTTCACTTTAAGTGTGGGCATCCTGGGGTACTGTTATAACAGGAAATGAAAACCTATGTAGGTCATTACCAACAAGGAAAATGCTTCAGGTTCAGGGCGACCTTGAGTTCCACCCACATCCAAACTATTCAGAGTTCACCAAACAGCAAACTAATTGGCCAAATTTGGCTTCCGGCCTCCTGCTCACTAGATGTTTCAATCCTGGGTGATGTAATTGACTGAACATGGTCCATGTTTTGTCAACAACATTAGCCAGGATCACCAGCCGGTTTGTTAATATTCAGCAGCAAGCCAGGGAGCTGTAAATTAGCAACAGGAGTGCGGTGGGAGAAGATCATTGTGGCATTGTGGCAGGGGTCATCATGTGAGCAGGTCAATAGGAATTGTTTAAATTGATTGATGTTGGATTTGCATTGCTGGACAGTGTGATTGATGCTGCATTTATATTAGGGTACAATGGTTATTTATTTTACTTTTTTAATTTAAGGATTTGGTCATGGTGTGTTTGTTTACTTTGTCAGTTTTTGTGTTTATTATGTACCTTATACTTATATAGTCATGTGGGGGCGAATATCTGGGGCCCCCTATTCCAAAGAAGGCTTCCAGATTCTTTTTACCCCCCCAGCAGATCTCCATATTCACTGGGTCAGGGATGTGGGAATGTACACTGGCATGCCTGGATAAAGGTCTGGTATGGATTTTGGGTGGACCAGGGGCAGATCCAAAGTCTAATCTCGGGAGGGGCACTGACAAAATTTTTGCGGGCAATTTGTCGGGGCAATGACTGGTGTTGGCGCTTCATCACGGCACCATGGTTAATATTGTGTCAGGATGATTGAAGCACATTATTTCTCTTATTACATTGTAATATAAAATGAAATAGTTCAACTCACCATAATGCAGAATCAGTGGGAGCCCTGAGTGTGTCACTTGCCACGTCACCTGCCTTCAGATGGGGCTTGTCACTTGCTACGTCGCCTGTTATCAGATGCAGATTATCACTGCCAGTGGCCAGTGACAGTGTCCCTGTTGTCCCAGAGTGAGGGCGGACAGTGAGAGATGATGGAATTTCTCTGCTGCCTGTGCCTGTACAGTAATGGCTGTCCTCTTTTAGATGCAGAAATGCGGTGATGCAGGGGGGCAACTATAAAATGCAATTGTATATTCAGACACACATATAAATACACAGTGTCTTGAAAAATTATTGGTAGAGGGGAGGACAGAGTGGGAGCAGCCAGGTGGAGGGGAGGACAGGGTGGGAGCAGCCAGGTGGAGGGGAGGACAGAGTGGGAGCAGTCAGGTGGAAGGGAGGACAGGGTGGGAGCAGCCAGGTGGAGGGAAGGAGAGGGTGGGAGCAGCCGGGCGGAGGTGAGGACAGAGTGGGAGCAGCCGTGTGGAGGGGAGGACAGAGTGGGAGCAGCCAGGTGGAAGGGAGTACAGAGTGGGAGCAGCCAGGTGGAAGGGAGGATAGAGTGGGAGAAGCCAGGTGGAAAGGGAGAACAGAGTGGCATCAGCCAGGTGGAAGGGAGGACAGAGTGAGAGCAGCCAGGTGGAAGGAAGGACAGGGTAGGAGCAGCCAGGTGGAGGGGAGGGCAGGGTAAGAGCAGCCAGGAGGAGGGGAGGACAGGGTAGGAGCAGCTAGGATGAGGGGGGACAGGGTAGTAGCAGCCAGGAGGAGGGGAGGACAGGGTAGGAGCAGCCAGGAGGAGGGGAGGACAGGGTAGGAGCAGCCAGGAGGAGGGGAGGACAGGGTAGGAGCAGCCAGGAGGAGGGGAGGACAGGGTAGGAGCAGCCAGGTGGAGGGGAGGACAGGATAGGAGCAGCCAGGAGTAGGGGAGGACAGGGTAGGAGCAGCCAGGTGGATGGGAGGACAGGGTAGGAGCAGCCAGGTGAAGGGGAGGGCAGGGTGGATGCAGCCAGGTGGAGGGGAGGACAGGGTAGGAGCAGCCAGGTGGAGGAGAGGACAGGGTAGGAGCAGCCAGGTGGAGGGGAGGGAAGAGTGAGAGCAGCCAGGAGGAGGGGAGGACAGGGTGGGAGCAGCCAGTGATAAAGTCCTGTACCTCTATGGAAGCCTGCACCCCCCCCCACCTGGAGTTAAGTTCTTACCTTGGGGAATTTATATTAAAATCACTGGAACTTTCTCTCTGGCTCCCCCACCTGACAGGCTCATGGTTCCTCTTCTCCTCTCCTCTCCCCTCCTCCCGCTCGGTATGTTGGGGGCTGCAGTGCACTCTCAGGTAATCGTCCTGAGCCTGCTGGTATCCGGGACTACATGTCCCATAATCCTCTATTGTTAGTTTCTCAGCTGCTCGGCTCAAGGAGGAGAAAGAGGGGTGAAAATCCCCCGCAGCTGTGGCTCTGCCTGTGTCCCTTCACAGAGCCTGTCAGCAACAGCTGATGGGGGGGTCGGCATCAGCACGGCCTGCTCACCTTGGGGGGGGCAATTGACCCATTGCCCCCACTGGATCTGCCCCTGAGGTGGACCCCACTACACTTTTTGTTTGCTTGTTTGTTTGGGTTCCCCTATATAAATGTATACCAGACCCTTATCTAGGCTAAGGGCCTAGTATGAATTTGGGGGGCGTGCTCATTTTTTTGGTGTTTTTTAGCGTGGCACCTCTGTTCAAAATCCATACCAGACTTCTGTCTGGGATAAGAGTCTGATCTGGATTTTGGGGTGGGAGGGGCATACTTTTTTTTTGGTATTCTTTACTTCTGCTTAAGTGCATAATGTTTTGTATTATGGATTTTTGGTCACTAAATTTCACTGGATTTTTCACCTATTGGATTGCGATCAACCTCCTTTCATGTATTGAAGTTTACACGACTGTGAACCAGACCTGCACCTAATGGCATGATTAGGAGGCTAGTAAACAAAGTGGGCTGACCTGGAACAGTGTTTGTATGTTATCTAAAGATACTTAGTGGAGCCATCATAGGTGATGAATACAGCTTGAAGTCTGTACCAGCTTTAAGCATCTGGATCCTGAACCTCCACCTATTATTTTTTTTTTTTTAAATTGATCTAGCTCTGTCAGTTTTGATGGAAACTATTAGAGAACAGTCTTTCAACTGTTATTGATATATTGGACTAAGGTGGGGAATTAAATAATAAAATACCGTTCTATGACATTCAGGTTCTTGGTTTTAAACCACCCCAGGGTAAATCTGGCTGTTTACTTAGGGCCTTTATTGAGCTGGAAAATTACCTTTTGGTCTGTTCTTAGGTTTTTTGAAGAATGGAACAGGTTATCCTCTACAAGTGACCTGCATTTGGCAATATCTATAATTCACTCAACCCTAAACAAACTTTGATTAAAAAAAATGATGCTACTGCTACCATACTTCAACAAGGGAATGGTATTCTTGGGTTCAGTGTTGACTTTAAATTATACTAAGAGCTAGTTCACACAGGGGCAGCACGACTTGCAGGTCACGACTCTGTGAGGCGACCTGCACACGACTTCAGCGGCGGCTTGCAAAATGACTTCTGTGTAGAAGTCAATGCAAGTCGCCTGAAGTCACCCCAAAGTAGTCGACTTGAGTCGTTCCTATTAGAACGGTTCCATTGTACAGAACGGAACACGACTTGTCAGGCGGCTAAGTCGCCTGACAAGTCGCCCTGTGTGAACCGACTTTTAGGGTTTGTATGACTGCAAAAGAAACCATGTTTTGGTCTGATTGGATCGAAGAACCGTTGTTTTATTTCCTGCATTTAGAATATTTCAAATAAGATCAAGAACATATTTATATAGGATTTATGGTACTCAGATTGCCTAGGAGGCTGTGGTGAGGCTGTGGTAAGGTTGCCTCTGGCACCTACAGAAATTGGCCTTGAGCCAGGGCCCAAGGTAATTTAGTTTTTTTGGGGGGCTAAAAAATAAGTAGACTTTGCATTTTCAAACTCGTTGCTGAGCTCTTCATTGTGTTCTAGAATTAGCTGAATATTGAAATGTATAGGAAGGTAATCACATGTCTCTGTAATCCCCTCTTGGACGAACAATTCTGTTTAAAATTTAAATGAAACGCAAAGGTTTAATACATTTTTAAGGAAGTGCAAGATGACAAAAATAAAAAGGCCCTTGGATGATCAAAGTAACTTATGGGTTTAGGAAGTTAAAGAATTTAATGTTAATTGAGCATGCTGTGGTATTTTTGGAATAGTTACATGTGAACGTTTTGGTAAATTAAATCCTGTAAGATATAATTGCTAGTATTTTGTATAAGTATTCGTGCTGTAATACTAGTGTAGTGTAGTGACGAAAGATCAGAGGAACTGAATTTATTCACTCTTGAGAAGAGGAGATTAAGAGGGGATATGATCACCATGTATAAATATATAAGGGGTCCATATAGTGAACTTGGTGTTGAGTTATTCACTTTACGGTCATCACAGAGGACAAGTGGACACTCTTTACGTCGAGGAAAAGAGATTTAATCTCCAAATACGAAAAGGTTTCTTCAGTAAGAGCTGTGAAAATGTGGAAAACTCCTTCCAGAGTTGGTTCTGGCAAGCTCAGTAGATTGCTTTAAGAAAGGCCTGGATACTTTCCTAAATGTACATAATATAACTGGGTACTAACATTTATAGGTAAAGTTGATCCAGGGAAAATCCGATTGGCTCTCTGGGATCAGGAAAAAAAATTTCCCCTGCTGTAGCAAATTGGATCCTGCTTTTCTGGGGTTTTTTTTCACATTCCTCTGGATCCACTATGGATATAGGATTGGGTATATGGGATTGTATGATATTTTTTATTTTTATTTTTTTTTATTTTTTTTATAGTTGAACTAGATGGACTTGTGTCTTTTTTCAACCTGACTAACTATGTAACTAACACATTGCAGGAATTATTCTAGGCATCTCTGAAATAGTGATTATGCATAAAAAAAGAGAGCTGTAATTATCTGCACCTAAATTTGTATAAGTAATAGAACTCAGTAATAATTCTATATGGTAGGAATGATATACATAATTAATAGAAATAATACTGTTGAGGGATACAAATTATAAACCTTAACAACTTTTTAAAAGTGGGAATGCTGTTCTAAGGATTTAAAGAGGAACTACAGACTACCTAGCTAAAATTATAGAAAACTTACCTACTAGTCCATTGTCTTCCTTCAAGCCCAAAGTTCAACTTAGTCACCTTCAGCTTGGAACAAAATCCTGCGCATGCACAGACATGTTGTGGGTCAGAACCACTACATGCCTGAGCATGTGTGGGACTTTGTTCCAAGATGGGACTACTGGTCCATGGAGTCCAGGGTTGTCTTCCTTCCTTCCCAAAGTCCACTTTAGACTGAGCAGAGAGACTTGCAGCAGTCTGCACATGCACTGGGATCTTGTGCTTAACTGAAATACTTCCTTTTGGGATGTGATGTAGACATCCCAGGAGGCAATGAGTGACTGGACCACGTCATCACCAACTAAGCTAGGATTCAGGAAAAGATTTAACGAAAAAATAAAAAAAGGAATTTCACGTTTTTTAAGAATTTATATTTTTAAAAAATCATGCAGTAAAGTATGGCAACATTTGTCAATAACAATAATTTGGACATATTTCTGAATTGTTTTTATTTGCGCCTTCTTGGATGACGTCCAAATCTGCACAAATTTTATGGCTTGTCAAGTACATTCAATTATATTTGCAATAAACAATGGATGGTTAATGCCTACTTTAGCTAGTGTGGAATCATAGCATATTGTCACACTGTAAATAACACATAATTCGCAGACTCTTAAGTTTAAAGCGTAATAATTACATAATCACTACTCACCCAGTCCTTTCCTCAAGCTAGTTCCAGCTTACTTGATAAGCGTTCAAAGATGCTTTAACTCCAGTTACTGTTTCAGTACTGCAGAAAAGGGAAGGAAGGCTTGGGATTATTTGAAGAAGGTGTGCAGAGTGACACACTATTCATTTAACCACTGCATTGCTAGAGTGTGTCTTATACCAAAATGATTTTTTTTTTTTAAAATCAAACCTGAATAAATGGCAAAAATAAATAAATAAATAAATAAATAATAATTGCTGCAGTTTGTCAAATAGGATTTAGTCCAGGTTATCAAATACTTACATATGCGAGTATGGGAACGCGTGTAACCCACGGGCACCCGCAGCGAAAATACTCTGCCCTTTAGCAGGCATGTAAGTGTGCTATTAAAGTGTAAGTCCACCCTAACACTAAAATCCTTGCATCTACAGACATCCACGATCTAACACTAACCTATCTAACCCTGTAAAGAAGAAATCAGTATACATACCTTTTTTTGAAGCCGATCTGACTTGGTCTCCAGCAGCAGAAGCTTTACAGAGGACATGGCCGACAAAGGCTGTGAAATTAATGAGGAGTGACGTCACCCATAGACCTACTATGGGGCTTCCCTTGTCGGCTGTGTCCTCTGCACCTACCCAGCTGACAGCTCAGCATTGAATTGGCTTCAAAAAAGGTATGTATACTGATTTCTTCTTTACATGGCTAGATAGGTTAGCGTTAGATTGTGGATGTCTGTAGATGCAGGGATTTTAGTGTTAGGGTGGACTTCTACTTTAAGTATATATGGCACCTTCATGCATTTGAAAACGCAGCAGGTTTTTGGGTGAGTGAAACTGAATTGTGCCACAGCAACATGAAGTTCCGTGTGGCTTCCCTGCAGGTGAGTTTTAGAAAAAGGGTCGTAGATTACCTTGTCCCAGTCAGTGCCAGGACAAGGTCAGCTAAAATCCCCTCCTTCCCCAAAATGATTTCAGCACTAATCTGCACACTTACCCTAAGCATAAATTCCCTTGCAAGCCAAAATTCTCCCAAACAAAAAGTCCCCCTCTTTCAGTTCAAATCCATGGGGGCCCCGCACTAGAGAGGCCACTGGCTGTCAGATCACCACTGTGCAGTGTTTCAAAATAAACTGGTATGAAAATCGCTCGCCCTCCTACTATTCCACACCACCACTGCGCACAAATAAAAATTAGTTAAACACCTATGTGTATAAAAATAAACTAAGCAGCTACTTAAATAGATAAATAATGTAAAGTGATTTTAAATGAATAAAACAGTAGCGCTAATAATCACAGTGTCTGTGAATAAACTAAATATTTAACCTGTGTAAACAATACTGAAAAATAATAATCACCCTGTATAAACAATAAACAAAAGTCCATAAACTGTTACTTATAGTGATAATGTTTCAAAAAGTGACAGAAAAGTGAATGAAAAATCCTGAAGCAAATAAAGTTTTGAAGTGTCTTTAAACAAAGTTCTTGAAGTGACTTGAAAAAATATATCTTCCACCACACCACCTGTGTTCAGTGCTACCGCACCCTAAGGAAACGCACTCACCAGCAGTATATGCCTTGCACTCTCATGCTCGGCCAACTCGCTTACTAGCTCCACATATAAGGAAAAAAGAGATGCTTCCAATAGTGAAGTAGAGTAAACCATTTATTTCAACAGCACACAAAATTCCTCAACCATTGTACTCACATCCTTCATATAAAAATAAGGCACTTCAGCATAATCTTTTCAACAGGAAACAAGGACCCAGCAGTGGTGACCCGATATATTATGCTCTCGGCGGACCCGGCGTTAATACCAATATGTCTCACCCTCCACGCTGTCTCCTTTCTCTTTCACTTCACACGGCACAGCACACCCAGTAAAGCCCCATACACACGGTCGGATTATCCGATGGATTCTGTCCTATCGGACAATGTTGTCGTAAATTCCGACCGTGTGTAGGCACCATCGGACAGTGTACGTCGGATTGTCCGACGGACAAAGTCCTATCTCCTGCTGGATAGATTTTTCGACAACAAAGTCCGATCACACCAAATCCGATCGTGTGTATTGAATTCCGACGGACAAAGTGCTACGCATGCTCAGATCACATTACAAGACCAAAGCTATTGGCTACTAGCCTCTACGTAGTCCCGTCGTAGGCAACAAACGTCACCACGTTCAGAATGATCGGATTTTCCGACAACTTTGTCCGACCGTGTGTACGCAACACCAACATCGGACAAAGTACGACGGGCATGATCCGACGGACCTGGTCCGCGGATAATCCGAGCGTGTGTATGGGGCTTAACTGTAACGTTGAATGTTAAATGCTCCTCACAGTTGCCATGTAACCATACCCATACCCTTATTTTTATATGAAGGATGTGAGTACAATGGTTGAGGAATTTTGTGTGCTGTTGAAATAAATGGTTTACTCTACTTCACTATTGGAAGCATCTCTTTTTTCCTTATATTTGGAGTGCAATTATCTAACATTCTGTCTGGATCCATCTGTGACCCATGTGGAGCTATTAAGCGAGTTGGCCGAGCATGAGAGTGCAAGGCATATACTGCTGGTGAGTGCGTTTCCTTAGGGTGCGGTAGCACTGAACACAGGTGGTGTGGTGGAAGATATAGTCACTTCAAGAACTTTGTTTAAAGACACGTCAAAACTTTATTTGCTTCAGGATTTTTCATTCACTTTTCTGTCACTTTTTGAAACATTATCACTATAAGTAACAGTTTATGGACTTTTGTTTGGATTTGTTTTCCTTTTTTGGACACCTGCAAAAAATATATAATCACACTTCACATTAATTTTTCACTTTATGTATATAGGTGATTAATTGTGTTGTTGTTTTTTTAGCACTGTTTATACAGGGTGATTATTAGTTTTCAGTATTGTTTACACAGGTTAAATATTTAGTTTATTCACAGACACTGTGATTATTAGCGCTACTGTGTTATTCATTTAAAATCATTTAAAAATTCATTTAAAATCACTTTACACTGTGCAGTGTTTGCTTACCCACCCCCTACCCACATTGTTTTCTGGGAGAAGATTTGGTGGGTAGGGAAGCCATCAGAAATTTTTGGGCCCCTTACACAGCTTTAGGCCTGGGCCCCCTGTCTCCCCCCCCCCCTGAGCTTGACCACCAACATTCCCCAGGGCTTGCCTATGGGCCATCCTGCCGAATCCGCACACAAACCACCTCACCTGTATGCACTCAGCCCCCCCCCCCAATCCTGTATACATGTCAGCCTCCCCACTTACCTGTATATTTGTCAGCTGCCCCCCAAACCTGTATATTTCTCAGCCCCCTCACACCTGCATATATATCAGCCCCACACACACACACACACACCTGTATATATGTCAGCCCTCCCCCCCACACACATACCTGTATATATGGCACATCAGCACGCGCCCCAGTGCCACCAGGAGCACAAACACTAGCGCGCACCGGCGCACATCAGCGCGCACCAGCACCAACAGGAGCGCACACACCAGCGCCAACAGGAGCGCGCGCACCAGCGCGCACCGACGCACACCAGCGCAGCCAGCACCGCGACCAGTCAGATAACCTCTCTGACAGATCCCCTTTACCCATCCGGACTTCTTTTGGCCTGGGCAGGCTCCTCAGGCCCCTTACAGTTGTAATGGCTGTACCCCCCTGATGGTGGCCCTGGGGGTGGGTAAACAAACTGCACAGTCTCGATCTGACAGTCATGATCCAGGAAAGCTGTAGTGGCAGGAGGGAGGAGCTGGAGGGGAGAGAAATTACAACCCACACGTCCTCCTGGCTTTCTCCTCCTCTCTTGATCTGGCTTGTCTCTTCCAGCGCTAAGCTGACAGGAGTACTGAAGCTGCCATCACTTCTCCTGACAGCTTGTAGGTAGGAAGTCTCCATGCAGCACCCCCCCACCTCACATGTTACCACTGCGCCCTGGGCAGCTGTCCCTCCTGCTCACCCCTTGTCTCAGTCCTTGTTTGGGCTTCCGCTTCTACCTGTCTCTCTGCCATACTTCTCATCCCCAGGGCCTCCAGTTATGTTATATCTGTCAAGGAGCACTGTGCACAGCAACACCACAGGAAGAGTAACATCATTTATTTGGGGGTCAATCACTAACTTCTGGATTGCTTATAATGGGATTTGTGGGATTTCTGTGGCCATCTTCTTTAGTATGAGAACCAGAAAAAGCTGAAATAATCTCAATAATTGACTGCCTACAAATCAACAAACTTTATCCTGGCATAAAGTTAAAATAATATAATTTACTCATGTAAGCCTACGTTTAAAATCACATAGATTATCTTTAGTACGATGTGTCTCTTGTGCTGATGTGTCCTCCTTTTACCACAATCTTTTTCCTCCACTTCCCCCCACCCCATCACTGTCCTCTTCTGGTGTCTAACTATGCTCACCCTTTTCACCCACCTACTCCATTCATAGAAGCCATACTACAGCTTCCATGAATGAAACATGATCTATGAATGGAGGAGGCAGAGCTATCAACCATCTGCCTGTCCTCCATTCATAGATTGTGTGTTATTGAAAAAAGCTATTGTACAGCTTCTATGAATGGAGCAGCTGGGCGGAATAGGCAGGCAGAGTCATAATAAAAGGACATATATGCATTTCCCTTTGAGCGGTTATTTGAGCCAGGGGATGAAATCCTTATATACCATCCTTTATATCTTCAATTTTTGTGGTCTTAGCAATCTGCCATCTAGTGGTGGACTCAGTATTTTATTAGCATGTTTGCTCTATGTTTAATTGATCATTTAATTTAATACTGCTTTTTTCCAAAGGATGTTTGATACCAATAAATATGTGTTTTTGTCATGTTACAGCCAAAAAGGTAAACCATATTTTATTGGGATTTTATGTGATAGACCAACACAAGTGGCACATCATTGTGAAGTGGAAGAAAAATGATAAATGGTTTTCAAATTCTTTTTACAAATAAATATCTAAAAAGTGTGGCGTGCATTTGTATTCAGCCCCCCTGAGTCAATACTTTGTGGAACCACCTTTCACTGCAATTACAGCTGCAAGTTTTTTGGATAGGTCTACCAGCTTTGCACATCTAGAGAGTGACATTTTTGCCCATTTCTTTCCATTTCAATCGTCTTTGCTCAAGCTCTGTCAGATTGGATGGAGAGTGTCTGTTAACAGCAATTCAAGTCTTGCCACAGATTCTCAGTTGGATTTAGGTCTGGACTTTGACTGGGCCATTCTAACACATGAATATGCTTTGATCTAAACCATTCCATTGTAGCTCTGGCTGTATGTTTAGGGTTGTTGTACTGCTGGAAGGTGAACCTCCTCCCCAGTCTTAAAGCGGGACGGTACCTGAAAAAAAAAAAAATGAAAAGCCAGCAGCTACAAATACTACAGCTGCTGACTTTTAATAAACAGGGACCAACTACTATATACTAAAAAACACAGAGAAGACACAAACCAACTTAGAATCATTTCACGTTACAATAATCAACAAAAACAACTGAAAGCAATAGTTGAAAAATATTGGCACTTGTTGACATTTGACCCTTTGCACCGGGATTGAACGAAGCCATTTGGTTCAAACCCTTCTTGGAAGGATTTGCTTCCGGAGGAATGGAAAAATAAAAACATTAACACAATAAACCTCTGACAACAATCTAGGATGTGCTTTTGACTATGTATACTCATTGTTACACATTTTGTATATTATACTTTTATATCTATCTTTATTTTCGTTAATACAACCAACGATGTTTTACAATCTATAGTATACCCAACACCATCCATAGACGTATGGAGTTTCACAATCCATAGTATACCCAATATTATCTATATGTCTATACATACCGGTAACGATGTAAAAAAAGTTTTTATGTATCCAATTTTTCAATAACTATTCTGTACACACTCAGATACGATATTGTAAAAAATATGGTGAAGTTGACAAAGTGCACACAAATACGGTCACAGGTAAGCATTGACCTGGCAGCGGTTGTCTTTTTTTCGTTGCTTCTCTCCCCTTTCCCCTTTTCCTGTCCTCTACTTCTATCTAGCTCTGGTGTTCCCCTCTTTCTTGTCCTTTTTCTCCCCTTTCTCTCTCTTTTTTTGTTCCACCATGGGATGACACTATATCTCTACATTGGAGATAACATACAAGGGGTCAAACTATGTCTGTCCCCCGTCCTAATTAAAATAGAGGACAGATTTAGATAAATGACTCTTTTTCGTCCTTTAAATATCAAAAATAACATAACTCTTCAAAAAATGCATCCTACTATGGTGACTCCTTTATCTAATTCATTTTATGTCCTTTGAACTATCTCCCCTCTTCTGGCAGGCGCTTTACCAGACGTGGGACAGCCCGGCACGTGAGCCGCCCGCCTATCAAGGCGGTGCGGCGTTCAGAGAGAAAGGCGATTCATCGCTTCTTTCTCCTACGGCCCCTCCCATCGGATCTGCGCGACCAATGGGGAGAGGGAGCCACATCTCCATCTTGCTTCCCCCCCTGCGCATGCGCACTCCGTCTTTGAGGCCTCACGTGCCGGCGGGAGGAGTGGGCGGGGCCGCGGCACATTGGGCTACGGCCGCGCGCGCACCACTCGGGAGGCCAACGCCTCTCTGATTCTCGTACCCCACAATCGGCCAGCTGAGTCTCATGCCAGCTGATTGTGGGGATGTGCACAAACACATAAATACACAGTCCTTTCAGTCCTAGTTGTAACGAACGATCATCCGGACGGCAACAGCACCTGTCTATACTACCACCTCACTGGGCAAGGTATACAGATACTTATATACATTTTTCTAGGAAAAAAATTCTTTATTTTTTTTTTTTTTCTTTTCCTTTTTTGTTTTGCTATGATCATTTCATGAACATACATTCTCTTGTAGACTTTTATCAATATTTGCTGCAATAACTTAAACAACATATGCCTTACTGCCCGATTGATGGCAATACTCTGATACCTATGTGTACAACACTTTGTGTGGGATTAATCCCACCGTACCTCTCTGGTTACTGTTACAAGCACCATGGCTTGGATACATAATCTTTTTTTCCCCCTACTTACTCGAAATACTGATGGGGGAAATAAATTCTTAAATAACATTAAAAACATGGAAATAAATTTTATTAAAAAAAACATCTCATACAATCTTTGATGTATATCATACAATCTCTATTTGAATTGTTTTTCTTACACAGACGGTACTTTTTACCCCCCAAAAAAACTGGGCCCTACAAAAATACTACCTTCAAAGTACAAACATAGGCACTTCACCCCATGCAACGTGAGTGAACTCTATACTTTATATAATAGATAACATCTCTTTGGAATGTAATACTCTATTTAAGAATCAAGAAAAAAAGAAATTACAGTATAAATGGAAATTTCCCTTGATTTACATCTATATATTTGTTTTATTTTGCAGAAAAGTATGGGAATTAAGAGACATATTTGTTGACCTCAGCAGTCCGACGTCCTCTGTTTATAGCGCCTCTGCCTTACTAGGGCCTTCTGGGCCTCATCAGTGAGCCCTGTGCGATATGTCGGTTTAATTGCCCATATCTGTGCTGGCCCCCTCTGGCCTTTCCTGGCCTTTTTCTATACCTAGGCTACTTCCAGAAATAAATCTCTGGTCAAACTACAGGAGGAAAGTAGATAGAAGCTTCAATCTGGCACCCCATGCTACGCCTCTGCGATATACTGTTTTTAATACGGTGGAACAATAAAACCACCAACGCATCATCATACACGTGAGTGCGCACTTTTGTCTTCTTCACCTATTTTATTGTTGCTGGATTTGTTCTCTGTATATCTTCAAATCAATTACCAAGCATTTCTCGATGTATTTGTCTCCCAATACCAATCCTCCAAACAACTTCCTCTCCCATATATGTGAAATATCATCACTTGAAAATGCATATAAATGTATGTTATCTCTTCCATATTTAGAATTATTCTCTATATTCGACAATACAACCACTGAAGAAGGAGGACACTGTCTTACTCCGAAACGCGTCTGGTTAGATGTCTTGTATTAGAATATACCTATGATTGATGCTGCTTTTTACTTGTATCATACACACTTTCTATATATTATATATTTTTTCAATAAATATTGTTACTCTACTATACTTTGAAAAAAAATTTTTTTTTCATTCAAAAGGTTTATTGAAGGTAAGTTACAGTACAGGTGATCGCATAACTTGAAGACAGGTACAGTCCTGTCTGTACATTTTTTGTGTTGGCAGTCAATAATAAACCAGGAACAATTAAGATTCAAAACAAATTAACATTCAACATTTTCTGTGAGTGGTCTAAAGAGGCCTTTTCGTTATATCATTCAATGCTCAGATCACATGTCTAGTTTTCATATTGGTCTCGTTATGATTACCTTCTATGTCAGCCATATGGTGGCGAGTAAGATTGAAACAGGTGACATTTAATGTCAAGATATATAGATGAGTATAGGAAAGGTGAGAGAAAGGAAGAGAGTAGTTAGATGTATGGGACAGAGAAGAGAGAAATAGAGGGTTGGTAGTCATATATGGTAGCCTAAGTATTGGGGTACATTTCAGTTATATCTGTAATTCGGTTCTCCATCTAAGTTTTTGCCTGATGGGCAGTTTGTTCACATACCTCCCCAAAGGTGGGGTGTTATTTTTCAGCCAAGGTTGGGTAGGTTAAGTTTCTCATATTCTTCAGAAAATCTAAAAGCAACCCAAGGGGCCCAGGTTTTGTGGTATCCATCCGCATCATCATTGGACTGGGCCCTTGTCTCCTCCATGCTACATATGTCCCCTATCCTATGAAGCCACTCTTTAACAGAGGGGACCCCAGTAGATTTCCAGTATAATGGTATGAGCGTTTTAGCCGCATTAAGCATATGTTTGGACAGGGATTTCTTGTATTTGGAGAGTGAGAAGTTGGTAACATGGAGGAGGCAACCGGCCGCATCCAGCTTCAACGAGGTATCAGTGACATGGCGAATGATTGTAACCACTTTTTCCCAGAATCGTGTGATAAGAGGACAATGCCACCAGATGTGTAGGACCGTACCTTTGTCTTGTCCACATCGCCAGCAAAGATCCGAGGTTTGGGGGAACCACTTATGTAACTTGACCGGAGTGGCATACCAATGTGTAAGCAGTTTATACGCAGTTTCCTGCATTCTGGTGCTCAAGGAGCATTTATGTGCTAGTATACAGGCTTTTTGCCATTGTGTGTCTGTTATTTCTATGTTAAGTTCCTCCGACCACTTCTTCCGAAATCTGTCCAGGGCGTGCGGTGCTGAGGCCTGGAGCCAGGCATATGCTAAGGAGGTGGCTTTGGGTATTGGGGCCCCCTCCAGGCACACTGATTCCATATCTGTCATTTGTCTAGTAAAGTGCATTTTGCGTCGTGCATCGTTTACATAAATTCGTATCTGGAAGTATGTCCATAGGGGCATATCCTGCACATGGGCCTCTCCTTTCAGTTTCTGGTAGTCCTTAATAAGGACGTTCTCAAAACAGTGGCTGGTAAGCAAAAGGTGTATTCTCGTCTTGTTTCTGTAACGCACGATTCGCTACCCCTGGTGGAAAGTCCGGGTTGTCTTTAAGTGGTGTCAAGGGGCTTAAGGGTGAAGATACGTTTGTCTTTTTAATGATTGAGTGGAATATAGATAGGGTGGTGTTCAGAAGGGGGTGTTGTCGCAGAGTCGGTGGGTAATTTTTCATCGAAACCCATGGGGAGAACCTCAGGGGAATCGGGCTTAACTCATTTTCTAGGGGGACCCAGTCTTTAGTGTCCTGGTGGCAATGCCAATCCAGGATTCTGGTCATATGTGAGGCGTGATAATATTGTTTGTAGTCGGGCAGGCCCATTCCCCCTCTTTCTTTCGCCCTAGTCATTAACTCAAATTTGATTCTCGGGCGCTTGTGTGCCCAAACAAATTCAAGCTGGATTGTTTGTAGGGTTTTGAAAAAGCACTGTGGAATCAGGACCGGTAAGGTCCGGAATAAATACAGCACTCTGGGCAATATTGACATCTTACAGATGGCTGCCCTCCCGAACCATGAGAAATGTTTGTTAGTATGCCAGGACAGCAAATCTTGTCTTATGATTTTGAGCATGGGTGGGAAATTCCTCTCAAAAATTTGAGATATCTGTGGGGTTAGCCATACGCCGAGGTACTTCATGGCAGAGGATACCCATTTGAAGGTGCTATTTAGTTGTGCGCTATGTAGTGTATCCTCTGTCATGGTGATATTCATCGCCTCAGACTTCGTATAATTGATCTTTAGATAGGAGACGTACCCGTACACCGTGAACTCCCTTAGCAGTGTGGGAATTGACGTGAGGGGTTTCGTTAGGAAAAATAGCAAATCATCGGCGTATGCAGCGATTTTAAATTCCCGTTGACCCACCCAGAAACCCTCAATATCTGGTGATAACTTCACTTTCCTAATGAAAGGTTCCAACGAGATGATGAAGAGGATTGGCGAGAGGGGACACCCTTGTCTTGTACCATTGGTTATTTTTATCGTTTCGGACAGGGTTCCATTTATTTGTAGTTTTGCTGATGGGTTTTGGTATATCGCCGAGATCCAATTCATCATGCGGGTACCAAGGCCAACATGTTCGCACGTTGCCAACATGTAGTCCCATGCTACTCGATCGAAGGCCTTCTCCGCGTCTGTAGACAGAAGAAGGCCCTCGATCTTTCGTTCCCTAGCTGCATGTATAAGGTTTAGTGCCTTTGTTACATTGTCTTTTGCCTCTCTGCCTGGCATAAACCCTGCCTGCTCTGGGCCTATGATGGTGTGTAGTAGTGGTTTAAGTCTGTTTGCTAATATTTTGGTCAGGATTTTAACATCAAGGTTCAGTAACGAAATTGGTCTATAGCTAGGGCAGTGTTCTGGGTCTTTGTTTGGTTTGGGCAGGACTGTTATGTGTGCCCCAAGGAACATCGGGGGGACTTCCCTGGGTGTAGCAAATGAATTTAGAGCTTTTAGAAGTGGGCCAGTCAGGTTGTCTAGGAAGGTCTTATAATATATAGAGGAGAAGCCATCAGGGCCCGGGCTTTTCCCATTCTTCATATCTTTTATTGCCGCTTTAACTTCTATTTCCTCAATGGGCCGTTCAAGGAGTTCAGTGTCAGTGGTGTGTAGCGTGGGCATTTCTGCCCCGCGCAAGTATTCATGAATTGCTTGTGTTCTGGTTCCTTGCATGTCGGGTGGTTTGTGAGGGTTCGGTAGGTTATAGAGATTGGAGTAGTAGGAGTGGAAATGTTGTGCAATCTGCTCATCCGTCTGATCTAACGTTCCCTGTTTGTTTCGTATACCCTTAATGTTGTTGCTAAGGCGGGGGTCTTTTAGGGCTCTGGCTAAGAATTTGCCTGTTTTGTCCCCGTGTTCGTAATATATTTTTTTCCTGAAAAACAGGAACCGTTTAGTGGTGGCATCTAATATTTGTTGTAGGGCTTTTCGGGTGTCAAGTAGTTCAGTCGCCGTCTGTTTGGTGAGGGATTGCTTATGTTGTAGTTCTAGTTGCGAGATTCTATCTACTAATTTTGAGATCTGTTTTTCCCTGTCCCTCTTTCGCTTAGCTCCCGCCCTCATCAATTCCCCTCGCATGTAACATTTGTGAGCCTCCCATGTCATCAAGGGGTCTGTCTCTGGTATTGAATTAAAGCTAAAAAATTCTTGCAATTGCTTGGTGAGTTTTGGCAATAATTCACAGTCTGTCAGAAGCGAGGAATTCAGTCGCCAAGACTGTCTCCTATGTGTGGGTACATCAGAGGCCAGTGAAAGAGAGACGGGGGCGTGATCCGAGAAGGATTGTATACCAATGTTTGCCCTTTCCACTAGATGTAGGTCCTTTCGTGAAATGAAAATGTAATCAATTCTTGAGTACCTGGCATGGGGGGCAGAATAGAAAGTAAAGTCCTTCCCATCTGGGTGAAGATATCTCCAGGTATCCACCAGATGCATCGAGGACAAAATTGATTTCAGGCTCTTCAGTACTCTGTATCTAATGTATGATGTGCCTGTCGATGTGTCAGTTAGAGGGTTCAGGGGGAGGTTGAAGTCCCCGCCCAGGATTATGCGTCCCGAGCCAAACACTCCAAGCTCCCCCATTACCCGTCTGCAAAAAGTCAGGTGTGAGGTATTCGGGAAATATACATTAGCCAATGTCGTTGGTACCCCGTAGTATTTCCCCTTCAGGAAGATAAACCTCCCTTCAGGGTCTATCAGTTTGTCCGTCAGCTCAAAGTTGGCCTCTCTGCTAATTAGTATAGAGACCCCCTTCGACTTAGCCGAGTCATTGGTAGCGTGATATACTGTAGTGAAATAGGAATCAGTGAGCCTGGGTACATTGCTTGTTCTAAAGTGCGTCTCTTGCAAGAAGGCGAAGTGAGGCCTACCTTTCTTGAGCTCCCTTAGGAGGGCGATCCGTTTTTCAGGGGTATTCAGACCTCTGACATTGTGAGATATCACTGTGGGGCAGTGGCCCATCGATGAGTATGCCATTGCACCGCCCTGGACAGATTCAGAGACCCGGTACCTATGGAAGACACTGTACAGGAGATATGTTATTACAGTATGGTATTCTTTCAAGTGATGTCTACCCACGCGTATAGATCTACCAGTTAAGAGAAAGATAAAGGGAAGAGTAGTGGAAGGGAGAAAACAGAGAAGGAGAAGATTATGTTATACTGCCTTCGAATAGATATTCTATCCGTGAGGTCTGATTAGGAGTACTAACCAGGGACTAAGGTCTCCCTGGGTGTACCTTGTGGGGTAGTGGGAGGTAGCAGCAGGGATATCCTGTGTCAATCTCGGTATGGAGAGTGAGACAGGAGTGAATTACCCCTCAGTACCAGTCCTGGTACAGGGGATAATGAGAATACAAAACAAGCAAAAAAAAAAAAATGTAACTGTAGTGGCGGAGGTGGGGGAGGCCCGCGGCCACTTTTCTGCAATTGAGTTTAAACAAAAAACGTGCTATATCAAACCATTCTGCACCGTATTATAAGTGCTAATCAACAGAACAACCGAATACTCCTCCAATTAGTGAGGACAGGAGGGCGCCAGCCGGCGCACCCCAGACAGGGTATCACCCCAATCAATTTTGGGGATCCATATCCCGTCCCGGCCACCGGCCACCCGCCCCCCCCCCCCCCCGGAGGAATCTCAAACTTCACCTAAAAGTGAATTCGTGCATTCTAGACTCTTAATCCTAGGCGTAAACCTTGTATACCGTCAGAGGAGGGCAAAACCGTAGGGCGAAAAATGTAATAAAATAAATAAAATATATAAAATGAAATAAAATAAGTAACGCAGAATAAAATAAAATAAATAAATAAAATAAAAGCAAAACAAGGCTAGATAAGTAAGGATATGCTAGTTTACAGCGTTACCACTCAATCGTAAAGTCTGGATCTCATTGATCTTAGCTGCAAGGTGCACGTTCCCGGGTATGTCAGGGAAAGTGCCTCCCTCTGTTCAGTCCATCTGTATGTTGCTTGAGAAGTGTATTCTGCAGTCAGATGTGTCGGGGCCTTTTCACCTCTCAGGTAGATGGGCATGTTTGAGGGGCCTTCCAGGTGTCAGGCTGAGTGGGGGTGTATGCCCCTGCTCCCCCCTTGGGCAACCGAGTAGCGTCAGTACACGGTAGATGGACCTCTGGGTATATCCTTGGGTGTTAGTAGGTGTGGGAGGGAGCCAGCAAGCAAAAAGAAAAAACCAAGGGGAATAAAACTAAAACCAGAACAAAAACACTGAACCTGAGATGTTCAAACCGCATAGGTGTGATCAAAAAAAAACTTCATCTTTCTGTCATGGGTCCTCCGGAGCTCCAGGTTGGCAGGCTCTGGGTGTGCCAGGGGGATGCCCCCCCTGTCTGCTTTGCTTTAGCTTCTTAGCTGGTCTTTTGTCGGGTGAGGCAAAAGGGGAGACAGACGGGCTCCTTTGGACCGGTGGAAGAAGAAATTCTTGGTACCAGTCTGGCAACTCGATGTCCCCCAGCTGCAGGGCATTACAAAACTCCGGCAGGTCGTCCGGTGATCTCAATGTGTGTTGTCTGCCATTGTGTGACACCAATAGGGCAAAGGGGAAGCGCCAGGTATACCGCAGGTCTTTTTCCCGTAGCCTGTCTAGTAAGGGCCTCAGGGCTCTGCGATTTTTCAGAGTTATTTGGGACAGGTCCTGAAAGAGCATTATCACTTCCCCATTAAACACAATTTGATCGTTGCGGCGTGCTTTCTGCATGATATCTTCTTTCAGTGTGAAGCTCTGTAGGCAGCAGATAACATCACGTGGGGGCATGTTGTCTGGGCCTCGTGCTCTCAGGGCCCTATGCGCTCTTACAAACTCTATCTCGGTGTCCTCAGGCCTTTCCAGTAAGCTATTAAAGACCCTCTGTAGTGCAGGTACAATTTGGTCATTATCCACCGATTCCGGCACCCCTCTGACCCGTATGTTACACCTCCTCCCCCTGTTATCAAGGTCCTCCAAATGTCTATTCATTTCTATAAAATGATTGGAGTGTGAATAGGTGACTTTCTCCAGTCTATGTATGGCTTTCTCCCTGTGCTTCCCCGCCGTTTCAGCTGCCGCCATCTTCTCTGTCAGCACTAGCAGGTTGGATTTTAGATCCGTTATTGCTGCAGAGAACGTGGATTTTATGTCCGCAGCAAACATGGACATGTCGGCGTATGTTAGTGGGTGCTGGGAGTGTAAGTGGCTCCTACCATTGTCCTCCGCCGCGGACTGGGAGTCCTCACTGAAGTCGTCCTCAGCATGAGCCGGCGCCATCTTGGCTTCTACCACGTTGCTCCTGGATAGTGACTGCGATCTGAAGAGATCCGAGATGTTCCTGCCTTGTGAGGCCGTCGCCGAACGGCGGGATCGGGTGTGCGGTGTTCGGTTGTTCTGCTTGCTCATTCTTGGGAGCTAGGGTGCAGAATGGTCGGCTTGGGACCGCGGGTTCTCCGGAGCTCCTCTAACAAGCCGCCATCCTCGCTGCGCGCCAAGCCACGCCCCCGAAAAAAAAATTTTTTACTTTGGGAAAGTGCAGTAGTGCCAATTTAAAGTCCATCAACCTGGGGAAAACCCTCTTTTTTGCTGACTTTTAATAAATGGACACTTACCTGTCACAGGTTCCAGCGATGTGGGCAGCAGAGGCCGATCAATCGATCAGCTCTCTGCTGCCAGGAAGTGGGTGCAGATACCTATCTTAGACAGGTATCTGCACCCCCCTCCCCCCTGAAAGGTGCCAAATGTGACACCGGAGGGGGGGAGGGTTCCGAAAAGCGGGAGTTCCACTTTAGGGTGGAATCCCGCTTTAAGTCTTTTTCAGACTCTAACAGGTTTTCTTCTAAGATTGCCCTGTATTTGGCTCCATCCATCTTCCCATAAACTCTGACCAGCTTCCCTGTCCCTGCTGAAGAAAAGCATCCCCACAACATGATGCCGCCACCCCCATGTTTCACAGTGGGGATGGTGTGTTCAGGGTGATGTGCGGTGTTTGTTTTCCGCCACACATAGCGTTTTGCTTTTAGGCCACAAAGTTCCATTTTGGTCTCATTTGACCCTCAGAGCACCTTCTTCCACTTGTTTGCTGTGTCCCCACATGGCTTCTCGCAAACTGCAAATGGGACTTCTTATGGCTTTCTTTCAGCAATGGCTTTCTTCTTGCCACTCTTCTATAAATGCCAGATTTGTGGAGTGCACGACTAATAGTTGTCCTGTGGACAGATTTTCCCACCTGAGCTGTGGATCTCTGCAGCTCCTCCAGAGTTAAAAAGGTCCTTTTGTCTGCTTGATGATTAATGCTCTCCTTGCAGGACCTGTCAGTTTAGGTGGACAAGCATGTCTTGGTAGGTTTTTAGTTACATTTTCCATTTTCCATTTTCTGATTATGGATTGAACAGTGCTCCGTGAGATGTTCAAAGCTTGGCATATTTTTTTATAACCTAACCCTGCTTAAAATTTCTCCAACTTTATCCCTGACCTGTCTGGTGTCTTCCTTGGTATTCATGAGGCTGTTTGTTAACTAAGGTTCTCTAACAAACCTCTGAGGGCTTCACAGAACAGCTGTATTTATACTGAGATTGATTTACACACAGGTGGACTCTATTTACTAATTAGGTGACTTCTGAAGGAAATTGGTTCCACTAGATTTTAGTTAGGGGTATCAGAGTAAAGGGGGTTGAATACAAATGCACGCCACACTTTTCAGATATTTATTTGTAAATAAATTTGAAAACCATTTATCATTTTCCTTCCACTTCACAATTTTTTTCCACTTTGTGTTGGTCTATCACATAAAATCCCAATAAAATACATTTACGTTTTTGGTTGAAACATGATGAAATGTGGAAAATTTCAAGGGGTATAAATACTTTTTCGGAGCACTGTATAAACAAATGTCTAATTCATGCTGTATAAGCCTCTGTATCTGTGTGAATAAGGCCTAAGTCTTATGCCGTGTACGCACGGTCTGATTTTCCAACAGGAAATGTTTGATGTGAGCTTGTTGGCTGAAAGTGTATGTGCTCCATTGAACATTTGCTGTCGGACTTTCCACAAACAAATGTTGGCTAGCAGGTTTTCAGATTTTCCGCCAACAAAACTTTGTTGTCGGAAAGTCTGATCGCGTGTACACAAGTCCGCGCACAAAAGTTCACACATGCTCGGAATCAAGTACAAGCAGGAAGCGGTCTTGTAAAACTAGCGTTCGTAATGGCGATATCACATACGTCACGCGGCAAATTATGAAATCTCTCAATGCAGCGCATTCTCTTCTTCTTTATAATGCTATAATAATGAAGTTGCTTTGCTGTTGATATTTACAGTTAAAGTTCTGACAAACAGATTTTGTTATTTCTCGTGATCTCCTGAATAATATTTGTTTTTGTTGGGTTTTTTTTTCGTGATCTCCAGAATAATCTTTTTGTTTTCCTTTTTTTTTTTTAGTGATCTCTATAATTTTCTTTTTCGTTTTGTGTGTCAAGTTACCACAACACCATTATTATTTTGTATTTTTTAACCTCAAATATACAACTATGTTGGTGTCCCTTGTTAATTTGACATTGTATTTTTTGAAATGTACCTGCCTACTCACAAACAAACTGTCCTTTTTGAAGTAAAACACATAGTCAAGTATTTTGCAAAAACTAAATTTTAAATTTAATAGGGAGCACAAGGTCAGAACGAAATAAAGTGGAAGGTAACGCTGGAGAAACAGTTGGAATTGGTGAAGCCTTTGTACCCCAGGGCAGACATCAATTATTTGACTGTCCCAATTGGTAACCTGAGGAGTCCATTTAATAGGGAACGTAATACAGTCCAGGACTCGGGAGATCGGGAGCAGCAGCAGATGACATATATGTCCCGAGGCTGTGGTCTTACAACAGCCTGCGTTTTGTGCTATACCGCACCAAACCCAGGCCATCACTCTCAACACTTCCTTCCACGCTTCCTTCCATGCTGCTGTGGTGGGTTGGGTGGCTGTGGTGTTGATGGTGTTGCTGGAGGTGGTGGAGGAGCATGGTCCAACTCACACAGGCGGGTTTGAGTTGTTAGTTTGCCCCTCGTTCCCTTGTTTAGGGCCTTCCAAATTAGTTCTTCACAGATTGTGCGTTGGCCCTCCTCCATGTTTTCTAGTTTGCTTGCAGTGACAAGTCCAAATGCCCCGTGTACACTAGGGGTCGTGTTAAGTGCCGCAGTAGCCTGTTTGAGGAAAACAGCCAAGGAGTCCTTGTGATTCTTTGCCTTCCTGGTCCTTTGGGATGGAGGGCGGAGGGGAGGAACCTGGGATTCTGTCAGGCTGCTTGCCATGGCCTCCTCCTGGCTGACTTTCCTGTGTATAAAAATGGTACATAGTTTTTGTTTTTTGGTCATCAATCACACCCAATTTTGAGCTCATGACTGCTGCAAATTGAATGTTAACAAATAGAAATGACTATAATTCTGACCCCAGCATTTTTCATTCTTGTGCCAATAATTTTTGGCTACTACTGTCTATTGATATGTAAACCACTTTGTTAAATCAGAAATTAGTGATCAATAACATCTAGTTAACATCATTCAATTTTTGACAAGAAATATGTTCAACAATGCTATACCTGGGTCAAGCTGGGCTCCTCCACATCTTCTTCCCGGGTGAAAGGCCCAGGTTGGACTTCAGGAGCCTCAGCTGATGTGGAAGGAAGTGTTGAAGGAAGTGTTGATAGTGATGGCCTGGGTTCCGTCTGGTCGGACAAAAAACGCAGGCTGTTGTAGTACCACAGCCTGGGGACGTATACGTCATCTGCTGCTGCTCCGGATCTCTGGGAATCCTGGACCTTCTTGCGCCCTCTATTATATGTGCTCCTCAGGCTACCAATTTTGGCCTTCAAATAGTTGATGTCTGCCTTGGGATACACCTGCTTTACCAATTCCAACAGTTTACTCAGCGCTGCCTTCCTCTTTTGCTTGTTTGAGTAGTCCCTGCATTGGACTTGCCAGAGACATGGCAGCTCCCTGTACTTATCTACGAAGTTGGGCAGAAAGTCAGGGTCTGTAAATTTATTCACCATTTTATCTGCAAGACACAACACAAGACAAACCCTAACGTCAGGCTAAACTCTCCTACTCTTATCCCAATATAGGCCTCAATCTCTAAGCAGTATAGCCCACTAACCACTGATGCCCCAAGTTACAATTGTACCTTCATTTGAACGATCGGCGCTAACGATCCTCCGTCCACCACTCACAGACCATACATATGTCACCCGCGTGTTCTGCTTTATATACACTGCACATGCGTGAAACTCTGCCCCTGTCCTTCTTTCTAGTGTATTCCCTGCCTCTTCTCTTTCGGGCAGAGGGAGAGCACATGGCGGAGACACAGCAGGTGTGTGCTGTTCTCAGCAATGACTAGGAAAGCCCGGAGCAAGGCAGTTCCACATCCAGGAGGAGATATAAGGCCTCAGATATGTCCTTTGAAGAGATAGTGGAGATGGTGGACATCTTGAAGAGGACCGACTATGATGGGAATCATGGACCGTACAGAAACCCAAATGTGAGAAAGGCCAAGATCATGACTAAAGTTGTGAGAAGTCTGCACAGTTTTACTTTTAGGGGACTTTTAGGGTACTTTTAGGGTACGACGATCCAAGGAGCAATTGAGGAAACGCTGGTCAGACCTCAAATTGAGGGAGCAGGATCAGTATAGAAGGATCAAGAAAGTGCTGCAAAAAAATATTTGTTGTGTGTTGTTCCTATTATTATTAGTACTTTCGTGCTGGTACATGTGATTTTCTTTACTGATGTACAGTTTAAAATGCCAAGTTTGAGGTTCGTGGACACAGTATAATCATTCGTATTAAACATCGTTCATTCGAGCACTAATACAACGTTTTTGGCAGATGCAGGTTAACTACATTTGTTCATGCCTATTTTGATTAAAAGAAGTTTATTACATTGTTGTCTAATGCGGCGTACACACGCTCGGACTTTCCGGCGGGATTGTCCGCCAGACCTAGTCCAGCGGACAAGCGGCCGGACTTTCCAGCGGAGGTCCGCCGGACTTTCCGAACGTGTGGACTTGCCCACACATGCCCGGACTTTTCCGGAGGACTTTTCCGGTGGACAATCCGCCGGAGTTTTGGCCAAAGTCCGTGGGACTTTTGAAATGAACGGACTTGCCCACACACGGAGGAAAGTCCGTTTATTTAGAGCGTGACTCCAGGAAGACGGGGCTAGCGAAGGAATTCAATGCCGCCGCCTCGATCGCGACATTGACACCTTGCTAGCCCCGTCACCTGGTATGGATTTAATGGGGAATCCCAACGCCGAAAAAAACGGCGTGGGGGCCCCCCCAAATCCATCTCAGACCCTCATCCGAGCACGCAGCCCGGCCGGTCAGGAAATGGGGTGGGGACGAGCGAGCCACAGGTCATACCAGGTGACGGGGCTAGCGCGGCAGCATTCACTGCCTTTGCTAGTCCCGTCTACCTGGAGTCACGTTCTAAATGAACGGACTTTCCTCCGTGTGTGAGGCAAGTCAGTTCATTTCAAAAGTCCCACGGACTAGCACACAGACGGCGGGATTGTCCTCCGGACTGCCGAGTCCAGCGGACAATTTTAAGTCTAAACTTAAAACTTAGTCCGCCGGACTTTTGGGAGGAAAAAGTCCGCCGGAGCCCCACACACGGTCAGAATGTCCGCCGGACTTTAGTCCGGCGGACAATCCCGCGGGAAAGTCCGCTCGTGTGTACGTGGCCTAAGTGTGTTTGAAACTAGAATGAAATGACAACTAGATTCAGTGTAAGGAGAGGACACTCAGAAGCTGTTTACACATCTGGACTTCAGCACCTTCCTGTAGGGAGGACGAAGGCCTCATGCAGATGGCACACAGCGTCATGCAGACGTGAGACGCTGACGTAGGGGGAGGCGCCCGGAGATGGCGGAGACACAAGCCGTGCAGAGAGGTGCCGGGTCATGTGAGCCAGGAGACCCGGGGAGCGAAGCGATGGTGAGAGCCCGCTCAGCCCCATTCAAACCCAGCGGAATCACCCTCTGCGACACCTCCGAGCTCCACTAAGCCGCCCGCCCGCCCGCCGCCACTCGCAGGATAAGAATTCCTCCTTGTTCCGGAGGAGTACGGGACCCACCCGCCGACACTCGGTGAGGGAAGGAAAGAGAAGGGGGACAGGTGAAAAAAACTCTCGGGCAGACAACTCTGCACAGGCGAACTATGCAGCGTTCCCCTTATAACGTGTCTTGCCGTCACCAGCACCTTTGAATCCAGCGCCTCAGCCAACAAATCTCTCTGGATCCTTTTCTCTGCAGATCCGCCTGCCTGACGACAGGAGACAGGAAACGGGGGGGGGGGGGGAAGCCCGCGGCGGGTACTCTCCGTCCAGGTATGAACTTTTTCCTTTCTCTTTAAAATAAGACAAAGCAGTTGAATAATTCCCTGAATAAATCTCTGAGGAAATTGCCTGTTTGAAGAAATGGTTTGAGCTATGAATGGACTTAAAATCTTATTCTTATATAAACATTGATGCAAAAGAGAATAGGAAAGGGGAAAGAAAAGAGAAAAGAAAAAGGGATGTGTTGAAGAGGAGGGAAGGGGAAAAGGAAAGAAAACCCATGGCTGTCGGTGTAATATAAGTACCTCAAGGGATTACTGCTTAAAACCCCAAGGGACTACAGAGCCCAGCAGAGAATAGTACTTCACGGCTATAGCCCTCTTAGGGCGACCAACGGAAAATATATAAGTTGTATCAGGGTGGGCCCCACTTTTACCCACGCAGGGGTTGCAGGGGCGTCAGAGACATTCAGAGGTGAAGGAGAAAGATTATTATTACTCAGCGGAATAGCATCCTCTCTACCGGTATAATCGCAACCTGGTAAAAATATGCTATCTGATTAGTTCCTCCTGAAAAACTTGTATACCAGAAAACGCTTCAAAGTCCTCATTTGAGCATGCAAATACTCAGGACCATTTAAAAGAAACCAGTGGGGTCACCCCCCCCCCCCCCCCCCATCCTCACACTTGGCTGCAGAAAATAACATACTTGGGCCCATACAGATATACAGATTGAGGTTTTGAGGGACTTACGGGCCATATAGAGTGCCCTGCTCCAGGCCTTTTCAACCAACGCTCCATGAGAACACTGTATACCAAGAGGGCCAGGAAAAGGGAGTCTACAGCCTAAACAATCTCCAATACACATAAAGCAAACGAGATAATAGCAGTATCCGGCAAGACGCCTGAATCTGGAGGGTTTATGCAAATGTAACCCGGGAAAGACCCAGACTAAAGGGAAATTTTAAAGGTTTTTTTTCTTGGGGGTACAGGTTCCCTCACCTATTAGATCCCCCTGGGACTTGTAAGACTCTGACTGCTCCAGAACAGTAAGATACAGGCATATTTTCTGTACGCAAACAGCAGGGGGAAGCGGCAGGAGTGTCTGGTGTTTTCCTCCTTTTCTTGCTTGAATTATGTGGTAACTTTCCAAGCTAAAACACAATTAATCTCTGGATTGCTATTGTAGCATTATATATCCTTCTACTGAAATACCCGCTACTGACTGAGGTTAGTAGGAGCATTTGTGCCTTGTTGAAAGGGGGAATAATTCAACTTCGTGGGGGCCCAGATAAAATGAAGGGGAGGTCACAAAGGGCAACAGAACCAAAAACCCCTAAAGACAGTCTTAATAACAGCACAATCTCGAAATACCTTAAGGACATAAGTCTAAAAAGTCCAGAGATGGAAAAGAAGCAACAGGGGACAAAAGAGAAAAAGAAAGAAACAGAGAAACAGAAACAAGAGTTGGCCGAAGCATCCAGAATAGAGGCCGAACAAGAAAGGCCCGGGGACACCGGGGCACAAATGGCAAATAGGGACTTTACACAAATACCCACTAAAACGGATATGGCAGAAATGTTCTCCCGCCTCGAAAATTCAATCAAAACTGAAATTAAAAATGTTCGTCTGGACATGGGCCAAATATTAAAAAGGGTGGAGACTATTGAAACCGTCTCCTCTGAACAAACTAAAGACCTCCAGCAACTTAGAAAACAAATGGAAACAATGCATATAAAGCAAAGAGACATGATTTATAAGATGGAGAGTCTGGAGGAACAGAACAGACGACAAAATTTGAGGATTAGGTCCCTTCCAGAACAGAGGGGAGAAGACCTGGTGACAAAAATTAACAGCATTATCAAACCATTATTAGGAAAACCGGAAGCCCCAGATATGAAATTTGACCGGGTTTACCGGGTCAGAAAACCTTCAGGAGTAAGGGAAGAAGCCCCCAGAGACGTGCTGGTTCGTTTTCATTCATATGAAGAGAAGTCCCAAGTGTGGAGTAAACTGCGGGGTAGCCCCCCTCTGAAACACGAAACATCAGAACTCCAGATTTTCTCAGATCTCTCTCCTGGGACTCTTGCAAGAAGAAGACAGATGAGACCCCTACTTTAAATACTGCGTACATCAAACATTAAATATAGCTGGGGCTTCCCTGCAGCTTTGATTGTTGTTCGAGAAGGCCGAACATCCCGAATGAAATTCATGGACGAGATGCCAAACTTCTGCCAGGAATTAGGGATCATCCCACCTATCATACCCGGTCCTCCGGACTAATTATGACGAATTGAAATAGCTTTCACATTGTGGGGGGGAGGGGGGGTGTGGAGGGGTAGTGTTGGAGTGTTTTTTTTTTTCTTTTTTTTTTTTTTTTTCCTTCGGTTGTTGTTGTTGGGCCCCTCCCCCACGTAGGGGGAAGGCAATTAAATAATCAGCGAGGGATGGACGGAGGGGGGGCGGGGCGGTGAGAAATGCTCGGGGGGAGGGCGGTCACGGTTTTGGCTGTCTCCGCCCTCCTCCCTCAGTGGCAGGGGGAGGGGGGCGGAGAGTAGTAGGTTCTCCGCCTGATACGGAGCTCCACCCCTAGAGGGGCCAGTGCACAGGGGGGACCCCAACGGGATGCCCCGTGGTGCACACAGGGTCGGAAAAAGACCGGGGGGAGGGGGGAGGGGTTTAGAGGGACTAGGGGGGAGAGGAGAGGGAGGGAGGGAGGAAACGGAAGGTAGAGGGGGGGGGGGGAGGAGGGAAGAGGCAGTACCTGCCCTGCAAAAATGCAAAAAGAAGAACAAGATCAAATGGTCCATTTGGGCCATGGGCTCACGTTTAAAATATGACTGAAGGTACACTGAAGCTTATAACGTATAACGTAAAGGGTATTGTCTCGCAAGAGAAAAGATTTAAGATCCTCAAGGAAATGAGGGAGTATCACGCAGATATTATTTTCCTACAGGAAACCCACCTTCAACATGAAAAAAACACCAAGATCGCTTCCTATGACTACCCAAATTGGTATTGTAGTGACTCCCCAACAAGAGGCGCGAAGGGGGTAGCTATAGGGGTTTCTAAAAATTAAAAATTTAAACTGCTGGACAGATTGACCGATTTTGACGGAAGATTTTTGTTCGTGAAATGTAAAATAGGGGAGCAAACACTGACCCTAGTGAATCTGTACGCCCCAAATAAAGACCCAACGGGTTATCTAGCAAGGGTCTTGAGACGGTTGGCGAAATTCCGCGAGGGAGAGACCATCCTGGCTGGGGACCTGAACTTTGGGCTGGACCCCAAACTGGATAGTTCATCAGGAATACAGAGTATGAGCCAGGTAAAACTTAAAAAAAAAAAACTAAAGATCTATCAGAATCAGTTGGTTGACGCCTGGAGAGTACAGCATCCCGGGGTTAAAGACTATACTTTCTTCTCACCCGTCCACGGCACACACTCTCGATTAGACTACTTTTTGGTGGAGCATAAAGCTTTAGAACAAATAGTTACAACACAGATCGAGATAACTACCCTCTCGGACCACGCCCCTGTGTCGATGGTCATGAAGCTTCGGGGTCTGCAAAGGCCTCCATATACATGGTGTCTGAACGACAGTCTCCTGTCTGAGGCCTCAGTGGAAGAGGTCATAAGAGGGGAGATCGAATCTTTCTTCGAGACCAACGATACAGGAGAGATCTCCGATGGTACATTATGGGAGGCACACAAAGCCTTTATCAGGGGGATACTTATTTCGATTGGTGCTGCCAAGAAGCGAGAGAAAAGAGAACGTAGGGAGCATTTAAGGGAAGAGATCCAGAGGTTGGAGCAAAAGCATAGAGAGTCAAGCACCCATAGGCAGGATATTTATCACAGACTTTTAAACGAAAGGGAGGAATTAAAAACCATCCTTGAACAAGATGCTAAGAAATGGTTCCACAAAGTAGCAGAAGACAGACATCATTGGGGAAATAAGTCGGGCAAGCATTTAGCAAGAATACTAAAAAAGAAACGAGAAATTAATTATATAGAGAAAATTCAAAATGAAACTGGATCAATTCTCAATTCTTCCAAAGACATAGCCACTGAGTTTTCGAACATATTACGAGGCACTATACGATGTCAAATTAAAGGAGCACCACCACGATAGGTCCACAAACCAGAGTCAGGACTTTGTAAAGAATAGCTCCCTCAGCGCCCTTTCGAGGCCAGATAGCTTGAACATTGGATTGACCCATAACAGAGAAAGAGATATATGAAGCTATAAATACTTCCCCGATAGGCAAGAGTCCAGGATTGGATGGGTACACCCTTACATACTATAAACGCTTTAAAGATATTCTTGTGCCCAGAATGTGTCGTTACTGGAACAGACTCGGAGTGGACTGTACTATGAGATCTGAAGCTCTAATGGCGTCCATTACAGTGATCTTAAAAGAGGGGAAGATAGGTCGATAGCTAGAGCATAGCGCTCTATCGCCTTGCTCAATGCCGATGTAAAGCTGTTTGCCAAGGTGTTGGCAAACAGATTTAAGGTACATATGGCACAATTGGTCCACCCAGACCAGGTTGGGTTCACCCCGGGAAGGGAAGGGAGGGACAACGGGATTAGGGCCCTGTTGTTACTCCAGGCGGCAAGGCAGGGAGAAGCCCCCAGTCTGTTCCTGTCACTGGATGCCGAGAAGGCCTTTGACAGGATAGACTGGGGGCACATGATTAATACACTCGAGGCCATGGGCATAGGACAGAGAATGATTAGCTGGGTGAGGGTCCTGTACGATCATCCCCAGGCAAGGGTAAGGATCAATGGGGTGCTCTCACAACCGTTGGTCATGAGAAATGGCACACGTCAGGGGTGCCCCCTGTCCCCTCTCCTCTTTGTTTTATCTTTGGAACCCCTTCTTTCTACCATTAGGAATTCAGTGGATATAAGGGGGGTGGGGGCGGGGGGGGAGGAGCACAAGATGGCGGCATACGCTGACGATGTGCTATTTTTTGTGACCAACCCCCGGACCACTCTGCCAAACCTCCTTAGGACTCTGAAATTATACGGATCAGTATCCAACTTTAAAATCAATTTCGCCAAGTCGGAGATCTTAAATATAAACATTGAGCAAGCCGAAGCCGATCGACTCTCAAAAGTGTTTCATTTTCCATGGAGAGATAAAATAAAATATTTAGGAGTTATGCTCTCTTCTACTCTAAGGAAAATTTACACATTAAACTATCTACCCTTGCTGGAGGAGATTAAAGCAGAAACCAAAAGACTAGCACCCTGCCCCCTGTCTTGGTTGGGGAAAATTAACGCGGTCAAAATGGTTATTGTTCCAAAAGTAAACTACAAACTACAGATGCTCCCGCTCTCAGTGCCTCAAGTTTTTTTTGTTATACTAAATAGAATAATTTCTAAATTTATATGGTCCAACAAGAAGCCCCGCATATCCATAAATACATTATCCAAGGAGAAAAAACAGGGTGGGCTAGCATTCCCCGATTTTGAGAAATACTATAGGGCTATAGCTCTTTCAAGGGCAATAGAATGGATAAAGGGGGGAAGCAACAAAAGATGGGTGAATATAGAGAATGCACAAAGCAATACACAATTGGGTCACATTTTATGGAATCCCCCAAAATTTAGAGTAGAGGGGGAAGGGACACATGAAATCACATTGGTTACACTAAAAGAGTGGGATAGGTTGTTTAGAAAGAATAAATGGGCTTATAATTCACCCTTGATATACCTAAAAGATAATATTTTTTTCACACCAGGTAGGAGTCAAATATGGGGAAACTGGATTAAAAATGGGGAGGCACAGTTACGAGATATTATTAAGCAAGGAAGAATACTCACTTATCACGAATTAAGAGAAAATAGGGAACTTATGTCGATTGACGCCTGGAGGTACTCACAGCTTAAACATTTTGTGGACAGTCTCCCACAACCAATCCGGGGAGGTGAGGATCTCACAGCTCTGGAGAAAATTTGTGTACGAACAACAACAAGAAATAATATATCCCGAATATATAAGATGTTGATTCTGGAGGAAAACGACTGGGTCCCTCCAGGGGTCAAAAGATGGGAAGGGGAATTGGGAACCCCATGTAGCAAAGATAGAATTAATAGAATTTTTCACGTAATGCACCGTTCTGGGTTTAACACAAAAACAGTTGAAGTGAACTTCAAATGCATCTCAGGTTGGTACCTGACCCCCCAGAAGCTTAGCAGATTTCAAAAAGATAAATCTCCGGAATGCTGGCGAGGTTGTGGGAGTATAGGCACGATGGCCCATATATGGTGGGAATGCCCTAAGATCAAAAAATATTGGCAACAAATTTTAGAGCTAATTAAAATAATTACTGGGAGAAACATTCCAGAAGACCCCTGGATAGTACTGTTCCATGGGGTAGACATACCCATGGGCCAGTACAAATCCTCAGTTATACCGATATTGTTAAATGAGGCAAAAAACCTTATCGCTAAGCACTGGCGAGACCCAGAGAGCCCGCGCACAGGGGAATGGATAAGTAGAGTAAATCTACAGCAAAAAGTAACAAGTTCTGAGGCACAGAGAATAGGCGGAGCGAAAGCGGAGGAGAGGAGGAGGAAATGGGTAGGTTGGGAAATCTTTAAACACTCATGGAGATTCGCGGAAGAAATAATGGGTTGAGGCTGACAGTGGGACTCATAAGGGTACTCCATATGATCTATGCTACTTTAAATCTGCACACACGTGATACATGGGAAATCAATAGATAATACCCATAAAGCGTTATGCAGGGCAGGGACGGGGAGGGGGGCAATGGGAGAAAATGGTAAATGTATTTGTTTTGTTAAGTTACACGATGTAAGTTTTATGTATGCATTTGAAAAATTTATAAATAAAGATTTAAAAAAAAAAAAAAAAAAACACATCTGGACGCAGGAGCACTAGTGTGGGACACCATAACAACCTTTTTATGGTGTCCCACACAGGTGCTCCAGTGGATACTAGGGGTCTCTCCATGTGTGAAACTTGCACAAAACAGGTAAGTATTCCAGCTTTTGTTAGGGAAAAAAATCATGTCTTCAGCTTGGAACTCTGCCAAAACAGAAAATTGAATGACACTTCCAAGCAATGTTCCATATTACTATTTCTAGCCTCAAATATCTGTCTGCTAAGTATACCATTTTTGTATTCACATAGGGGGAAAAAAAATTGTGACATCTGAAGACACCAGGAACCCCACACCTCCTGAAGAAGGGGAACTCAGCACACAACCTGAGGATGTGGATGCAGAGGTTCAGGAAGTGGTCGAAATGGTGTCCACAACAGGTCAGTGTCTGAGACCACAGCTTCAGGTAATACATGTATGCCTGCATATTTATAATGGTGTGTTTTTTTTTATTTTTAGGTGATGTGGATGTTGTGGAAGAAGAAACTCACTTCCACAGTGGCAGTGCAAGTGCACAAGATCCCCATGATGTGAGCTAGCACATGTTGACACACTTTGGCTTATTTCAAAAAAAGCAAAACCACTTTGCACTACAACTGCAATGCAAGTGCACTTGAAAGTGCACTTGTAGGGCAAAGTGGATTGTCCTTTCTGAAACAAGGCCCAGTGTGTCAATATGTGCTAGCTCACATCATGGGGGATCAATGGATGTGTTTCGGGGGTGCAACCCCTTCCTCTCACCTACCATATATACTCGAGTATAAGCCGAGTTTTTCAGCACATTTTTTTGTGCTGAAAATGCCCCCCTCGGCTTATACTTGAGTCAAGCACTTTTCTCCAGCAGAAAATGACATTTTCCGAACCGACTTTGGGGCCCCGTATCTCTGGGCCACTTGGTGCTAGGAACCCAAAATTTGGTGTGCAAACCCAGTGGAACCTGCACCACAACATATCCTTCCTGGGGTTCCTAACACAAAGTGGCCCCAATAGTAGTAATTCTCTGCTGCAGAAAAGTGCTTTACATTTTCCAAACCGATTTTGGGGCCCCTTATCTAGGGGTCACTTGGTTCTAGGAACCCCAGCTGGATATGTTGTAGTTCTGGTTCCACTGGGTTTGCATACCAAATTGTGGGTTCCTAGCTCCAAGTGACCCCGAGATACGGGGCACCAAATCGGTCAATTCTGTCCATCTGCTGCAATGTCATTTTGGGACCCTTTGGGTCCAGAGACCCCAAATTTTGGCTAGGGGGCATCTAGGAACCCTTAACTACAGAGTTTGAAGTTCGGGGGACCTATGGCTGCAAATGGGCACAGTGAGGCATGCAAATGGGCACAGTGAGGCTGCAAATGGGTATTGTTGACCCTCTTTTCCACTTACAGTAGCTGCGCATTTCTCACCCTAGGCTTATACTCGAGTCAATACTTTTTTTGTGGTACAATTAGGTGACTCGGCTTATATTCGGGTCGGCTTATACTCGAGTATATACAGTACTTTAGTTTGGAGGAATGGGTTGCATCCACAAAACACGTACATTGATATCCCATGATGGCAGATAGCACATGTTGACACATTTTAGGCATGGGATCATGGGGGAAATGTAAATTTTGGGAATTGAGGGAGGATCCCCTATGGGTTGGACTTTTAAGGCGTGAAATATGTAACCCCAAATAAAATTAAAAATTGTTGAAAATAGGAAAAACGTTTATTACAAAAGATGCAAAATCATCCAAAAATAAAGAGTTTCACATGTATGACAATATAAAAACCTGGAACATATTGCAACAAAACTTGGTATAGTACAAGTTAATAATACATTTTGTGTCAAGTTCTCACACTGACGCGTTTCGGATATAAATGCTTTACTCCTTCCTCAAAGGTGAGACTATAACATCATTCCTATTGTGTATAGAAAAATGTCAGATCAGGTAATATGTCAGAAATGCAAACCTTTATATAATGATTACATCTTGGATCAAAAAGATCCATACAATTGCATATAAATAAAAAAGAAAAAACTCACATTGAAAATACACCAAGTAGGGGGACGTTCCAGTACAATTTAAAAGAAACGGCTGGGAGGAGGAGCTTCTTCACTTCTATAGCCTCAAAGGAGGTCGATTGAATATCAGTGGTATACAGATGCCTAATCAGCTAAATGGAGCTCAATGGTTGCTCCAAAGGCTGGGTAGAGTGCATCTGTCCCCACAAGGGGGGAGTGATCGCTGAGGGGGGCGCTTGTAGAGCAACACTGGGGTCGGGAAATATGAAGAGAGAACCCTACAAGATGAAACATAAATATATATCAAAACAATAAGTAAATACCTTTAAATGTTAAAGAGCATATAAAACACTAATTTATACCTGTTGGTGGCTCTTAACTTGTTGCGCCCTGATTTAAATGTCTCCAAATTTGGAGGGTATCGACCAATGGCTCTAGAAAGAAATTATCAAAGAGGCGTTGGTATAATGGATGGATGAGCGAATGCTCCCCCCATACAAACACTAATGTATCCTTGAATTTTAGTCTCAAATAATTTTCAGAGTTGCAGATAGCAATGTATGTCTATGGGATAGATGGATCTCCCGTATTCTAAGGGGGAGTGAATAGTTTATATGGAGCATGAGTGAGAATCAAATATATGGCCCATATACCACTATATTTAAATAGCGAGAGCAAAAAATTCCAAAGAAGAGGGGGGGGGGGGGGGGGGGGTTTTCATAATTAGTAGTGACTCTGCACTAATTGTAATGCAGAGAAGGGGGGACGTAAAAGGAAGGAGAAATTTTTTTCAATGAAGGTAGAAATAAATGTAAAGGAAATTAATTACCTTAAATCCACAGAGCGCTGTTTGCCTCCTCCTCAGTCTGACGGTTGCAGATTCTGAGTGGGGCAAACAGCGTACATATATATGAGCTCAAACCCTGCAGTCAGCTGTACCGAGTACAGCTGATTACTGCAGGGTGTAGGGACTACGAGTCTCTCTAGACCCGGCCCCCCGAGTGCTGCGCGCGCACCCGGGTCCCGCGCACCAATGAATGGTTGCGCAACGTGACCCGGGCACGCCCACAGCTCCCGCCGGCACGATCAGCTTCACCGGCGAACAGCGCATGCTCGCCGGGTGAAGCAATATGGAGTCCCGGCGTCAAATGACGCCGGGAACTCCTACATTGCCGTCACGTCCATAGAAAGTGGGCGCGACGGCTGGGCGTGCCGGGCGGCCTACTGGGCGTCCCCTAAAAGGTACAGCGATCAATGTATATGAGATGTTGTAATATTAAGCTGGAAACTCCTTCGTCCAGGCGCCTCGTAGTATGGAATATATTCTGGGAACAGAAAATGGAAGGGGGGAGATATGTCATGAATTACAATTAGGAAGACAGCAGTAATTGACATCTTTACATGGAAAACAATAAAAGCATATTCTTACATGGAAATCAATGAATATACACAACAGGAGAACATGAAGTCACATAAAGGGAAAAGAAAAACACTTTGCATGTATTATTGTAATGTCGTATGATGTATACAGAGTAGCCATGATGTAGGCATATCTAAAAGAATTGTTTCTTTTTAAACTGCATTGAGGGGAGGTTGCACAGGCACATTCAAAAAACAGTATGCAGGCAGGGTGGATGTCCTGATGTTGATGACATCATGCAGTCATCGCATGTATTTAAAAATGTGCATCACGTATCATATGTGTATAACATGTCAATGAGGGGCTGGATTATAAAATAAGTGCTGGAAATATTTGAATCCAAAATGTGATGAAAGTTCTTTAAGGTAATTATTTTTCCATCCCTCCGGATGAGAAACCCTCTAGGAAGGGTTTAAACCAAATTGCTTCATTCAAGCCAGGGGCTTGATTGGCCCTTAGTTTAAAAATCCAGCGTGATTCCAATTGGAGAAGGATTTTGTTCCAATCACCCCCCCTTGGATTAGGGTGGATGCGGTCGAGAATAAGGAATTTGATTTTGGGGAATTTGCCCCCATGGACAATTGTTGTGTGTCTCCCAAGGGGGAGATCAGGATCACACATCCGCATACTGTGAATGTGTCTGTACGCCCTTTTCCAGAATTCTAGTTTCGTCTTCCCTATGTAAAAGCATGAGCATTCGCATTTCAATAGGTATATGACTCCTAGGGTCTTACAGTTCGCAAAGTGTCTCGCCCTGAATATACTACCATCAGGTAATTTAGGGTTTTTTTCCACCCACATGAATCTACAATATCTGCAAGATCCACATCTAAATGTACCTTTATATTTGCAGTGGGTTTTCCTATCTCTATTGAATTCACTGCTAGTGATCTGATCTCTCAGAGAGGTAGCTCTTTTAAAGGTAAAAAGAGGTTTTTCAGTGACATATGGACCTAATGTGGGGTCTTCAGTAAGGAGGTGCCAATACTTCTGTACAATTTTCCTAATTTGTTGTTCCTGGTTGTTGAACCTTGATATGATCCTGAGGGGGTTGCTGTCGTTTTTAGGTTTTTTTGAATATAGTAGCTGGTCCCTATTGCGTATACAGGCTTGTTGGTATGCCCTTTTTAAAGAGGCATGTGAATAGCCCCTTTCCAAAAGGCGATCACGTAGGTTATCTGCCTCTTGTTTAAAGATTTGATCGTCGGCGCAATTCCGCCTAATTCTCAGGAATTGTCCATAGGGTATGGAGTTCAACAAAGGTTGGGGGTGGAAACTGGTCGCATGCAAAATTGCATTACCAGCGGTTGGTTTCCTATACAATTTCGTAAGTAGTTTGCCTCCTTCACCTTTATAGATCTCCACATCTAGAAATGCAATACTGCTTGGATTGTGTGACATAGTGAAGTTTAAGTTGAAATCGTTCTTATTCATCCTGAAAAGACATTGCTCGAGTAGATGTAGGGGGCCGTCCCAGACGATGAAGATGTCGTCGATGTACCGGTACCACCCCAGAATGTGGTCCGTGTACATCGACAAGTCTTCATCGTCCAGGAACATCTGCTCCCACTCCCCCAGGTACAGGTTGGCGTACGATGGGGCACAACAAGTCCCCATCGCCACCCCCTGCACCTGGAGGTAGTGGGAGCCGTTAAAAGTAAAAACGTTATGTCCTAAGATGAATTCAAGCAGGGAAATTATAAAGTCGCCGTAGGGTGGATCAACTTCCCTATCCTTCCTCAGAATGTGTTTGATTACCGCTGTACCTCTATCATGGGGTATGGAGCTATAAAGCGCCTCAACATCAATAGTAACCAGAAGTGTATATTCTGGTATGAGGAGGTTATCTAAAATTTGTAGAAAGTGCATGGTATCTTTCACATAAGAGGGAAGCCTGACGACGTAAGGTTTCAAAAAGTCGTCTATTAATCGACTGGCGTTTTCACTTATTGATCCTACCCCGGAAATAATAGGTCTCCGGGGTGGGTTAACTGCATTTTTGTGTACCTTCGGGAGTGCATAAAATGTTGGTACCTTGGGAAAGTTGTTGCGTATAAAGTTCCAAAGTTGTTTGGTGATAATATTATTCCCGAAAGCGGAATCAATAAGTGTATAGAATTCCCCATTGAACTTGTCAACAATACCGCTGGGCATGCGACGGTACCAGTGTTGGTTTTTTAGGATGTCATTGCACATATTGATGTAGGTATCGGTGTCTAGTAAGACAACGTTCCCTCCTTTGTCTGAGGATTTTATTACAATGTTGGAATTCTTTGATAGATTTTTCAGGGCTAATAGTTCACTTTTTGTAAGATTCATCTTCTCGGGAGTCCGAGTTCCAAGTTTCTCGAGATCCTTATTTATTAATTTTAAAAAAGTTGCAGCGTTGGGATTCGTGCTAGGTGCCGGACAGAAGGCGGACTTCTTTTTTAATTTGGTCTCGCCTCTGTCTGAAATTGGATCTGGTTGGTCCACAGAGTCCAGAATTTTTTGAAGATCGACCCGATCGATTAAGTCGGCCGGGTCGCTCTCCTCCAGAAGCGAGACCAAATGGTCCAATGCTTTGCTCTCTTGTGGAGTACAGTCGGGGGGTATACCCTGCTTATCGAAGAGTTTTCTCAGAATCAATTTTCTGATGAATAATTGTAGATCCTTATAGATGTCAAATTTGTTAAGATCTTGATTGGGAGAGAAATTTAGGCCTTTCCTAAGGATTGTGATTTCTTCTATGGAAAGTGTATGAGACGAAAGGTTGATTATATTTAAATCTAGTTCGGGTTGTGTACTGTGACTTGTGGCAGTATCTATAAATTGACCTGAGTGTACGTGTTGGGGTTGATTAATGTCGGTTGGACCCCTGCCAGGATTTTCTCTAAAAAAGAAGGGTCCCTGGACAGGGTCTCAAACGACTCTGTGCCTATAACATTTGTATGTGCCAGTGATTTTTTATTAGTGACATTGTTACTATGTAAGTGAGTATTTGCTGTAATCGCTGTGTCTGTGGTTGTGGTATTGGGACCTACTCCTAATTTGTGAGCAGGGGTGTCCAGTACAGGTTTTTTTGCCGAGTGACCCTCAGGAGAGTCACTCTGGTATTGTCGTTTGCCACCCTGGTTTATTTTGGTTTTTTGTGTGGTAGTGCGTGAAGTAGTGTTGGAGTGGGGGGGGATGCCCTGATTTTTGTTCCCAAATTTCCCAGAATTGGGACCATTTCTATTGGGGTTGGCTTTATAATTGTATTGGGTCCATTTATAGGCCCGACCGTCTTTGAATGCGTCTCTATCTCGATTAAACTTGAATCTCTTTTTTCCTAAGATGTCCTTGTTGAAGGTTTCTAAATGATTTTTCAATTTCTCTTCCCTAGTTGCTAAAGGTTTTTTAGTTTTAAGTTCTTGTAACCTATTGCAAATGCTGACTACTTCAAGGTCTAAGACTGCTGTTCTCCTATTATACTCATTTATTAAAATTTCCATTAGATTCCGTGAACAGATCTTTAAGACTTTTTCCCACCTTATTTTGAAGTCAGAGTCCAGACCTTCCAGGGTCGGGAAGATCTGGACTCTGAGTCCGAGGGGGTTGATGTCCTCTTTGATATAGTCCTCAAATGATCTGGAATGCCAGAACAGAGTGGACTTTTTTTCCAAAATTTTTGAGAGTCTAAAAAATAGGGATGATATCTCAGCATCGATCTCCTCCTTATTACCAAATTCTTTCAGGTATCCCTCCATCAGGGATTTCCATTCATTTCCTGTAAATTCAGTCATGTCCCAAAAGTGGTGATCTCTTTCTAGTGAGTTTAAGAAAATTGTAAAGGAAAATCTAGGGGTTACTGTTGTGAAAGCACCCAAGATGTCCTATATTAGTAAATATTTCAAAAGTGTGTCAATTGCTAGCCAAAGGCGGGGAGCGGTATCTACTACCAATGTAAAAGAGAAAAATGTAGGCTAGACAAGGGACACACAGGAGTATATCATACTCAAGGGGAAAAAAGTTTTACAGTTTACGCCACATCCTATAGTAGAGAGAATTGAGGGAGGATCCCCTATGGGTTGGACTTTTAAGGCGTGAAATATGTAACCCCAAATAAAATTAAAAATTGTTGAAAATAGGAAAAAACGTTTATTACAAAAGATGCAAAATCATCCAAAAATAAAGAGTTTCACATGTATGACAATATAAAAACCTGGAACATATTGCAACAAAACTTGGTATAGTACAAGCTAATAATACATTTTGTGTCAAGTTCTCACACTGACGCGTTTCGGATATAAATGCTTTACTCCTTCCTCAAAGGTGAGACTATAACATCATTCCTATTGTGTATAGAAAAATGTCAGATCAGGTAATATGTCAGAAATGCAAACCTTTATATAATGATTACATCTTGGATCAAAAAGATCCATACAATTGCATATAAATAAAAAAGAAAAAACTCACATTGAAAATACACCAAGTAGGGGGACGTTCCAGTACAATTTAAAAGAAACGGCTGGGAGGAGGAGCTTCTTCACTTCTATAGCCTCAAAGGAGGTCGATTGAATATCAGTGGTATACAGATGCCTAATCAGCTAAATTATTTTTGGATGATTTTGCATCTTTTGTAATAAACGTTTTTCCTATTTTCAACAATTTTTAATTTTATTTGGGGTTACATATTTCACGCCTTAAAAGTCCAACCCATAGGGGATCCTCCCTCAATTCTCTCTACTATAGGATGTGGCGTAAACTGTAAAACTTTTTTCCCCTTGAGTATGATATACTCCTGTGTGTCCCTTGTCTAGCCTACATTTTTCTCATTTTTTTCTTTTTTTCAAATGTAAATTTTGAGTCGAAATTTGTGTACATCTTCAAAATTTGGCTTTTACAGGGGTGAGATCACCCCATCTGATGAAGGCAAAATCAACACGGTTTTGACATACTAATGTCTCATATGGCCTTCACTTTATAAAATTTGAACTTTGTAAGTTCCTGAGTTGAGGATGTGTATGTTATGGTTTTATACATGCCTGTTTAGCCACAAAAAAGTCTATATAACATACATGTTATACACCAAAGATGTTGGTTTGTAAAAAAAAACTTTTATAATGCACACGTGAATGTGCTTGGAGTAAAATGTTTTCATACTCAACAATGTGTGGCTGAGTGGCGGCTGGTGAAGTTTTAGGATGGGGGGGCGCCAGACCCCGCCCTTCCTCTTTGACTCCTCCCACTTGGTGAAAGTGGGCAGGATTTGATCAAAATAGTGGGCGTGGCTCTAAGGTGGTGTGGTTAGTGTCTGAGATGAACGAGGGATGGTGGGAGAACACAACAATAGAAATGTGTATTCTAGAAAGTTTATCAATCAGCAGATAAAGATACTCCAAACACCTGGTGTTAGCACTTCAATCATCAAAATGCAGCCTCTGTCACATCAAATGCAGCCTCTATCCCACCAAATGCAGCCTCTGTCCCACCAAATACAGCCTCTGTCCCACCAAATGCAGCCTCTGTCCCAGCCTCTGTCCCACCAAATGCAGCCTCTGTCCCACCAAATGCAGCCTCTGTCCCACCAAATGCAGCCTCTGCCCCCCAAATGCAGCCTCTGCCCTCCCCCACAAATGCAGCCTGTGTCCCCCCCAAGTGCAGCCTTTGTCCCCCCCCCAAATGCAGCCTGTGTCCCCCCTAAATGCAGCCGGCCTGTGTCCCATTAAATGCAGCCTGTGTCTCCCCCCAAATGCAACCTGCCTGTGACCCCCCCCAAATGCAACCTGCCTGTGTCCCCAGAAATGCAGCCTGCCTGTGTCCCCCCCAAATGCAGCCTGCCTGCAGTGGAGTCACTAGGGTTGGTGTCACCCCCTCCACCAACTATAGTCCTCCCTCAGTATAGACCCCCCTCCCACAGTATAGATCCCCCTCCCACAGTATAGATCCCCCTCACTAAGAACAGACCCCCCTCCCTCAGTACAGACCACCCTCCATCAGTATAGACCCCCTTCCCTCAGTACAGACCACCCTCCTTCAGTATAGACCCCCCCACTAAGTACAGACACCCCCATCAGTGTAGAATCCCCCCTCTTAGTGCAGACACCCCTCCTTTAGTGCAGACCCCCATCAGTATAGAATCCCCCCTTAGTGCAGACCCCCCATCAGTTTAGAATCCCCCCTCAGTGCAGACCCCCACACTATAGACACCCACCTTAGTGCAGACCCCCCATCAGTATAGACACCCCCTTAGTACAACCCCCCGCAGTATAGAATCACCCCCTTAGTGCAGACCCCCTCATCAGTACAGAATCCCCCCCTTAGTGCAGACCCCCACAGTATAGACACCCCCTTAGTGCAGACCCCCCATCAGTATAGCACCCCCCATTAGTATAGATACCCCCTTAGTGCAGACCCCGCATCAGTATAGAATCCCCCCTTAGTGCAGACCCCCATCAGTATAGACAACCCCTTAGTGCCTGTGCCCCCCCAAATGCAATCCGTACTTACCTTGCTGTTTTCCTCTCCTGCGGTGTCTCCTTCCACTGGCAGCACTGTTGATACTTCCTGTTTCCTCTCCCGGACGCATTGGGAGACAGAGACAGGAAGTGACATCTAACTGAGGTCAGATGTCAATCAAATCTGAAGCACCGAAGTTGCTTCCGCCCGGCGCCTGTAGTATATGTTACTATGGCCGGGCGGATGCTACTCGCCGCTTCAGAAAACGCCTGCAAATGTAGCGCTACGTCTGCAATCTCATGATTGCATAGACGTGGCGCAGCCCATAAGGGCACTGTGTCCGGCGTCGGACTGTGTCCGGCGTCCGAACACAGTGCACTTAAGGAACTTTTTTGGTATTTTTTTTTTAAAGGGCCAGTAATATTTTTTTTTTTTTACATTTTGCTTTTTTTTTGTGGCTGCCTGGAAGGGGGGCAGCGCCCAGGCGCCCCCTATGGACGGGCCGCCACTGGTGTGGCTTCTTCTTTCAATGCTCAATACCATTTTTTTTTGTAAGTTGGTGTAGTTACAGTGACAATGGGGGTATGCAGTGCACTTGTAGTGCAAAGTGGATTAGCCTTTAGTAAATAACCCCCACTGTGCTGTAAACTTTACCAAAATCAGGTCATTTTAGGGACTCCAAGCAATTAATTCATGGAGTTGAAAGGGATGATTATTTTTATCATTAATGCATTACATACATTAACAACAAAAACATTGTGTGTGTGTAGCAGACCCACAGCACAACATAACATAATAGTTAAAAAAGTTGAAAAAGAGATTGTCACCTCATGTATCAAATAAGTTATGTTTGCACTATTGAAGAAAATGGCCAAAAATAAAAGGCCATTGGAGAACCTAGGAGACAGATAAGAAACACAAGCAGTAAATCAAATGAAATATGAGTTTAGTTTTTCAAAACAAATTTATTTTTAAAGAGCTTCCAGATTCTCTGGTAAATCAATTGCCCCTCTACCCACGAAGTACTCCACATAGCTTTGCCATACTTCGTGGGTGCTTTGGGGGGGCAAGCCAGGACGGCCAGTTACAAGCACCGTCATTGTTTGTGCCGGTGAGTCGGCCTCAGTCGCAACTGAGGCCAGATAGTTGGCTGCATTCTTCCTTTATGAAGAATGTAGCAGCTCATAATGATATGGTTGAGTTTCTATTCGGCCATATTGATGGCCATTTGGAAAAGCCGTAACAGGCTGGCCATTATGCCAAAGGCATTTTCGACCACTCTTCAGGCACAGGGTAGGCGGTGATTAAAAACCCTCTGCTCCAGGGTCAGGGTCCTCATGGGGAACGGCCTCATCAAATGCTCCCCCAGCACAAAGGCCTCATCCGCCACAAAAAATGGGAGGCCCACCACGTTATCTGCTGGAGGTGGCAACCCCAAGCTGCCATTCTGGAGACGCCTGTAAAATTCTGTCTGGGCGATGACTCCTCCATCAGACATACGGCCATTCTTCCCCATGTCCAGATAGAGGAACTCATAAGTTGCCGACACCACCGCTAACATCACAACACGAGGCATATGAGAGAATTGGTCACGATTAAGTAACCAATTCTTGGTCCAAGAACTCCTCCTCCCCCTGTTCATGGATTGGACTCCTTTCATGTTCATGTTTCATGTTGTGAGTGCTGCTTGTCTGCTGGCCATCTCTTTCCACAACTTCCTGTGAAATCCAAAACCACAGCCCCTTCTGGTGCTTAAAGGGCTGGAGGAGATGTAGGATATTCTGGGACCCCTGTGGGTATAGGGCGGAAGTGATGTCAGCTTGGGGTTGAACAGCCTATGTATCTCCTTCAGCTCTGTGAGCACCAAAAGCGGCTATGGTCTTGGATTTGATATGCAGGATACACTATATTACCAAAAGTATTGGGACACCTGGCTTTACACGCACATGAACTTTAATGGCATCCCAGTCTTAGTCAGTAGGGTACAATATTGAATTGGCCCACCCTTTTTAGCGATAACCTCTTCAACTCTTCTGGGAAGGCTGTCCAAAAGGTTTAGGAGTGTGTCTATGGAATGTTTGACCATTCTTCCAGAAGCGCATTTGTAAAGGTTAATCACTGATGTGGACAAGAAGGCCTGGCTCGCAGTCTCCACTTTAATTCATCCCAAAGGCGTTCTATCGGGTTGAGTTGAGGATTCTGTGCAAGCCAGTCAAATTCCTCCACCCCAAACTCGCTCATCCATGTCTTAATGGACCTTGTTTGTTCACTGGTGCGCAGTCATGTTGGAACAGGAAGGGGCCATCCCCAAACTGTTCCCACAAATTTGGGAGCATGAAATTGTCCAAAATGTCTTGGTATGCTGACGCCTTAAGAGTTCCCTTCACTGGAACTAAGGGGCCAAGCCCAACCCCTACCTCTGAAAAACAACCCCACACCATAATCCCTCCCACACAAAATGATTTGGACCAGTACAAAAAGTAAGGTCCATAAAGACATGGATGAGCGAATTTGGGGTGGAGGAACTAGGCTGGCCTGCACAGAGTCCTGCCCTCAACCCAATAGAACACCTTTGGTAATATAGTGTATATTATGTACTTTTAACATGTGAGTTGTGATAACGTAATTTTTTAAAAATAAACTGTTTGTTTGCCCATTGCTGCACTTCTTTTATGGCGCTTCCCTGTCTTTCTATACTGGGATCACACAGGAGTGGTGGGGGAAACCGCATGTGATTCATTTTGTATGGGCTCAAATCGCAAAGGTATCGGTTCTGGGTATCGGCAGCATATGCACAAGTACATGTGCAAGTACTCCTTAGCCTTCTAACGGCTGAGCGCCCCCACAAGTAGGCACTATTGTGTTCCAGGTATGAGACAGGAAGGTCTTGAGGGAGTTATTCCTTTGGGCCGGGGGGGGGGGGGGGGGGTGCCAGGACAAGTCTGAGTCTTGAAGGAGAGCAGGCTGAGTTCCAGAACAGCTAGAGAACTGACCACGGTGTGTTCTCCTACTTAGTGTAGTAATTTTGTAATAGGAAAGCAGAGTGACTGACAAGAACACCAGAGATTTGATACAAAGTAAGTAATACAAAGAGAACAGGAGACTTTCTCATACAAGTACATGGTACAGCAGGTACATATCAGGAATATGAAATGTTGGGTTAACAAATGGTTTGTCCCCTCCATGTGAGTTGATACATTCTGCTGGAAAGTTTGTGCTGTGAAAACAGACTTGAGGGCTGGATTACCAGATGAAAATAGAAGAAACAAAGCCTAAAAAAGGAAACTAATGCAGCCATCACATCTAAGAATTGGTAAGCTGCAATAAAATAAATGTTTGCTTTTGGGTTTAATACTGCTTTGACAATGCCCCTCTAACCCACACCCAATATGCATTGATTTGTATCCATGCATCCAGATAACATGAAAAACAGACATCTCAAACATTGTTCTGTAATACTTAGGTGGATGTACAGTGGCTACAATATACAGTGGAGTAATCCGCTTTAGCCACATGTTTGGTTTTGGCTATTTTCATAGAGCGGGTTGTGAGTAATTCTATGAGTCAGGCTGTTTTGTGTGCATAGTTTTGGTGAGAAATCATATACAAAAAGAGGAAGTTTATATATCATCTTTGAACTTAACCTATGCTGAATTTCCTTTTTACTTTTAATGGGTGCATTTGGTATTTGCTGCTTTGTGGTTGCTATCGTGAATTGCTGCTTGGTGGTTGCATTTGGCAACTGCACACATACAACATGTAATAAAATGAAATTAAGATGCACATGCACATATCGACTTGGGGTGACACCAGGTTACAGTAAAGCAGGCCAGTGTAAAAAGAAAAATTAGTAAACGTGCTAATAAGCAAAAATCAGAGAAAGACCTTCCTGAAGGCTGTTTATTGGTGTGTGTGATTTTATGAGAGAAGTTTACAGACCTCAGTGTGTGGTCCCCGTTCCTCTCATCTGCCAGTGGAATCTGATAACCCTGAAGGGACATTTAATCTAGCAGCTTGGAATAAGCTAGAAAAAGAATGTAAAGCCAAAATAGGTCAGAACACCTGGCAGCCTATCTTTACATTATAGAAGACTGTCAGCCAGGAACATGCAAATGTCCCTATATATGAAGTCCCTACAGGGATTTATTATCATATGCAGAACTAAAACCAAACAAATGCCCTGTGCATAAGTGTGTAGCCTGGTCCAAGTGTTGCTGCGGATTCCACTTCAAGGGAATACCACTTCAAGCCTTGCTGCCCTCTAGGACTGGGGATGTCCTGTAGCCACTACTAAAAATAAACAAACAAGGGCACACCAGCCTAGTGTATTATACCACGACGTTTGTTAGAGTAAACACAACATAAAATATACTCACAAATACATATATCAGAAGCGCTCATTGAGCTAATCAAGCCTAGCCCCATAGCCACCACAGACTCGGCAGGCTCCACAGACCTGGGGGACCTCACTGGAATCCTAATAGACATGTGCAATTCGTTTCGTTTTTTTTCTCGTTTTCCGTTAAAATTTGTTATATTCGTTCATTCGTTATCCTACGAATGAACGAATGATTCGCAAAAATTTTTAACGAATAACGAATTATCGAATCGAACGAATATGAAAAACAACGAAAATCCGAAATAACCAAATTAGAAACAACGAAACTACGAAAGAAGAAAATCCGAAAACAGGAACAACGAAAATCAAAATGAACGAAAAAATTTGTACTTTCGTAACTTTTTTTTTTGTTGAATTGGTAATTTTCTGTGTCCCTTACAATGGCGCTGCTTAACGTGCTTCGAATGGATTAAACGAAAAAAATGTGTACATTCGTAACTTTTTTTTTTTCGATTCGTAATTTTCCGTGTCTCTTACAATGTAATAATAGCATACACATTACATAAAATTATGAATTATGCTCCGATTACGAATCTACGAAAACAATGTTACGAAAGTACGAATAAATCAATCTAACGAAAGTACGAATGTAACTAAATCTACGAAAATACGAATGCGTCCGAATTTCGAATAAACGAAAATTAAACTAACAGAAAAACGAATCAACATACGAATTGTTACGAATACGAACACTGACGACTTACGAATTTACGAATCGTTACGAATACGAACACCGACGACTTACGAAATTACGAATCGTTACGAATCAACGGAAACTAACAGAAACGAAACTAAACTAAACTAATTTTTCTATTGTGCACATGTCTAAATCCTAATTGGCTGATGAGTTTTGAAGGATATACCTTCTTTATCTGTCCAAAATTTCGTCATGTGACAGAACTAGACCTTTTCTAATTGGCTGCAGTTCCAGGGCTTCTGATTGGTTCCATGGAGTACACTTACCTGACTGCAACACCAGCTGCTGTATAAGGTACATGAAGGGGGGCTCCTGGTTTACATGGCCCCTGCTGATGTGAGGGGTGGACTTCTGATGTAAAAGGAGACTTATAGGGGGTCATTTACTATAGCGCTGCATGCTAATTAGCAATAATTACCGCTAATTAGCACTGATCGCGGTAATTAGCGCTTAAACGGTATTCACTATAATGCTGGTGTAAAAATACTCTCAAAAACAAATTTACTATAGCTCCCTAAAAACAAATAGCGCCCAAACCCTTACTCTTGTTAGGCACCATGACTATTGCACAAGGAAATCATTCTTAGAACATGATACAATCGCCTAAATGGTACTGAAATATGCAGTATATTGTTTAAAGATAATCTGCTTTTAAACTGTGTGAAAAAGTGATTTCTACACTGAAAAATCTTTAAAAGTCTGAGAATAGATAAATTCCCTGTCTCTTTACAACTAGGTGCCAACGCAACTGAGCATGCTCAGACCTGCAAACAACTCTCATTTTAACTCCCATGGCTTTTTTACAGGGCGCTATTGTAAATACCAAAATGAGTACTGGGTTAAAGAGCGTTTTTTGGGAGTGAGATTTAGAGTTAAATTTCATGTTGAGATGAAATGTATCTTTCTCTTAAAGAAATTGTATTTGCAACAATGTTGCTTCTTGTTCCTCTATTTTGTTTTTAAGAATGCTAGAATGTGGAATGTTTTCGTGTTTTGGTAAAATATATTTTTCTGTCTCTTTCACTTGTTGCTCTCCAGTCTCCATCTCACAGAAATCTTTACCCAAACTCACACAGGTGTCTTTAAAAACCACAAACAATACCATTGCTGATGCAAATTTAAAATGAGTCCCAATTTTGTGTGTTTTTTATTATTTCCAAATAATTGTAATTTGAGCCGAAAAAATTTGATATGTGTACCAACATCAGAAATACATATGGCATTCCCAAAAAATCAGAGGGTAACAACACTATTCTACACTCACACACCAAGAACCACCCAATTTTACAGAATAAATCAAGAAAAATAACTCCTGACTAATGTAATTCCACCACCTATATGTCCAAAGAAAGGCAGTATTTATGTGTATTTATGTGTAGGAGGGCTTCACATGTGGCAGCTCAGTGGGTTAGAGGTTAGCATTTCCATCTACCAGCACTGAGTTTCTGGGTTCACCTGCCACTTCATGTAGAGAAATTCTGTTCTGCCTGTGTTGTTAAACATAACTTCTGACTCAGTGACTTGTCTACATCTAGTATTTATGTGTAGGAGGGTTCCAACACCATTGCAAATTGTGTCATATGTTTTCCATGGGCAAGGGCTATAATCAGCCTTAACATTTCCCCACCAGCACTAATTGCAGGCTCTTAGAAAGCCAAACCCCACAAAATGACAGCTGTTTATCTCTCAGCATGTTGACAGTAATCAGCCATACCCAGTCTTCAAAACAGATAGCATATGCCAGAAACAGATTGTTCACTGGCTCTCTGGCCTTCCAAAGTACATCTGCATCGATTAACTTCTTGCACCTCTGGGACTTAGGACATCCCTGCTATGCTGTGTACTTCTGTGGGTTTGATAGTCTCACTGTTTTTTTGTATCAGACTCTGACTGTGTCTGCTGTCTGCCTTTGGAAATGCTGCTCGAGGTCACCTGCTGCTGCTTCTGAAGTGAGTGGATGAAGGCAGATGGCTCTTAATGAGACAGTGTACCTGTTTTTTGGTGAGAGGTAATATGATTTTCTCCATATATATTTTGTGCAAATATGAGCTTGCCACACCTGTTAGTGGCACAGAAGATTAGAAGGTAGGAGGGGGCAATGTGGAACATGGTTTTTAAAAGAGTGCTCAAGGAAATTATGCAAATTAAGGTGTTTTGCATTATACTAGGAGCAGAAACCCTGAACGCAAATACTCCAAAAAACGTACGACCCACCAACGATCATCTTATCCTGAGCAGGACGACGACACCTAACAGGTGGTCACATTCATTAAGCATGTTTTCAATATGCTCTAAAGGAGTTGTTGCCACTTACCCTGTGAAGGGGCAGGATCCAGAAAATTGGCCAAGCACACCATGTGGCATGGGCTCACATGCGTTTATGCCCACATGATAGGAAATCCCTCGCCCAGCTCAGGGTGCATTTTGGGCCTGCATGCAGTCTGCAGTGGCAGAGAAATGACATTGCACAAGTTGCATCACAAGGATGTGGTTGTGCAAAATTCTAAGCCTGATTAAGGCGGCTATAGCAGAAAGTATGCTGCAAATATCCATGCCACAAGCAACACCCACAATGATAGAACGTAAATCGCTCGTTGATGAAGGATGGCAGAGACCTCATCAGAAGACCAAATTACAGTAACAGGTTGTCTAAGCCTTATCCATATAAGATGGCTGATGTATGTTTATGCACGGCACTTTCAGGGGTGGATGCTGCCCTCTAGCGTCTGTCACATCAAGTGCCTTTGCCTTTTTTAACTCAGTTGCCTTCAGAGAACCTATGGATGAGAAAGTGGACTTGTTCACACCAGATGCATCAAGAATGCATGGACAGTCTTTAACTTTGATTCCAATAACCTAGTTCACACCAATGCAGTGTATTCTAGTGCAGTCAACAAAAGTAGAAAGTTACATTGTTTCTGTATGGAACACATCTGGAAAGTGGCAAAACACATTGAGAATGCATTAGAATGCATCAAAAACACTCATGCAGGAACATATCTGGAACACAGAAATTGTGGTGATCTAGCCATCAGGCTTATACAGAATGACAGGTTTTGCCTGTCAACCAGCAATAGTGTTAACTTGGGTGGTACAGTGGTGTAGTGGATAGCACTTTCACCTAGCAGTAAAGTGGGTTGCTGGTTCAAATCCCAATGACACTACCTGCCTGGAGATTGCATGTTCTCCCTGTGCCTGTGTTGGTTTCCTCTGGGTACTCCGGTTTCCTCCCACACTCCAAAGACAAGTTTGTAGGTTAATTGGATCCTGTCTAAATTGTCCCTAGTATATGTGAGTTAGGGATCTTAGAGTGTGAGCTCCTTGAGGGTAGGGACTGATGTGAATGTATATGTAAATTGATGACACTATATAAGTACCTGAAATATATACTTTAGAAATGGAATTACATTCAACACTGGAAACTGCAATATTTGGCACAGTTTCTGGAAGAGTTGAACCTGGCAATGGACTTTTGGTTGATGCTTTTGATAGACCTAGTACAAGCACTGGAACACTCAGTCACTGTTATGAGAGCATTGTCGTTACACCACTGGAGGGCAGGCGGAACTTTTACACAAGCCTTCAACATTTCCTATAATGGGAGGCTATTGTTTAGCCAAATGCTGAACAACTCAATTAAGTGAATGACAGAAGAAAAAGTCGGGACTGTGGCCGCCATCTTTCACTCAAGGCTATTGAACTTCCGGGATGCAAGAAGCCAAATCTTATAGGACAGGCTGTAGATTTAACAGATCACTGTGGAAGTGCCTCAAAGTTACTTTTTACATGAAATCAAGTCCAGAACAAGTTGCTAAAATGGCTGGAAAGTCTTTTGAAGGTGCGTCCAACCAGTCTCTTCCAGTTGGGGCCAGGGGGCCTGAGTGAAGTTGATGATTGTAGCCTCCTTCTGGAGGGTTTGGACGACAATTATCAAAGAATGGTGGGTCCAGAAGACAGGTGGAAGTACAATGGAGAATTCCAAAGTTGACTACTGAATCCATTTAATTTATAACCAACAGATCTCAGAAGAGAAAATGTTTGCAAGATTAGGTATAATCATTTCTACTGCTACATCATGCCAGTGATGCTGAAAACGTAGAATCATCTGGGGGCTTTTCTCCCCAGTTTTTCTAGTATCTAAGGCAGGAGCCTTCTGGCCTGTTTTAGTTTGAAGGAATCAAATGTGTTCATACACACCAAGAGGTTCAAGATGGAGTCCATGCAGACAATCACAGGGACAGTTCAGCAGGAGGACCAGTTGGGATCAATCGACGTGCTGACTCATACTTCCATGTACCGATCAATGCCGAGCACTAGAGGCGTGTGAGATTTACGGTGGCCAGATGTCACTCCCAGTTTATGTGTCTGCCTTTTACAGAATTGGCATAGCCCCAGGAATCTTTTTTTAAGATCTTCTTGGCAGTGGTGGTATCTTGGGCCAGGTGGCACATGAGGGAATTTCGATTTGCCTTCTTTAGTCTTTGAGCTGGGCTGTCTATTGATTAGAAAATCTTTGTGCCTGTACAAATTTAGCAAGAACGGAATTTTGGACATCGCCACTGTGCTTCTTTTGGGGCATGCATCTCAACCCAGGAGATAGGATGATTCTGAAAACAGATACCAGTCTCTGCTGCTGGGGAGTCCACAATCTGAAGAAACAAGTGCAAAGCCATTGGAGCGCAGTGGAGCACGGTGGAGTGCAGACTCCCCAAGTATCTTGAATGGAAGAAAGCCTTTTCTAGCATTGCAAGCCTTTTGGCATCTTCAAGGGGGCCTGAGTAAGGTTGACAACAAGACAATAGTAGCCTACATTGCCTGACAAAGGGACACCAAAAGTATCTTCCTGCTACATCTTGCAAAGAAATTTTCACGGGGCAGACAACCCCTTACAGTCGGTTAAGGTCGATCTTCTTGCCAGGGAAGCAAAATCAACTATTGGTTCGGTTAGGTAGAATATTTTTTAAGAAGTGCCTCAAACCTATATTGGCCCTATGTGGCGTTCCAGCAGTAGTTCTCAGGGAGACTTCACCGAACACGCAGCTTCTGATATTTGCAACAGGATACCAATGCAAAGACTCCATCATACAAAATAGGTTCACAGTGCCATGGGTTTTTTTGTTTGATCTTTGTCTCTCTCCAGTGTCCTTGAATATAAAGGTGCTTCTGAAAATTTGGACAGAACAGGTCCTTTCCACCTACTCAAAATGCCTTGGCTTTCACTGCTCCCCCAGATGTCATCAGCACCACCAAACCCGTTTCTGGTCAAATAAAATCTGTTTTGGCAAGGTCAGTGACAGCACCTCAATCCAATAAGACTACTTTTAATAGCCTGGCTATGGAATAGACTAGACTAGGTGCAGGGATTCTCATCTGAGGTTGTTCAGACCCTGGTGACCAGAAGATCATCAATGAACGCTACATATGAGAGGATATGAAAGAAGTTTGTTTTGTTTGCAGGCTGCAGATGGGTGCAAAAGCCAGTGACCAGAGGCTTCTTGCAGATGACAATCTATATATGACCTTGAGGGAAATTCTCGTTTCCTCTGGGGTTCTTCTGACAGCAACTACTTCAGACAAAAGGATGTTGAAGATTGCAACACTTTCCTGCAAGGGCCCTTTGGTGTCTTTTTTTTTTTTTTTTTTACCAGAGATAGGGATACCACATCTATCTCCAAAGTAAAATTTGTGGTATCCAGTTTCCAGAAAAACTGGGAAGTAGTCCCTCCGAGTTTTAGATGAGTCACAGCAGGAAGACTTCAGTTTCTTACACATGGTCATTACGAACAGTGTACTTGGTCAAAAGAGGAACGTGTACAATCTTTTCATTTAGCAATCAGGCCCTCAGGGGTCATCCACTGTTGGGTTACCAGGGTGATTAGATTGGCATGCAGAAAGTAGGCCTTTCTGCTCTGAAACAATTGCAAACTTATTTGACTAGAAGGGTGGCAGCCTTTGGGGCAGTTATGCCAGGATTGCTTGGAAGATATATGTATGATGGCTAGCGTGAAGGCTTTCTCATCCTGACTGGACATCATATGACTGAATAGAGTACAGGCTCGCTGCCGGTACCATGTGACTTTCATGACCAATCACAGCAGGTCACATGACAGTTGTACACAATGGATGTCTTCCTTTCCTGCCATCCATTGTGTACAATGTGTTGCAAGCTGTGATTGGTCTATTCGATCACATGGTACAGACATGGCCAATCATGACCATCTGTACCATGTGATTAGCTTTGACCAATCACAGCTAATCACAACAAACAGACTGAATGATTCAGTTAAATTCAGTAAAATGCTTGCTTATAGCAATGTAATGCACTGCTATAAGCAAACATAATGTGTAAAAAAAAAAAAATCCTGATCACTTTCTCAGAGCAGTACAATGTCACTATGGTGGTTACACTATTGCTCTGGTCACAGTGTGTTAAAAAAACAAACCATAAAAAAAGTAATACTTTTTTTTTTTTTTTAATTATGACAAATAATTACAACTTCAAAAAACTCACATGCCTCTTAATAAATACGATGGACTGTCTACTTTCCAAAAGGGGATCATTTGGGGGGTATTTCTGCTGTCCTGACATTGTAGGGCCCCAAGAAATTAAATGTCTGTCAGTACATTAGGATTGATCAATTTTCAGATATGCAACATAGTTTGTGGAAGAATAGAGACTACAGACTACATAATATACACTGATTTTGGTTATTTTCACCAGAGAAATGTAGCATACATAAATTTTGGGCTTAATTTATGAAAAACAATTATTTATTTTATCCTGAGTTACAGTCTTTGAATTTGTTGTGGCGAGACTTGTTACTCTTAGGTGCTAGGTCGGAAACAGGTTGGTGTTACTTAGCTACACTGGTTCTAGTAGCGGATATAATTGGAGAGGAGAGAGAACATCTCCTTCAGGACAGCCATTGACCCTAATTATCCTTTAAGACATACAAAAGAGAGCATTATTTAATAAAAATGCTTTGACGTGGTCTTGGTTTCCCTCTTGGACAGGATGGGGTATAGAGTTAAACAAACAGGCCTAACAACTACTCCACCATTATTCATCAGGTTATCAATGACACACAAGAGGCTATAGGATAACTGAACATGGAATTGAAAGCAGTGAGGAAGCAGTTAATGTTACATGAATTAGCTATGGATTCTTTGGGAGCTTACTGGTCTTTGTGAAATTACAGAGGATTATTAGTACTGTGCTTGGATACACAATACGAGCAAAGAAATCCCTGATTTATTATGAGTTAATTGATCAGCACCGGAAAGCGGTATCTGGTCTTCAAGCCAAGGCTAAAAGTATTGCTGATGATGGGTGGAATCCTTAAAAGTCCATAAAGACATGGATGATCGAGTTTGGGGTGGAGGAACTTGACTGGCCTGCACAGAGTCCTAGTCTCAACCCAAAAGAAAACACCTTTGTCATGAATTAGAGTGGAGACTGGAAGCCAGGCCTTCTCGTCTACATCAGCGCCTGACCTCACAAATGCGCTTCTGGAAGAATGGTCAAACATTTCCTTAGACACACTTCTAAAACCTTATGGACAGCTTTCCAAGGTGAGTTCAAGCTGTTATAGCTGCAAAGGGTGGGCCAACTCGATATTGAACCCTACGGACTGAGATTGGGATGCCATCAATGTTCATGTGCGTATAAAAGGCAGGTGTCCCAATACTTTTGGTACTATAGTGTATGTGCAGATTTGACTTGCATAGAATATTTTGGGCTTGCTCTAACGTAGGTCTTTGCAAGGATATAAAGAAAACAATTGATTTCTATGTGCCCTGTTGACACCACAATGTTTGTGTCACGTGAGTTCTAATATTTATGCATTTATTTAATGCTATTTCTACAATAATTGTTGTTATATCTACAGCTCGCTGATCAGATCCAATGTTCTGCGAGCTGTAGATCTGATTTTTTTTAGGGGTTCCCCAAGATCTCAAACTATTTTCCAAGGGTTCCTCCAGGGTAGGGATGGGCCCGGTGTTCGATTCGAACCCATGTTTGAATCGAACATTGGGCGTTCGCCCGTTCGGCGAGCCCAGAACTATTTGGGCCGCTCGCATCAAATTTGTGTGATGCGAGTGGCCCGCAATGCACTGCGCCAGTTGTAGTGCATTGCTGGCTGATGATTGGCCAAGCATGTACTGTGACCCGCATGCTTGGCCAATCAAAGAGCCAGCGGCGAGGAGAGCAATAATTGGCCACAGGCAGGATGCCTGTGGCCAATTATAGCTCAGGGGGTTTAGTACACGCCCCACAGTATAAAAGGCCGCCACGCCGGCGGCCTCGCATATTGTGTTGTGTTCCAGCGTCAGCGTCAGTGTTATGTGCTGCTGCATCTTCTTCTTCCATCATCTTCTTCCTCCGATCCGCTTCTTATTGCTCTGGTCTTCTCGTCCGGCATCTTCTTCCATGGCGTCGGTGTCTCTTCTGGGCCGCTCCGCGCAATGGGAGGCTCCCGCTGTGTGAGGCTTCGCTGCGTCTGACAGGTCTTTTATAACGGAGGGCGGGGCCACCTGGTGACCCCGCCCCCCTCTGACGTCATGGAGAAAGCCATAGGGAATTCCCCATTACGTCCCCGTATGTCAGAGGGGGGCGGGGTTACCAGGTGGCCCCGCCCTCCGTTATAAAAGACCTGTCAGACACAGCGAAGCCTCACACAGCGGGAGCCTCCCATTGCGCGGAGCGGCCCAGAAGAGACACGACGCCGTGGAAGAAGATGCCGGACGAGAAGACCAGAGCAAGAAGAAGCGAATCGGAGGAAGAAGATGATGGAAAAAGAAGATGGAAGAAGATGCCGGAAGGAGAAGATGAAGAAACCGAAGGATGAAGAGAGGAAGAAGGAAGACCAGAAGAAAGAAGATTTTAATAAAGGAATTGTCAAAGACCGTCTCCTGTCATTTTTACCATTTTTGACACTTTTTTGGTGAAATGGTAGGGGTACTTTTGTACCCCCTTACCATTTCACACAGGGGGGGGCGGGATCTGGGGGTCCCCCTGTTAAAGGGGGCTTCCAGATTCCGATAAGCCCCCCGCCCGTAGACCTCCACAACCAATGGCCAGGGTTGTGGGGAAGAGGCCCTTGTCCTCATCAACATGGGGACAAGGTGCTTTGGGGGTCTCAGACCCCCAAAGCACCCTCCCAATGTTGAGGGCATGTGGCCTGGTACGGTTCAGGAGGGAGGGGGGGCCGCTCTCGCCCCCCCCTCTTTTACGGCGGCCTGCCAGGTTGCGTGCTCGGATAAGGGTCTGGTATGGATTTTGAGGGGGATCCCACGCCATTTTTTTTTTGGGCCGGGGTTCCCCTTAATATCCATAGCAGATCTGAAGGGCCTGGTTATTGAATTTGGGGGACCCCCACGCTTTTTTTTAAATTTTTTTAATTTTTTTATCAATGACTTTTTTTTTATGAATGGCTTTCAATAAATGACTGTTCTCTGTGTTACGGGAGCCGTCAATTCATTAGCCGCGAGTGATTTTATATAGCTTTTTTTTCCTGCAAAAAAGCACAGGAAACATGCGCCCCTTCACAGGCATACTATAGACACCCCCTGGTACGAAATAAATTTAAAGGAATATTACACTTTTATTGTTTCACTTTAAGCATTATTAAAATCACTGCTCCTGAAAAAACGGCCGTTTTTAAAAAAAAAATTTGCATTGATACATGTCCCCTGGGACACTTTTTAGGACAATAACATGCATATTAGCCTTTAAAATTAGCACTTTTGATTTCGAACGTTCGCATCCATTGTAACTAATAGGGTTCGAATGCTTGCACGGACTTTAGGTCCGTTCGCGGGTTCTGGTGCGAACCGAACCCGGGGTAGTTCCGCTCATCCCTACTCCAGGGTAAAAGGGTTGGGAAACACTGTTCTAAAGCATAGAACTGCATTGTTTTCAGCTAGCGAGGATGTGATCTATTCTTATCTGTTAGGTTAATGAAAATTCTTTGTTCTTAGAATAAACAGAGAATCTTTCTGACGCAGTCGAATGTGTGTGACTCTGTCTCTGTGTACACAGCTTTTGGTCCTATTATGGAAATATATTTTCTAATCCGGTATACAAAAGATAACTTCCGTGTTAACATACATAGAGTTAATCAATAACGTATTCTGTACCCTAATCCATCAGTGATCCTCATCCAATTATACGATCATTCCTTTCTTTATTTCTCCTTGATCTCCTCATGCGTAACACCCAAATTGTGCATTGTCACCTTTTCTGTTGGACCTCATACTATATATCAAGAAGGCCTATTCACATTATACCCACTTCAGGGGTTCAATTCCCAGTCCAGACTTTGTAGGATGTTATTACAAAGATCTCCATGCTTGAAATAAAAGCATACAGTAATTCCATAGTGCTTTCCATATAAAAATATTTGAATTAAAAACAAACAATAAAAACACTTACATAATTCAGTGCACCCTAACTTGGGCGTTCAAGGTATTCACATCTGTTGTTCCTGTCACTGGCATTGAGTTTAGATACTGCTGCCGCTGTGTAACTAAATGCACGTCCTAACATTATAACTCCTCACAATAACATGATGAGTAAGGTGACACCATATTGAATATTGAGGCTGTCTAACTATTCTGGTTCCCCTCCCTTTCCTGCACTACCCTCCTCAACATACCCTTCCTCCAAGTGCCAGTGAGGGAAAGGAAAAAAATATTTAAAAATGGAACCCGCCCACTTTTTTTTCTTTCTTTACCCTCGCTCATTTTTACCTTTGTCCTCTTCTGGGGTTGAAGAAGACCCAGAAGTGGCATGGCAACTCCTCTTCTGATGCCACGTACACACGATCGGACTTTCAAATGAACAGACTTGGCCACACACGATCACTCCAAAAGTCTGCTGGATTCGAACGTGATGACATAGAAAAAGGAAGTTCATAGCCAGCAGCCAATAGCTGCCCTAGCGTTGGCTTTAGTCCGGTCTAGCACACAGACGACTGGACTTTTCGACCGGTTTTGAGTCCGGTGGAGCCCATACACGATCGAATTGTCCGACGGACTCTGGTCCGCCGGAAAGTCCGATCGTGTGTACGCGGCATAAGGGTGGTTGTAATCGCTTAGTCTAGCTATTTCAGATCATTGCACTTCTGTAGTTGACGCTCATACTTTATACTTTGGTTGATCATACTATGCACTTGTTATTCTCTTTTGGAAACAAAATGTCTTTAAAAAAATAAAAATAAATAATTAACGGAACAAAATATATATAACAGTGATTTTATTTTTGGTAAAAAAAAATTAGCAATCTTTACTGACATTTCTTCTGCACATCAAACACAGGTCAACAGAGTCCCATTTACCTTATTAGTACATTACAAATTGTCAGGTCAAATGCAGCATTTTACAAATCCAGTCACATTTATTAAATAGAAACCAATTCCTATGCAGAGATGTAAAATTTCTGTACATTTTGCAGCCAATAAAAAAAAAAAGTTTTTTTCTGGAAAAAATGACATTTTTGGGAAAATTAAAAAAAAAAATCAGTGTGGATACAGCTTTTTAAAATGTTATTTTTTATTACAAATGGAATAACAAGGACTGTTTATGTTAAGAACATTTCAACTACTCATACTAACAGGTAACCACTCCCCTTTCCTTCATAATAATTTAAAAGCTTCTTGCCAATATCCATTTTCAGTTTTTGACAATACTGATCCAGAAGCATATATTTCTCTTGCAGGAACTTGATTAATGTTCTCCTGATTTTCTCATCATTTAATGCAGAACTTCAGGGGAAAAAATGTTCCCCATGCAGTGGGGCTGTGTCTGCACTGCATGGGTTAACTGCTAATTTTTGCCTTCGGAAGAGGAGAGCCAAGATATACTCACCTAATCCACCAATCCTTCCAGTGCAAGATCGATCCCTGCCGCTCCATCCCCCCTTATGCGGTGAACTGTTCCTGACATCATCATGCCCATTAAACAGAGGATTGAAGGACCAGGTGAGTATGAGCTCTGTGTTCACCTATGAACAAAATTAGTATTTAACCCATGCAGCGTGGGCACAGCCCCACTGTATGGGGAATATATTTTTTTCCTGGAGTTCTGCTTTAATTCCATGAAGTATTTTTTATGTCCTTAGGGCACCTCTGGAATGCAAGGATGTGTTTTGTCATCCTTGTAGCATTTGGAAAAGAATATTTCTTCTCACAATATTTGCAAATTGCAGCTTTTTCCTCAGCAGAAATTGCACTGCTGTGATGGTGGAGAACATTCATAGGAATTATTTAAAGGTTAAATAAGATAAGCTAATTTGTCAGACAAATTTACCCTCTTACCTGTCAATTAAGGCCTGAGAGGACAGAAACTATTGTCTACTGTATCCCAACAATCACTCAACTGTAGGAGGTACAGTTTGCCTAACTGTAGGCAAACTAAACTGCCATTCCCCTGCAGTGCCCCAGTGGCAGAAATGCATATTTCTCTTGTTTGAGGACTACATTGAGAAGCACAGTGTTACTTGAACTGTATTCCAGGATTTGCTTGTGTTCAGCTGAGCTGAGCCTGAGAGAACTTGCAATAATTTAAGACTTTACATAAAGTCTCAGAAATCTTTCAATAAAGTCTACAAGTTATATAGTTTGAATACCATGTCATAGATATATTATTTATCATTGTAAAACAACATATTCCACACTCCTTTCTTGTTGAATTTTTCCAGAAAAAAACAAAAAACGGCTTAGAAAAAAATGGGGAAATTTTTCCTCAATTTTTCCGTTTTTATTTTTCTCCCAGGCCCATCTTTATTCATATGACCTTTTAGACATAGTCCTGAATGGCATTGCTTGAGTGTAGTAAGTACAACAAAAAGAAATATACTGTATATCTTCATATATGGAAATTATTATATTTACAGAATGATGTTTGAGTTACTTGTCAATGAAGTGTCCACTAAAAGTTTTCTTTATTTTGCTGTGAAGGGCTTTTTTTTCCCATTGCCCTCCAAACAGGTATATGGATAATTTCAGCTTGTCTTCTCTTTAGGTGAAGGAGAAGTCGGATCTTCGGTTTTGTTAGCAACACTGTAATAATATTTTCTCATTTTGCTTTCCACAGTCTCAAAATTTGGGCGATCCTCCATCCTGTGTGGGAAAATGGATGGTTTTATTAACCTGGTTTATGACCGTGCCATTTTAGCAACCTAGTAGCCGAAGGTTGTAGTAGTTACCAATCTCTGCTTATTTGTTATGGCAATCTGCAACAAGCTATAGTTTAGCTTCTGTAGCTTACTAAAATATGTATCCAAGCAGCTACAAACATGTGATGTGACATGGTCGTCATAAGCTGGGTTGGATCACAGGTTACCTGCTGAAGCTGGCAATTCAGTAACTAGCTTCAAACACCCCATAAAAGTCAGTTACTCAGTGACTGAGCTGAGTTTTGCCTGGAATTTGTGTGCCACATATTTGTATTGACTGCGTTTTTTTTCCTAGCAACAAAAAGACCAAGAAAGGAGATTCTGTAGCTGCTACAAATGGATGTTGCAATGCCAGTGTGACATGGGCCTTACATTTAAGGTAGTAAAACAGCACAATTAAAATAAATATATAATAAGTACAGTAAATAACTAACTTAGCACTCATCCACCCCAAGGATGGCTCTTGCAACATATCAATATACAATGCATATTCAATAGACTCATTCTCTTCTTCCCTGCGCTTTAGACCCATGGGGTACAATAGAATGGTAGAGACCCTGCATTCTTATAATCCGATTTTTGGTTCAAACTTGAACTTTGCAAGTTTTAGTTTAAATTTAAAGAGGATGTTTACAATTTAAAAAGGAATTACAAATCAAGCAACTGTCTGCAGCACCCAAATGCCATCAGGGAGAAGCTTGAACATTTAGAGGGATGCCGGGGAAGTGGCTTGTGAAAGAAGATCTGAGGCAGGGTGACGTGGCATTTACGGGAGCCTACCAGCCCCCTCACCAAACAAGCAAAATAATATCTTATATGCGTACACTACATATCAACTTTAAAGGAAAGCTGAGACTAAAATAACTGTTATTGGTCATAAACGTAAACATTTTTATTGATCTTGGACGATTTAAACCCAAACTGATGTTTCATAGATACTGAAAATGTTGTGTATTGGTCATTTCTGTGGTGAGATTCTTAGCTTGAGTTTCAAGGCCTGCATACCTGCCAAAGCATTGATAGGGGATCTCACTCTCCCGGTCTAGTTTTTACTATTCAAATTCTTCTATAGTGTAGCAAATGAAGCTGGAGGAGTAGGGACTCCTTAAAGTGTTACTAAACCCACAACAGTAAAATCAGTCTATACAGTGGTGTGAAAAAGTGTTTGCCCCCTTCCTCATTTCCTGTTCCTTTGCATGGTTGTCACACTTAAGTGTTTCGGAACATCAAACCAATTTAAACAATAGTCAAGGACAACACAAGTAAACACAAAATGCAATTTGTAAATGAAGGTGTTAATTATTAAAGGTGAAAAAAAATCCAAACCATCATGGCCCTGTGTGAAAAAGTGATTGCCCCCTAAACCTAATAACTGGTTGGGCCACCCTTAAGCCCCATACACACGGTCGGACAATCCGCGGACCAGGTCGGTCGGATCCTGTCCGTCATACTTTGTCTGATGTTGGTTTTGCGTACACACGGTCGGACAAAGTTGTCGGAAAATCCGATCATTCTGAACGTGGTGACGTTTGTTGCCTACGACGGGACTACGTAGAGGCTAGTAGCCAATAGCTTTGGTCTTGTAATGCGATCTGAGCATGCGTAGCACTTTGTCCGGTCGGACAACCGTACACACGATCGGATTTGGTGTGATCGGACCGTGTTGTCGGCAAATCTTTCCAGCAGGAGATAAGACTTTGTCCGTCGGACAATCCGACGTACACTGTCCGATGGTGCATACACACGGTCTGATTTTTCAACAACATTGTCCGATCGGACAGAATCCATGAAAAAGTCTGACCGTGTGTATGGGGCTTTAGCAGCAACAACTGCAACCAAGCGTTTGCGATAACGTGCAATGAGGCTTTTACAGCGTCCTGGAGGAATTTTGGCCCACTCATCTTTGCAGAATTGTCCTAATTCAGTTACATTAGAGGGTTTTCGAGCATGAACGGCCTTTTTAAGGTCATACCACAACATCTCAATAGGATTCAGGTCAGGAATTTGGCTAGGCCACTCCAAAGTCTTCATTTTGTTTTTCTTCAGCCATTCGGTGGTGGACTTGCTGGTGTGTTTAGGATCATTGTCCTGCTGCAGAACCCAAGTTCGTTTCAGCTTGAGTACACGAACAGATGGTCGGACATTCTCCTTCAGGATCTCTTGGTAGACAGCAGAATTCATAGTTCCTTTTATCACGGCAAGTCTTCCAGGTCCTGAAGCAGCAAAACAGCCCCAGACCATCACACTACCACCACCATATTTTACTGTTGGTATAATGTTCTTTTTCTGAAATGCAGTGTTCCTTCTACGCCAGATATACTTGGACACACACCTTCCAAAGAGTTCCACTTTTGTCTCATCGGTCCACAGAATGTTGTCCCAAAAGTCTTGGGGATCATCAAGATGTGTTGTGGAGAAATTGAGACGAGCTTTGATGTTCTTTTTGCTCAGCAGTGGTTTTCTCCTTGGAACTCTGCCATGCAGGCCATTTTTGCCCAGTCTTTTCCTGATGGTGGAGGCATGAACGCTGACCTTAACTGAGGCAAGTGAGGCCTGCAGTTCCTTGGACGTTGTTGTGGGGTCTTTTGTGACCTCTTGGATGAGTCGTCGCTGCGCTCTTGGGGTAATTTTGGGCGGCCGGCCACTCCTGGGAAGGTTTACCACTGTTCCATGTCTTCGCCATTTGTGGATAATGGCTCTCACTGTGTTCGCTGGATTCCCAAAGCTTTGGAAATGGCTTTATAACCCTTTCCAGACTGATAGATCTCAATTACTTTCTTTCTCAATTGTTCCTGAATTTCTTTGGGTCTCGGCATGATGTGTAGCTTTTAAGGATCTTCTGGTGGACCTTACTGTGTCAAGCAGCTCCTATTTAAGTGATGCCTTGATTGTGAACAGGTGTGGCAATAATCAGACCTGGGTGTGGCTAGAGAAATTGAACTCAGGTGTGGACAACCACAGTTATAGTATGTTTTAACAAGGGGGGCAATCACTTTTTCACACAGGGCCATGATGGTTTGGATTTTTTTTCACCTTTAATAATAAACACCTTCATTTACAAATTGCATTTTGTGTTTACTTGTGTTGTCCTTGACTATTGTTTAAATTGGTTTGATGTTCCGAAACACTTAAGTGTGACAAACATGCAAAGGAACAGGAAATGAGGAAGGGGGCAAACACTTTTTCACACCACTGTATATGCAGTAAAGCATGCTTGTTATATGCACTGTGGAACCTAAGGGGTTAATCCTCTGCATTGTGTAAAAAGTATGTTTGATCCTGTCTTCTCTGATCCTCCCCTTCTTGCATTGTCTCCAAAACATGTCCGGATAAGACACAGTTAGTGGAGTCAGGCTGCACATGCTTAGTTTGGTGTGTATTGCTAGAGAGGTTTTTTTTTTCATGTGATCAGCACAGGGCCAATCAGCACTGTTCAGACAGAGGGTCAGGGGTTCTGCATCCTGATAGGACAGCCAGTGCAGTACGAAAACTTCTCCTACAAGCTTTAACCAGGCACTGATAGAAGTCACAAGACTGCTATATACTGCTGATGAAAAAGTACTGTATTTAGCAGTTCATATTTACAAAAAATTATTGCATTTCCATGTTCTGTGTACTGTGGGAGACCAGATATAGTGAATGCAGGGTCTTGGGTTCAGTAACACTTTAAAGTATAACTAAAGGCAAAACTTTTTTATGTTTGGATAAAGTAAAGAGGGATTAGAACACTTGTCACTTTTTATTGCTGTCTGTGCCCCTGTTAAGAAGATTCACCCTCTCTATTTGTCCTGTTTCACGTTCATTAGTGAAAGTAAAAGAAAATCCAGAATGTTGGGTTGTCTTCAGAAAAGTAATAGAAGGGAAATCTTCCAATAGGCACACTAGTTGAGGGTCCCCAAGGAATTCCCTTAATTTGCAGGGATTTCCTCTCACTTCCTGTTTGGCTATGGGACAGGAAGTGAAGGGAAAAACTCCACAATGGTATACATATTGCTTAAAAAAAAAAAATTGACAGACGTTATAACCCTCACTTGCTCTATCCAAAATGAAAAACAAGTTTTGCCTATAGTTCTACTTTAAAGTATCAGAAGAAATATAAGAAGCCAGTGACTGACTCTACTATTGGACTCCACCTGTAACTAAAATCAATGCATCAATGAACCCTGAGAATATGAAATTTGCAGTTTAGGACATCAGAGATGATATAATGTTTAAGATCACAATAAAATTACTAGGTTAAAATAATTTTCTCACTTGTAGGTCCAGCATTCCAACATGAGCTCATACATTTCTTTAGGACATTGTGCAGGGCTTTGTAGGCGCTCATTCTTATCGATAAAATTAATTACTTCATTGCCTTTTAATTTCTGCAATGCAAACAAAAGCAAAGTGAGTGTCTAGAAAGAGCTTTTTCTGAAGGTTCAGATATTCAGACTGTGACGTTAATGTGCACTGCAATCCATACCTTGTAAGGTTTCTGTCCATAGCTGAATGCTTCCCACATGGTTATACCAAAGCTCCATACATCACTGCGACTGGAAAACTTACGGTAATGTATGCACTCTGGAGCATACCATTTCAAAGGCCATTTGCCACCCGACTTAGCCTACAATTATAAAAACAAATATCAGTTATTGTATACGAGGTTTCCATTGCTCTTTTCAAAATGTATAATTACATTCGAAAGGACAGCAAGTAGAAGCAATGTATTTGAAGTGAACTTGTGATTAAAAAAGTTAGCCTCTAACACTATACCATAGCTTCCAACTGTCCCTGATTTTGAGGGACTGTCCCTGATTTGGAACAATGTCCCTCTGTCCCTCTTTCCTCCTCATTTGTCCCTCATTTTAAACTGATCTATATAGTTGTATATAAAATGCTATTTTTATCTTTCACAAAGTGTTTCCCAGTGCTAAACCTTCCATCTAATTTCTAAATTGCTGCATTTGTAAATTTCAAAAGCCAGTATAAAGGAATAGTAGTGGTAAAAAAAAAAAAAAAGCATTGATGGGTTTAACTAATCATTTTTTTTGCACAATTCTCCTTTAAGGGGGTGTGGCAAGGGGTGTGTCCTATGCCTAAATACTTTTGCTAATAGGTGTCCCTCGTTCCCATCTTAAAAAGTTGGGAGGTATGCTATACATTAGCCCTCTCTAGCTTATACACTACCTCGGGTGACTAATATGTACTAATCTTACATGAAGACTTAATAGTTGTGGCTTGCTTGTTTACTTCTGTTTACATGCAATTTATACAGAGATGGGTGCAACAACCATCATTTCTGGACTGAGTGACAGTCCTGTCCAGATCCTGACAGTCCTGACAGTTCCTGACCTGCCAGGCTGCATGTTCAAATAAGGGTTGGGTATGGATTTTGGGGGTGCCCCGCGCATTTTTTTAAATTTTGGCGTGGGATACCCCTCAAAATCCATACCAGACCTGAAGGGCCTGGAATGGATTGGGGGGACCCCGCGTAATTTTTTTAGGCGTTTGTTTTTGTTTTTTATTGTCAGCAATTCTTGTTTTTACATTCAGCTGTCAGTGGGAAATTCCACTGACAGCTGAACACTCATCGTTTGTTTAGAATGCGGTGGTCGGCTTCTTGGTCTGCTCCTTAACAACTAGCTATAAACAGTGGTATAGAGAAAAAACGCAAAATTCTAAACGTTTATAAGAACGCAACACTTGCATTTTTGGTGCGGGCCCATTGAAGTCTATTACACACAAAACACAATCTACTGCAGGAAAAAAAAAAGTCCCTGACCCTTTCCAAAAACGCACCAGCTGAAAAACGCATAGATGTTAACGTGTATCATAGGAAACCATGTTAAATGGACTGTAGTGCATTTCTGCAAACTGCAAAATGAACTAAAAAAATGCAAAAGTGTGAACCTAGGGTTAAGAGGCTATCCAAGCCCCATGTGTATCATCTGATGTTTAAGCTGTTTTGAATAGTATTTGTTCATAAACACAGCCGAGTGCACGAGCAGAGGCAGGGGCCAGTGTTTGTGCATGAACCCTTCAAGTAGTGAGTAGAGGTGGATCTTAGATAGTTTCTAAAAATAGATTTCAACTCACGCCATATCTGCTCATAAACCTTAAAACCTAAAGCTGCGCATAGAACTCAGACAGTGTTCAGCTGTACAGACATAAAGCAGTCTGCAGAAGATATTTTAGACAGCATGCTATACAAGTACTGTACATCCACCTGCTAATATTACAGGTAACACACTTCCTGTCAGGGGCGACCCATCCATTAAGGGTGCACAGGCGCCACCCCCCCATCCATGTGTCCACTGGCAGGGTGCCGGATGCATGAAATCCAATGGGGGGGGGGGGGAAGCACCTGATTAGAGCCAGAGGCTCTAATAGGCTTCAAAATAGGGTGGGCTTGGGGCGCAGAGAATGCTTACGGCTCCCACCCAGGTGTGTTACAATAGCGAATAAATATTCACTATTGTAACACTGAACCTCCTCCCAGCCAATCAGGAACCAGGTCTTGAGACCCATCACTCGATTGGCTGAAAGGACAGGCGATCCTGTTGCACGTTTAGGATAAGGGGAGGAGACACACGGCCGCTGTGATAGAGGAAAGGACACAGGAGCTGCTGCTCGATGCCTACTGCCCAGCTCCTGCTACCTAGATGGGGTAAGTGCTGGACCGACCGGCAGACAGCGAGTAGGCAGGGGAGGGGCACTTCAAGTGCCACTGGCTGCTGGGGGGTGGTTGTTTGCTGCCCCCCTGAAAAAAGAACACCAGCTGCCACTGCTTCCTGTCCTAGGGTAATGACGCTAACTCATTGCCCAGTATCTATGGAGGAGCAGCATTTTCATGGTAGGACAGGAAGTGTTTAGGGCTACAGAAAACCTACCCCTCTCCTCTGTCCATAACTTGGGAAAGGTGTTCTGTTTGCAGAAAGAACTGTTAACAATGTATACTTATAACATTGCAACGCTCTCATTAGGCAGTGTGAATTAAAAGGTGTCAGATCACAAGATTGCTGGCAAGATTTACAGGTTTTTGTTTTCTCCGGCTTATTAAACATAAGTATTATAACACTTTCAATTGTAGATTTAACAGACCCAAAGAAAGCAGCCAGTTGTCAGACTCTGGGACCTTCACAGACATGAGACAATAGCGGATCTGAGTGATCGCAAATGGGGATCCTTACATTGGGTCAACTCTCAAGTCCCCAGAAGAAATTGTACTAATCACCATTATGCCCCGTACACACGATCGGACTATCCGGCGGGTCTGTCAGCCGGACTAGAGTCCGCCGGACAATCCGACCGTGTGTGGGCTACGGCGGACTTTTTCTTCCCAAAAGTCCGGCGGACTTAGTAAGAAGTTTTGACTCAAAATTATCCGCCGGACTCGGTAGTCCGGCGGAAAATCCGGCTGAAGGGTCCGATTGTGTGTATGTGGCATAAGTGATAACATTTTACCATGTGACTTATTACAAAGATTGGCGCTTTCAGTCTTTATACATTTGGTGCAAGAATGGTCAATCTAGAAAAGTCAAAAACTGTATTTTGTTTTAAACATTACACTTTCTCTTTAGCAAAGATGTAATACTTTTTTTTCTTACTGTCGTGGTTAAGTGTTTAACCCTCCCACTCCTTCCGCCTCTCCAAGGCAATGTAATCTTTTTTTTCCATCAATATTTTACATGCACATGCTATTCAGCTCCTGAGCTCTGTTCATCAGCATAGTCTAATTTACAGATGTGTGGTATGAACTTCCTCAAGAGAGTTTAAAGTCATACTAAATCTTCAGCTTTTTACACACTTTCAGCAGCTGTTTTATTTACTTAGTGACTATGCAGCTTCTTTATCTTTTACTCCTTGCCTATGTTTCTGCTTAAGCTTTAGCCTTAACCATTACCCCAGGTTTCCTTTTTTAGGGTTGCTCCTTACTTATGCAGCATCCTATGAAGCCACCCTTGTACGCAATGACTAGAGTTGCATCTCCCTATACTGTGTGCATCAACAGAAACACACAGCCCAATAGCCTAGGATGGCAAGGATCTCCCCTGTTCCCCCAAGCTAACAGACATCTTTCCTGTGAAGACTGGAAGTCCAGGGAAGCAGCACTGAGAAGGCAAGAATCAGCAGCATTGAAGGTTGTAAACTGCAAGTGCTGGGGAAACAACTGTAACAAATAGGTTACTGGGGAATGTTTATTTTATTGTGCTTAACCACTTCAGCCCCGGACCATTTGGCAGCCAAAGGACCAGAGGTCTTTTTTCAATTTCGCACTGCACTACTTTAACTGGTAATTGCGCGGTCATGCAATTTTGTAACCAAACGAAATTTGCGTCCTTTTCTTCCCACAAATAGAGCTTTCTTTTGATGGTATTTGATTGCCTCTGTGATTTTTATTTTTTGCGATATAAACGGAAAAAGAGCGAAAATTTTGAAAAAAAAAGAGATTTTCTACTTTTTTGTTATAAAAAAAAATCTAATAAACTCAATTTTAGTCAAACATTTGGGCCAAAATGTATTCAGCCACATGTCTTTAGTAAAAAAAATGCCAATAAGCGTATATTTATTGGTTTGCGCAAAAGTTATAGCGTCTACAAACTAGAGTACATTTTCTGGAATTTACACCGCTTTTAATTTATGACTGCCTATTTCATTTCTTGAGGTGCTAAAATGGCAGAGAAGTACAAAACCCCCCCAAATGACCCCATTTTGGAAAGTAGACACCCCAAGCTATTTGCTGAGAGGCATGTTGAGCCCATTGAATATTTTTTTAGTCCCAAGTGATTGAATAAAGACAAAAATAAAAAAAGATTTTTTTTTTTTTCAAAAAGTTGTCACTAAATGATATATTGCTCACACATGCCATAGTTATATGCGGAATTGCACCCCAAAATACATTTTGCTGCTTCTCCTGAGTATGGGGATACCACATGTGTGGGACTTTTTGGGAGCCTAGCCGCGTACGGGGCCCCGAAACCCAAGCACCGCCTTCAGGATTTCTAAGGGTGCAAATTTTTGATTTCACTCCTCACTACCTATCACCGTTTCGAAGGCCATAAAATGCCAAAATAGCACAAAACCCCCCCAAATGACCCCATTTTGGAAAGTAGACACCCCAAGCTATTTGTTGAGAGGCATGGTGAGTATTTTACAGCTCTCATTTGTTTTTGAAAATGAAGAAAGTAAAGAAAAAAACATTTTTTTTTCTTTTTTTCAATTTTCAAAACTTTGTGACAAAAAGCGAGATCTGCAAAATACTCACCATACCTCTCAGCAAATAGCTTGGGGTGTCTACTTTCCAAAATGGGGTCATTTTGGGGGGTTTTATGCCATCTGGGCATTCCATGGCCTCCGAAACTGTGATTGGCAGTGAGAAGTGAAATAAAAAAATTACACCCTTAGAAAGCCTGAAGGCGGTGATTGGTTTTTGGGGTTCCGTACGCAGCTAGGCTCCCAAAAAGTCCCACACATGTGGTATCCCCGTACTCAGGAGAAGCAACAGAATGTATTTTGGGGTGTATTTCCACATATGCCCATGACATGTTTGAGCAATATATCATTTAGTGACAACTTTTTGTAAAAAAAATATATATATATTTTTTTTTTTCATTATTCAATCTCTTGGGACAAAAAAAAAAATATTTAATGGGCTCAACATTGCTCTCATCAAATAGCTTGGGGTGTCTACTTTCCAAAATGGGGTCATTTGGGGGGGGGTTTGAACTGTCCTGGCATTTTATGCACAACATTTAGAAGCCTATGTCACACGTCACCCACTCTTCTAACCACTTGTAGACAAAGCCCTTTCTGACACTTTTTGTTTACATGAAAACATATTTTTTTTTTTGCAAGAAAATTACGTTGAACCCCCAAACACTATATATAATGTTAAAGCAAAGGCCCTACAGATTAAAATGGTGGGTGTTGCATTTTTTTTTTCCACACAGCATTTGCGCAGCGATTTTTCAAACGCATTTTTTGTGGAAAAAATACACTTTTTTTTATTTTAATGCACTAAAACACACTATATTGCTCAAATTTTTGATGAAATAAAAAATATGATCTTAGGCAGAGTACATGGATACCAAACACGACATGCTTTAAAATTGCGCACAAACACGCAGTGGCGACAAACTACATACATTTTTAAAAGCCTTTAAAAGCCTTTACATGATACCACATTAGATTCACGGAGGAGGTCTACTGCTAAAATTACTGCCCTCGATCTGACCTTCGCGGTGATACCTCACATGCATGGTGCAATTGCTGTTTACATATGACGCCAGACCAACGCTTGTGTACGCCTTTGCGCAAGAGAAGGGGGGGCAGGGGTGCTTTTTTTTGTTTTTTGTTTTTTTTTTTATTTATTTAGCTTTTTTATTTTATTTTTAAACTGTTCCTTCCATTTTTTTTCTTTGTTATGATTTTTATTGTTATCTCAGGGAATGTAAATATCCCCTATGATAGCAATAGGCAGTGACAGGTACTCTTTTTTTGAAAAAATTGGGGTCTATTAGACCCTAGATCTTTCCTCTGCCCTCAAAGCATCTGACCACACCAAGATTGGTGTGATAAAATGCTTTCCCAATTTCCCAATGGCGCGGTTTATATCCGGGAGGGGGGACATTCCCTCCCACTGCTTGTAAAAGCAGTCTAGAGGCTAATTACCCGCTAGAATTGCTTTTACATGAAAGCCGATCACTGGCTGAAAAGAATGATACCAAGATGATACCTAAACCTGCAGGCATCATTCTGGTATAACCATTCAAAGTCCAGCAACATACTGGACATATATTGTAATCTTTTTTTTTTCATGCAGCCTCTTGGCTGAACGAAAAAAAGAGATTGATTGGTGGGTATGCCCACCATTAGAATACCTCCCTTCATCCACCCACTTCTAATGATGGGCATACATGCACCATTTATATATGCCGATGCATGGGGGCATCCTCCCGCAAAAGTTATGCCGTGTACACACGGTCGGAATTTCGACCGTATGTACGTGGCATTAGGAGCCAATCGCTCCTCCCCCCCCCTGCTGCCCCCATGCTTCGGCATATATGCTCTTTTTTTTAACTGTGGTGGTGAAATCACCTCCTACAGCGTTGGAGTCGCGGCTTTATGTATCGTGGGAGCAAACGCTGTTGCTGTCAAGATAAATAAATCCGCGTTGCAACTGAATGGCGCACCTGAAAACAAAAAAATGCTTAACACTAAAACACAGTAAACAAAATTACATACCTGAAAAGCAAGCATGATAAAACATGATAAAACATAATAAAACATTGCAGAATAGAATGGAGTAAAAAAAGAGCAACAATAGAGAGAGAATAGAGTGAGAGAGAGAACAATAAAACGACAACTATTTTATTTTTTTTTATTTTTTTGAGATTCACAGGTAAAAAAGCTCCTGACTGAAGCGACTGAATCAAAACGCTACCACAAAAAAAATGTTAGCGATCGCAGGGATCAGGCCTGACTCTGCGAACGCTGCAGTTATGTGTGCTTAGTGTTTTGTAAGTGACAGTGATCGATCGATACTGCACTTGGGTGGGCTGGGCTGGGCGGAGGGGGAAAACGCAGGTGCTAGCAGGTATCTGGGCTGATCCCGCTAACAATGCGTTTTTTTTTTTGGAACCCTAAACTGCTGGGACGCTAGTATAGATCTGATCAGATCAGATATTGATCTGTTCAGATACTGTGCCACTAAGGGAGGTGTATGCTTTGCGCGTGGGTGTTTGCGGTACTGGCACTAACCTGGGGCGACGCAGACCTTATTTGACCCTAAAACCTAATTGATATCACCCGCCGGGCGATCAGGGGGTTAAACCGTTATTGGGTAATAAATGGCGGGTGCCCTGACAGTATAAAAAACAAGCTAACTAACCAGCGTCACCCGTAACAGTAATACAAAAAAAAACTGGTTACCTAGCGACACTAATGCAGCGATCAGAAAAACGATCGCTTAGTGACACTGGCAAAAGGGGGTGAAAGGGTTAACTAGGGGCAATCAGGGGGTTAAAACCTTTATTAGGTAATATATGGGGGTACCTGACGCTATATAAAAACCTGACGGGGAACCTAAATAACGAAATAACTAACTGGCTAACCAGCGTCACCAGTGACAGTTATACAGTGATCACTGGTGAAACTGGTGAAAGGGTTAACTCTAGGGGCAATCAGGGGGTTAAAACCTTTATTTAGGTTGTAATATGGGGGTACCTGACCTATAAACCTATTTATGAACCTATATAAACATGGCGGTTACCTAAAAAAAAAAAATGGTTACCTAGCGACACTAATGCAGCGATCAGAAAAACGATCGCTTAGTGACACTGGCAAAAGGGGGTGAAAGGGTTAACTAGGGGCAATCAGGGGGTTAAAACCTTTATTAGGTAATATATGGGGGTACCTGACGCTATATAAAAACCTGACGGGGAACCTAAATAACGAAATAACTAACTGGCTAACCAGCGTCACCAGTGACAGTTATACAGTGATCACTGGTGAAAGGGTTAACTCTAGGGGCAATCAAGGGGTTAAAACCTTTATTTAGGTTGTAATATGGGGGTACCTGACCTATAAACCTATTTATGAACCTATATAAACATGGCGGTTACCTAAAAAAAAAAAAATGGTTACCTAGCGACAGCAGTGACACTAATACAGCGATCAGAAAAACGATCGCTTAGTGACACTGGCAAAAGGGGGTGAAAGGGTTACCTGGGGGGCAATCAAGGGGTTAAACCTTTATTAGGGGGGGGTAGGGGGCTACCTTGGACCTAAAACTAACTGCACTGACAGTTATTACAGTCACACTGACACTAAATGCAGTGATCAGTAAAAAAATGATCACTGCAATTAGTGACACTGTGACTGGGGGGGGGAGGGGGTGATCTGGGGGGTGATCTGGGGGTGACAGGGGGGTGTTTTGTGTGCCTATGTGTACTGGTGTCAGTGTACTGTTGGTGCACTAACCTGTACATGTTGACAGCTCGGCGTTCCGGTCACATAGACCGGCGCACCGAGCGTGACATCACTTCCTCTGCCTGTGTTTTGATTGACACAGACAGAGGAAGCATCTGATTGGCCAGGAGCGATCGCGAGGGGGTGGCCAGAAACCACTGGCCGTCCCCTCATCCCGGATCGCTCCTGAAGCGATCCCGACCGTCCCCGCCGGCCGGGGGGGGTCCGATCGGACCCCCCACGCGCCTGAAGAATGGCACGTACAGGTACGTGATTCTGCCTGTACGTGCCATTCTGCCGACGTATATGTACATGGGGCGGTCGGGAAGTGGTTAATGTGTTAAACTGAAAAAAAAAAAAAAAATCCTGAAAATTTGCTGATAACTTAACTCTGCTCCAATTAGTTGCACTTGCATACTATATATTAAAACATTTTTTGGGGGAAAAATGTTTAATTAATTACGATGGTTTATAATGTAATCAAATCAAATAGAACTAATTCACATGCTGAGGCCCGTAGACCGTGAATGGGTTTTTTGCTTATGTGGCTTGGGTGCTCTTTGCAGACAGCCTATGCTGGCGCCCCCTAAGGCAGCCCTAAGACTTTATACCAGCCCCCTATTGGAGCCCTGAAATATTCCTTTGGGATTGGACTTTCATTTCTATTATACACTATATTGTCAAAAGTAATGAACTTTAAATTTATTTTTTAATAAAGGACTTGTCCCAAAGTGTGTCTTGTGTTTTTTTTAACATTTTGACACTTTTTTTGTGAAATGGTACGATACAATGTACCCGTTACCATTTCAAACGTGGGGGGCGGGTCTGGGGGCCCCCTTGTTAAAGGGGGCTTCCAGATTCCCATAAACCCCCGCCTGCAGACCCCCTCAACTACCGGGCAAGGGTGGTGGGGATGAGTCCCTTGTCCCCATCAACATGGAGACAAGGTGCTTTGGGGGGGCTACCCCAAAGCACCCCCCCATGTTGAGGGCATGTGGCCTGGTACAGTTCTGGGGGGGCGTTCTCTCGTCAGACGGAGTTAGTCGGATTCCTGGGCGGGAAGCTAAGTGAAGGCAAGATAGCCTCACTCGGCTCTATGCCCTTCTTGGAGGACCAGAGCAATGTCTGATGTCACTTCCGCCTTTCGGGCTTTAAGGTTTTTTTTTCCCTTAAAGCCAAAATAACTTTTTGTTTTGCTTTTAAAGGTAAATGAGAAATCTGGGGTCTTTTTGGCCCCAGATCTCTCAATAAAGAGGACCTGTCATCCTTATTTCTATTACAAGGGATGTTTACAGTGTAAAAATAAAAAAAAAATAAATAAGAAAAAAAATATTTACGCGCCCTATCCCTCCGAGAACACTCCCAAAAGAAAACTGCATAAGTCGAGCCTGTATATGAAAACGGTGTTCAAACAACACATGTAAGGTATCGTTGCGATCGTTAGAGCGAGAGTAATAATTTTAACACCGCCTCTGTAACTCTAAATAGGTAACCTGCAAAAAAAATTAAGGCGACGCCTATAGAGATTTTTAAGTACCATAGTTTGTTGCCATTCCACGAGCGTGCGCAATTTTAAAGCGTGACATGTTAGGTATCTATTTACTCGGCGTAACATCATCTTTCACATTTTACAAATAAATTTGGCTAACTTTACTGTTTTTTTTTTCTTTTTATTCGTTAAAGTGTATTTTTTTTCCAAAATAATTTAAGACCTCTGCACAAATACTGTGTGACAAAATATTGGAATGATTGCCATTTTATTCTCTAGGGTCTCTGCTAAAAAATTCTAGCAAAAAAATACAGATTTTTACTTGTAAACAACAAATGTCAGAAAAAGACCTGGTCTTAAAGTGGTTAGTTTGTACAAATCTATAGTTTTACTTTTTGTTTTAGTATATATATATATATATATATATATATATATATATATATATATATATATATATATAAGTATATATATATATATATATATATATATATATAGTATATGGTTTAGGGGGACCTAAATAGATTTTCAATTTACTAATTTGTTTAAGAACTAAACAACATGCTTGGCCTTGATTGATTGAACTAAGAAGGCACACAGCAATAACTGGTTACTGGTTAAAATAAATAAATGTAAAGTGTAAAACTCTAAGGCCATCTTGTGTTCACTGTAAAGAATTACTTCTGTTAGAGTGGTAAACTGTGCTGAAATGCATTTTTACAAAGATTTGCACTATGATTTTTAAAGCTTTTTTTCTTTTCTTTTTTTAACTTAAGGGCACATTGACATGAGCTTTGAAAACACTGTGTACAGATGAAAAAGTGTACAGTTGTGTATGCATCTGTAAGTAGCAGTATATAATTATATGGGCATATTTGTTTACATTTAAATTGATGAAGAAATTAGCAGAAAGTAAAAAAAAAAATATTTATTTATTTTTCAAAATTGTCGGTCTTTTTTTGTTACCCGTTCTGCTACTAGCAAGACTTACAAAGCCACTTTGCACTCCTGCGCCTTCTGTTCTCACTACCAGAGGCCCAGAGCCAGAGGAGTAAGATAGGCCTTCCTCATTTTAGGCCCTTCTACCATTTCTATGTTCATGTTCAAATTTTTTTTTGTTGAATAAAATACTTAAAATAAAATAAAAAATGAATCATTGAATTTGCCTATTTTTGCCAAAGTAAGGAGTTCTTTTGATAACCCACCTCCTCTGTTACTGATACTTACTGTTTCCCAATGACCCACTGCTGCATTCCTAAATTAATGGACAGGTTCACTTTTTAAACATGTTACATGTTAGACCCATATTTAGGGTGTAATATGTAACATGTTGGTAATCATCAGCCTCCTCAACCCCAGAGCCCCTGTGACAGCAGCCAGGGGTTCTTCTCTCCCACAGCCGCTGCACATTTAACAATTTTACGACCAGGCCTATTCTGACATTTTTTTTTGGTTTACAAGTAAAATTTGGAAAAAATACACTTCAATGAATTTTAATGCAATTTTTTTTTTCACATTTGTGGTGCGAACACTGTTTACATATGCGTGCGTATGCGTTTGATTCTCTGTGCGAGCACGGGGAGGCTAAAAATTATTATAAATTTTATTACATTTTTTTATTTTTACACTGTCTCTTTAATTTAACACTTTTGTTCCTCTCAAAATAAATGTAAACTTCTCTTGTGATAAAAATAAGGCATGACAGGCCCCCTTTAAGGAGATATCTAGGGTGTATGAAACCCTAGATATCTCTGGAAAAAAAATTATATTCTCAGTAATAACACCCTGCAAGAGAGAGGGCACATTTCTCAAAGCACTTGGTACACATAAAGTGGAAAGGGGAACTTTCTGACTAGTTTCTGGTGGGAACTTCCTGCCTGTTGTCCTCCTGTTCCCTCAGAGTGTTGAATGTACTCTATCTCATTGCAGGTAAAAGAGATTATTCTCTGGACCATAGCTTTGACTAAGGTAAATTAAAATGGTCTAGTTCATGTTCCTGTAGTGCAACAAGAGTGTGATCAGAGAACAAGCTGTATGATTGTCAATTTAGGTTTGTTGGGCAGGAAAGGGGGCGGGAGCAGCTGGCTCAGGCTCTCAGTCATGCACTGAGAGGATGCGCCAGCTGCCATTTAGGAATCTGGGTAGATCCTTGCATTATTGTTGGGATCCCTCCAGAGTCTGGAGCTGCTCGGGTATGTCACAGGACAGCGCAAGTAAGTTCACTTAGAGGGTTGGCATAGTAGGGTCCACAAGAAGGCAGCTTTTCCTCTCGGTACTTGCCATGTGTTCCTGCATGGGTAGTTTGTTCCATCAACTGGAAGATAATTACAGTTGCTAAGGTTGGTTTGTACATGCATTGGTCCTAACGTCAATTTGGGGTGCAGGGACAAACTCCACTAGGCCAATTTTGCCTGCAGAAGGCAGAGAGAGAAGACATGATTGAATAGCTTCTGGGATTTTGAGTTGAGGACCACCAACTAAGCATGGGTAGGGTAAACACTGAGAGTCAGCTGTCGTGGTGGTGGTTGGCGAAGGCTGATGGACAACTCTGAGTATCGATGTATACTTTAATCGCTTGCTGCCTGCCCACAGTACATTGTACATGCACATGCACGCAATGCAATGATTTATGGCTGAAACCTACTGATTGGCTGTCGTCAATTACAGCACAGAGTTTTTTGTTGACATACAGACAGAACTCTGTACACACACAGCGATCTGTCTGTTTGTTCTCCCTGAAATCAACTCTGAGTTCAGGGAGAGAAATCAGACAGCTCTATATGTAAAAGCAGCACACATTACACTTGTTAGGCACACATTTAACCCCTTCATTGCCTCTTGATGTTATTATCTTCCCAGGACAGTATCATTAGTACAGGGGGCAGTATTATCACTGATTACTGTATTAGTGTCACTAGCGATATCAGTGTCAGTCAGTTAGTGTCGCTCCCAGCCAGTGTCTGTTAGTGCCAGGTTTCCCTCCACTCTATCACAGTCCCAGTATAAGTCGCTAATCACCACCATTAGTAGTATAGTGTATGTATGGATCAGTATCTCGATCAGAACTATACTATGTGCCCAATAGTAAGTACAGTGTCCCCAAAAATGCAGTTTTTTTTTTTTTTTTTTACCAAAGACATGTAGTAGAATACATTTTGGCCTAAATTAATGAAGACATTTTATTTCATTTGGATATTTTTTATATAATTTTAAATATAAATATATAAAATTAGTATAAATATTAAACACCACAGTCGGTAATAGCAGCCGCTTAAAATGTGCAAAGTATGAAAATATGGCAATTTTATAAAAAACAGTCCTTCCTATATAAAGTCTCTATAATATTGCAGCAGCGCTTATGTCCTTATGAGGGCTTATGAGGGCGCCCTCAGAAGAAGTCTGGATGTGACGAAACGTCAGGGCAGTGACCGACGACCGGAAGTGACGTTCTGCGCCTCAAACGTGCACTCCAGGGACTAGGCAGCAGGAAGCTGGGCGCTGTTCTATACAGCCAAGTGATAACTCCAGTTCCGGCGGGGCTAAAGCACCTTAACAGGCACAGTACTAATACAACGCTTGATTTTTATTGATGCAGGGTACGCATTTATGTACTAAGGGGGGGAAGTTTTATACCCAATAAAATCTTTTATACAGTATCACACTATATGCAACCTTATTTTTATATGAGGGGAATTGGTGTATGTTCCTGCTATGTCTGCTGCATAAGGAGATAAGGAGTGGAGAAACGCTGATGCTGGATAAACCTATTTGATGGGCGTATTTTCAACTTGGGTCTGGTGAGTGCATCCCCATGCGGGGAATTTATATCGCACGTGGTGAATACCTGGTGGAATTCTCGGTGGATACTGATTATTTTGCACGAAAAATAACTTTTACAGTAGCGATTGAAATATTCACTCATCTTCTTTCATCTGTGATTTACCGTATAGTCCTCAGTGCGAATAAGGACATAAGCGCTGCTGCAATATTATAGAGACTTTATATAGGAAGGACTGTTTTTATAAAATTGCCATATTTTCATACTTTGCACATTTTAAGCGGCTGCTATTACCGACTGTGGTGTTTAATATTTATACTAATTTTATATATTTATATTTTTTTATATATTCTTATATATTGGTATATTTATTTATTTATTTTATTTATCCAACTTATTGAGAAGAAATATATCCAATCAGCGCGGAGGGGTGTACCTAGGGGCAGGCATTAGTGGTTACACTCATTCTTTACATTTGGATATTTTTTATGACAGAAAGTTGAAAATATTGTTTTTTTTTTTAAGAATTGGGGTATTTTTTAATTTATAGAAAAAATAAATAAACCAGTGGTGATCGAATACCACCAAAAGAAAGTACTATTTGTGTGAAACAAAATTTAATTTGCATATAGTGTTGCATGACTGCACAATTATCAGTTAAAATAGTAGAGTGCTGAATATCCAAAAATACCCTGGTCATGATGGGGTAAAACCTTGTAGAGGTCAAGTGGTCAAGAATGGACCAGAGCAGCTTCAAAAAAGGTATGTTTAGCGATTTATTCTTTACAGGGCTAGATCAATTAGTCTTATATCATGGATGCCTGTAGATTTCGAGATTTTAGTGTTCGGGTGGACTTCTACTTTAATAATTATAACATCATATTTGGTATTATATATTTGGTAGCTAGGTGGCAAAATACCCAAACACCATACCAGTACACTTTCAAGGCAGTGCTTGAGCTGATTCCCCTTTTCATAGCAAAACTCTTCAAAGAACTCTTCTAATAGCAAAGGACATAGGGACATGTTACAAAAAACTCTGCTTACATATATAAGCACTGTATAATTAGTCAAAAAGAGGAAACTATCCGATCTTGTCCTTGGACATAAACTATGAAAACTCTAAAATAATTAGCTTGCCTTAGGTTCTAGACATCTGTGCATCAGTACTGTGACTTATGAAAAGTAAACCAATAAAGATTTCCTATTGGAACTAAGATGGCTACCACTGCCTAATAGGTTTCACAAGATTCCATATCCCAGAGGTTCAAAGCAATGCTATAGCCAAAACGAGAAGCGTTCTGCTTGTTATCCACATATTTGTCGTTATGTATTGCTCGCATATAGATAATAAAGGCTTCTGAAGACACTTATCCTGTCTTTCATTTGAGATCTTTTCCAATAGCATTTATAAATATTTCCCATATGTTTTAATGACTACATACAAAATGTTATGTTGTTTTGTATTATGTTTAGCCTCTATTTGCTTTTTATGATCCAATAAAAGGGCTGCACAAAAGCTCAATTTTGGTCTCATCACTCCAAATGACTTTGTGCCAGAAGGTTTAAGGCTTGTCTCTGTACTGTTTGGCATATTATAAGTGGGATACTTTGTGACATTTGTGTAGTAATGGCTTTCTTTTGGCGACTCGACCATGCAGCCCATCTTTCTTCAAGTGCCTCCATATTGTGCTTCTTGAAACAGCCACACCACATATTTTCAGAGAGTCCTGTATTTCATCTGAAGTTATTTGTGGGTTTTTCTTTGCATCCCGAACAATTTTCCTGGCAGTTGTGGCTGAAATTTAAGTTGGTCTAACTGACCGTGGTTTGGTTTCAACAGAGCCCCTCATTTTCCACTTCTTGATTAGAGTTTGAACACTGCTGATTGGCATTCTCAATTCCTTGGATATCTTTTTATATCCCTTTCCTGTTTTAAAAAAATTCAACTAGATTTTCCCGCAGATTCTTTAACAATTCTTATGCTTTCTCCAGGACTCAGAATCCAGAAACGTCAGTGTAACACTGGATGAAAGATGCAATGCAAGGGTCTATCAGGAGTCCAGAAACTCATTGACACACACACTAATTACAAGCAAACAGATCACAGGTGAGGATGGTTACCTTTAATAGCCATTTAAACCCCTTTTTGTCAACTTGTGTGCATGTTATCAGGCCAAAATCCCCAGGGTATGTAAACTTTAGATCAGGGTCCTTTGGGTAGTTTCTGTTGCCATTATGATTTAAAATGAGTAAACACAGTTGATTGATAATAAATGGCTTCAGCCAAACACTAACCATGAGCGAAATAAATGTTTTTGTGTTATCATTCATATTCGCTGAAAAATGGCCAAGAAATCATAAATTCTGCCAGGGTTTGTAACTATATGAGCACAACTGTATATATTTTGATTTATAAACCTCTCAGAGTGGGATTTTAAAGGCAACGAAAACTACATTTGTATTAAGTATATAAATTTATTGTACAAAAGGATAGAATTCTAGCATAATATACATTTCACATATAAATATAAAAACAGCCTAACAGATGCTTGTAGATGATACGCATAAAGATGGGTGATAATTCCGACGCGTTTCCAAACGGCCTTAAAATTGCCAATCTTCCTCAGGGAATTTAGATCACCATCTACAGAGTATATCAAGAACATATTAATTACATAGTGTTTTACATAAATAGACTCTATTGTGACCCAAAGATCACCAATAAATTGTCACAAAGATCAGAATTTGTATATATTACATGTGTGGCAGAAATTAACACACTTACATCAAAATACAAAGCATCAAATGTGGTATTGCTTCCCCATGCACTTTCAGACCCCGGATCGATGCCAAAAATGGGACAAATGTTATTTTTTTCTCTCTACAAGATGGCTTTACAAAACAACGTTTCTTATGACTTAATTGACGTTTAAACCCCCCCCCAAAACCCCCCATTTTATACCTTATTGGGGGGAGAGGGTGGGGACACATGGATCTCTCCCCCGGGGTATTTCTCCGGTGGGGTGGAACCTTATCCCTTGAGGCCTTATAGGCTCATGATTGGGCTGAAATTTTCGGTCCGTTAATGAGCTGTGATGCCAGTGGTTTTTGTTCGAATTAGGGGAAGTTTTATCACTGCCTTGCCTAGGCCCTTTTTGAGCCTTGGCATAGGTTAGTTGACACTTCCCCTTGAATGGCTCTCTCCCGTGTCTACTCATTGCTTGTGGATCCCTGCGGTTGGCTCAATTCATGTTCATGAATCGTGTCTTCTCGGCTGGGGCCCCCATGGGGGGTTTTCTCTTTTATTCCCCCATTAGCTATGGGTTATTTATTTCATCCCCCTGTTGCATTGTTTGGATTGCTGGGCGTTTGCAGCGGCGATGGGCTAATCCTGTAGCTGGGTAGATCATTGTTTCCCCAGTTTTTCGGATTATCCCCCTGCCGGTTCTTCCTCCCGAACATCTAGGGTCTGCATTTCTCCTGACTGGTCTGCACTTTGTGCATGCCTGTCCCCCCTTTTGGTCCGTGATGACAGGGCGTGCTTAGCGTGCCCGGTTACCTGGACTACGAGCAGAGACTTGTGTCTCACTGGTTCTGTTTTGCGCAAGGCGCATTGGTACGCTGGTGCGTCTACCCGCTCTTGGGTCTGACGCCGGGTGTCCCTGTGCGCATGCGCGGATACACCAGGTGGGACACATCGTCCCAGTTGCATCCTGGTCCTGGTAGTTTTCAGGTCACAATCCAGCTCGTTGGCGGGATGTCATGACGATGACGCGGGGCGCCGTTTGCGCGCCGCGTCATCAGTGGACGCCCACAGGGGCGGGACATAGCCCTTAATATCCTATTTAAGAACGCCTGAGACGGCATTTGATGTCTTCCCTCTCCGCAGCGTGTGCTGCAGGAGCGCTCTCTTCTATACGAAGGCATGGATATCCTTCAGGACTTGGTCTAAGGAATTTTTTCTTGACAATTTTACTGGGTGAGTTTAGATTATTGTTTGGTTTGGTTGGATGATTGTTTCCAGCCTTAACCACTTAATGATTATCCTCCCTTATTTTTTGCTCTTGATTTTTTCTTTTCCACTTCGCTTGTTTAAACGTCAATTAAGTCATAAGAAACTTTGTTTTCTAAAGCCGTCTTGTAGAGAGAAAAAATAACATTTGTCCCATTTTTGGCATCGATCCGGGGTCTGAAAGTGCTTGGGGAAGCAATACCACATTTGATGCTTTGTATTTTGATGTAAGTGTGTTAATTTCTGCCACACATGTAATATATACAAATTCTGATCTTTGTGACAATTTATTGGTGATCTTTGGGTCACAATAGAGTCTATTTATGTAAAACACTATGTAATTAATATGTTCTTGATATACTCTGTAGATGGTGATCTAAATTCCCTGAGGAAGATTGGCAATTTTAAGGCCGTTTGGAAACGCGTCGGAATTATCACCCATCTTTATGCGTATCATCTACAAGCATCTGTTAGGCTGTTTTTATATTTATATGTGAAATATGTATATTATGCTAGAATTCTATCCTTTTGTACAATAAATTTATATACTTTATACAAATGTAGTTTTCGTTGCCTTTAAAATCCCACTCTGAGAGGTTTATAATTCTTGGGGATGATGGCAACCCTAGTGTCTTGAAATGAGAGTTCAATCTATTTAGTATATATTTTGATAGGTGTTTGCATCAGTGATGACACACTTGCCAAATTTAGGGCTCTCTGGATCACATATGAATTATATATACTGTATATACAAGAAAGGTTATGAAAATAGTCTCTATTTCAATTCTAATCAATGACATTACCGTGTAGTAGTTGTTATCCACTGCAAGTGCCTTAGAGAGACCAAAGTCACTTATTTTTGCATAATGTTGGTTTACAAGAAGGACGTTGCGAGCAGCCAAGTCACGATGCACAAAATTATGTTCCTCTAGATATTTCATCCCCAAAGACACTTGATGCATTAACTCTGCAACATTACTGATAGACACCTCGTCCCTGCAGAAAAGAAAAGAATATATAACTGGTGTGACAGTAGCCCTCACCCACATTTGCAGTTATGTGGTTTCATAAGTTCACTTTTTTTTTTTTTAAGAACAGCTTCCTTATGTACCAATATACCATTAATGTACCTGTGTTGCAGAAAAGAGAAAGCTGTCCCTATGTTCTGGAGCAGGCCTCACCTTCTCCTATAGAAATCTCCTTCATGACTTCCTGGTATCTGTTCTGCAGGATGCTAGAGAGCTGTTGGTAGAGCGAGAAAGTTCTTATTGAACCACACCCTGCTCCTTCCCTTTTCTTCTAGGAGATTGCTCCCTCCCACCTCTCTTCTACGTTAGATTTGCCCAGTGGTGCAGTGTTATCTAAAACCTGCCCACAACTCAAGTGCATTGACTCTCACCCACAGCTCTAGTAAAGCATTGCTCCCATCTCTGTGCCCACCTTTTCTGATAAACTTATTGTCAGTGGGCAATGTTTTTTCTCAATACATAGTCAGCGTCCTCCTCTTTTGATGCATTGTTTTTGTACCTCTCCTCCCTGCATATCATTCATTTGGCAAAGTGTGCACACTGGAGCAGGAGAAGGAGCTGAGTGATCACATAACAGCCTATGTGAAGCATAGCTGTAGTATTGAAATCAGGAAAATTGTGTCCCTGGAAGTCTGTAATACACTAAAAATGAACTAGGTTACATGTGCCCACGAGGGGGAGGGTGCCAGGAGTCTGCAGCTGGGAGATGACCCGATATACAGTATTTAGCTACACAAAGAACCTAGGACCAGACCATATGTACATATCTGTAACACCCTGGTGTTTAGGCAGAGTTGCTCCTAAATTTACCTGCCCGGTATAGCTACCTTGGCTAATTGTTGAGGATCAATTCCAATCAAGTCCAATCGTTGTCAAACGTTTGTAGAATTCACCTCCGTAACATCTCTAAAATTTGCCCCTTTTTAACAAATGAAACCACCAAGCTCCTCATTCACTCCCTCGTTATCTCTCGCCTTGACTATTGCAACTCCCTTCGCATTGGCCTGCCTCTCCATAGACTATCCCCTCTTCAGTCTATCATGAATGCTGCTGCCAGACTTATCCACCTTACCAACCACTCAGTGACTGCCAACCCTCTCCTCCAATCCCTACACTGGCTCCCAATCACCCAGCAAATTAAATTCAAAATACTAACCACAACATACAAAGCTATTCACAACTCTGCTCCGAGCTACATCACCAATATTGTCTCCAAATATCACCCAAATCGTCCTCTCCGCTCTTCTCAAGACCTCCTACTCTCAAGCTCTCTCATCTCCTCCTCCCATGCTCATCTTCAGGATTTCTCCTGAACCTCTCCCATCCTCTGGAACTGGCTACCTTCACTGGTCCGGCTATCCCCTACTCTTGCTACCTTCAGGCGATCCCTGAAAACTCATCTCTTCAGGAAAGCCTATCACGTCTCCAACTAATCTTCTACCACTTCCATCAGCTCATTCCCCACAGTTACAACCTTTTGTACCACCTGCCCCACCTTATTAGATTGTACGCTCTTCTGAGCAGGGCCCTTTTAATCCTCTTGTATTTTTATTTTATTATAACTATATTGACCCTTGGCTTGTTCCTCGACTACTTTTCTGCCTGATCCCAACCTGCAACTACTTGTTACAGACCTTTTGGCTTGTTTACTGACCACGCTTCCATTTGATCCATATCTGCTTATCTGCTACTGGACCCCAGCTTGCTCCCCTCCAGGTGGGGCGATCCCGAGGACCGTGACCTGGTACTAACACACAGCTAAATCCATCTCCACCATCAGGAGCTCTGGTGAACACCAGTTAGTACTTAGACTCCGCACCTCAGGTTAACCTGCATCTTCTGCCAGGGTGACTGCCTGTGTACCTCTCCTGCTGGTCGTGGTAGTCCTGCAACTGATATAGCAACTGGTCTTCGCACCTGATGCCTGATCGTGACAACAAACTGATAATACTCACAAACATTATCGTCTTATGTGCATATGTATACAGAGTCCAAGCCCGGGGCAAGTGTAAACCACTCCTGGGATTCAGGTGCATGATGACGTCACATACGTCAGCTCCGCCCTACATGTTTCATCACAACTGACATCATATGGGGAATGGAACTGACATTCAGCCATCGTGCAATATATATATACTGCAAACAGGAGGTAATCGGAAATGAGGGAGGACCGTGAGGGATCCAAGCCTCAATTTAAAAATCTATAGGAACACCAAGCCTCTATTTGATGTTGAGGTGAAACATATGAACACCACGAAAGAGGAAGGCTGGATCCAAGTCTCTCATTCACACCAGACCCGGTGTCAGCTCACCTGCGGGACCAAGTGACTAAGAACTCACCGCAGAGGTTGTGGACCCAACGGCTGACTGCTGAGGGTCAATGGTTCTGAGAAGCAGCTACTCAGGGTTGCAGCCACGGCCCTGGACAGGGAGCTAGAACATAAGATTCCCCAGGGTGCAGAGTCTAAGAGCCAGCAGGCTTTCACCAGGGCCTCTGATGGTGAGGATGGACTTGGCTGCAGCTGACTCCAGGTTGCGGCCCACAGGGTCTCCCAGCTCACGCTCCCGGCTGGCTCTGGTGGATGGAGAGGAAGCAGCAGTCCAGGGCAACAAGGAATAGTCAGGAAGACAAGCCAAAGGTCGGGGCAACAAGCAGATAGGGATGGTCAGAAGAACGAGCCGAAGGTCATGGCAACAAGCAGACAGGGATGGTCAGGAGAACAAGCCAAATCCGGTACACGAGAATCAAATGTAGAGCACACGGCAAGAATCACCCAGGGAAGCCTTCACACAATTGTTGCTCGGGCAAAGCTGGCTTGCAATGCGTGGGGTAAAATAGTATTTCCTGTTAGAGGCTGGGGTGGAGCCAAGCTGAGAGAAGATTACTTAAACACACATGTGTGAGAGCCCGGTCCCTAAAGCTGATACACAGACCAGAGATATAAGCAGACAGTCAGGGCATGAAACATTACTGCAAATGCATGAACCAAGCCTCTATCTAAATCTGAAAAAAAAATTCAGAACAGGTTTCTACGTAGTTAACTAATATCCAATGGAAAACCATTCAAAATTAGAATAATAGAAGCCTGGTGAACCTAAGGGTGGAAGAGACGATCCCCGATCATTACTTTATATGTAAACATCATCACTCATATATATTAGATTAAAATTAGGAATAAAAATATGGAACCATCTGAAAATATAAGGGAAACTTAACATAATGTCTAAGAAACTCAAGGTAAGTCCAAAGATATGCATAGCACAGAACAGAACATCAAATGTCCACCAAGAAAACAAGCAGAATATTCTCTCTCACTTCCTGTTTTGGCTATGGGGCAGGAAGTGAAGGGAAATCTCCCCAATGGGACACAGATAGCAAATATTTACCTTACAGGGTAATACCTTCCCTTACTCTATCCAAAATCAAAAATGTTTTGCTTTTAGTTCTATTTTGACTGAATTTGTGCTCCATGTTTAATCCCTGCCAAGCTGCAATCAATGGAGGCTGATTTTATCCTGTTACAGGAACTTGGAAGGAACAGTTGCTGCATGTAGCATTTCTGGAATTTGACAATGCTTATATGACAGATAGGTGTCACCCCCATTTATTTCTGTGTTAAACAGGGGGAAGACACACTGAACTTTTTTTAATGAACAATTTGGCATATCAGGCTACCAAATTAGCGACATTCCAATTGTTCGGCTTAAGATGTCGCATAAGCTTTTTTGACTGCATCAGTCTACTGAATTACAGTATATACCCTTGGCATATGAACAAGGGGAAAACACTTTACTAATAGTAGCCAAGTCTGTGTTTTGCCAAACCACTACATTTACCGTATATACTCTAGTATAAGCTAAGTTTTTCAGCACATTTTTTTGTGCTGAAAGTGCCCCCCTCGGCTTATACTTGAGTCAAGCATTTTTCTGCTGCAGAAAATTACATTTCCGACCCGGCTTTGGGGCCCTGTATCTCGGGGCCACTTGGTGCTAGGAACCCCAATTTGGTGTGCAAACTCAGTGGAACTAGCACATATGGGGTTCTTAGCACCAAGTGTCCCCGAGATACAGGGACCCAAAGTCGGTTCGGAAAATATCATTCTCTGCTTCAGAAAAGTGCTTGACATTTTCCGAACCGACTTTGGGGCCCTGTATCTCAGGGCCACTTGGTGCTAGGAACACCATCTGGAAATTGGATATGTTGTAGTGCTAGTTCCACTGGGTTTGCACACCAAATTTGGGGTTCCTAGCACCAAGTGGCCCCGAGATACGGGGCCCCAAATTCGGTCCACTGTGTCCATCTACAGCAATATCATTTTGGGACCCTTTGGGTCCAGAGACCCCATATTTTGGCTGCAGCTAAGGGGCATCTAGGAACCCTTAACTACCAAGTTTGACGTTTGGGGGACCTATGGCTGCAAATGGGCACAGTGAGGCATGCAAATGGGCACAGTGAGGCTGCAAATGGGCATTGTTGACCCTCTTTTCCACTTACAGTAGCTGCGCATTTCTCACCCTAGGCTTATACTCGAGTCAATAAGTTTTCCCAGTTTTTTGTGGTAAAATTAGGTGCCTCGGCTTATATTCGGGTCGGCTTATACTCAAGTATATACAGTATGTCACATTGACTTGAATTATGATTTGAGTATTTCTTTAGCTAATCTTAAATGTTTACTTACTTCTTACTTGGCAGAAACTTGTTGAGGGGTCCAGCTGATGCAATTTCCATAACCAACATAAGGCACTCTGCCTCGCACAAGCCTATCATTCTGACTATGTATGGATTGTCCAGCTGGTGCATAATTTCTGCTTCCTTCATCATTTCATCTCTTATTGCCTTCTCACTATCACTCTGGAGCTTCAGCATCTTTATAGCCACATCAATTTGACGCCTGAAAAACAAACCATTACCTCTGTTACAACAGAGTTTCCAAAAAGACACATTGCATACATTTTTCTTACAGTAAAGAGAAGTTTGTTTCTGTGTGTGTCAGGAAAGCATGTGATTTAAATTGAGCTCCTGGCGCACAGTAATGTGACAAAAAATAAAAAAAGTACTGTGCAGGTGACAATAGCCTAACTACAATAAAGCTTCTTGCAATATCACAACAAAACCAATTGTGCAAAAACATACATAATACAAGCAGCGCTAAACAAATGAAGTTCAAAGTAAATCATTAAAAAATAGTCCATATAGTGCTTGAACACTAAAGTGCATAGTGACAGATGAAAAGAAAGTCCATTGAAGTAATATCCAAAAAAATGTGATTGTTTGGATGAAATTCCACCTGGTGCACCTCCACCATGATAATAAACAGGATGTGAGCTTACCAGATCTTTAGACTACATGTTATAAGAGTCTAGGCAAGCATTTAAATAATGATCCAGTACTCACGAATCTCTCAGTGGTTAGACCAGAAAGGAAGATAACATGACTGGACAAACAAACCCCTGGTGTTCCTCAGACGTGACCAATAAAGAAGAAAAAGTAAGTCCACGTAGTATACAAGCTCAATTGGCAGGGTTAGTCGTAGAGGATGTAGTCTATGTCTGAGCTAACCAGGATGTTGTCTATGTCTGAACTAACCAGGACGTAGTCTATGTCTGAACTAACCAGGACGTAGTCTATGTCTGAACTAACCAGGACGTAGTCTATGTCTGAACTAACCAGGACGTAGTCTATGTCTGAACTAACCAGGACGTAGTCTATGTCTGAACTAACCAGGACGTAGTCTATGTCTGAACTAACCAGGACGTAGTCTATGTCTGAACTAACCAGGACGTAGTCTATGTCTGAACTAACCAGGACGTAGTCTATGTCTGAACTAACCAGGACGTAGTCTATGTCTGAACTATCCAGGACGTAGTCTATGTCTGAACTAACCAGGATGTAGTCTATGTCTGAACTAACTAGGACGTAGTCTATGTCTGAACTAAGGGATTCGCCTTGAGTGCTGGATCGTTATTTAAACGCTTATCTAGACTCCTATAACGTAGTCACATCCTGTTTATTATCACGGTAGAGGTGCACCAGGTGGATATTCATCTAAACAATCACATGGACTTTCTTTTCATCTGTCACTATGCACTTTAGTGTTCAAGCACTACATGGACTATTTTTTAATGATTTACTTTGAACTTTATTAATTTAACGCTGCAATTATTATTATGTGCAGTAATGTGAACCTAGCTTCAGTGAGACAAAATAATAGACTGTAAATTAATAGATTTCTACTAACATATGCTGTCTTCATGCTGTTTAAATTTGTTACGAATTTAATTCAATATGTCGACTTTCAAAGAGGGCAAATTTAATGTGTTTTATTGTATGTTGTGTATAGCATTTTATGATTTGAGACAGCATCTCTCATCCATGTCATCTTATTGAATTAAAGCACTAGCATTTATTACATAAATAGACCCGTTCTTTCACACAGTGGGGTTAATTTACTAAAACTAGGGAGTGCAAAATCTGGTGCAGCTTTGCATGTTAGCTAAACAGCTTCTAACTTCAGCTTGTTCAAATAAGCTTTGACAAAAAAAAAATGCAAGCTGATTGGTTTTCATGCAGAGCTGCACCAGATTTTGCACTCTCTAGTTGTAGTAAATCAAACTCTCTGTGGAGATTGTGCTTTTCAGTTGCCATGCAGGTTGCACTATAACAAAGCTGGAAGTCTGCAAACATTTTACAAACGGGGCTCTAACTGTTTCAAATTGAACTAATGTACCTTTTCATCTTGTAGACTCCTTTCTTAACACAGCCAAAATTTCCAGCACCCAGGTCAACTTCATCTATGAGAAGCATATCTCTCTTGAGGAAGACTTTACGGTCTTTTATTTCCTCTGGATCGCTGTATGGGCTGTCATAAACACTGGTGTCCATGGGCAAAAGTCGTGGCTTTTCTCCAGCTGCAAAGAAAAATATAGCAAGAGGTTATCTATGACAATAAAATTTAACGACTATTATAGGTTGTTGATGGCACATTCCTACAGTTGTCACGTATGTGAGACTTTTGTAATTGTTATTAGGAACTTCCAGAAACATGGAAAAAAAATTGTAACTTTGGGTCCACCTTCTCCTTCTATCCCCACTTCAACATATTGTGCTGGCAGCGCATTTACCTAAAGTTGGATGAACACAGCACATGATTGGATATGGTACATCTGTGGCACCATTTAAGCAAACACAGCTGACACTATATACAGTATATTGAAGGGAGAGGCATGAAGAAAAGTCCTGCAGCCAGTAGTCATGACCCTGTTTTGGCCTATGGGAGGAGCTATTTTTTACTCTTTCATCTTCAGTGGAGCTAGTTTGCTAGGGGTGCAGCTGGTGTGTAGTGCTGCACAATAAGCAAAGTAATGAGTTGCAGGGATCCCCAGCTAGTGTGGCACATGCATGAGCATTTGCAATTGGTATATGCAGACATTTTACTACCATTCCATGTTGGTAATGATGGACCTTGCCTCTAAAAATTCACTGGTAGCCATCCAATGGCTACCGGATCAGATTAGAAAGACTGTAGCTAATGCCTAATGGTGCCATTGCTTTCATGTCAGTTCACAGCTTAATAGGCTTGACCTTTCTGTGTCTCTATAATATGGCATATTTGTATACTGTAGTCCTGGAGATAGGAGCAGAGGTGACAATCAATGCTAAATTTAGTAAAGAAAAATTTGACCCCTCAAAGCAAAGGTGATCATTTACTTGCACCTAATGGAAGTTGGGGATCAGGTTTTATTTGGTTCAAGGGTACTCATTTTCAAGGAAAGCCAAATTCTCTGAGGCATAAAGAGCCATGGAAGGTCTTACTGAAGCCATTTAGGTTAATGACACAGAAGTGACATAGCAGATAACAGGTGGACAGGTATCTGACACACCTGGAAATGCCTACAAATGAAGACTATGTGGCTGTTGTAGCTCTGTGATTTTTAGAGTCACAGGCTGTAGAACAGATAAATACTTTTTTTTTTTTATGGGATGATGCATTTGATTCAATTTTTTTCCTGAGTCACTTCTTCATATGCTCCAATGCCCCCACTACAGGGTCTTCTGCAGCAGTAAATTGCTGAAATTTGTATTGCATTGTCATATTAATATGATTGCTCAACAGAAATATGTTACTTTTTTCTTAATGAGCATCAAAATAGTCAGCCGTTAAATTCATTTTGGCATTTGAAGCAGTTTCATGCTTTATGTGTTGGGTACCTATTATAATGTATATGTAACCAAATATTCTAGTTACTTAACGTTCTGATAGCTATAGAGTGAAAATACTGCAAAATGCCAGAATTTCAATTTCACTGTGTTCTTACCAATAAAAGGTTCAGGGGTGTAGCCGTCAAAATTAGCTGCTGATGGTCTCTGGGAAAAACAAGGCAAGATATTAGAAGACCAAATCATTTTTCATATCCAAGCTTAGTTGATTACTAAAACAATTGCTGTAGCTTTTATCATTTTTGTAAACCTCTAGCTTAAATACTTTCAGTTACTGATGCAAATGGGTTGATTTAATAAAGAAATATAGGATTTTCACTTTAGAAGAAAAATTTCACTATGCAATGATTTTTTCCCATAGTCCAGTGATCAAGGTGAAGCTCTACTGACTTCCATCATGCAATCATGTGCCAGCAAAAACACACTTTTTTTATTACTATTGTTTTCCTTGCATGTGATTGGGTATTCTTTGCAAGGTGAATTTTCACCACATTCAATATAACAAACCATTAGAAAAAAATCTTTAAAATATATATACAGTGGGTGAAATAATTATTTGTTTGCCCACTTACAAAGAAATGAAGGATCTATAATTGTTATCATAGCTGTATTTTAAATTATAGAGACATAATATCAATCAAAAATGCAGATAAAAACACAATACAAATTTTATAAATTGAGTTGCAGTTCAGTGAGTAAAATAAGTATTTTATCCTCTACCAACCAACAATATTTCTGACTACAGTATGTGCTCATGTAGTACACAGATTAGTCCGTAAGAAGGTGCTCCTAATGACAACTCATTATGTGTATAAAAGACACCTGTTCACAGAATCTTTCTTCCATTCAAACCTCACCATCATGATCAAGACTAAAGACCTGTCAAAGGACGTCAGGTACAAGATTTTAGACCTGCACAAGGCTGGAATGGGCTACAAGACCATCAGCAAGAAGCTTGGTGAGAAGGAGACAACTGTTGGAGCGATTATTCGCAAATGTAAGAAATCTAAAATAACCATCAATCACCCTCAGTCTGGAGCGCCATACAAGATTGTGTCTCGTGAGATAAGAATGATCATGAGAAAAGTGAGGGATCAGCCCAGAACTACATGGGAGGAGCTTGTGAATGATCTCAAGGCAGTTGGGACCACAGTCACCAAACAAGCCATTAGTAACACAATACGCCGCCATGGCTTGAAATCCTGCAGTGCTTGCAAGGTCTTCCTCCTCAAGAAGACGCATGTACAGTACTGCAAGTCAATTTATAACATTTGAAGCGTGTTTTTTTCTGGATTTTTGGTTGATATTCTGTCTCTATCATTTAAAATAAACCTATGATAAAAAATTATAGACCTTTGATTTTTTTTGTAAGTGAGCAAACTTGCAAAATCTGCAGAGGATCAAATAATTATTTTCCCCACTGTATAATAGCTCCCATGGAAGGCAATGCACACTACATATGAACTGCCTGGGCGCATTCACACAGTAAAAATAGCATACATAATCCAGATGTGTTGGAGGCACTCACATATCTTGAAACAGGAGCTAGTGCAAATCAGCAATGTTTATTGTAATGGCCAGTATGTTTCAAGACCTGTGAGTGTCTCGGACACATCTAGCATGAGGTGTTTGAGGGATGCTATGGGGGTTATTTACTAAAACTGGAGAGTGCAAAATCTGGTGCAGCTTTGTATAGAAACCAATCAACTTCCAGTTTTTTTTTTTTTTGTCAAAACTTAATTGAACAAGCTGAAGTTAGAAGCTGACTGACAGATGCACCAGTTTTAGTAAATCTCTCCCTATGTGTGTGTGGGAAACTAAGGTGGAATCTGGTCTGGGTTTTCCGGGCCACCATGGCAGTGTGGAATCCGAACCAGGTTTTGCTTCTCACTTGTGACCAGCAGCAGGTTGGATAAATAAGTAAGGGCTGGAGCCTGGAGCAAGGCTCTGGACTAGGACTCAAGAAGCTATCTGACAGAGAGCTACATGGGGATCTCGCTCTGTAAGAGAAAGAAAAGGTTAGCAAAAGGTTTTCTTTTTTTTTTTTTGGTGACTGGGAAAACCCCCACCTGTCAGAGAGGTATCAGTACTGTTTAGTTCAGCCTTTCTCAACCCAACGGAACCCTTGAAATATCTTTCCGGTCTCAGGGAACCCCTACTAAAAATGATGATATCTACAACTTATGATACACAGTGTGATGGTCAGTGGGAAGAATGCTCCTCACACATCTGGTCATTGGTAAGAATTACCCCCTTACAGATAGCTAAAAAGATCAATGGTATCAGTGGGAACTTATCTGAGAGGAAGAAATTGCTGATTGCTCAAGGAACCGCTAGCAACCTCTGGAGGAACCCTAAAGTTCCATGGAACCCTGGTTGAGAAACCCTGGTTTAGTTAGTGCATTCATGGCAAGTCCGAATTTTAAGAAAGGACCTGCTGTTTTGAATGCCTTTTTTCCCAGAAAAGGAGATCCCCCACACGAACTACCCTCCAACAATATATTATGCCAATATAAATACAGCAGAAGCTTTGTAAGGCATCATTATTGTACCAAATCTGTTACATAGCTTCTGCTACTGTTAAATCTCATTAGTTATATTTTTTGTATGAGCTTGTTCTAAACTGATTATCGGATTTGGGATTTTGTGAAATTGAATAGTCAGCAATGACAGTTTCTTTTATGAAAGGTTTACGTTGATGTTGTTTCCTAAAGATTCTTACTGCATTATGCAATATCTTAATAATGGAAACATACAAAGAATATGATCATGTCATTCACAGAATAAAACAAGAGAAGCAGAGAAATGTTTTGGTTTAACAATGCATATTATGATTGCAAAATAAAGAATTTTCTTTGAACTTTATTCAGCAAGTTCAATCCATTTTTACCAGGCTTTGGAGTGTAAACAAAGCCTGTACAATACATTGTGCAATGCAAAGTCTTTAGAATACATTGTGCAATGCAAAGTCTTTAGAATACATTGTGCAATGCAAAGCCTGTACACTATAAGGAGCAATGCAAAGTCTGTACAATACATTGTATGATACAATGCGATTTAAAATGTTCTGTTTCATTGTACTTACAGCTTTTGGAAGTGAAGGTGGTGCTACACAAATGCCTAGAAAAAGGGGGAAAAAATAGAAAAACATTACACATACACGTCATGTAAAAACAATTCTTTTGAAATTACCATTTCCTTAAAGTAGAAGTCCGGTTAACTATGCTTACCCAACCCACAACAGTAAAATCAGTCTGTATATGCAGTAAAGCATGTTTGTTATACTCACTGTGGAACCTAAGGGGTTAACCCTCCACATTGTATAAAAAGGCTGTTTGATCCTGTCTTCTCTGATCCTCCCCTTCTTTTACTATCCCCCAATCCATCTGCTGATAGCACAGAGCCTTGGAGGCACTTTGCACAAGTTTGCTAGAGTTTTCTTTTCTTTTTTCTTTTTGGGAGGGTGCATGTGATCAGCACAGGGCCAATCAGCACTGTCAAGGCAGAAAGTCAGGGATCATGCAGACGCGTAGGACAGTCAGAGGAGGGTGCCCCCCCTCCCGCCACGCTCCGGTCTTCTCCGCCGCTTACTGAGACGATCCTTTCCCTTGAGAGGCCTGGAGCCGAGTGAGGAAAAGATGGTCCCCACTCAGCTCCATAACATTGGATGAGGAAAGTGACGTCAAACATCACTTCCGCCCAACGGCCTTAAAGGGGAATTTATTTTTTATTGGGTAAAACAATGTGAGATCTGAGGACTTTTTGACCCCGGGTCTCACATTAAAGAGGTCCTGTCATGCTTTTTTCTATTACAAGGGATGTTTACATTTCTTGTAATAGGAATAAAAGTGATCCAAAAGATTTTTTTAAAGGGACAGTGTAAAAATTAAAAATAAAAAGTAAAATAAATAGGTAAAAAAAAGTAAAGCGCTGGTCCCGCGGAAATGAACGCATGCATAAGTCGCATCCGCATATGTAAACGGTGTTCAAACCATACATGTGAGGTATCACCACGATCGTTAAAGCGAGAGCAATAATTTTAGAAAAAGACCTCCTCTGTAACTCAAAACTGCTAACCTGTAGAAATTTCCACGAGCAGGCGCAGTTTTGAAGCATGAAATGTTGGGTATCAATTTACTCGGCGTAACAATATCTTTCACAATATAAAAAAAATATTGGGCTAACTTTACTGTTTTCTTATTTTATAATAAAAAAAAGTGTATTTTTTTCCCAAAAAAATTGCGTTTGTAAGATCTCTGCTCAAATACGGTGTGACATAAAGTATTACAACAACAGCCATTTTATTCTCTAGGGTGTATATATATATATATATATATATATATATATATATATATATATATATATATATAAATGTTTGGGGGTTTTAATTAATTTTCTAGCAAAAAAAAAAAATATTTTAACTTGTAAATAACAAGTTTGAAAAATAGGCCTGGTCCTTAAGTCATTAGATAGCAGACGTGGCAACACATGTGGTCAGAATAGCACCAGTAATCTGAAACTAACGGAGCTGTTGGATTCTGAAATTTCTTTAGCAAGTCTCTGTAAAACAGTGCAGATCAGTGGTGTGAATACCACACAAAATAAGTATGAACTCTAAATTTTAAAGAGTTCTGTTTTTCATTGTTTTTCATTACTTTAAGCAACAGATCCATTCTTCAATGTAGTTTGGGTAGAATTTGGGGTATTACGCACATATGAGCCACCTATATCCTTTAGTGCATGCAGAGGAAAGATTTCTTGATAGCTGAGGGTGGCCAAAATATGTTACCATCTGAATGAGTATTGGACAATTCTAGAAGGCAATTTTAGAAAAGCTTTCAACATTAAGAAAGCCATGTCATTCTCAATAGATTATTCAACTTGTTTAAGGCTACTTTCACACTGGAGTGTCGTGGGCGTTGGCGGTAAAGCAGCGCTATATTAAGCGCTGTAGCGCCTGCAAAGAGCCCCAGTGTGAAAAGGGCATTATAGTCAAGTCATTGTTCTATCATTCATGGGGCAACAAAAAAAAAAATCACATCTGCTGAACACACTCATCTTTTATGGAGATACAATAAATCTGGACTGATTTAGGAGCATGTATGGAGTTGCCGATTGTCTTTTATCCATTCATTACATTTTCAGCTGAGCAACTGCACATGCTGCACCCGACAGCTCAGGAGAATTCTCATTAATCTAGGGTTGTCGCTCTTTTTTTGTTTATAGCGCAGAGTATAACCACAGAGGCGATAAAATACCACCAAAAGAAAGCTCTATTTGTGGGGAAAAAAGGACGTCAATTTTGTTTGGGTACAGTGCCGCATGACCGCGCAATGGTGAGTTAAAGCGATGCAGTGCCGAATCGCAAAAAGTGCTCTGGTCAGGAAGGGGGTAAATCCTTCCGGGGCTGAAGCGGTTAACGTAACACAATAAAAAAATGCATTAAAACACACGGTAGTGCATTATCAAACCACAACTGTGTGAAATAGCCCTAAAGGTTTTATCCCACAGATTTTCAAATATTAGACAATTTTTAATATTGCTCTTTTGTATAATTTTGTATGTAAAGGTAATTTAACAAAGATGATCACACAGGTATTTTCTCCTTTAAAACATCACCAGCTTTTGGCTAAATTGTAGTTTCTATAAAGTGTGTATTGAGTAAAAGAGGAGATGGAGCTGTTTAAGGTGGTAATACAATAATGACCCGTAAAATACCAATTTATGAGAAATAGAGGTTTCCAATAAGGATGAGCCCGGTGTTCGATTCGAACCCATGTTCGAATCGAGCACCGGGTGTTCGCTCGCTCGGCGAGCCCAGAACTATTGGGGCCGCTCGCATCAAATTCGTGTGATGCGAGCGGCCCCGCAATGCATTGCGGCCCGCGCAGTGCAATGCTGGCTGATGATTGGCCAAGCATGCACTGTGACCCCCGCATGCTTGGCCAATCACAGCGCCGGCAGCGAGGAGAGCCATAATTGGCTACAGGCAGGATGCCTGTAGCCAATTATAGCTCAGGGGCTTTAGTACACGCCCCACGGTATAAGAGGCCGCCGCGCCTCGCATATTATGTTTCAGTCAGTGTCAGCGTGTCAGTGTGCTGCTGACTGCTGACAACAATATGTGCTCTATTTCTGGGGATATGTGTGTGCATGCTGTTAGAACAGCATTGCAGTATCACATCTGGGGGGTGTGTATAGGTGTCCTGTGAAGGGGGCAGGTTTCCTGTGCTTAGAACTTTCCCTGCAAAAAAGTGTCATTTTTGCAGGAAAAAAGCTATTTAAAATCACTCGCGGCTAATGAATTGATGGCTCCTGTAACACAGAGAACTGTCATTCATTAATAAAAAACAAAAAAAAAGCGTAGGGGTCCCCCCAAATTCAATAACCAGGCCCTTCAGTTCTGGGATGGATATTAAGGGGAACCCCAGCCAAAAAAAAAAAAAAGGCGTAGGGTCCCCCTCAAAATCCATACCAGACCCTTGAGGTCTGGTCTGGATTTTAAGGGGAACCCTAGCCAAAAAAAATGGCGTGGGGTCCCCCTCAAAATCCATACCAGACCCTTATCCGAGCACGCAACCTGGCAGGCCGCAGGAAAAGAGGGGGGGACGAGAGCGGCCCCCCTCTCGCCTGAACCGTACCAGGCCACATGCCCTCAACATTGGGAGGATGCTTTGGGGGTCTAAGACCCCTAAAGCACCTTGTCCCCATGTTGATGAGGACAAGGGCCTCTTCCCCACAACCGTGCCCGGTGGTTGTGGGGGTCCGCGGGCGGGGGGCTTATCGGAATCTGGAAGCCCCCTTTAACAAGGGGACCCCCAGATCCCGCCCCCCCCCTGTGTGAAATGGTAAGGGGGTACAAAAGTACCCCTACCATTTCACCAAAAAAGTGGCAAAAATGGTAAAAATGACAGGAGACAGTCTTTGACAATTCCTTTATTAAAATCTTCTTTCTTCTTTCTTCATCCTTCGGTTTCTTCATCTTCTCCTTCCTTCATCTTCTTCCATCTTCTTCTTCCATTTTCTTCTTCCTCCGATCCGCTTCTTCTTGCGCTGGTCTTCTCGTCCGGCATCTTCTTCCGTCGGCGTCGGTGTCTTCTTGGGCCGCTCCGCGCTATGGGAGGCTCCCGCTGTGTGAGGCTCCGCTCCATCTGACAGGTCTTTTATAATGGAGGGCACCTGGTGACCCCGCCCCCTCTGACGCACAGATACGTCATGGGGAATTCCATGATGGCTTTCCCCATGATGTCAGAGGGGGGCGGGGTCACCAGGTGCCCTCCATTTTAAAAGACCTGTCAGATGGAGCGGAGCCTCACACAGCGGGAGCCTCCCATTGCGCGGAGCGGCCCAAGAAGACACCGACACCGACGCCGACGCCGACGGAAGAAGATGCCGGACGAGAAGGACGAGAAGACCAGCGCAAGAAGAAGCGGATCGGAGGAAGAAGAAAATGGAAGAAGAAGATGGAAGAAGATGAAGGAAGGAGAAGATGAAGAAACCGAAGGATGAAGAAAGAAGAAAGAAGATTTTAATAAAGGAATTGTCAAAGACTGTCTCCTGTCATTTTTACCATTTTGCCACTTTTTTGGTGAAATGGTAGGGGTACTTTTGTACCCCCTTACCATTTCACACAGGGGGGGGCGGGATCTGGGGGTCCCCTTGTTAAAGGGGGCTTCCAGATTCCGATAAGCCCCCCGCCAGCAGACCCCCACAACCACCGGGCACGGTTGTGGGGAAGAGGCCCTTGTCCTCATCAACATGGGGACAAGGTGCTTTAGGGGTCTTAGACCCCCAAAGCATCCTCCCAATGTTGAGGGCATGTGGCCTGGTACGGTTCAGGCGAGAGGGGGGGCCGCTCTCGTCCCCCCCTCTTTTCCTGCGGCCTGCCAGGTTGCGTGCTCGGATAAGGGTCTGGTATGGATTTTGAGGGGGACCCCACCCCAATGACTTTTTTTTATGAATGAGTTTCAATGAATCACTGTTCTCTGTGTTACGGGAGCCGTGAATTAACATTAGCCGCGAGTGATTTTAAATAGCTTTTTTACTTTCAAAAATGACACTTTGCGCAGAGACAGTTCTAAACACGGGAAACATGCGCCCCTTCACAGGCATACTATAGACACCCCCCAGGTACGAAATTTAAAGGAATATTACACTTTTATTGTTTAAATTTAAGCATTATTAAAATCACTGCTCCTGAAAAAACGTCCGTTGTTAAAAAAAAATTTTGCATTGATACATGTCCCCTGGGGCAGGACCCAGGTCCCCAAACACTTTTTATGACATTAACATGCATATTAGCCTTTAAAATGAGCACTTTTAATTTCGAACGTTCGCATCCATTATAACTAATAGGGTTCTAAAGCTCGCACGGACTTTAGGTCCGTTCGCGGGTTCTGGTGCGAGCCGAACGGGGGGGTGTTCGGCTCATCCCTAGTTTCCAATAATCTAATATTCATCCCATACTAAAACTGATGAACATGTTGATGCAAAAACAAACATGAGATTGTGTTACAATAATTTGTCTTTCTGAAATGACACTGATAAGCTTTAACCAATGTGATATTCATCCTCTGACTTACCAATTGATGTGCTGCCATTGGAACAAAACTCTCTTAATACAGTTATGACTCCATCAGGCTTAAGTTTCAGGTATTCAACCAGCTTTATAATGACAAAAGAAAACAGTAGAGGTAAAAAAAAAGGAATAACAAATAATAATAAAATAACATTGTAAGAATATACATTACACAGTATTTTGAAATTCTATTATTTACATATTTGTTTGGTTAGCTTGCGTGTAGTGAAACGTTTAGTACAATTAGACAGGCTTCATCTATTCGCATCTTGAATCCAACAGTACTATTATTCATAGCAGGCATGATTCCTGCATAACGTGATACTATACCTTTTTTTTTTTTTATATTAAAATAAAAAAAGGTTTAATTTACCTGGTCTGTGAAAGGATATTGCACAGAGTAGTGACTTACCGCCTCTTTTTCAGCCCCCTGCCAAGGTTGTCTCCTCCTCATTTCTGCAGGTACTCCCTCGACAAGCCATGTGCTAAGGGGGCACCTATGCAGGTGCACTCCAAAGCAGATCTGTGTGCATCCATAGACACACACAGGCCTTGCCTCCTGCTCCCTCCTCACAGGATTTTACTGACAGCTGCAGAGTCCTATGGCTCCCCCCCACCCCGTGCTGCAGATGGGATGACGCTGGATCATGAGAGGACTCAAGTACTGTAAAGCCCCATACACACGGTCGGATTTTCCGATGGATTCTGTCCTATCGGACAATGTTGTCGGAAATTCCGACCGTGTGTAGGCACCATCGGACATTTTCCATCGGATTGTCCGACGGACAAAGTTGTATCTCCTGCTCTAAAAATTTTCCGACAACAAAGTCCGATCACACCAATTCCGATCGTGTGTAGCGAATTCCGACGGACAAAGTGCCACGCATGCTCAGATCACATTACAAGACCAAAGCTATTGGCTACTAGCCTCTACATAGTCCCGTCGTAGGCAACAAACGTCACCACGTTCAGAATGATCAGATTTTCCGACAACTTTGTCCGACCGTGTGTATGCAACACCAGTGTCGGACTAAATCCGTCGGACCAAAACCTCTGCATTTTAAATTGTAGGGCAGATTTGCAGCGATTCTACCCGCAATTTCAAAGTGCCAAGGTGTGAATAACAATTTACAGAACGTACATTTAGGATGCCATTCATTGGAATGGCATCTCATTTGAATGGCACCTAAAATTGCGCTGCTGTCCTGCCGCGATTGTCACGCGATAAATCATGCTGCAATAGCGGCAACCCGCATCACATGAATCATCTTGCCCCAATGCGCGACAATCACAGCAGAACCGCACACTGCAAGGTGAACTTGGTGTGCTCTCCTCCAATGATCAGACTTGTTCTGTGACCGTGTCAGGTGACGCTGTGGGCGTCACAGCAACTCACTGAACAATACAGGAAGTGTTCAGTTTGACCTCCCGACGCTCCATTCTGATTGGATGGGGAGTGTTAAGGGGGGTCAATTCTATTATGGTGGCTTAATATAAATACGAACGGTCATAATGGGCCTCTGTATCCGCTGAGGAAGTCCCATTTAGGACGATACGCGTGCGGGAGGACCCTGGATCGTCACTGCAGCCACCTTATCTTTATCTTGAAAAGATTACATGCATTTCACCCCAGCACTAGGGACCTAGTGCTGTGTTTGTGAGTACCTGATATATATTTTTTAATAAATTGGATTTTATAGCCATACAGTGTGCACTATATTTCTTTTTATTTGCATTCTATGGCACCGTGTTTTGAAAGCAAGAGATACTACTGGAGGCAATATTAAGTGATAAGAAGTCCCTCTATCCATCCTTCCACCCAGATCCATGCTTATGACCACTATTAGTGGTAAGATGCGCATTTGACCCATCTGTTAGTTCAGGTGTCTACGATTTGAGGTGAGCGGTTTGACTAGCTGGTGGTGGAATCACAGATGTTATTTGCACCATAAGGATATCTGCATGCATTCTTTTTAACCACCACAGAGGAGAACATCTTTATCAACTTTTTCTACAACCTATTCCTCCCATCTCAGCTTTTTTATGTCTTTCTAATGGACTTTGTTCTTTTTAGTTTTTTAGTTGTTATCATTAGCGCTGCACTGTTATTATTTGATTGTTCTGACATGCCCCTGCTGCACAGCCATTCACTGGGAAGCTCAATGTGCTGCTTCTCCCCGCCCCCCAGCTCTTATGCAGCTGAGAACAGAGGGAATGTGATCACTTAAAAAGTTACAAAGTTATTTATATTGCATTTTTATATCTATACACAAATGTTTTGCCTTTCATTTCTATTTTAAACTGAATGGGTTGTTTTACAAGGTGATCGTTTACAATTACTTTAATCTTCAAATTTCAAAGAATTTAGTTTTTTGCCAATTCTTTTCCCTTGCACCACATTACTTTCTAATGTAAACACACAGCAGATAAAAACTGACTGAACCCCAACTTTAGGATATTTAGTCAGTAGTGAGATTGTCTTTAAAGGAAACCGACAACATGATATAATGACAAAAACAGAACTGAAATGTGAGATGTTAAGTCCATAATGGGTCTAAATGGGTCTAAAGCAGCATCAAGGTTAACAAACCCTGTGGGCCATGTGGCATATAAGACCCCTTTCACACTGAGGCGCTTTGCAGGTGCTATAGCATTAAAAAAAGCGCCTGCAAAGCGCCCTGAAACAGTGGCTCCATTCACTCCAGTGTGAAAGCCCTAGGGCTTTCACACTGGAGCGGTGCGCTGGCAGGGCATCAGAAAAAGTCCTGCCAGCAGCTTCTTTGGAGCACATTAGGATCGGTGAACTCACTGCTCCTAAAGCGCCCATGCCCATTGAAAACAATGGGGCAGCGCTGCTGTACCGCCGGCAAAGCGCCGTTGCAGCAGCGTTTTGTGGGCAGATTTAACATCTTCGGTGGTAAAAAATAGCGCTGCTTTACCGCTGACGCCCAGGGCGGCTCAGTGTATAAGGGGTCTTAAAGGTAGTGAGGGCAGGATTCATCCCATTCAGCAAAGAGGGAGGTGTAACTGCAAAAAAAAAAGACAGAGAAGGTGTGTGGGTGGTCGCATAGTCAGGAACTGGTCCGACAAGGTTGCCAAGTCTTCCAAAATGTATTCTTATTGGCAAGAATCGCTGTGAGTTTTTTATTCACTAGTGTGCAGTGAATGTGCTAAAAGAGAGGACTGGTGTTTTTCATGCTTTTGCGATTGTCTGTTTTGTGGCCATAAAAATTGGTTCGCTAAGACACGTTCTCTCTTTGTAAGGCCCTCTACTGACTTATGCAGTAAAGCCTCCCAGGGATCTTTATGTAGGTTTGAGTGAAAGTATTAACCATGTTGTAGACTCTAATCCATAAGCATTTAACTTTGGGGCACATCCACCATATGGGTTTCATGTCGCCCTGGTCTGGGCACCCCTGAAAGCAAGAAGCAGGGTAAGTAGGGAGATACTTCTCAATTCTCGCCGCGGTGTAGTACCACCTGGACATAATCTTAAAAAAATTCTCCAGGGCCACCACAAGGGTCTCCCGTATTTTATTCCAGTCTTCAGGGGATTGCACTGTGCCAAGACCTGATTCCCACTGTGCACAGTAAGAAGAGTCCTGAGTATTTGAGGAACACAAGAGCAAGGAATATAATAGGGATACTAGGCCTTGAGTGGTTGGGCGAGTGCGACATCTAGTCTCGAAAGCCGTGATGGGCGTTGATCCGTCATAATTCCTGGTGAGGGATTCCAGCAGGTGGTGTATTTGAAGAAAATGAAAATGCTTAGAATTAGGTATATCTTAGGTATCCTGTAGTTGTTGAAAGGAGCATATGCCCCATGTAGTCAACAATGATTGGACTGTTATTAGACCTGCTATATGCCACCAGAAATAGCTATGAGGGCTTTCCAAGCCCGGAGGAAACCGAGGGCAGTTAAAAATCTCCAATGGGTGACGTGCAGGGAAACAAGACTGGCAGAGCATTCAACTGAGTCCTAGACGGCCAAAGTGTGAGCTAAAATTGGCTTGAGAGGCTTGGGGTGAAGTCAGGGAGGAAGCCAAAGTAATAATGGAAGTGGGGTAGGGTCTGTATCCACTAAGTCTATGCATGTACACAGGGGCGCGGTTTTGCCAGCAAATAATTGCACCAAAGGGGCAATTTGTGCTGCTTTCTAATAGGAAATTATATTGGGTACTCCTAACCCCCCCCCCACCCCAGGTTTTTGTTTATAAAGCACTTGCCTGGCCAGCCTCAGCCTCAGCCTAGAACAGTGATGGTGAACCTTGGCACCCCAGATGTTTTGGAACTACATTTTCCATGATGCTCATGGTGTAGTTGAGTATCATAGGAAATGTAGTTCCAAAACATCTGGGGTGCCAATGTTTGCCATCACTGGCAATGAACTTCACTATGAGTGCAATGGCTGTCATGTAGATTAGCATCTTTGGCTTCTATATATCTCTTTGCACAGGTTTTCTGTAGAGGTGATGGCACATGCATGTATCTACGAATGTTGCTAATAACTTTTGACCAACTGCTGTTTAAAGTGATTATAAACCCTTTCATATACCCAGTGAAGTGACTGGGCTCAGGTTGTACACAGAGATAAAACAAATCCTCCTACATGAGTTGTAGCTTTTTATCTACAGTCTTCTCTTCTCTACAGCCATTTAAATTACAGAATTTAAAGTGGAACTTCAGTAATTTTTTCATCTTTTAATCTATTAAATCCTCTGCCCTTGTTTTTTTAACGTTGGATAGTAAAAAAAGTATTTCTTTTTTTCTGCCAGTAAATACCTTATACAGCCACCTTCCTGTTTCTTGTCTGGTAAAAAGCCTAAGCTTATGACATCATGCACAGCTCTCGCTCTCACTCTCATGAGAGTTTGCCAGGAAGGAGGGGGTGAGTCATAAGAGGGCCAATCAGAGCTGCAGTGCCTCTGTGTAAATCCAGGAAGTGAACAGGCAGCAGCTTCAGCTGCCCACAGTTAAAATGGTTGCAGCCAGACTCACTGGAGGGAGATTTCTGCACCATATTTTGCAAGTACAGAATCACAGTATATATAAAATAATATGCAAAGTGGTTGGAGGTAAGCTTCAGAATGGCAAAGATGTTTTTATTACAAATTATGTGAGCAGACTGCAGTTCCTCTTTAGGCAGCTTTTCTGAGACAAGGGGTGGGAATCTGAATTCACACACTGCACAGCTCAGAGAGGAGAACTGAGAGTAATTGGAGACCTGCGTAATGGGAAGGGACACACCCCCTCTACACAATCTCATGGGAAAATTTGCACAGCTGAGGCTGTCAATCACAGGCTACGTGTTGGAGACCCCTCCCCCATCCCCCTTGATCCTTTGAAGTCAGCACAGCCTGTCAGAAATGACTCCTGCAGAAAGCAGTGAAATGAGACTGCAGAAGGAAATCATACCCAGTGCTTTGGATTGAGGCAAGTATACATTATAAAAGTATATGCTTTGTAAATTTTTCATGTCAGAGGTTTACAACCACTTTAACTCGCGTCCCACTTCCCAATGAATGTTTTCTGCACTTACAAAAATGCTTAGTTTACCAGCACTGCCTAAAATATTATTTGGAAAACCATCCACATGCCCCATTGTAAGATATCAGCGAGGTTTATAATGATCTTGCATTATCTTGCCTAATGTGCTAAATGTTGGCAAAATTAGACTTGCCTGCCATAAAGTGTCAAACTTGGTTCCTTCAGGGATTCCATATCTCCCAGATTTGTCATGCTCAATCTTATAATGGTAGATTGTTTTTCCATAGATTACTGAAAGGGCAAAGTTGTCAGCTTCCGGTCTCTTCCTGATCCTTAAATAGAGAAGAGATCATGAAAGAATTATTAGTCATTAAAACAATCTCCCTGTGGGTAAAGCAAGCATGAGCACACTCACTGTTGTGAAGGTGGTGAAATTGTAGTAGGCAAGTGCAGAGAGAACACATTAGAGGTAGAGGGACTGGAAACAGTATGGAGAACATAAAAAGCACAAAGGGGAAAGAACACTGAAAATCTAACAAAGATGCTGAGCCTATAGTCTCTCTTGGTAGGACACACAACATAATGAAGGAAGGATCAGGAATATACGACCATACATTAAAATGGGAAAGGAATGGTATTCCTAGGACATAAAAAAGCAATCTCAGCTCCCATCAGCCTATGGTGCACTATGATAAAAAAATGTAAAGACATTTTATATAAATATACAACTCAATATATCAAATCAAAGTGTTTTTATTTTTATAATGCATCTGTAAGTGTCTATATATTTGAGAATACAATTTAGACTTTAATAAAGACTTTAATAATGCTAAAACTATCGGTGCTTTATCGCTAATGCCCCCCGCCCCAGTTTGAAAGTAGCCTAAAACCTCATACATACGATCGGATTTTCCTCAGACAAAACCTCTGACTTTTGTCCGGATTTTGTATTGCATACAAACGGCAAGGAATTGTCAGCCAACAAACACGAACGTAGTGATGTACTACGTGTTTTTTCAGTAATTTATATCCCCGAAGATGGGTTATAAGTAATTTATATGACCCCCGAACATGATTTTGATGTATGATTTTGTCTCATTATGATTTTGATGTATGATTTTGTCTCATTATAGAATACCAATATAACAGCTTTACTTCGTATGAAATGCCCCTGAAGAAAGGACTCTACTCAGGTCCAGAAACGCGTCGGGCTTAACATTTAAGGATTTGCATTTTTATATTTGTCATGTGATTCTGTCTTTATACCATATGCAATTTAATATTGGTGTTGTCGGCACCATATATTTTTTTTTTTAATCAATAAATTTATATTTTTTCTACTTAATTTGTTCATAGGTTGCCTATAAAGTCCCTAGTATTTACTTGGGGGGGGGTACTACGTTACTACGGTTCAACTTGCTTCTGAGCATGCGTGTTTGTACTTTGGACTTTTGTCTGATGGACTTGTGTAAACACGGTCAGAAAATCTGACAACAGACATTTGTCCACAGAAAATTTTAAAGCCTGCCATCCAACATTTGTCTGCGGAAAATCCGACAACAATTGTCCGATGGAGCATACATATGGTCAGATATTTCCCGTCTGAAAATCCGATCGTGTGTATGCGGTTTAAGACTTTGGGAGTTATTTACAAAAGGCAAATCCACTTTGCACTGCAAGTGTACTTGAAAGTACACTTGGAAGTGCAGTCGCTCTAAATCTGAGGGGTAGATCTGAAATGAGTGGAAGCTCTGCTGATTTTATCATCCAATCATATGCAAGCTAAAATGCTGTTTTTTATTTTCCTTGCATGTCCCCCTCGGATCTACAGCAACTTTACTTCCAAGTGCACTTTCAAGTGCACTTGCAGTGCAAAGTGGATTTTCCTTTAGTAAATAACCCCCAATGTCACTTGAGTCTAGGGCCAATGGTTCCACTCATTTCAGATCTACCCCTTAGATTTAGAGCGACTGCACTACCAAGTGCACTGAAAGTGCAAAGTGGATTTGCCTTTCGTAAATAACCCCCATTGTGTAATTACAAGGTTAGCTTGTAGGATTATAATTATCAACACATACATGTGTATTTTTTGTAATTGTAAAAGTGTCTTGTAACTGCTTACATTTTGTTTATAGTATATTTCTATTTAATAGAAGACTCTGACCCGAAGTGGACAACATCCCCTAAAGAAGCCAATTTCAGGGCGAAACATGTCGGGATCTACAAATATATGAAATAAGGATAATTGGGTCATAATAATTGGGTCATATTGTATATGTTTTTATATGGACACATTATTTTAGCCTATTGTTTAAATAATAATTTAATTTTAAGGAATTCATTGTCCAATCAATATGTTGCAACACAAAAGTTGCATGGAAATTTGTTTCTGTTCTTTAGATACTAAGGGATGTGGTGCTATAGCCAAATGGTGATCCTTCCACGATAATTTACCTTTTAATATCTCTAGAAAGCCTCAATTTGTTTTTAGAAGAGCAAAAATTATGGGCGATTTTAAGATTGCTAAAAAGGAAATCACCAATGAGACTAAGGCCCCATTCACACGGAGTGAAGCCCACTCCGATCAGTAGGGGATCCCTTGCTTATCAGAGCTGATGGGTGTCTCCTTCATGCCCACTCAATTTATGCAGAGTGGACACGGACAGACCCCGCTAAGCTCTGAGTGGCTGAGTGTAAACAGACTCTGTTGTCCGTTTACATCAGGCTACCAGAAAAGGGTGCAGTCCTTTACTGTGTTTATTACTAGATCTGATCAGACCTGCATGTAGGCGGGTGTAAACTGACACAAGTCCATTTACACCTGCCTGTCCATAAACTTTCCAATCAGGTCTGCTTGGAAAACTGACAGGCGGAGCTAATTGGAATGCCTGTGTGAAAGGGGTTTTAGGGTCCTTTCACACTGGTGTTATCCATTCAGTCGCGTTTTTGCTAAAAAAAAAAATGGATTCAGTTTACATCAATTTTTAAATACATTTTTTACATCAGTCTTTAGTTCAGTTCAGTTCAGTTCAGTTTACATCAGTTTGCACTTTAGTTCAGTTTAGTTCTGTTCAGTTCAGTCTACATCTATCTTTGCATCCATTTTTTTTTCATTTTAATTTTTTTTGATGTTACAGAAATCAATCTTAGGGGACAAAAGCATAAACAAAAAATGTTTCATGCCTACAAATACACGGAGGACATCCATTCAGATCTAAGGACCCTAGGGCAGTTTTCACACAGGCGTTCAGAATTGATCCATCTGTGAGTTTTTCAAGGAGATCCAGACTGAACCACAATGAATTATAACAGATGGGCTAATGTAAACGGATGATCATCCATTTACATCCACCTACATCCATTTCTGTGTGTTTTTTTAAATGGAACAAGACATCGGGGGTTATTTACTTAAGGCAAATCCACTTTGCACTACAAGTGCAAACTACAAGTGCAAAGTGCACTTGAAATTGCACTGAAAATGCACTTGGAAGTGCAGTCGCTGTAGATCCGAGGGGACATGCAAGGAAAATAAAAAACAGCATTTTAGCTTGCACATGATTGGATGATAAAATCAGAAGAGCTTCCCCTCATTTCAGATCTACCCCTTAGTAGATCTACAGTGAATGCACTTCCAAGTGCACTTTCAGTGCAATTTCAAGTGCATTTTGCACTTGTAGTGCAAAGTGGATTTTCCTTTCGTAAATAACCCCCACTGTGTTGTATGGCGACTAAACAAAAGCATTGGTAAATACAAATAATATCAGATAAGACTAATGCCCCGTACACACGGTCGGAAATTCAGACGGAAAAAGTCAGATCGGATTATGTTGTCGGAAAATCCGATTGTGTGTGGGCTCTATCGGACTTTTTCCGTCTGAATTTCCGACGGAAAAAGTTTGAGAGCTGGATCTAAAATTTTCCGACAACAAAATCTGATCAGACTTTTTCTGATCGTGTGTAGAGAATTCCGACGCACAAAGTGCCACGCATGCTCATCAGAAAATTGGAGATGAAAGCTATTGGCTACTGGCCTCTACGTAGTCCTGTCGTACGCTCACAATCTTCCTTTAAAGCATCATTTATACCAAATCAAAGAAGATGAGTATAAAGCTTACACAAAAAATGCCCTTTTAGTAAAAAAAGAAAGGTAACTATTTTATACATTGGACCATCATACCCTTTTACGAGGGATTTTGTCCTTTGTGATTTCCACTGCTAATTGCCATGGATGCTTTACCCAGCAATACTGAGGTGAGCCTTCCTTTGTCAGCTCCGTGCTTTATTTGTAATGCTAAATGGATACATTACATCTAACATTGCTTCAACAGATTTATCTGAAGGACTCAATAAAATATCCAGAATCCAGGCATTACACTTTTGCAAACAGGGGGAGAGGTGACCGCCTTGTCACTCTCATGAAGGTGCAGGACATGAGTTGGCACCACCAACTCTAGTGTTGTGCCCCATCCTGCATCTTTGAAAGCCAGCATTTTATTTCTTATGCCAATGCTTGTTGGACTGTGTGCCTGTGGTCATGTGGACATTGACACTGACAGGATGGTCCAGCGAAACAGAGACATTAGTGTGGTAATGTCTCTGTTTTGCTGGACCATAAGCACATGCTTGTGGTGGACAGATGTAGACTTTGGTGAAAAAATGGCTTCTAAGTACCTGCCTTTGTGGTGCTGTACAAACTATAAACTGGTGAAGGGGGTGTAACAGGGGCAGGACCTGAAACCTGTCATACTGAACTAGTTAACAGTTCATGGAGGAAAGGGGTGGTGCACTTTTGGCTTTTTATGCACAATGAATGTCGGCCTTTTGCTGCCTATTTTTCTCATGGGGGTGCTTAGTCATGAGTTTCCTTATGCACGTACCACCCGAAATAGCTGTTTCATTTACCATTTACGGCTGGTATACTTCAAGCAATGGCTGCAGACCACATAAGTACTGCTGGCAGCTAATATGTTAAAAAAAAGTCCACACTGCAGAGCTCTTTTAATTTACTACTCTTTCAAGGCAGTATTCAGTTTCTACCAAACACATAAAGTCTATAGGTTGAATATTTTGGGGATATTTGGGGATACTGGCATGGGAGAGGGAGTTTGGGGATTGTGAGGTTGTTGTTTGAAAGTGTTTTCGTGCACTCCCTTTTGACATTTTATAAAAATGTTACATTTCAGTGTGATACTGTGATTAAAAAAAGCGCACCAACTATGCTATCAAACTGGCCACTGGTCAGTTTATATGAAGCTGAGGGCTTAAGCCTGATATTTTAAGGAATACAATTTCCAATGGATTTTAGATATGTTGTGGCTGGTTGCTACACCCACCAGTCAGTTAATTCTTATTACAGCTGGTTATCCACAATATTATAATATAATATATTACCTTTAAAAAAAATCTATTTTTGTCCTAGTTAAAAGAATTAATCAGTAGTAGTACCCATCTCCTGCTAAATGGTACTTGGTACTGGTCAAAAATAGTTTTTGAGACTGAGCATCATCTAGTCTCAGCCGGGCACTGCTGAGGAGTTAAAGCAGACTGCCCTTCTTCCTCTCTCCCCTTGTCATATGACATGCTGCCCTCCTTCCAGATGATCTGTGAGTACAAGTGGGAAGGATTGTGATGGGGGTAATATGATGTATGGGGGCACTCCAATGGGACACATGATGTAAGGGAGAATCCTGATGAGGACACCTGATGTTTGGGAACACTCTGATCATAGCTCCCAACTGTCCCCTAATTTTGGAGGGACTGTCCCTGATTTGGAACAAAGTCCCTCTTCCCTCCTCATTTGTCCCTCGATGTAACGGGTACTCTGATGGGGAAATAACTTTTGCTGAGCATGTGTTTACCCTTATGTGGCTGCCTTTGTGGATCAGGAGGTGGTTGGGATGCAGTAAAAACACAGCTTAACCTCATGTTTTCAAAGCCCCCAACCCCCCCCCCCCCCCAACCACAAGTGTAAACAAGGCCTTAGAAGCTCATTCACATGGGCGAACAGGAGGGCAGTAAAAGCAAGCAGTTGAGCCGTGTTTTTACTGACCCCCCAACCACCTACCTGAACAAGGAGATGCAGCTGCTTAGGGCTGTACACATGCCATTGCCTGATGCTTTGCTTCTTGGACATGACAAAAAATAAATGGAACAGGGTCACGCTGCAACTGTGTTCAATACACACGGCTGCCTCCTGGTACAATTAACTCTTTGTATGAAACTCACTTCACTGCGACTTTGTTTAACTGTACTAAACTTCTTCCAGCCGCTGCAGTACTTCTGAGGGGATACTGCAGAGCCTGTATCCTGCTCTTCCAACTTAGCTTTATGTCACCTTACTCCCAGTGACATACTTGAGACTTCGCACTGTATTAAGCATGAACTCTCCACACACTTCTGAGCTTCTGTAATTTCGAGGATCCTCACTCTTCTTCTTCCCTGTGACATACAGTCTAGATCCATAGGGACTCTGTGCTACTATTTTGGTCCCGTGTATGGAGCACCAGTCGCTAGGGAGGGGGTTAAGCTCAGAAACCCCCTCAATAACAAAGCACTGCATCATCCTTACCAAGTCACACTATTCACCCACCAGCTGGCAGCTATAGCACCCAACACTCCTCAGGGTATTCCTGGCAATATAGCCATTCACTTGTCAGCTTTACAACTTGTTAACCCTTGGTAGCATTCTTCCCTGAACTCCTCTTCATCCCCTTGTTACAAGCCCTGTTCTTTTATACACCTTACATGCACCCCTTTACTCAAACATCTTCAGACCAGGCACTTTTGGAATTTTTGGAACATTTACTTGAACTTCTTGCAGATACAGAATTAATGTACAACAGTCTCTCACAGATTCCCCCATACAAAGCTCTAGTTCATCCTAGCTAAGGCTGCCTAGTTCATACCTCTTAGATAAGAAAAGTCCTCTCAGCAAAGTCTATGATCCAACTTTCGGTACCCTGACTGGGTACCCCAAAAGGAAGGACACTTGTTCCTAGTAGAACTACATTCCACAGCATTCCTTCCTGACTATACCCATGTGGAAGGCCCAACCAACCCAGATAGTCTGCTTTCCCTTGTATTTATAGCCCACCAAAAGGGAGAAGAGCTATGAACATCCAGGAGTTAGCAGTCTGTATCTCTTTTCTGAGAAAAAAGAGCAGAGGGGATTTTGGACTTTTTAGGCACAGTTAAACAACCTACATAAGATGTATCAAAAATGATTTATTCATTAAATTACAAATGCTTAAAAGATTACCACAATTAGTATTATAAATTGTAAATACAATATAATCTATCGCTGTCACATTTAACCATCATAGATTCAGTGGAACTACAGAAAAGCATAGCGCAGTACAACATCTGACAATGATCCAAGGTTCCGGTTTAGATGGCAGCGGTATGGTGTGGTGATATATCATAATAATTGAGCTAATTATTATGATATATCACCATACCGCTGGTGAATAAATCATTTTTGATACATCTTATGTATGTTGTTTAACTGTGCCTAAAAAGTCCAAAGTCCCCTCTGCTCTTTTTTCTCAAATTTCTAGGATGTGGCACATAGTTTTCCTTAAATTGTATCCACATTGCCACTATGTGTGTTGATACAATAAAACTTTTTTACAATTTTTTCTTAATCCCTTTTCTAACTCCCAGGGTAGCCTGCTATACCAAAACTTACTAACACATTATAGTAACACAGTGTAATCTAACAGCCTGAGATAGTGTGCACCCCACAAGTAGGCACATGCCTACAACTGTGCCACAAGTATGCTTACTATTTCAGAACATGAACAAACATTAAATAAATCTTGCTCTGTGCGTCACGATTAGCCCCCCTCATCCACCTTGTGACTTTCTACCCTAAAACATATAATAGACTAAAAAAATGTAATAAACATATCAGTGATTAAAAATAATAATTGATACTAGTGTCCATGATATAAAGAAACAAATCCAAACTATAGTCCATAAACTGTTAATTAAAGTGATTGTGTTTCAAAGTGAAAAATCTTGAAGCAAACAGAATCTTGAAGTGACTTGAACAAAACTCTTGAAGTGACTTGGAAAAAACTCTTCCACCACAACACCTGTGTTCAGTGCTACCGCACCCTTAACCACTTCAGCCCCGGACCAATTGGCAGCCAAAGGACCAGGCCCCTTTTTGCGATTCGGCACTGCGTCGCTTTAACTGACAATTGCGCGGTCGTGCGACGTGGCTCCCAAACAAAATTGGCGTCCTTTTTTTCCCACAAATAGAGCTTTCTTTTGGTGGTATTTGATCGCCCCTGCGGTTTTTATTTTTTGCGCTATAAACAAAAATAGAGCGACAATTTTGAAAACAATGCAATATTTTTGCTTTTTGCTATAATAAATATCCCCAAAAAATATATAAAAAAACTTTTTTTTTCCTCAGTTTAGGCCAATACGTATTCTCCTACATATTTTTGGTAAAAAAAAATCGCAATTAGCGATTATTGATTGGTTTGCTCAAAAGTTATAGCGTTTACAAAATAGGGGATAGTTTTATATAGCATTTTTATTAATATTTTTTTTTTTACTAGTAATGGCGGCGATCAGCGATTTTTATTGTGACGGCGACATTATGGCGGACACATCAGACATTTTTGACACATTTTTGGGACCATTGTCATTTATACAGCAATCAATGCTATTTAAATGCATTGATTCCTGTATAAATGGCAGTGGTAGTGAAAGAGTTAACCACTAGGGGAGGGGAGGGGTTATGGGCTGTGACGTGTGTGTGTTTTTTTACATTAGGGAGCGGGGCTGACGTCTGATGTTATTGATCGGCTTTCCCGATGACCGGGAACAGCCGATCAATGACAGGCAGAGTAGGAAGCGCGGGGAGAGGTTTGTTTACACAGACCTCTCCCCGTTCTTCAGCTCTGTGACCCGATCGCGGGACACCAGCGGCGATTGGGTCCGCTGGTACCGCGGCCGGGGTCACGGAGCTCCCGACCGGGCCGCCAGCGCGCCGCTGGCGGCGCGCGCTCGACCCACGGGCAGGCAATTAAAGGGCCACGTACAGGTATGTGATTTTGCCTGCCCGTGCCATTCTGCCGCAGTATATCTGCGTGAGGCGGTCGGGAAGCGGTTAAGAAATGCACTCACCAGTAGCATATGCCTTGCACTCTCATGCTCGGCCAACTTGCTTAATAGCCCCACACGGGTATCAGATGGATCCTAAAGGGTGTTAGATAATTGCACTCCACATAAAAAGAAAAAGATGCTTCCAATAGTGAAGTAGAGTAAAACCATTTAATAAAAACAGCACACAAAACCTCAAACTATTGCACTTACATCCTTTATGTAAAATCAAGGCACTTCAGCGTAAACTTTCAAAAATAAGTGGGGAACCTGCAGTGGTGACCCGATGTATTGCGGTCTCGGCGGACCCGGAGTTATTACCAGTATGTCTCACCCTCCATGTTGCTTCCTCTCTTTTCCACTCCACTCCTTTTCACTCCAAAAGACACGGCACACCCAGTAACTGGAACGTAGAATGTAAAAATGCTCCTTACGGTTGCCATGTAACCATGCCCAGACATGTTTCGTCAAAGTGACTTAATCATTGGGGTTCCCGCCGGGACCACAATACATCGGGTCACCACTGCAGGTTCCCCACTTCTTTTTGAAAGTTTACGCTGAAGTGCCTTGATTTTACATAAAGGATGTGAGTGCAATAGTTTGAGGTTTTGTGTGCTGTTTTTAATAAATGGTTTTACTCTACTTCACTATTGGAAGCATCTTTTTCTTTTTATGTGGAGTGCAAGTATCTAACACCCTTTTGGATCCATCTGATACCCATGTTGGGCTATTAAGCAAGTTGGCCGAGCATGAGAGTGCAAGGCATATGCTACTGGTGAGTGTGTTTCTTAAGGGTGCGGTAGCACTGAACACAGGTGGTGTGGTGGAAGAGTTTTTTCCAAGTCACTTCAAGAGTTTTGTTCAAGTCACTTCAAGATTCTGTTTGCTTCAAGATTTTTCACTTTAAAACACAATCACTTTAATTAACAGTTTATGGACTATAGTTTGGATTTGTTTCTTTATATCATGGACACTATTATTAATTATTATTTTTAATCACTACTATTCACCATTTTTTCTTCAACATTGTGTTTATAGGTGATTTTTTTAGGATACTTTCAAACACTGTTTTCACAGGTTGACTATTTAGTTTATTCACAATATTGTGTTTATTAGCGCTGCTGTTTTAGTCATTTAAAATCACTCTTATACTATATTTTATTTAAGTAGCTGCTCAGATTATTACACACAGGTGGTTTAGTTTAGTTTGTGCGCAGTGGTGGTGTGAAAAAGGAAGGGGGCGTGTGAATTTATCATACCATTTTTTTTTTTTTATCAAACATATCAGGACAATTTTTTAATACCCCCAAAACTAGCACTCTGGGACCCACTTTTGGTTTTATAATTGAAGTCCTTTCCTGCACGTAAACACAATTTAATGTATGAAGATACACAGTATAGTATATACCATACTATATCTCTCAAATAATTCAATGTAGTCAAATAATTTAATGTCATTTAAATTAATTATGTTATAACACACACTGCTGTAGGTCTGTACATGTCTATTTTTTTGCATATTGTTTATTTAACACCTGATTATCCATAATTAACTGCTAATTAAGCCACTTCTCCCCATTTAAAAAAAAATTAAGAACATGAATACTACCTTTGACAAGTAAATAATTCTCCATTTTGCAGAATACATTTTGTACTGTTTATTTACAGCAAAACTATCTAATTTAAAAAACTTGGAAAAATACAGTAAGTACACACTACCATTGTATTATACAGTATATTTTACTAATACAGAATATTATATAAATCTTATAGCTGGACTCCATCTTTTGATATACTTTACATAGTTTGTTTTGCCCCAAATGAATTATGTCCTTTACTAACTGTATGTAGCTGCAGCTACAGTGCCTTGAAAAAGTATTTATACTCCTTGAAATTTTCCACATTTTGTCATGTTACAACCAAAAACTTAAATGTTTTTTATTGGGATTTTATGTGATAGACCAACACAAAGTGGCACATAATTGTGGCGTGGAAGGAAAATGATAAATAGGTTTTCAAAAACGGTTTACAAATAAATATGTGAAAAATGTGGCATGCATTTGTATTCAGCCCCCCTGAGTCAATACTTAGTAGAACCACCTTTCACTGCAATTACAGCTGCAAGTCATTTTGGGGATGTCTCTACCAGCTTTGCAAATCTTGAGAGTGACATTTTTGCCCATTCTTCTTTGCAAAATAGCTTAAACTCTGTCAGATTGGATGGAGAGAATCTGTGAACAGCAATTTTCAAGACTTACCACAGATTCTCAATTGGATTTAGGTCTGGACTCTGGACTTTGACTGGGCCATTCTAACACATGAATATGCTTTGATCTAACTCATTCCATTGTAGCTCTGGCTGTATGTTTAGGGTCGGTTGTCCTGCTGTAAGGTGAACCTCCGTCCCGTCTCAAGTCATTTGCAGACTCTAACAGGTTTTCTTCTAAGATTGTCCTGTATTTGGCTCCATCCATCTTCCCATCAACTCTGACCAGCTTCCCTGTCCCTGCTGAAGAAAAGCATCCCCACAACATGATGTTGCCACCACCATGTTTTACGGTGGGGATGGTGTGTTCAGGGTGATGTGCAGTGTTAGTTTTCCATCACACATAGCGTTTTGCTTTTAGGGCAAAAAGTTAAATTTGGTCTCATCTGACCAGAGATTTTTTTAAAGCTTGAGATTTTTTTATAGCCTAACCCTGCTTTAATCTTATCCACAACTTTATCCCTGACCTGTCTGGTGTGTTCTTTGGCCTTCGTGATGCTGTTTGTTCACTAAGGTTCTCTAACAAACCTCTGAGGGCTTCACAGAACAGCTGTATTTATACTGAGATTAAATTACACACAGGTGGACTCTATTTACTAATTAGGTGACTTCTGAAGGCAATTGGTTCCACTAGATTTTGGTTAGGGGTATCAGAGTAAAGGGGGCTGAATACAAATGCACGCCACACTTTCACATATTTATTTGTAAAAAATGTTGAAAACCATTTATCATTTTCCTTCGCAATTATGTGCCACTTTGTGTTGATCTATCACATAAAACCCCAATAAAATACATTTCTGTTTTTGGCTGTAACTTGACAAAATGTGGAAAATTTCAAGGGAAATGAATACTTTTTTAAGGCACTGTATATTGTATACAGCATACCACACTGTGTTCCTTGTTTGAGCCAAAACTACCAGTCTCATACCCAGAACACAGTAGAGTCTATCACAGCGCCGCTCAGCCATTCAGAGAAAGATGCATTCTATCAATGAATACAAAGCTTTTGCTGATTGGCTGAGTCAGAGAGGTGGCTGATGATATCACAACCTTTGACTTAGCTAATCATAGGAAGTTTTGTATTCATTGATAGAATACATCGCTTTATCTGAATGGCTGAGTACCACTGTGATAGACTCTACTGTGTTCTGGTTATGAGAGAGGAAGTCTTGGCTAGAACCCAGAATAAAGAGACTGGCACCATAAGGGTTAAAAACACCTAGGCAGAGGTCTGGCATGACTGTGTGAACAGTGCAGTCATTGGCCAGTTGGTAGAGGGGCCAGGATTGGGCTGTGTAGCAGGGGGAGGGGTTTTGGTTTATAGGAAAGGTGGACCCCGCTCCCCTCGAGGCAGCAGAGTGCCAAAAAAGTTACCGCCCTCCCTCCCTAAGACTAGGAGGTAGTAGGGCAGTTTGTTTTTCTTTGCGTGTTGTGTGTCTTTGTTTTCTTTTCGCAGGACGAGAACAGTTCGAAATGTCGTGGCAGTGGCTGGTGCTTGGTCTTTGCGGGTGAAGGAAGAGATTTTGGAATGCAGAGTCAGGATCTGACGGTGGTGTGGGTCCTGAGGGTGGTAACCCAGTTAAGCGGAGGTTATATGGAAATTGGTATGGGGGCACTGCGGTAGGTGGGTGTCTTTGAGTCAGCCTGTCGGCTTGAGGCCTAATAACCCATATCAGAGGGACTACAGTGTCGTATTTTGGATACAGATGATTTGTTGCATGACCTGCAAAGACCAACACTAGGAGGAGCTGATGTTTGTTATTGTTTGATAATGTTTACGTTATTTAAAAGAGATATCTATTTATCGATATTTATACAATTTTGGTTTAATAAATTAATGGCTGCTACGGCCTATTTTACTCCAGAAGTTGTATGGTTGTTATTAATAAATAAGGGGAAAGGTTGGAGTATAGGTTTTAGCAGCACAAGCACATATGTTATACATAAGTCAAGTGCGGTATGCTGTATGTAGCCTCGACATCCAGCATACACATGTCGGTGAGGGACATAGTTTGTTTTGGCCAGCTTGACTCAAATGAACTATGTCAATTATATAAAAAGATGGGATTCAGATTTAAAGCGATGCTAAACTTTGGTTTAAATGTAATATAGTCATATATGTATTCTAAACTCAAAAAAGTACCTTCTATTGTTCTCCCATAAATCTACAAATTCCTTTTTTTTGTAATCCAGCTTCCTTTACAGAGTGGCTACGGTCATTCTCCATGGTGCCACTTTATGTAGGAACATAGCCACCCTGTCATGCTCCCTCTCAAGATGGACTTTGGACTGTAGGCTAAGGGATTTGTATTGTGCATAATGCAGTGCACATGACCACAACAAATGTTCACTGCTCCTTTCGAACAAGTGGAAGTGATGGGGGAAAGGAGAGGTTTGGAAGCTCACAGAGGATATTACAAAGAAGCAGAAAAACACAGTAGGAAACAATTATATGAAAAATGTATTGCAAGTAGTGGATGTGTATGGACGATGTTTGGAGACTAAGGATATTGTTTAATGTCACTTTTAGAGGTAAGCAGTAGAATGTTCTAATAATTCATTATTATATACTGGCAAGATACCTACAGAAATTTACCATCTGGTTGTGCTCCTGAGTACAGCTTTCTCTCTGCTTCATTTCTGTTTAGGTTTCCATGGTACCATGCCATCTGTTCATGGGCAGTGGTAGCAATGAGCTTCTCCACTTGTGGAGCTTGGCTTATAATTGCTTGTTCTAGCGCCTCTCCCTGTATGAACAAAAAATCCAAAAGTTAAATATTTTTTGTAACTTTGTAAAAATTGGATATATATTGGATATATTAAGAAAAATTTAAAATATATACGACTTTAATCCTTGTTTGAATCATATTCTGTACATGTATATTGTTTGTATAATTCTTCAATTCTTAATGTGTGTATTTTTTTGTAGACAGTTTGTCATAGATGCATAAACTCCTTAAGAAGCGGAAAATCATCAGGCGAAACATGTTGAGATTGACGCATCTACTGTAACATGGAATATGTAAACTACAGTTGTGTGAAAAAGTCTTTGCCCCATCCTGATTTTTTCTTTTTCATTTTTTTGCATATTTCTCACACTTAAATGATTCAGATCATCAAACAAATTTTAATATTACACAAAGATAACCTGAGTAAATCCAAGATGCAGTTTTTAAATTATTATTTAATTTATCAAGGGAAAAAAGCCTGCCTGGCCCTTTGTGAAAAAGTAATTGCCCCCCCCCCATGCTGAATCATGAATTAACTGTGATTAACCACACTTTTTTGGAAAGCTGAGTTAAATTTCACTTGCCACACTCAGGCCTGATTACTGCCAGACCTGTTGAATCAAGAAATCACATAAAAAAGAAGCTGTCTGACAAAGTGAAGCATGCTTACAGATCACAAGAAGCCACACATCATGCCACAATTTAAAAACAGATTAGAAACAAAGTAATGCACATGTATCAGTCTATGAAGGGTTCCAATGCCATTTCTAAGGCTTTGGAACTCCAGTGAACCACAGGGAGAGCCATTATCCACAAATGGAGATAACTTGCATCAGTGGTAAATCTTCCCAGGAGTGGCCGGCCTACAAAAATTACTCCAAGAGCAATGACGACGACTCATCCAGGAGGTCATAAAAGAACCCAGAACAACATCTAAAGAACTGCAGGCCTCACTTGCCTCAGGTAAGATCAGTGTTCATGATTTAACAATAAGAGACTGGGCAAAATGGCATCCATGGGAGAGTTCCAAGGCCAAAGCCACTGCTGACCAAAAAGCACACAAAGGCTCATCTCACATTTGCCAAAAAAACATCTTGATTATCCCCAAGGCTTTTGGCCAAATATTTTGTGGACTGATAAGACAAAAATGTAACTTTTTGGAAGGTGTGCGTCCTGTTACATCTGGCATAAAACCAATACAGCATTTCATAACAAGAACATCATACCAACAGTCAGACATGGTGTTGGTAGCGTTATGGTCTGGGGCTGCTTTGCAGCTTCAGGACCTGGACGACTTACCATAATTGATGGAACCATGAATTTTGAGCTCTACCAGAAAATCCTAAAGGAGAATGTCCGGCCACCAGTTTGTGACCTCAAGCTCAAGTGCACTTGGGTTATGCAGCAGGACAATGATCCAAAACACAACAGCAAGTCCACATCCAAATGGTTCAAACAAAGCAAAATTTAGGTTTTGGAGTGGCCTAGTCAAAGCCCGGACTTAAATCCAATTAGGATGCTGTATCATGACCTTACACAGGCCATTCATGCTGGAAAACCCTCCAATGTGGCTGAAATAAAACAATTCTACAAAGAAGAGTGGGCCAAAATTGCTCCATCGCAATGTGAAGGACTCATTGCCAGTTATCGCAAACGATTGATTGCAGTTGTTGCCGCCGAGGGTGACACAACCAGTTATTGGGTTTAGGGGGCAATTACTTATAATTTCACATTTCACATAAAGCCAGGCAGGTTTGAACAACTTGTTTGCCTTAATACATGAAACCATCATTTAAAAACTGCATTTTGTATTTACTCTGGTTTTCTTTGTTTAATAGTAAAATTTTTTGATGATCTGAGTCATTTAAGTATGACAAATATGCAAAAAAAAAAAATAATCTGAAAGGGAGCAAATACTTTTTCACACAACTGTATGTTTGTTGATCAAAAAATGTGATTATCTATGATTCTTGGTTTAAATTAATAGTTACATTTTAACAATAATTGTGTGTTAATCTGCACCTTGAAAGTCCCTATTCTCTTTGTGTATATCTATTCTGATAAAAATTGGACTTGACACTTAAGCTAGAGATCTAAGTTTTTGCAGGGCTGTATTTCAGACATCATGCTGCCCTAGACAAACTTGAATAATTACATATTTTTACATAGATCCCCACCCATTGCCAAGGCTCTTGTGACTCCACTTAACAGCTTTTTCAGCTTTCACCTCAGCAGTTCTTTTAGATTTACCCACAAATGTCCAGGGAAGAGGAAACAAAAAATGTTAAATTGGCTGCAGGGTCTTTGTGTTAAACTGGAATGAGGGCTTCTGCCAGCCTTTGATGTTCCCATTCAGCGCTCCTTTGGCTTCTAAGTTTAAAATTACAGTACTGTATAAAGAAATGTAATTTTTTTAGATTTGGATAGGGTGATGAGGACTTAGAACAATTGTTAGGTGTTAATTGCTGTCTGTGTTCCTGCTATGGAGGTTCGCTCTCTCTAGTTGTCCTGATCACCAATGTCACTGGAAATTAAAGTGGTTGTAAACCCTTACAAACCACTTTGACCTACAGGTAAGCCTAGATTAAGGCTTACCTGTAGGTCCAATAAATATCTCCTAAACCTACATGGTTTAGGAGATATTTAGAAAAGAAAAGGCACCGCTATCTACGGCGCATGCGACATAGACAGCGGTGCGCAGGCGCACTGAGCATGCCGGAGATCACGTGATATGCCGCTCTCGTGCGCATACGCGGGAGTGACGTCATCGTGACTCGAGCGAATGACAGCGCTGCAGCAGCGAGACCCGGAAGTCACTCCGGATTGATGGCGGCGGTGGAGGACGTGGACGAGGATCACTTCGGGGGCTTTGATCTCAGGTAAGTTATTCATAATGAGCTAGTATGCTATGCATACTAGCTCATTATGCCTTTGCCTTGCAGGTTCCGTTTTTTTTTTTTTTTTCCAAGGAGGCTTTACTTCCTCTTTAAGCTATTGGGTAAATCCAAATTTTTGAGTTGTCACCAGAACAGGAACAGAGGGGAAATTTTCCAGTGGGGACACTTGGTCCCATGACATTTGTCTAAAAAGGGATTTCCCCCACATTTGGAAGACATACCCTCACTTCCTGTTGTGTCTACAGCGGTTTTTCCCCTAACACGCTCTATTCAAAATAAAATAAAAAATAGGATTTTTGTATTTACTGTGAAATCCCTGTCTTGGAGTCTGTTGTATGTCTTTGCAGAAGAAGACTTGTCTGAGGATTTGGTAGGCTTTGAGTGGAAAGACTTGTGTATTGATAGGCATTTGATACAATTCCACATAATGATCTAATACAAAAGCTGTACGAGCTAGGACTTAAGCCTTGGGTGGTTCAGTGGATATGCAGTTGGCTAACTGATAGAGTCTGGTTGTAAATGGGGTTCACTCGGAACAGAAAGCAGTCACTAGTGGTGTACCACAAGGCTCTGTACTAGGTCCTGTTCTATTTAATCTATATGTAAGTGCTATAACTAAAGGTTTGTTGGGCAAGGTATGTCCTTTTGCTGCTGACACAAAGGTGGGTGATAGGGTTGATATCCCTGGAGGTATCTGTAAAATGGAACATGATTTGGCATTGCTGGGAAAATTGTCAAAGCAGTGGAGACTGCAGTTCAATGTTTCTAAATGTAAAATAATGCACCTAGGGAAAAAGAATCCCCTTAGAAAGTACAACATTAGGGGTACAGTGTTAGCCAGCACTACAGAAGAAAAAGATCTTAGGGTACTTATTTCAGATGATTGCAAAATGAGCAAACAGTGTGTCCAGGCAATGGGAAAAATGAAAAGAATTCTAGGATGCATCACTAGAGGGGTCACCAGCAGGAGGAATGAGGTTCTGATTCCTCTATATAGATCGATCTTTAGTGAGACCTCATTTAGAATACTGTGTCCAGTTCTGGAGACCTCACTTACACAAAGATATTGATAAAATAGAACAAGTTCAGAGATGGGTAAAAAATCGTGAAAGGTTTGGGGCATAACACACATCAAGAGCAACTTCCGGAACTTAATATGTGCAGTCTGGAGGAAAGAAGGGAAAGGGGAGACATGACTGAAACCTTTAAATACATCAAAGAGGTGAATAAGGTTCAGGAAGGCAGTTTTTTCAAGATGAAACCAAAATCAAGAACATGGGGACATGACCTCAAACTAACTGGAGGAAAGGTCAAAACTAATCTTAAAAAGTATAATTTTACGGAAATAGGAGTTGATGCTTGGAATAAACTACCAGCAGAGGTAGTAAAACAGTCAACAGTAAATGGCTTCAAACAAAAACAAAAAAAATAAACTATTTTGTTTCTTAAAACCCTCTATGGGATTTTGTTTGTAAGTAACAAAATTATTAGGATATGGATGGTGGCAACCTTTTCCTTGAACAGAGTTAGCAAATACTAAAAACCTAAATAAAAAACAAAACAAAGCTTTTCCCCAAGCCAGGAGGACTTGGACAGTCAATGTGTGTAGTTCCCGGCTTTCAGAAATGATGGGAGCTATAAATCTCTAAAGTGGAAGGTTTTTACACCCGAGGCTTAGCTTTCTTTTGCAGTGTCAAAAAGGTGCTCTTTTCCCCATCCTTGATAAAGGAATCCAGTGATGGTCTGAAGACTCTTTGCCCAGTGCTTTTAGCATTCGATTTTAGAATGAATGTAATTTCCTGAACGAAAACCACATACACTGTTTTCTTAGAATCTTGCTCTTTTGAGAAAAAAATTCCATCCTGCACACTCAAATGTGCTGTCCCCTCAAAATAACTCAACACACAGCCATTAATGTCTAAACCGCTGGCAACAAAAGTGAGTACACCCCTAGGTGAAATTGTCCAATTGGGCCCAATTAGCCATTTTCCCTCCCCGGTGTCATGTGACTCATTAGTGTTACAAGGTCTCAGGTGTAAATGGGGAGCAGGTGTGTTAATTTGGTATTATCGCTCTCACTCTCTCATACTGGTCACTGAAAGTTCAACATGGCACCTCATGGCAAAGAACTCTCTGAGGATCTGAAAAAACGAAATGTTGGATTACATAAAGATGGCCTAGGCTATAAGAAGATTGCCAAGACCCTGAAACTGAGCTGCAGCACGGTGGCCAAGACCATACAGCGGCTTAACAGGAAAGGTTCCACTCAGAACAGGCCTTGCCATTGTCGACCAAAGAAGCTGGGTGCACCTGCTTAACATCATATCCAGAGGTTGTCTTTGGGAAATAGACAAATTATTGCTGCCAGCATTGCAGAGGCTGAAGGGGTGGGGGGTCAGCATGTCAGTGCTCAGACCATACGCCGCACACTGCATCAAATTGGTCTGCATGGCTGTTGCCTCAGAAGGAAGCCTCTTTTAAAGATGATGCACAAGAAAGCCCGCAAACAGTTTACTGAAGACAAGCAGATTAAGGACATGGATTACTGGAACCATGTCCTGTGGCCTGATGAGACCAAGATAAACTTATTTGGTCCAGATGGTGTCAAGCGTGTGTGGCAGCAACCAGGTGAGGAGTACAAAGACAAGTGTGTCTTGCCTACAGTCAAGCATGGTCGTGGGAGTGTCATGGTCTGGGGCTGCATGACTGCTGCAGCCACTGGGGACCTACAGTTTATTGAGGGAACCATGAATGCCAACATGTACTGTGACATACTGAAGCAGAGCATGATCCCCTCCCTTCAGAGACTGGGCCGTAGGGTAGTATTCCAACATGATAACGACCCCAAACACACCTCCAAGATGACCGCTGCCTTGCTAAAGAAGCTGAGTATAAAGGTAATGGACTGGCCAAGCATGTCTCCAGACCTAAACCCTACTGAGCATTTGTGGGGCATCCTCAAACGGAAGATGGAGGAGCGCAAGGTCTCTAACATCCACCAGCTCTGTGACGTCATCATGGAGGAGTGGAAGAGGACTCCAGTGGCAACCTGTGAAGCTCTGGTGAACTCCATGCCCAAGAGGGTTAAAGCACTGCTGAAAAATAATGGTGGCCACACAAAATATTGACACTTTGGGCCCAATTTGGACATTTTCACTTAGGAGGTGTACTCACTTTTGCCAGCATTTTAGAAATGAATGACTGTGTGTTGAGTTATTTTGAAGGGACAGCAAATTTATACTGTTATACAAGCTGTACACTCACTACTTTACATTGTAGAAAAGTGTAATTTCTTCAGTGTTGTCACATGAAAATATATAATAAAATATTTATAAAAATGTGAGGGGTGTACTCACTTTAGTGAGATACAGTACATATTACTTATTGCATAATGAAAGAGCAGCAGTACACTGTTAAAAGTCATTCCCCCATGCACTACCATCTTCTGCTTTTACAGCGTGCTTGCCCATCACTCTGTGTAGGTGAAACTGGACACACAGAGTGCCCAGGATGGGCCTTGGCGGACCCCTGCGTTTACTGAATTACCTACACAAGGTGACACATTAGGGAAAACTTAGGCTACTTTCACACTGGGGCCGTTCGGCGTTAGCGGTAAAGCACCACTGGTTTTAGCGACGCTTTACTGATGTTTTGGCAGTAGTTTTAGGCCGCTAGCAGGGCGTTTTTAGCCCCCAAGCAGGGCTTAAAAATGGCTGCTTTGCGGCCTAGCCGAATCGCTTTTCAGGCACTTCGGAAGCGCTACCCATTCAATGCAATAGGCAGGGGCGGTTTGGGAGCGCTGTATACAGCGATCCCAAACTGCCCCAAAGATGCTGCTTGCAGGACTCACCATCACGCAAGCACACCGCCCCAGGGCTTTCACACTGGAGAGGCAGTTTTCAGGAGCTTTACATGTGCTATTTTTAGCGCTAAAATGCCAGAAAACTGCCTCAGTGTGAAAGGGGTCTGAGAGAAAGAATAAAACAAATGACGCTGCAAACATCTAAACTTAGCCCACCGTAGTGGATATTGTCAGTCAGTAGAGCAATGGACAGAGTCCCTATTTCACATCAGAGCCCCCTCCATCACATCAGAGCCCCCATTATAACATCAGAGCCCACATTCTCACATCAGAGTCCACTCCATTACATCAGAGTCCCCTCCATTACATCAGAGCCCCATCCATTACATCAGAGCCCCCTCCATTACATCAGAGCCCCCTCCATCACATTAGAGCCTCCTCCATCTATCACATCAGAGCCCCCATTATCACATCAGAGCCCTCATTATCACATAAGAGCTCCCATTATTGCATCAGAGTCACCATAATCACATCAGAGCCCCATCCATTACATCAGAGTCCCCTTCATCACAGCAGAGCCTCCATTATCACATCAGAGTCCCCATCATCACATCAGAGCCCCCTCCATTACATCAGAGCCCCCTCCATCACTTTAGAGCCCCCTCCATCACACCAGAGCCCCCTCCATCACACCAGAGCCCCCTCCATTACACCAGACCCCCCTCTATTACACCAGAGCCCCCATCATCACATCAGAGCCCCCTCCATCACATCAGAGCCCCCATCATCACATCAGAGTCCCCTCCATCACATCAGAGCCCCCTTCATCACATCAGAGCACCCTCCATCACATCAGAGCCCCCTCCATTACATCAGATCCCCCTCCATTACATCGGAGTCCCCATCATCACATCAGAGCCCCCCTCCATCACACCAGAGTCCCCCCATTACATCAGAGCCCCCACTATAACATCAGAGTCACAAAAATGCACAAAAAAAACAGTTCATCCAGCCATAAATCTTGTGAGCTGATAACTTCCTGTGTTGGATGCCTCTGGATTGATACCAAGAAGCATTGTTCCCTGCTGTCTCAGTGGACTAAAAAACACCTCCTCCTGTTATACAGAAGAGTGGGAGGTGTTATACATTCCTAACAGTGTTATGTAAACATAATACTCCCTTCCCTAGGGTGACAGAACTGCTAAGTTCAGTTGTCTGCCTAGGACAGGAAGTGTTAAAGGCTAAGTTCATCTTTAAAAAAATAATAATAAATGCACATTATTTTGCAGGTAAAAAATGTGCATGTATTCTTTTTTTCTTAGGAACCTGTAAAGCATTATACTTGCATTGCACCCATGATGAGCAGATTGCCGGTGCAACGTCAGGCCTCTGCAGACTGTCAGTATAGCTGTCTTCCCATACCTTCCATATGGGCAGACAGTTACTGAAGTCCGGGAAGATCAATGAACTACAACATCGCTCAGCAGTGCCCTCAAGGCTCATTGAGAACTACAAGCCGCCAGTCGCAATGGCTAATGGTAGTTGTATTTCATTCATTTGCAGAACTCTGTGAATGAATGATGTGGCCATGTGGGAGGAGCCCCACTTGGTTGCGCTGTTTTATAACAGAAGGGGTGGGATGGTAGATGCTGAACATGTGGTGGATACTAAATGGGGGTGTAACATGTTCAGAATGGTGAATTTATCCTTTTATGGCAGGATTAGCAGGGTAAAATAAAGGAAAAGAGTTTGGAAAAAATTTATACAGCCACCATATGTAAGGAACTATAAGCTGCAATACCATCATTTTTTTCTTTTTTCTTGGGTTTAGATATGCTTTATTAAGTACAAGCAACCAACCTTGACCTTTCCTCTATATTTTTTTGACCATTTCAGAGTTATAGGATCTCTGGCCAGAAAGTATGCTAGGTTGACATCTGTGCGGGTTGTTCCCGCTGTGGGTCCGCACCTGTTTCCACAGCCGCAACCACCCACACAGAAAAACGCACTAAATAAGTTCAAGACAACAGTGATGCAAAGAGTGACAGTGTGGTGCTATGAGACTCTGGAAGGAGTACAGGTCACAGTCGCCCTAGAGATCCAGTGGGATATTTCTCTTACAAGTGCACGGCAGCCAGGATTTGTGCAATACAGAGAGGAGTTGTGCAGTGCAGCCAGAGGTTGTGCAATACAGCCAGAAGTGTGTGCATTGCAGCCAGAAGTCAAGCAGTCTTCAAGTTGTACAGTTTTTTCAGTTCTAGGGTATCCCATGCTCCTCACCAAGTGTTTATTGTTCCCCAATAAAACCACAAAAAAGAAACCCCAGACTGATCTTTGAACCATTGCAAAAATGTGAAAAATGCTGTGTGCCTGGCCTTGTGTGCTCCGAGGGGGGGGGGGATTATTTTTTCCACATGTTTTATTTTTGTTTTTGTGCAATTAATCTTGCCTCTGATACAAATGCGTTCTTTTTGAGAATACAATTTATGGGTCACCCTTTTTTTGACCAACTTCAGGTAACCACTGTTCAATGTTGTTTTTTTGCTCAACTTCAGTTTATTTCTATCCCGAAATGTTACCATATATGGTTGTTTATATACTTCAAGTTATTGTGTAGAATGTTCTCCATGGCACTATCTAATCCTAATAGATTATGGCTCTTAAGATATATTCATGTAATGTGAAGGGTCTGAACTCCATCAAGAAACGATGGCAAGCTCTGAAGGAGTTCAGGGCCTCCAACGCAGAGGTGATTATGATTCAGGAGACACACTTTAAATCTGAGGGAACTTTCAAATTCGCTTCCAAACATTTTCCGACGGCTTACATAGCCTCCGACCCCTCCGGCAAGGCGGGGGTATCGATTCTAATCAAACGCTCATGCCCTATACGGGTCCTTTCGTCTTACCTAGATCCTCACGGCCGCTTTATTCTCCTGAATTGTGATCATCTGAACACACATTTCTCCTTAGCAAACATTTACGCCCCCAATGTGGGACAAATCAACTTTCTGAACTCAGTTTTTGAAAAATTGCAACCCTTTTCCCAACCCTTTATGATATTGGGAGGCGACTTCAATGTGTGCATGTCACCGGCCAGGGATAGACAAATACATGGAGGGTCAAACATCCCACCCAAAGGACCTATTCCTTCTACTCTCATGCCCACGAACTATATTCCAGACTAGACCATTTTCTGGTCACTGCCCCCCTCCTCCCTTATGTTGTATCATCCAAGATAAACCCTATCACCTGGTCGGACCATGCACCCATTGAACTTGATATACTATTAACGTCTACCACCCCGAAATCCTGCCACTGGCGCCTTAATGAATCCATGCTAAAAAAAACACTATCCCACTCGCACCTGGAACAAAAACTAGTCGAATTTTTTCAATTAAATGAGGGATCAGTCTCTGAGGTGTCCACCTTGTGGGAAGCCCACAAGGCTTTTTTTAGAGGTGAATGTATATCCACAGGCTCACGCTTAAAGCGAGACTCTGCAAAAATAAAAACCGACCTCATTGCCCAACTTTACTCTGCAGAAAAGAGACTCCTGGCTTCCCCCACGGTGGAAAAGTTAAGAACTGTTACCTCACTCCGAAATAGGATCAAATCACTTGACATGAATAAAATCTCTAAATCCATGCTATGGGCCAAACAAAAGTTTTACGAATTTGCTAACAAACCCCACACCATGCTAGTTAACAGGCTAAAACCCTGACCGTACCTATCAATACCAGACCATTTAATACAGCCGGATGGTATACCCACACATTGCCCCATGACTATGACCAAAACGTTCGGAAATTTTTATAACCAATTATATAACTGTTTAAGCTCAGACCCGAACGCCCAATTCTCTCAAACTAAATTTGAAAGCTTCATGTCTTCTCTTATACTACCTAACCTCTCCCCTACACAGCTTTCCACACTCAACTCCCCAATCGATTCCACAGAAATAACTGATGTGATTAAAAACCTTCCGTCTCACAAATCCCCAGGTCCGGATGGTCTTCCCTACTCCTACTATAAGACTTTCCTGCCGATCCTTAATCCCCATCTTCAAAACCTATACACCTCCCTCCTCAAAGGTATTGTTCCACACCCACAATTCATGCACGCCAATCTAACAGTCATCCCCAAACCGGGTAAGGACCCGGCCATACCTGATAACTACTGCCCTATAGCCTTACTAAACTCAGACTATAAAATCTTCACTAAAATATTAGCTAACAGACTATCCCCCATGCTGAAAACCTTAATTCATAAAGACCAAGTAGGATTCGTCCCAACAAGACACGCCGGTGACAATACTAGGAGAACCATTGACCTAATAGACTTAGTGAATAAGACCAAACAACCCACCATAGTGCTAAGCCTAGATGCCCAAAAAGCATTTGACCGTTTAAGCTGGCCATTTATGTTCGCAGTCCTACAAAAGTTTGGATTCTCTGGTCCCTTTATACAAGCCTTACAAGCCTTATACTCATCTCCTACATCCCAAGTTCAGTTGTCCTCTTACACATCACAGAGGTTCACTCTTAGTAACGGAACCAGACAGGGATGTCCCCTATCTCCCCTACTATTTATATTAAGCCTTGAACCACTTGTGGTAGCCATCAGAGATCACCCTGAATTACGAGGGGTTTCACTACGAGGACTTGACTATAAACTATCACTTTTCGCTGATGATATCTTGCTGACTATCACTCGCCCAGACTCCTCCTTACCTCTTCTCCACGATATACTATCCTCCTTTAGCTCCATATCAGGATTTAACATTAACCAGTCAAAAACGGAAGCCCTTCCTAAAACATACCCCCACGCGATGAATACTCTCCCTCTAGCTGCTCCAGATCTCATTAAATATTATTATGCCTCACATATAAATAAAAATAGATGGTGTACACGTGGCCCTTCACTAAAATACCTGGGCATACATTTAACCGATTTGCCCTCATACACCTCCCTCTACCAGGCCAATTTCTCTCCTATGATCTCAGAAATAACAAGACTTCTCAATCTTTGGTCCTCCATCCCTATATCTCTCCTCGGCAGGATCAATGTCCTCAAAATGGCAATACTACCTAAACTGCTTTATCTGTTTGAAACTCTCCCAATCTCAGTTCCAATGTCGCAGCTGAAAAATCTCCAGAGAAAATTCCCACAATTTATTTGGAATAACGCGTCCCATAGAATCGCCAAATCGGTGGTCTTTGCCCTCGGGTCCAAAGGCGGACTAGCTGCTCCAGATCTCATTAAATATTATTATGCCTCACACCTTAGGGCAATGGCCATCTGGACCTATAGAAAAGCTCCCAGCAGATGGGCTGAAATAGAAATGAGTATCGCTGCCCCAGTACATCTGTGCTATTTACTATGGCCAGCTTCCAACAAATTTATGCCCCAATTGAGGTCCCTTTGTCTAGCTCCAATGCTTTTTTCCCTATCCATCTGGAAGAAGTGTGCTGAACGATTTGCCCTGTCTTCATCATGCTCCCCTCTCCAGAATGTCTTATTTAACCCGGACATCCCAGATGGAATGTCATATACACGCACACTTCCATGGACGCAAGCAGGGATCTTTCAGCTGCGACACTTGGTACACCCAGCATCTCGTAAACTCTGTACCTTCAAGGAACTACAAAAGAAACACGACCTCCCCACTTCCTTAGAATACTCTTACCTGCAATTTAAACATTATTTCCTCTCCTGCTCTCCCTCCCTCACTTTAGAAAAACCCACAGCTTTTGAAATGCTATGTGCTGATGGTCCATATGAAACCAAACTAATATCTTCTATATATAAGATGTTGCACGAAACTCCTCCCCTGACAGACTCGACGCATAATTATATGAAGAAATGGTCTCGAGCATTGAATCGTCCAATCTCACTGATAGACTGGGATAAAATATGGGAATCCACCTCGAAAATCTCACGATGCGTAACCCACAAGGAAACTGCTATCAAAATATTATTTTTTTGGTATAGAACCCCAGACATACTCCATGCTCAAAACCCATCTGTCCCCAACTTATGCTGGAGATGCAGACAGTCTATAGGTACCCATATCCATATTTTTGGGACTGCTCTATTCTCGACCCTTACTGGACTGAAGTTCATAAACTGCTACAAACGCTCCTCTCCAGCACAATACAGAGAACCCCTATACACTTCCTGCTAGGCCTTCCTTTCCCGGGAATTCCTAAACCGTTACAAAAACTCGGATCTTTCATACTATTGGCAGCAAAGAGAGCCATTCCTAGACAATGGTTATCTCCCTCCCCCCCCCACTTTCCAACACCTCCTTACAATAATCACAGAAATACGCAGAATGGAACATTTGACTGCAAAGATTGACGATAAACTACCCTTGTTTGATAAGATCTGGAAGAACTGGGACGAGTCAATATATTGCCTTGATTCAGACACCCCCCCCCCCCTTAATCCCCACTAGTGCCAGTTTCTGAACAGCCTGTTACCTCATTGTTGCATAGAAATATTGCTTACACTCTGTTTGACCACCCTGATTTATGCGATAATAGGTTAATGTAATGGACATTCTACCTAAATGATCCACTTTTGGAAACAGCAGACGTTAAACCTTACATTTACCATTGTAGACTCTTACATGTACTCTTATGCCACCTGTTTCTTTTTTTTTTTTGTTCTGCTCCTTGTATTTTCTTATTGTACTATCCGAAGTTAAAAAGCCATATTTTGTGTAAAACGTGATATGCTGTCATGTATCTTTTGTATTATTATAAATAAACAATTAAAAAATAAAAATAAAGTACAGATGACACAAATTTTCTGTGTGATGCAAAAATCTTTTCTTACTCACCTCTAGATTCCAAGTTTGTCTCACATATTCTCTCATCATGTTATCTCGAATGTTATCAAAAACTCCAGGCTTGCATTCTACCCCACTTGGCCGATTGCAAGGTCGCCGGAGGACACTGCACAACCCATCTGCTTCTTTAGAGTAGTACTCACAAAGTTCAGCTGGCCCACAATGAGGCTTTCCTCCGAATATAGCATAAGTGCCATTTAGCTGTCGCTCCACAGGATAATGGTAAAAGTGTAGATCGAAGACCATAGAGACAACATAGCCACCAAGAGTTCGCAGGCACTGCCTAAGCAAGAAAAGACCATCAATCATTCCAGCCATCTTGAGAAACTCTTCTGCATCCGCACGGGATATGCTGCCATAGTAGAAGGGTAAATGGCCAGCTTCGTCTGGCATATTTATAAAGTGACCAGCCTTTTAACAAATGAAAATCTGCAAAAAGAAAAAAGATTAATACTTTATTTCATATAAATTAGCAAATATGTTTATTTAAAGAAATTACACTGCAGACATAATATCTAATTAAAATTAAAGCCAAATGATAGATTTTGAGGTCTACATTTGAAAAGAGAATTACGGTACGGTTCAGGAGGGGGGCGCTCTCTCTCGTCCCCCCCTGTTTTCATGCGGCCTGCCAAGTTGCGTGCTTGGATAAGGGTCTGGTATGGATTTTTGGCAGGACCCCCCGCCATTTTTTTTTTTACATTTTGGTGCGGGATTCCCCTTAAAATCCATACCAGACCTGAAGGGTCTGGTATGGATTTTGAGGGGGACCCCCACACCATTTTTTTTTTAATTTTGGCGCGGGATTCCACTTAATATCCATACCAGAACTAAAGGGCCTGGTATGGAATTTAGGGGGACCCCCACGTATTTTTTTTTTTTCAATTTTGGTTCGAGGGTTCTCCTGTGGGGAAATTCCCATGCCGTTTTTATCAATAAACTTTTATGTGTATTGCGGACTGACAATTCATTATAGCCTTGAGTAGTTTTAAATTACTTTTTTTTCCTTTAGAAATGTAATTTTGCTGTCAGACTGTTCTAAACATGGGAAACATGCGCCCCTTTACAGGCATACTATAGACACCCCCAGGTACGAAATTTAAAGGAATATTACACTTTTATTGTTTCACTTTAAGCATTATTAAAATCACTGCTCCTGAAAAAACTACAGTTTTTAAAACTTTTTTTGCATTGATACATGTCCCCTGGGCAGGACCCAGGTCCCCAAACACTTTTTATGACAATGCCATGCATATAATCCTTTAAAATTAGCACTTTTGATTATTCATGTGCGTGTCCCATAGACTTTAATGGTGTTCAAACAAATTCTTTGCCTGTTTGCATGTTCTGGTGCGAACCGAACGGGGGGGGGGGGGGTTTGTTCGGCTCATCCCTATTTGGGATACACCTCTACATTTTGCTATATAAGTTACAAGTCACTTTTAAACTTCTCGTTTCTGTTATGGGACTTTATACACAACCTTTTGTTCATGCATGATTTTGTTTGTTCATATAGTTAGGATGGATATTTTTCATGCTAGTACTGTATAACACTTATATCAAATGTATGTAATTTATAAGCGCTGCACTTTTGTGTTTAACTGTAAAAAAATGTTTTATATATATATATATATATATATATATATATATATATATATATATATATATATATATATATAAAGAAAACCACAAAACATAAGTGTTACATGACTAGCGTAATGCTGATTTGCTAGATGACCTACTAACCACCCTTAACCCCCCTTTACCATTGAACTTAAATCTTAAATTATTAGAATTAAACATATAACTCCTTCTGGATAGCCAAACAAATGGCCCTTTATTACTTAACCTTTTTATTTTAATACATACATATATATATACATATATAACCCAATTAACTGACTGCTACGTCTGAGGTTCCTGAAAGAAGGTAATGCTATCTCATCGGCTGACCACCACCACCACAGCATCCTGGCCCTAGCCGCAATCCCACCAGCACAGGGACAAATGATTATCACCTTCCTGCAAAATACAGCTCGATGACCGATAGCCCAAATGTCCAGATAGGGAAGGTACCCATACCGAGATAGGTCCCAACCCGTACCACACCATATATTATATATACATCTATATAGATATATACAAACCACCATTCCGACCTTCAGGAACCAGAGACCCCTGCCACCAACACCTAATACAGAAAAAACAAAAAACACAAACACGCCTACCATATAGCTGCCTAAAGGGAGGGTGGGAGGGAAAACAACTGCTTGTGTGTTACCTCTTCTCCTGCACGTGCCTAAATGGCTGACTCCGCCCCCGTCCCCACTACTAGACACAGGACGTGCTGGCTAGCACCGCCCTGTGTCCACCTAACACTGGTATTTCCTGCACCTGATTTCCTGGTGCATCAATCCCCAGCGTCCCCCAGTCATGTTCCCCTGCACTAAGGTTCCTTTGCTCTGGGACTTTCTTAAATGTGAATGTTGATGTAACAATAAGGCCTGATTTACATGGGACACACTACATCATATACCCATCCAAGGCCATATTTATCTACATAGGGATACACATGTGTCCTGAACACAGCCGCTGCTCACAAGTTTTGACATCTGTGTGTGTGCGGGTGCAGGTGCGTGTGGTTATGTGTCTCTAAAGCCACATACTGTCTGTGTTCAGGGCCATGCGGATGTCAAATCGGGAGCAGTGGCTGTGGGCATGCAGTCACTGCATCCCAACTGATATCAAGGGGACTGAATGAAACACCTTTGCATCCCCTTGCTGGTAAACATGGTCTTGCAGGGCATATGCTGTAGTACGCCCCTTGTGAACAAGCCCTTAAGGGCTCACTCACACAAGCACTCTGTCCTGTAGAGGTGCATACAGGAAGCCACTTTTAGTCTATGGGGGTGTGGCGGCTATGTGAACACAGCCAAAGATCCTAATTTGACAGGGGTGCAGGTGAGCACCCCTGAATGCACACTGTCTGCATTCGGGGTCACACACCCACACATCTATCAATTTAACTGCTGTATGAACACACTCTGGCTATGTTCCTTCAGCTGCTGCATCCCTATAGTGTAACATAGGCTGCCTGCATGCAGTTTCAGGGCAGCAACACACTGAGGGCCCCAGTGGGAATGTGTTATTGTGCACATAGCCCATGTGCACTGTATGCGTTTTACACAAGCACTGCGGAAGAGTGACATGTTTAGCGAGTCGCATCAGTGCTGCATCTACCAAGGGAGCATTTTCCAGATGCTTCACTTCCTCTGCCTTGAAGGGGTGTAATCTGGAGGTCTTCTTGTCCACTTTACTCTATTTCTCGTCAATGATGTCTTTCAACTCTGAAAGAAGTGGGAAATTAGAGCGCTCCTTCCCCAGGTGCTTAAAGAATTTCCTTTGCTTAGCCTGGGGAGTGGAAGGATCTTCCCACTTGAGGGCCTCCTTTGAATGCTTTAATTAGTGGTGAGACTAGGGCGAAGTCAAAGCCTCCAATAAATTCATCTCCCTCTACTTCACTGTCTGAAGACCCAGGAGATGCATCATAAGGCTGAGATAGGCCTGGATCCTCTTGGGCTTCGTCAGCCAGGGAGCTTAATAGAGTGGTGGACTGGCTCCATGTGCAGGTCGTGCCCCACTCTTTCAGGTATTGCTGCACCACATGCTTAACTAGAGACTCCATCTGTTGGTTTTCAGTCTATTTTTCCATGACCGCCTGGGCATAGCATGGGCTGCATAAAGATTTGCCCTCCTGGACTCGTGTCCCACATCCCCAACAGGCTCTGCGATCAGAGCGGCTGTCTTGGCAGTGGGTGCGGTGTCTGGAGGAGGAATGGGAACATCTCCTATGTTGATGGGTCCTAGATGGGGAGTCATGTCTGGACCTGGATGAGGAAGGCTGACCTTGCGGCCTGGCAAGGTCTCTGGCGTCCTGTACCACGAACTGGCGATCTGACCTGGAAGGGCTAAATAAAAGAGAAGGGTAGGGAAAATAGAGCATTTCATTAGGGCGTGTGTCCATCCATCAGTGGAGTTGGCCCCCTTCCTCTCACCCACGCGTACCAAGAGTGTGAGGGCTGGCCGCACGGAGACGATGACCTGTCCATGGCACCCTGGAGGACGAATAGGTGAAGATCCTGCAGCTTGTAGGAACACCACATGTCCTAGAAAAAAGGAGTAAGGTGGCAGCACATAAAGAAAAGCACTTCCCCTTTAAGAGCCACCTTTCCCCCTCCCCCTCCTGCACCATGATCCTGGGCTGGTGCTTACCTGATCCTGGGTGCCTGTTTCCTGGGGAAACTGCCGCACACTGCCCGCAGGTAATCCCAAAGTGACAGGGGCTGGCAGGGTTTTAAATTCATAGTCACCGCCGTGCCCTGTTCGCAACTGTGCTGTGGCGACCCGCCGTCAGGTGACTGCGCAGCCGCTAAGCTGTGCATTCGCGAACCAAGCCTCGGTTTCACCCGTGGTTTAGCACATGCGCGGAAGCTCGCGGCGGCTGTGAACCGGAAGAGGGAGAGGTGTCCTGGAACGCAGAAGCGCTCCAGGCGCTATAAGAGCACCAGAAATGGGGAAAACCACGAGGGGGGGCAGACAACATATAAAACATAAACTGCTGCCATGGAGGGAATTCCTGAGGGCTCCAGAACTTTCCAGCCAACACCATACAAGACGTCTCTCTTCTGGGAATACGCAGGCCATCCCCACCACTGGACACATTTGCCTGAAGCCACACACCCGCCCATGGCTGGGCCCTGGGCTATATTTTGACACCACTTGAATTGTATGCCCAACTTCAACCCACTCGGGGCTCAATCATCCGGTCTTGGATGTCATGAAAGAAACGTAAGTGCATCGCTGTAGTCCAATGAGGAGGACAAAAAACAAACGCAGTCTCTGGCTGTGAGCGCGAATTTATGGGAATAGGGTCCTATAGCATTGGAGAGGAGGAGGGGTTAACCCCACACGTAGGCTGCCATGGATTCTGTCAGGAAATGTATGTTTGTTGGATCTTTTAGAAGCTATGAAAGCTGTAAGTGAAAAATGATGGCCTTCAACCTAATGAATTTAGTGTATATTTAACAAAATAGTGACTTACTAAAACATTTGTGAAACTGTCACGGGACCTAAAATATCATTAGCACCATCTTTTTATTCTACCAGTCATATGCTTTTAGAACATTTATGTTTTAGGGGGTCTTTAACTAGTTCCCTACTGGCATAATGACTCCGGCGGGAACCTATCGTTGATCCGGGTGGACGTCATGACTTCTTCCTGGATTGCGCCATATGTGCAGCGCCCCGAGGCCGTGAGGCCATGCAGCGCCGCGATCTGTAACCAGCTGCATCCACTGGACACAGCCAATGACTGATCACTATACCGGCCTGCTGCCGGTACCATGTGATTGCTGTAACCAACCACAGCAGGGCACATGACAGTTGTATACAATGAATGGCTTCCTTTCAAGCCATCCATTGTATACAATTGTGTTGCTAGCTGTGATTGGTCAGTGTGGTACAGACTGGGCCAATCACAGCCCATCTGTACCATTTGATTAGCTCTGACCAATCACAGCTAATCACAACAAAACAAACTGAATGAATCAATTTCATTCAGGAAAATGCTTGCATATAGCAATGGAATGCACTGCTATATGCAAACATAATGTGTAAAAAAATACTGATCGCACCCTATGGTAACATTATATTGCTCTGGTCGACTTGTGTTAAAAATTAGCATAAATATATATATTTTTTTAAATCAAATTTTTTTTTTTTTGTACTGTCACCAGTCAGTGTCCCTGATCACCACCACACCCATTATATGATGAAGCTGTACTACACTGATGACAATATGTAAAAAAAAAAAAGATTTTCAAAAGCTTATGACAAGAAAATACAACTTCAAAAAACTTGTCATGCTTCCTACTAAATATCTTGGACTGCCTACTATCTAAAAAGGGGTAATTTGGGGGATATTTGTACTGTCCTGACATTTTTGGGCCTCAAGAAATGAGTCAGTACATCAGGATTGATCAATTTTCGGATACGTATATACCATAGTTTTGTAGACTTTGTAACTTTCCTACAGACTAAATAATATAACTCATTTGGCTTATTTTCACCAAAGAAATGTAGCAGAATGCATTTTGCCCTAAATTCATGAAGAAAGATGATTATTTAGCAAAAAAAAAAAAACCCAGTGGTTATTAGGGATGAGCCGAACACCCCCCCGTTCGGCTCGCACCAGAACCCGCGAACGGACCTAAAGTCCGTGCGAGCTTTAGAACCCTATTAGTTATAATGGATGCGAACGTTCGAAATTAAAAGTGCTAATTTTAAAGGCTAATATGCATGTTAATGTCATAAAAAGTGTTTGGGGACCTGGGTCCTGCCCCAGGGGACATGTATCAATGCAAAAAAAAGTTTTAAAAACGGCCGTTTTTTTCAGGAGCAGTGGTTTTAATAATGCTTAAATTGAAACAATAAAAGTGTAATATTCCTTTAAATTTCGTACCTGGGGGGTGTCTATAATATGCCTGTGAAGGGGCGCATGTTTCCCGTGTTTAGAACTGTCTCTGCGCAAAGTGTCATTTTTGCAAGTAAAAAAGCTATTTAAAATCACTCGCGGCTAATGTGTATTGACGGCTCCCGTAATACAGTCATTCATTGAAACTCATTCATAAAAAAAGTCATTGATAAAAAATAAAAAAATGAAAAAAAAAAGCGTAGGGGTCCCCCCAAATTCAATAACCAGGTCCTTCAGGTCTGGGATGGATATTAAGGGGAACCCCAGCCAAAAAAAAACAAAAAAAAAGGCGTAGGGTCCCTCTCAAAATCCATACCAGACCCTTGAGGTCTGGTATGGATTTTAAGGGGAACCCTAGCTAAAAAAAAATGGCGTGGGGTCCCCCTCAAAATCCATACCAGACCCTTATCCGAGCACGCAACCTGGCAGGCCGCAGGAAAAGAGGGGGGGACGAGAGCGGCCCCCCCTCCCGCCTGAACCGTACCAGGCCACATGCCCTCAACATTGGGAGGATGCTTTGGGGGTCTAAGACCCCTAAAGCACCTTGTCCCCATGTTGATGAGGACAAGGGCCTCTTCCCCACAACCGTGCCCGGTGGTTGTGGGGGTCTGCGGGCGGGGGGCTTATCGGAATCTGGAAGCCCCCTTTAACAAGGGGACCCCCAGATCCCGCCCCCCCTGTGTGAAATGGTAAGGGGGTACAAAAGTACCCCTACCATTTCACCAAAAAAGTGGCAAAAATTGTAAAAATGACAGGAGACGGTCTTTGACAATTCCTTTATTAAATTCTTCTTTCTTCTTTCTTCATTCTTCGGTTTCTTCATCTTCTCCTTCCGTCATCTTCTTCCATCTTCTTCTTCCATTTTCTTCTTCCTCCGATCCGCTTCTTCTTGCGCTGGTCTTCTCGTCCTTCTCGTCCGGCATCTTCTTCCGTCGGCATCGGTGTCTTCTTGGGCCACTCCGCGCAATGGGACGCTCCTGCTGTGTGAGGCTCCGCTCCGTCTGACAGGTCTTTTAAAACGGAGGGCACCTGGTGACCCCGCCCCCCTCTGACGTCATGGGGAAAGCCATCATGGAATTCCCCATGACGTCCCTGTGCGTCAGAGGGGGCGGGGTCACCAGGTGCCCTCCATTATAAAAGACCTGTCAGACGGAGCGGAGCCTCACACAGCGGGAGCCTCCCATTGCGCGGAGCGGCCCAAGAAGAGACAGAGACACCGACACCGACGCCGACGCTGACGGAAGAAGATGCCGGACGAGAAGGACGAGAAGACCAGTGCAAGAAGAAGCGGATCGGAGGAAGAAGAAAATGGAAGAAGAAGATGGAAGAAGATGACGGAAGGAGAAGATGAAGAAACCGAAGGATGAAGAAAGAAGAAAGAAGATTTTAATAAAGGAATTGTCAAAGACCGTCTCCTGTAATTTTTACCATTTTTGCCACTTTTTTGGTGAAATGGTAGGGGTACTTTTGTACCCCCTTACCATTTCACACAGGGGGGGGCGGGATCTGGGGGTCCCCTTGTTAAAGGGGGCTTCCAGATTCCGATAAGCCCCCCGCCCGCAGACCCCCACAACCACCGGGCACGGTTGTGGGGAAGAGGCCCTTGTCCTCATCAACATGGGGACAAGGTGCTTTAGGGGTCTTAGACCCCCAAAGCATCCTCCCAATGTTGAGGGCATGTGGCCTGGTACGGTTCAGGCGGGAGGGGGGGCCGCTCTCGTCCCCCCTCTTTTCCTGCGGCCTGCCAGGTTGCGTGCTCGGATAAGGGTCTGGTATGGATTTTGAGGGGGACCCCACGCCATTTTTTTTGGCTAGGGTTCCCCTTAAAATCCATACCAGACCTCAAGGGTCTGGTGTGGATTTTGAGGGGGACCCTACGCCATTTTTTATTTTTTTTTTGGCTGGGGTCCCCCTTAATATCCATCCCAGACCTGAAGGGCCTGGTTATTGAATTTGGGGGGACCCCCACGCTTTTTTTTTGTTTTTTATTAATGAATGACAGTTCTCTGTGTTTACAGGAGCCATCAATTCATTAGCCGCGAGTGCTTTTAAATAGCTTTTTTCCTGCAAAAATGACACTTTTTTGCAGGGAAAGTTCTAAGCACAGGAAACCTGCCCCCCTTCACAGGCCACCTATAGACACCCCCCAGATGTGATACTGCAATGCTGTTCTAACAGCACGCACACACATATCCCCAGAAATATAGCATATCTTGTCAGCAGCACACTGACACGCTGACACTGACTGAAACAGAATATGCGAGGCCGCCGGCTCGGCGGCCTCTTATACCATGGGGCGTGTACTAAAGCCCCTGAGCTATAATTGGCTACAGGCATCCTGCCTGTAGCCAATTATGGCTCTCCTCGCTGCCGGCGCTGTGATTGGCCAAGCATGCGGGGTCACAGTGCATGCTTGGCCAATCATCAGCCAGCATTGCACTGCGCGGGCCGCAATGCATTGCGGGGCCGCTCGCATCACACGAATTTGATGCGAGCGGCCCCAATAGTTCTGGGCTCGCCGAGCCAGCGAACGCCCGGTGCTCGATTCGAACATGGGTTCGAATCGAACACCGGGCTCATCCCTAGTGGTTATTAAATACCACCAAAAGAAAGCTCAATTTGTGTGAAAAATAATGATAAAAATTTCATTTGGGTACAGTGTTGCATGACTGCACAATTGTCATTCAAAGTGTGACAGCCCTGAAAGTTGAAAATTAGCCTGGGCAGGAAGGGGCAAAAAGTGACTGGTACTGAGGTGGTTGACAAACTTTGAAAGATGTAAGCAAAAAATTAAGAAAATGGAAAAATAGAATGGTCTGGCCACCTCAGTAAGTGGAGCTCAGGGCCTGGCAGCAAAAGGACCAGTGGGAGGTAATCTTAGAGATGGGGAGTAGTCCTATTTCTGCAGAAAAAAAGGAACTGTATTTACTGTAAGGCACTTATAAGACACGACATATAAAATGTGTGGAACCTTATTCTTTTCCTTGGTAGACAATATAAGGGGTAGCGAGGTGCCATATTTCAGCCATAAATAGTGAAATAAAATGTATTGTTTGCAAAAGCATTTTATAAATTAATTTGAATTGCTTTATGAATTGAATTGCATTCTTTAGGATGTGTTTGGGTTTTGGAGGAAGAGAGTAAGCATAGAAAAGTGATCTATTTCTCTACCCCTCAACTCACTCCTTCAGTCTCCTCACGTTTTACTAATTTACTATCAGATACTGTATATCAGTCTGGATGTCGCACCACTTCCTCAAACTTAATCTATCCAAAACCGAACTTATAATTTTTCTCCCCCATGTGCCTCTTCCCCTGATCTCTCTGTCAAAATCGATGGCACAACTATCAGCCCATCCCCACATGCCAAGGTCCTAGGAGTAGTCCTGGACTCTGAACTCTCCTTTAAGCCCCACGTCCAATCACTGTCCAAATCTTGCCGCGTCAACCTCTGCAACATCTCAAAAATACGCCCCTTTCTAAGACCCCTTTCACACGGACGGACCGTATGTCCGTTTTTCATCCATCCGTTTTCTAATGAAAAACGGACATACATGTATCCCTATGGGATAGTGGATGTCAGCGGATGAACATCCGCTGACATTAGTCTCCGCTATGCTCTGTTTCTGATGACGGAGGAAAACCCTACTTTTCCATCCATCTGCGAATCGGATGAAAACGCACTCTACGGTCCGTCTTCATCCGATCCCCCAAAGAGGAGAGCAGAGCTCTGACAGGTCGGTCCCTGCACGGTGTGCAGAGACCGACCTGTCATCTGCCTGCTCAGCGGGGATCTGCCTGCTCAGCGGGGATAGACGGAGCGATCCCCTGCTGAGCAAAGCGGAGCCCGTACACGGACACGTCTGTGTGAAAGGGCCCTAACCAATGACGCAAAGCTCTTAATTCACTCCCTGGTCATCTCTCGCCGTAAAAATTGCTGCAACTCCCTCCTCATTGGCTTACCTCTGCATACTCTATCCCCCCTTCAGTCCATCATGAATGCTGCTGCCAGACTCATCCACCTTACCAATCGCTCTGTCTCTGCTACTCCTCTCTGTCAATCCCTCCATTGGCTTCCGCTCACCCAACAAATTAAATTCAAAATACTAACAACTACTTAAAAAGCCACCCACAATTTAGCCCCCAGCTACATCACTAGCCTAGTTTCAAAATACCAACCTACTCGTTCTCTTCGTTCTTTGAAAGACCTTCTGCTCTTTAGCTCTCTCATCACCTCCTCCCATGCTCGTCTTAAGGACTTTTCCAGAGCCTTGCCAATCCTAGGGAACTCCTTACCCCAATATGTCCATCTATCTCCTACTCTAATAGCTTTTAGACGATCCCTGAAAACCCTCCTCTTCAGAAAAGCCTATACTACCCACACCTAACAACAGTATTTTAATTTTGTCCATCTGATCATCCCCCACAGCTACTACCCTTTGTTCCACTTGACCCTCCCTTCTAGATTGTAAGCTCTAACGAGCAGGGCCCTCTGATTCCTCCTGTATTAAATTGTATTGTAATTGTACTGTCTTCACCGATGTTGTAAAGCGCTGCGCAACCTGTTGGCGCTATATAAATCCTGTATAATAATAAAAAATAATAGTACTTATAGGGTAACTCCACTTTAGTTGGAAGAAATAGTAAGTAAAAAAATGTATATAGCATATACAATTGTGACACATGCATCACATACAATGTGTCATATACACTGTGACCTATTGTAATTAAATGCTATTAAAAAATTACCTTTCTTTTTCAATCTGCAGCACAGTAATTTGAAATGCAATATGACAACCTGGAGGGTTTCTGTACACAGATGGTGTACAGAACGCCCCTCTGAAATGTAATTTTTCTGCTTGTGTGATTGGCTCACTGATTTTCCAAGAAGTCTGCACTAAGATACAAATCAGATTTTGAGCATTCCTTGCAACAAAAATGTCCTTTTTGGTGAGATATTCCCAAAGGTAAATCAAGAGATGCAGACCCTGCAACTTTCCTTATTGGAACCCTGCAAGTAAAGCAGCTGATTGATAATTATAAACCCATTCACATTCACTTCTAAACAAACAGCTATTTCTCCTGAATAACAACAAAGTTTGATTTAAAAAAAAAAAACTTTTAAATGTACATAGATCACCTAGAGGGGATTGTTTTTCTCAAAAGTGGAGTTACTTTTATTATTTTTTATTATTATTATTTTAATATTATTATTTGTTATTTCCAAAGACACTGTATAAAACATTGTGCACATTTGAGGCACATAATCTCATCCTATTTATTAGGATGCACTGTGGGAGGCTGGGAGTATGTATTTATAAGGCAGACATATGAAATAAATATTTAGCTCCTCAAATATTATATAGAAATGTAAAAAATTTGATGTGTGGAATCGCATCTTTTTTAATCCAAGGAAATTTCAGAAGCAGTGAGAATTTCCGCCAGAAATAAGCATAGCTGCTGTTATTTTTGGAAGCCACTATATTATAATGGTACCGAGGTGCTAAACTGAATCTCTTCCTAATACAGTCAAAACAATAAAATTACACTGGAATATATTTTTGGTGACAGGTTTTAAAAAATAATGCACAGAATATCATCCTTTAATTAATATATTAAAAAAAAAATTATATATATATATATATATATATATATTTTTTTTATACACTGTAAATATACTGCATATATATTCATATAGATATACTGTAGGTATTATATTATTTTATACCTTTAGTCCATTTTTAATGACAATGCTCTGTAACAAGTTGCAAACATTAATGGCCAAGTAGTTACCCGGGCAAAAGAAAATATGTAATTTTTTTTTTTTTTTAGGTTGCAGCTTTCTAAAAAATTAGCTTTTCAGTTTTAAAGGTGCTTTCAAAATGTAAAGCAACACAAATATTCTTACAGAGGACAGGATGTTACCTGTCCAAAAATGTAAAGTATTTGCTAAACGTGAAACAACAGCGGAAAAAATGGGTTTGGGGTGTTAGTGGTGCTAAAACATGTTAACCCTAAAGAAATATTTAAACAAAATGTTAACCAGCTCAACAAAAACATTTAAATTATTTGCAGCTTAAAACAAAGGTGTGAAAAAATTGAATGCATCAAGTTATTAGTGCCATTGCAATAAACAACAGCAACGGCTCAGTATGAGATGGTGATAAGGAGAAAGAAAGGGTGCACTGGCAGCACTAAAAGAAAGTACCTTTTTCTGCCAACTTACACCATTGATGTGCTGCTCCCACTGATGATTTCTGGTGCAGAGTCATGTGTTTTCTCATACATGTAATACCCAAATGGCTGGTACATTTATCATGGCTGATACACTACAGGCAGAGGCTGCAGGCCAAAATGGTGCAGTTGGAAGCAGATACAGTATGTTAAAAAAAGGTCCTCACTGCAGAGCTCTTTCTATTTGCTGCCTACTCACATATTGCCCTGACGGTGGCCGATTTCTACCAAACACATGCCTATTTATAATTTAAATATTTTGGAAATAATTGAGGATACGGGAACAGGAGGTGGCTTGGAGAATATGTGGTTTTAGTGTTGAAGTGTTTATGTACATTCTTATTGGATTCTGCTTTTCCGGGTTTTTTTTCACCTTCCTCTGGATCAACTGTGGGTATAGGATTGGGTATATGGGATTGTATGATATTTTTATTTTTTTTTTATGGTTGAACTAGATGGATTTGTGTCTTTTTTCAACCTTACTAACTATGTAACTATTCTGTTTTGACATTTTATTAAAGGCTTAAGACAATACAGATTGGTACTGCTAAAAAGAAACTCACAAACTATACCAAGAAATAGGAATGAATTAGGTGTTCAGTATAAACATAAGTTTGGATCGAACAATCACTGGTTGACCATTCAGTAAAACAGCAACCTTTTAGGGCAGTGGCAGGAATTGCTCCACTGATGTCCTCTAATGCATTGCCAAAGCCATCATTGGCCAACATCTAGCACCTTACCTCTGCTCAGGTGTAACTCTTTGATGTTTTTTGACCTAAGTTACAGCCCACACGCTATAAAAGGCTACTTTCCTAGCTTTGTATTATGTTGAAAATTTAGTGAGGGACAGCCAACATTGATTTTAGAGAGAGACAGAGTTGGTTGGTGTTGTGTAGTGTACTACTGTTGCTTTAGATTTATACAGTGCTCAGTTCTGTAACCAGTACTATATTTATTGCTATATATTTGCTACCGATTCTTTGCAGTAAATTGCAGTTTATGTTGCTGTGTTGCCACTGTTGTTTTTTGGGGAGGGTTTGTTTGCTTTTCTTTAATAGTAGTTCTTTTTTTATATTTTTTTCCTTAGGCTTATTAGGTTTTATTTAGCTTGGTGTTTCTTTTAAGTAGGTTTTTGTGGTTAAAATATTTTTTTTTTACTTTCTTTTGTGTTAGAATTGTGTTTTTATTTAGGTTTCATTTTGTTAGGGTTTTTTTTTTTTTTTTTTAAATAATGAATCATTCAATTTTAGGGGGACATCAGTGTGAGCAGCGTTAGTATCATGAGAACAGCAACACACAAGGGTTAACCGCAGTAGCGGCCGGTGGTCATTTTTTTTGGGGGGGGGCTTCAAACAGCACCTCCCCTCGTCAGTTGGTCAGATGAGTCTGGAGCACTTGCACCATCTATGGTGGTCAGCGCTTCTCCTGGGCTTCACTGGCGGCGGCTTTCCCTTTCCCTGCTCTCCATGGACATTCCTTTTTCACCTTCCTTTTTCACCTTCCTTTTTCTCCCTCCTCCTCGGTGGCCAATTGGGACTCTTCTCTTTTTGGACAATCGGAAAAACGGGTCTCAGACCCACCCTATTTTGAAGCCTAGTAGAGCCTATGGCTCTAATCCGATGCTTAAAAAAAACAGCTGTAATTCACGCACCCGGCGTCCTGAAAGGGGCCGGATGCACGAATAGGGGGTGCCCGCGGCAGCCGTGGATAGATTCATTCATAGCATGAGCTCTATCTATTCATATAGGGGGTGGCATGGAAAGAGGGGGCAGTGCTCAGGCACCCCCAATGGACGGGCCGCTACTGGTTAGCAGTGCACCAAAGTTTACACTGCATTCAAGTACCACAACTTACTGTGCACCCAAGCACCACTTGCCCCATACAGCTCTTCCAATAGCTGCTGATGTCTGACAGACCTGTAGGGAGAGGCAGAAGTTCTTATGCAACTATGAAGGGTAAGCAGCCTTGGTGTCCACAGGCCAAGGCGCTGTCATGGATATGGTGCATAATCGGCAGGCAAGGCACTGTTGCCATTTTTTCGGGGCTCTGGGGGTTCTATACGGGCAAAGCACATGGAGGAGGTGGTGGCATAGCTAACCAAGCCTTCATCTTCCTCCTCCTCTCTCACCCAGGTGCAGCCTAGCTCATAGTCCAGAGAACCTGTCCAAACAGATTTTCTAGGTGTGATGAAAACATGTAGTTCCACCATCATTATCCAAAAAAGACACTATTTTTTTATGGATGCTAAAAGCCTATTCATTTGCTCATACATTTTGGTCTGTTCATACAGGCTTAAAAACTGTGCTAAAAAACTAGCACATTTTATCTATCAAAAGAACAAAGAAACTAATTATAGATTTCAAGGTGCAAGGTATTTGATTTCCCTCTCTCCTTCCAACAATTGCAGCCTATTCCATAAGGACTACAATATTTACTGTGTATGGTATATTATACTCGAATGCAGCGTACAAACGGTCAGAATTTCCAATGGAAACAGTCCGATGGGAGCTTTTCATCGGACTTTCCGACCGTGTGTATGCCCATCGGTCTTTTTCTGTCGGCAAATTTGAAGAGAATGGTTACCCAAGAGATTTAGTTAAAGATGATTTCTTATCGCATATATATAAGTCATCCAAGACAAATAGTAATAATAAAAATAAAGCTAATACTGTCAGAAACCATGAAATCAGACTGAGACAGAAGTCGGCTTAAGTAGGCAGGACTGACAAGCAGGACAATCAACAGCTGAGTAACTGTGCAGAGAGATGGGAGCTGGCAATCCAGAGAAGGAAGGGCTGAGCCCAGCCCTGACAACTATTACCAAATAAATTGCAAATACGGCAAGATTTGTGTCCACCTTTAACACCAAATACAGGACCATCTCGAAAATCATTCACAAACATTACAATATTTTGAAGTTAGATCAACGTTTGGCCCCTATGTTGCCTTCTAAACCACAAATAACGTTTAGAAAATAGCGTACTATAAAAAAATCATTGCCCCGAGTAAGCTAGAAAAACCTAATAAAAGACCTCTGTTTGACATTAGGGTTTATTTTGATAATAGAACAGGTATATTTCAATGTTGGAAAAGAGGTTGTCTTACTTGTCAATCTATTACTCATGGTTGTTCAAAAATCGTCACCAACAAGGGCACCTCTTTTCAGATTAAACAGTTTATTACGTGCTCAACTGAGTTTGTAGTCTATGTCCTGTGGTGCCCCTGTAATCTTTTGTACGTGGGTCGTACGATACATATTCTTCATACGGGAGAACATTTATTAAAAAGGGGCACGATCAACACAGTGTCCCATGCCATTTCCTCCAGGCACACAATAAAGATTTTAGACGCCTGGAGGTAATGGCGATAGAGGCCATACCTAAGAGGATGCTGACCGATAACGAAATGTTTCCCTCCTTTGCAAAAAGGAAACCTTTTGGATTTATCTGCTGGGTTCCCTTTCGCCTGATGGCCTTAATGAAGAACTTGATATTTATAGTATCATGTGACATCCCTACACAGGACATTTGTTACACCATGTCCTGTTGTATGACTCAATAAACTTGTCTCATTTGCATGTATGACCCTTCACAAGGTGTCCACAGATATCAATGTGTGCAGATCCATACATGAAAGTTTATTTTCGGATATTAACCATGTGTTCTATTACCTATTATATTTTGGTTATTCATTTTTTTGTTTTTCGATAAATCATATTTATTCTTATGTCCTTTTTATTATATCATAATTTACATCTATTCAGCCATGTTTTATCAATTCTTTCATTATCAGTGACATGGTCCTGTGACTGTCATTACCATGAATTACTTCAGTATCACAACTTTTTACAAATTGTATTCTTATTTTTATTTTTATATATGTACTTTCTATTTTTCTATTCTATTTTTTAATTTATTTTATTTTTTTCAATTCTTTCATAAATTTCTATACATATGTGTGTGTATATACAAATGACTTGTTTACTAGCTAACAGTTTACTTATCTATTCTTATATATGAGTGTGCCTATATGCATTAAGCGCTTTATATAGTTTTTACTTCATGTCATAGGGTTGAGAGGGGTTAACAGTATACTCCAGGCTGGCTATATCCACCCCCTTCCCTTTCCCTTCAGTGGGTTTAAATATTGTTGTTGTCGTCATCTCTGTGACTTTAACAAAGCGCATGCGCTCAAAACATGTTAGTCAAGGCAACCTAGAGCTTGCGGTCCATCACCTTACACGAGCCTTCCTTTCCTTCACTTCCGGTCGCAGCCCTGACTTCATCCAGCACACACGGCTCCCGTGGCTTCACTTGGCTCCCCCCGCCTCCATCATTCAGCTGTGGAGTCCATTGCCTGCAACTCGTTACGGTTGTTCTCGGCTACCAACCCTAGCTCTTCACTTTCCTCCCGCCGTTGCGGCTCCCATCCCAGACATCTATTCCATTTGCCACATGCTTTTATGCTATATGACTGATTGCTGCATTCGTCTCAACATCTCCCAGTCCTACACAGACTTTTGTACTGGTTGTTCATCTTCTTAGTGTAATAAACCATCTTAATTTTTCTATTGGTCTGGATGAAATTTATGACTTTACCCATAGAGCGCTGCTTTTTTGTTTTTTTGTCTCTTGTCTTCCATTTTTCAGTGGTTAAGCAGCTGCACTGGGCTATCGTCCCCTTTTATACCTTCCCGGGTCCCACATCTACAAATTTGACTGACAGCTCTTAGTGCTTAAGAAACTTGGTGTGTGTTATGCTCTGTGACTTTTTTTCCCCTGTTTGAAAATTTGTGTATGAGCGTTAGATTTTTTTTTCTAGGTATATAACTTTTTATAGCTTTTAGTTGTGTTGCCTTTACTGCTTCCAATGCTCAAGTGAGGTTTATTATTGCTAATTAAGACCTATTATTTGTTTTTACAAATTTTTTAAGGGTTGAAATCAATCAAATTGGGTTGCCACTGCTGTATGTAAGCTAAGCAATTATGAAAAAGTAAATGATAAGACATGCAATTTATGTGATTGCAGAATATGGTGTTGCTGATGTTGTCCCTGAGAGCCATAACATTCTGTATTTCCATATACAGATATAAGGCACCCACCAAGCATCAACAATCTCTCATAACACCAGCGTTCACACATTATAGGGTGAAAAACACGTGTGGGCTGGTGTGAACAAGCCCTCAATATACAGATTAATACCCTGACATTTATCATCAGAAACTGCTGGTATAATGCAGAATTCGTAGTTCCATCAATGATAGCATTCCTGGTCCAGTGTAGGCATGAGCTTGGGCATCCTCCACACTCCTCTCTATCTGAACTTCCACTTTGGCTATTTTCTATTCCAATTAGCTGTGGGCCAGGTCATTCCCTGCCCCATAGCACACGTTACCAAGGGAGCGGATGTTGGTGACATCAGTGCCCTTTTTCTGGAAACATGTCCTTATTTACGCGATGACTGGTGACCTCAATGCCCTTTTATGGACACATGCACTTATTTAGTCAATGACATTATTTCAATATGGACAGCTGGACAAACAATAACAGAGTTGGGTGCCATGACATGGTTCTAAAGGCAGAAGGTTTTTTTTTTTTTACCTTAATGCATTTTCTGCATTAAGGTATTAGAAGAAAAAACTACTGCATGCAGCCCCTCTTATACTTACCTTGTCTCGATCCAGTGATGTGCACAAGAGCATCAAAATGCACTGATCAATGCAGCCAATCCTGTGTAAAAGGATACTGACAGTCTGCCACTGTCAACAAAAATGTATTTTTTCAGTGTATTTACTGTTTTATTCATATGTAGATCAAAAGTGTGACCTTTCATGTGTAAATGGCATCAGTTAAAGAAATCTTAAGTAAAATAAATAAATAAATAAATAAAATGTATATTATATTTAACTTATTACCCTTTTTTTTTTTTTTTGCTTTGTACCAGAAACCTAGTTTAAGTGTAATTTTAAACATGACAAATTCTAGAATAACACATATACATTTTATTTACAGTAAAACTATATTTTTAAAATTACCACTGTTCAAAATAGAAAAAAAAAAATTCACATTTTATGGATTTCCTAAATAGATTACATATAGGAAAAAATATATCTTTTTATGCAAGGCAATGTTACCAAAAGCCTGGTTTGTCCTCAAAATGTATGTATGTCTTGTTATTAAGTATGTAAGAATGTCTGCCACAATATCACAGTCTCGCTATAAGTCGCTGATCGCCGCCATTACTAGTAAGAAATAAAAAAAAAAATATCCCATCGTTTGTACACTTATTAGGATTTTTTTTAACCAAAAATATGTAGCAGAATACATATTGAGCGAAATTTATGAAGACATTTTTTTTTTATTGGATAGGTTTTATAGCAGAAAGTAAAAAATTTTTTTTTTTTTTTCAAAATTGTTGGTCTTTTTTTGTTAATAGCGCAAAAAAGGTGATCATATTTGCACTGAAATATTTGATTTTAAGGCTCTATTTGTGGGGAAAAAAAGGACATAAATTGTATTTGGATACAGCATTGCATGACTGCGCATTTGTCAATTAAAGTAACGCAGTGCCGTATCGCAAAAAAATGGCCTGGTCATGAAGGGGGTAAATCTTCCGGAGGTCAAGCGGTAAAATGACATTCAGCACCAGTAAATGTTAACAGTCACATTGACTGCTTCTAAAATTTGCCCCTCAGATTTTTTCTTTTTATTGACCTTATTTTAAAACTTAGACATAGAGGCTCCTCAGCTGTGGGACTTTATAGACACTTCAAACACATAACAGATGAACTGATAAAAACAGATATTTATTATAAATCATCAGTAAAAGACAGGAAACAGGAAATATACATGATATGAACAACTACAAAATACACCAACTGAAACAGCAAGATGATGATACAATCTGGTATCCTCCACCCAACGTGTTTCAGAGACTGTTTGGCTCCTTCATCAGGGGTATAAGAGGTAACCTTGTAGTCGTTCATTGGTGTATCAAAGAACATTCCATGTTTGGTTTAAAAACAGTGTCTCATAACTTTCTGTCTTTCCGCCCAACCTTGGAGGTAATGTATGTTGTACAGGAGAGAAGAGCCAATCGTAAAGAGGAGCATCCAAAAGGCACTACACTCAACCTGGAAACACCTGCTGCACACCTTTAAGGAGGACACATCATTTTAGCTGTGCTGTCTAAAGCCAGCCGATACTTACATTACTACTCACTCAGACTGAGTAGTAATGCCATTCCATAATGGGTCCATATGTGCAGGACCCTGCTTGATAGGCCTCAGTGCCCACTGCTGCTTCCAGGTTGAGTGTAGCACCTTTTGGATGCTCCTCGTTACAATCCAGTACAACATACGTTACCTCCAAGGTTGGGCAGAAAGGCAGAAATTTCTAAGACTGTTTTTAAACCAAACATGGAATGTTCTTTGATACACCAATGAACGATTACAAGGTTACATCTTATAACCCTGATGAAGTCTCTGAAACACGTCAGGTGAAGGATACCACATTGTAACGTCGTCTTGCTGTTTCAGTTGGTGTATTTTTAGTTGTTCATATCACATATATTTCATGTTTCCTGTCTTTTACTGATGATGTATAATAAATATCTGTTTTTATCAATTTATCTGTTATGTGTTTGAAGTGCCTATAAAGTCCCACAACTGGGGAACCTCTATGTCTATATTTGTATTTAGGGATGTGGCACAATCTGGGGGCAAATCACTGATACCGCCATAGTTTTATTTTGAAAACTACTCCCTCCTTCCTGCAAGATAAGTTGCATATAGCCCACTATCTCCATACTCTACACATGCACCTCCTATTAGTACTGGTGCTTTGCGAAAGAGGTCCAATTTTTTCCCAATATTTAAACCATTAGGATTTATGATTGGTATAAAGGCTGGTATTGATTTAGTTGGGTGATTAGTCAAAGCTCTTGCTAAAAGGATGCAAGACATGGTGTGGTAATCAGGTATCTACAGGTATCAGGTATCTACCGTATAAAGGAGCTGTGTATATTTTTGTTTAAAACTTTTAAAAGGAGACAAACTGTAAAACAAAAAAATGGAATCAATCATGGGATTTAGATGCTAGTCTAGCATCAGATAAGATGTGTGGATCTCCCTGTTCTAAGAAATTACTCAAAAGTGAGGCAAATAGTTACAGCTCTAGCGGCAAACAATTCTATAAAATCTTTGAATCACACAGGAAACCAGTTCAGGAAATGTGCTCTGTTTAAGAGTGGAAAAACAATGCTTTTTCACATCTCGAGTGTGTTAAGAAATGAATCATGAGCACTAATAACTTGTATAGTAAAGATCAAGTGAATTTGATCTTACATTTCAGAATATGTATAAGGAAAATAAAAATGGCTGTTTCGCCCGTAGAAATTCATTTTGAGTTCACACATTGTGAGAATCTGATTAGTTGTTGCAACAAGTGTTTTCTTTCCTCCGGTTTTTATAAATTCGCATTATTATTACTGGCTAAAATATAATAGTGGTACATTTCTTGAATATGGTATTAGTAACATGTGAAAGATATACAAATAGCAATATACAAATTATACAAATTAGTAACATGTACTGTACAATAGAGAAAGTGGCTTTAAATAAACAGCTGTATTCAGAAAACATTTACAAAGTATTAAAGGGTCTTTAAGTGAACCACTAACACTTTGTAAAAAGGCTTTGTGCAGGTGCATAGCGGGTCTTCTGAATGCATGTCATGCTATGGCTAGTGAATCTTGGTTTGCAATAGCAACATTCGCTAAGCAGTGTACCTGGTTCTCCAATCAGCTGTCAGAAAAACAAAAAAACTAAAATCTGCCAAAAAAGAGAGCTTTTCACAAAGTAAAAATATCTGTCTCAGAAATGTCTAATATACACTCACCGTCCACTTTATTAGGTACACCTGTTCAATTGCTTGGTAACACAAACTGTTAATAAGCCAATCACATGGCAGTAACTCAATGAATTTAGGCATTTAGATGCGGTGAAGAAGACTTGCTAAAGTTCAAACTGAGCATCAGAATGGGGAAGAAAGGGGATTTAAGTGACTTTGAACGTGGCATGGTTGTTGGTGCCTGACAGGCTGGTCTGCGTATTTCAAAAACTGCTGATCTACTGGGATTTTTTACGCACAACCATCTCTAAGGTCCAGTGAGCGACAGTTGTGTGGACGAAAATGCCCTGTTGATGTCAGAGGGCAGAGGAGAATGAGCAGACTGGTTCAAGATAATAGAAAGGCAAGAGTAACTCAAATAACCACTCATTACAAGCAAGGTATGCAGAATACCATCTCTGACAACACTTTGAACCTTGAAGCAGAGGGATTACAGCAATAGAAGACCACACCGGGTGCCACTTCTGTCAGCTAAGAACAGGAAACTGAGGCTACAATTCACACAGGCTCACCAAATTGGACAATAGAAGATTGAAAAAATGTTGCCTGGTCTGTTAAGTCTCGATTTCAGCTGCGACATTCAGATGGTTGGGTCAGAATTTGGCGTAAACAACATAAAAGCATGGATCTATCCTGCCTTGTGTCAATGGTTCAGGCTAGTGGGGGTGGTGTATTAGTGTGGGGGATATTTTATTGGCACACTTTGGGCCCCTTAGTACCAATTGAGCATTGTTTAAACGCCACGGCGTGTTGTGTTGTTGCTGACCATGTCCATCCCTTTATGACTACAGTTCTTCTGATGGTTACTTCCAGCAGGATAATGTCATAAATCAAAAATCATCTCAAACTGGTTTCTTGAACTTGACAATGAGTTCACTGTACTCCAATGGCCTCCACAGTCACCATATCTCAATCCAATAGAGTACCCTTGGGATGTGGTGGAACGGGAGATTTGCATCATGGATGTGCAGCCAACAAATCTGCAGAAACTGTGTGATGCTATAATGTCAATATGGACCAAAATCTCTGAGGAATGTTTCCAATATATTGTTGAATCTATGCCATAAAGAATTAAGGCAGTTTTGATGGGGGTCCAACACGGTACTAGCAAAGTGTACCTAATAAAGTGGCTGGTGAGTGTATATAGCCATATTATGGCTTACAAATTGTATACTAATTCTAAGACAGTAAAGTGGGTCCTATTCATTGAAACTAAAATATCTCCACAAGGGATGAGCTTCGAGTTCGAGTCAAACTCATGTTCGACTCGAACATTGCCTGTTCGCCGAATAGCGAACAATTTGGGGTGTTCGCGGCAAATTCGAAAAGCCGCGAACACCCTGTAAAAATCTATGGGAATAATCTAAAGTGCTAATTTTAAAGGCTTATATGCAAGTTATTGTCATAAAAAGGGTTTGGGGACCTGGGTCCTGCCCCAGGGGACATGTATCAATGCAAAAAAAAGTTTTAAAAACGGCCGTTTTTCGGGAGCAGTGATTTTAATAATGCTAAATGCTAAAACAATAAAAGTTTAATATTCCTTTAAATTTCGTACCTGGGGGGTGTGTATAGTATGCATGTAAAGGGGCGCATGTTTCCCTTGCTTAGAACTGTCCCTGCACAAAGTGTAATTTCTGCAGGAAAAAAAGTCATTTAAAATCCCTCACGGCTATAATGAATTGTCGGCTCCCATAATACAGAGAACAGTCATTGAAAGTCATTGATAAAAAAGCATGGGGGTCCCCCCAAATTCAATTACCAGGCCCTTCTGGTCTGGATATTAAGGGAAACCCCGCGTCAAATTAAAAAAAAATTACGTGGGGTTCCCCCCCAAATATCCATATCAGACCCTTTATTCGAGCACGCAACCTGGCAGGCCACAGGAAAACAGGGGGGACGAGAGAGCGCCCTCCCTCCTGAACCGTACCAGGCCACATGCCCTCAACATTGGGAGGGTGCTTTGGGGTCCCCCCCAAAGCACCTTGTCCCCATGTTGATAAGCCCCCCGCTCACAGACCCCCACAACCACCGGCCAGAGTTGTGGGGGTCTGTGAGCGGGGGGCTTATCGGAATCTGGAAGCCCCCTTTAACAATGGGACCCCCAGATCCCGCCCCCCTGAGTGAAATGGTAAGGTACCCCTACCATTTCACAAAAAAAAAGTGACAAAAGTGTTAAAAATGACAAGAGCCAGTTTTTGACAATTCCTTTATTTAAAGCGGAGCGACACCTGAAAAAAAAAATTAAAAGTCAGCAGCTACAAATACTGCAGCTGCTGACTTTTAATAAATGGACACTTACCTGTTCCAGGTTCCAGCGGTGTCGGCAGAAGATGACGAGCGATCGCTCATCTCTCGCTGCCCCGCCGCCATCCTCTGTCAGGGAATCAGGAAGTGAAGACGCTCTTCACTGCCTGGTTCCCTACTGCGCATGCGCGAGTCATGCTGCGCGCCTTTATTGGTCCCCGCTGTGTCCTGGGAACTGTGTTTCCCAAGACACAACGGGGCATTCTCGGATAGGGGCGGGACAGCTCGGATAATGCATCCCGGAAGTGGGTGCAGATACCTGTATTATACAGGTATCTGCACCCCCCTCCCCCCTGAAAGGTGCCAATTGTGGCACCGAGGGGGGGAGGAATCCGATAAGCAGAAGTTCCACTTTAGGGTGGAACTCCGCTTTAAGTCTTCTTCTTTCCATCTTCTTCCTTTTTCCTTCTTCTTTCCTTCATCCTTCGGTTTCTTCATCTATCTTCTTCTTCCTCCATCTTCTTCTTCCTCCGATCCTCTGCTGTTTGCTCCGGTGTTCTTGTCCGGCATCTTCCTCCACTGCGTCTCTTCTTCCTCGCTTCGTTCTCGGGCCGCTCCGCATCAATGAGAGGCTCCCGCTGTGTGACGCTTCTCTTCTTCTCTGCCAGTGGGCAGAGAATGTCTCCCGCACATGTGCATTTCCTATGTCCCCATTCCATCAATGCACCAGTATTTACACCTTAATGCTGAAGAGACAATGGTTCGTGCATTGAAAAAAACAAATGAAGACAGCGCTCCATCATTCAAAGCACAGTTAGACATTAGATTAAAACAATTTGTTATACATATATAAATGGTGAATATTAGCGGAGAACTCAGAACACAGGATCAGCCACTGAATACAAGCAGGTTTACACTGAATTATATAGCGCTTAATTTCGACAATCCATCCCCTACTTTACTCTACTAACCATATACTTTAAATATTGCACTACATTTATATATTACATACATGTAGGAAAAGAGCTTGTTACAACAACCTCCGGATAAACTGATTATAGCTCCTCATCTACATCCATAAATGTCTTTGAATTCATGCCTATGACAACATGATGCATCCATGGGAGATTATAGATAATTTGCCTAAAATAATGCCATATAAAGGATGACTCTCAATCAAGTAACTAACATAATCTCTCTATCAAAGAAATATTTATAAAAAATATATATAATATACACATATAAAAAACATATATATATACATATATATCGAATAAAAAATATATATTTTAAAATGTAATGAATGGTAATAATACCTAACCGTATCTAAATAAAAATAAATATAAATAAAAGTCAAAGAAAAAAGAATAATAGATACTGGTGAAAAGTCCACCATAGAGACATGGCAGTGAGAAATCAAAAATTGCTAATGAAGCAATTATGATCAACTTCAATATTCAATCCTCTTGGTGAGAGACATTTCATCAAGAAGATCCATCAAGTCTCCCTCTGGGATAAATCCCTGACCTGATTGGATCCTCTCCAAGAGGGATGAATACAGTCAATGCCACAAAATTGAAGTAAGCTTGGATCCTGGTGATGGTATTCCTTGAAATGCAATGACACACTGTGGTATTGGAACCCCTTCCTAATGTTTGCTAAATGTTCAGAGATATGCACCCTTAACAGTCGTTTGGTGTGACCCACATAGAACATCCCACATGGGCACCATAGCAGGTATACCACATGTGTCATATTGCAAGTCATAAATTCCCTAATATCAAACCTTTCTCCATTTCTCTTTGTAATGGTGGTAATACCCCTATTGACATTGCGCACTGCTCTACAGCAAATGCATCTCCTACATGCATAATAACCTTTTAAATCACTGGAAATAGATTGTTTAATGGGTGGGTCGAGTATTTTTCTCACTACCCCATCACCAATATTCAGAGCACGTCTGTAAATTCATTTTGGTCGCTTTGGTAACACCTCTCCAAGATGTTTATCTCTGCAGAAGATGTACCAATACTTGTCAAAAATCTGTTCTATATCCTTGTATTGATGGTGAAAACCTGACACAAACCCCCACTGATGCTGATCATTAGATGGTATCTCTTCCCTTTCCTTTAGACACATGTCTCTTGGAATGTCTCCCACCTCACAAATAGCCTTATCTAAAAACTGTTGCTCACATCCTTTTTGTAGGAACCTATCCTTTAGGATCTGTGATTGGACTTTATAATCTTTGAGTTCTGTGCAATTGCGGCGAACTCTCAAAAACTGCCCTTTCGGGATATTTCTGATCCAGGATGGGTGGTGGCCACTTTTGATTGACAAGTATCTATTTTGGTCGGTAGTTTTAAAATAAACTGTAGTGTTAAGTTTGTTCCCATTTCTTTCTATTTTTAAGTCTAAAAAGTTAACAGATACATGACTTACCACATATTCCAATTTTATATTATGGGTATTGTCATTTAGACTTCTCAGGAACTCAATGACAGATGCCTCCGTTCCCTCCCAGATAAATAGGAGGTCATCAATAAACCTATGGTAGAATCTAAGTTGCGGAGGTTTCCCATTGAACACTTACCTATCTTCCCACTCTGACATAGACAGAGACTGCAGACATTATACAAGACATGGCCAGACACCGCAGACATGATGCAAGACATAGCCAGAGACCGCAGACATGATGCAGGACATAGCCAGAGACCGCAGACATGATGCAGGACATAGCCAGAGACCGCAGACATTATACAAGACATGACCAGAGACTGCAGACATGATCAGAGACTGCAGACATACTACAGGAAAGAGAGAGAGAGAGTCCCTGCATACCTGCTGCTCACCCTCCTCCCTCACAAAAAAAACACAGAGTCAAAGAGCAAACCTATCGTGATTTTCCACAGACTTTTAACTGCAGAGAGCCCAAACTGCAGGGTACAAATATACCTCTGCTTGGATGCACATGCTTGCTGCATTTGAGCCCAGGTCGGGCTGCCATTTTCTTCTTTACCCCTCCGAGGCTGGCAACGCCCCCTGTCCGGACCAATTACTGAGAGGCAAGAAATCCTGCCCACGTGATAATTTGTTGGAGAGGAGGATGCAGGGGGAGGATCAGAGAAATCAGTATTTTTAACCTGTGTGTTACCCCGTCACTGGAGTCGGGTTTTGCCATGCAGAGTCTAGGCTGGCTGCTGCCCGGGAAATAGTTAATTTTTCGGAATTCTCACCGGGACAAAGACTTCATGGGACATCAGTCAGTTTCCCGGTAATGTCCCGTGAAATCTGCGACTGTTGGCAGCTATGCATTGTAGTACTACCTTTTCTATGAGATATGCGCCGAATATGTACTCCATATCTATTATTGAAAAAGTTTATTAAAGAGGAACTGCAGTCTGCTCACATAATTTGTAATAACAACATCTTTGACATTCTGAGCTTCACTCCAACCACTTTGCATGTTATTTTATATATACTGTGATTCTGTATTTGCCAAATATGCTGCAGAAATCTCCCACCACGCTGCAGCCATTTTAACTGTGGGCAGCTGAAGCTGCTGCCTGTTCACTTCCTGGATTTACACAAACACACAGAGGCACCTCCAGCTCTGCACCTCTCATTGGCCCTCTTATGACTCGCCCCCCCCTCCCTTCCTGGTAAACTCTCACGAGAGTGAGTGAAAGAGCTGTGCATGATGTCATAAGCCTAGGCTAATGAGCAGACAAGAAAAAGGAAGTGGGCTGTATAAGGTATTTACTGGCAGAAAAAAAAATGTACTATCCAAAGTTAAAACAACAAGGGCAGAAGGTTTAATAGATGGAAAGTTGAAAATGTCCACTTTAAACTCTATAAAAAATATATGAATATTCAATTATCCAATCATATAAAAAGCTAATTTTAAGCCACTTGTCCAGAAAATGCGCAGAGCAGGTAAAATGAAGTCCGAACGTCTGTCTGGGTAATTGTTCCAGGTTGGCTTCTCAAACACCAGAGGGTCAGCATGACAATTGACAACATGGGATCTGGCATTTTTCATAGAACATCAACAGCAAATCCCCATTTTTTTTCTCGCATACAAAAGGTTTTGTTAAGTATTCATTTTGATGTTTAATCTAAAATACACAGCTGTTGCTGTTATTTTCTTTTACAACACCACAAGTAAGAAAGCATTTTAAAGCTTTTACATGCAAGAAATAGTTTACAAAAGATAGGTCCCTTTCTGCAGACAGGAAATAAAATATAACACAAGATATATGCTTTTTTGCGGACAGGAAAGCAAATATGGAAACAAAGTGTGGGTATTTGTTGTAAAATGTGGTTGCTGGAAGGAAACTAACCTAATTTGAATTGAACTGTGGCTGTCCCTTATACATAATTTGGCAGTTGTAGCAAGATTCATATAATCTTAAAGATTTAAAGGTTAAGCATACCATTTTTTAAGGATTGCAGCACTTTCTATATGAGAAAAATAGACCATTATATAATAACGTAGAATAGTATATAGTCTAGTATTATTTTATACCGGACTATTACAGTATACAGTAAAACCTTGGATTGCAAGCATAATTTGTTCCAGAAACATACTTGTAATCCAAAGCACTTGTATATCAAAGTGAATTTCCCCATAAGAAATCATGGAAACTCAAATGATTCATTCCACAACCATTTATTCATAAGTCCTTCAGTTTATAGTCCATATAAAAAGATTATAGCAATGTGATGGTTGTGTAAGCATAAAATGTCCATTTACAAGTGGAAGCCTCCACAAGGGGATTAGAAGCAAAATCCAGCAGAAGCTACAGTGTATAAAAGAGAAGAGAGGCGCCTCTAAGTGTAACAATATGTTGCCAGATGTTGTACCTTCATTAAATGTAGCCATATTGCTACACTTAGAGGCGCCTCTCTTCTCTTTTATACTTATATATGGACTATAAACTGAAGGACTTATGAATAAATGGTTGTGGAATGAATCATTTGAGTTTCCATGATTTCTTATGGGGAAATTCACTTTGATATACAAGTGCTTTGGATTACAAGCATGTTTCAGGAACAAATTATGCTCGCAATCCAAGGTTTTACTGTATACTGTAATAGTCCGGTATAAAATAATACTAGACTATATACTAGTCTACGTTAGTATATAATGAAAAAATAAAAAACAAAAAATGCAGCGCTACCGTGATAGACTTGCTGTGACAAGTGAATCAAAAACAAATAATTAGTGACAGTGTTACAATTGGTCAAAACAACCAAAAAGTGAAATGACATTCACAGTGTAACAACAGTGAATGAAGAGTGTTCATATAATAGACACTTAAAAATAAAACATGTGTGAGGTCCGCCTCTCATCAAACTTGCTATACTGAGTGAATCAGAGACAGCAAAAAAGGTGAAAGCATAAAACTAAATCAGAACCACCTAAAAAATCTATAACAATCACAATGTAACAACAATCAATAAAAAATGTTACTAAATATAAAAAAAAATAAAAAAAAAATTATAGAAATATATGCAAAGTCCACCGTGAAGTGTTGAAACATATATAATGTGGCAAAGAAGTCCAAGCCACAGTGACGGGACTATAAAAGACAATGACGTCCTTTATGTGATAGGTCTAACCCATCCAATGCAAGAGGGTATTCCAAACTTCACAGAAATCGCATCACATATAATCGCAAACTTGGAGATGCATCTCAATTGGCAACCAAGATGCAATGACAAGGACAAGGGCTGGTAGGGAGAAGGTAATAAATACTCTTACCCTTAGATGTGGACCCACACACCTTGATGGTGGGTCAGTCAGGCAAAGGGTAGAGATCTGCAACCAACGATCCTCATCTGCAACAGACGATCCTGCCAGTTGGATGGTCAAACGCCACTCTGTGGTCTGTATAGCCAAGGTGTTCAATATAAGGTGTCCTCACCGAATATTCCAGGGAACATGCAATCATCCACTCGTAGGCAAATTCATAGAAGGAATAAAGAAAAAAGGCTCCCCATAGAGTAGATCACTCCGGTACAAAATTTATTTGGATAAAAAATTAAAATATTGTCGTACAACAACATCAATCAAGATGTGTGTAAATAAAAAAGTTTAAAAAAGCGTGTAAGTCTAGCCAGCAGGCTATGTACCCGACATGTTTCGTAGCAAAGTACTTCAACTGGGGCATAAAGCACCGCTCCAGTGTGAAAGCCCTTTGGCTTTCACACTTGAGTGAATGGGGCCGGATTTTTTCAGGCGCTGTACAGGCGCTATTTTTAGCGCTGTAGCGCCTGAAAAATGCCCCAGTGTGAAAGGGGCCTTATAGCAGGTTTATGCCCCAGTTGAAGTACTTTGTTACGAAACATGTCGGATAAATTTTTTGCCTGACTGACCCACCATCAAGGTGTGTGGGTCCACATCTAAGGTTAAGAGTATTTATTACCTTCTCCCTACCAGCTATTGTCCTTGTCATTGCCTCTTGGTTGCCAATTGAGATGCATCTATAAGTTTGCGATTATATGTGATGCGATTTCTGTGAAGTTTGGAATACTCTCTTGCATTGGATGGGTTAGACCTATCACACAAAGGACATCATTGTCTTTTATAGTCCTGTCACTGTGGCTTGGACTTCTATGCCACATTATATATGTTTTTTTCTATTTAGTAAAATTTTTTATTGATTGTTGTTACATTGTGATTGTTATAGATTTTTTAGGTGGTTCTGATTTCCCCTTTTTTGCTGTCTCTGATTCACTCAGTATAGCAAGTTTGATGAGAGGCGGACCTCACACATGTTTTATTTTTAAGTGTCTATTATATGAACACTCTTCACCATCACTGGAAGTTAGGGTGACCCCATGGGGTCCCTGGGAACTGGCGGATGCCTCCCGGATTTGAGATAGCAGATCTGGCTGTAAAAGTAGAAAGTTTCCGGAAGATAGGATGGTGTCTGGGATGGTGGAGTCCTTGGGACTGTCAAACATCCGAGAAAGGGCGTCAGGTTTAACATTCTTGGAACCGGGACGATACGTGATATGAAAGCAGAACCTTGAGAAAAACAGAGCCCAGCGGGCTTGTCGGGGCTTGAGTCGCTTGGCAGTTCGTAAGTACTCAAGGTTCTTGTGGTCTGTGTAGATAAGTCCTGGATGATTAGCTCCCTCCAAGAGGTACCTCCATTCCTCTAGTGCCGATTTGATAGCCAAGAGTTCCCGGTCCCCGACATCATAATTCCTCTCGGCTGGAGAAAGTTTCCGAGAGAAAAACCCCACTGGGTGCATGGCGTCTTTATTGCCCTGTCGTTGTGACACGACTGCCCCAACTGCCACTTCAGATGCATCGACTTCCAAGATGTAAGGGAGGGCAGGGTCGGGGTGACTGAGGATGGGGGCGGAGGTAAACAGTCTTTTAAGCTGGTCAAAGGCCCCTTGAGCCTCCGGGCCCCAGTGGAAGCGTGTGCCCTGCTTGGTCAGCTGGGTGATGGGGGTGATGATAGCAGAGAACCCCTTAATAAACTTCCTGTAGAAGTTTGCAAATCCTAAGAACCGTTGGATTCCTTTCCTATCTACAGGTGCTGGCCAGTCAAGAACGGCGGACACCTTCTGAGGGTCCATTCTAATGCCTGCCGGGGAGATTTCAAGTCCCAAAAACTGGATTTCCTGCTGCTCAAATTCGCACTTCTCGGCCTTTGCATACAGGCCGTGCCGTCGGAGTCGAAGGAGTACCTTGCCCACATGCCCACGATGTTGTTCTAGGTTTTGGGAGAAAATCAAGATGTCGTCCAAATAGACGATCACAAAAATGTCCAAATAGTCTCTGAGTACGTCATTGATGAAATGCTGAAACGTGGCCGGGGCATTACAGAGCCCGAAGGGCATGACCAAGTACTCGTAGTGGCCGAAGCGAGTCCGGAAAGCCGTCTTCCACTCATCCTTGGCCCGAATGCGGACCAAATTGTATGCACCCCTGAGGTCCAATTTGGTGAAAACTGTTGCCGATCTTAGCTTTTGAAAGAGCTCGGGGATTAAGGGCAGGGGGGTACCGATTCTTGACCGTCACCTTATTGAGCTCCCGGTAGTCCACACAGGGCCTCAAGGACTGATCTTTTTGGTGACGAAGAAGATGCCTGCGCCAGCAGGAGAGGTGGAATGGCGGATGAACCCCTTCTTTAAGTTTTCGGAAATGTAGGTCTTCAGGGCCTCTTGTTCCTTCTTGGAGAGAGGAAAAATGCGACCGAAGGGGATTTCAGCCCCAGGGAGGAGCTCGATGGGGCAATCATAGGGACGGTGGGGCGGAAGGGAGTCTGCCCCCCGCTTGCTGAAAACGTCCAGAAAGTCATGATAAGGTTGGGGTACAGACTGGCGCAGGTCTTGATCCACGTCTAGGCAAAGCAAGGTAGAGGATGTTCCGGGGGTTGCAGGTAGGCAGTGTTCCTGGCAGTACTGGGATTGAAATTCTACCTCTCCGGTGGACCAATGGATCAGCGGGTTGTGGGCCTGGAGCCATGGCATACCCAGGATGACTGGGAACAGGGGAGAGGAGATCACGTCCATGGTTAGAAGCTCCTGATGTTGAGGGAAAATTGTAGCGGGTAAAGGCAGAGTCTCTTGAGTCACCTGGCCAGACTTAATGCGGGACCCATCCGCCAGGAACACAGAAAGTCCTTGGGTCTTCTTCTGGAGCGGCAGGGCGTGAGTGTTGGCGAAGGTGGCATCCACGAAACAGCTGCACGCCCCGGAGTCAATGATGGCGCTGGTGAGGATTGTCCTTCCCTGGCACTGCAACGACAGAGGAAGGGTAAGGTGAATAGTACTGGCTGGGCAGGGTGCAGAGAGAGGAGAAACGGATGACAAGCACTTACGCGTCTTGACAGGGCAACCATTCACGAAATGTCCAGAGCCCCCACAGTACAGACACAGATTCAACTGGCGACGTCGGGCCCGTTCCTCGGGCGTCAAGGGGGCACGTAGAAGACCGATCTGCATCGGTTCGGAACCATCTGAAGCAGGTCCCACGGGAGGTGTAGAAGGAGCAGGTAGGTAGCGGGTAGCAGGAACAGGAGCCCTAGCGACCATCCAAGCTAGGCGACTGGGTAAAGCAGAGCGTTCAGCTCGGCGCTCTCGCAGGCGACGGTCCAATTGGATTGTCAGAGTGACAAGGTCCTCAAGATCCTCAGGAACTCCTACACGGGCCAGTTCGTCTTTCAACCCCTCCGAGAGGCCCATGCGGAACTGGTGTCTGAGAGCCGCATTATTCCATTGAGTATCCGCGCTCCAACGCCTGAAGTCCGTGATATAGTCCTCAGCCGTCCTGCGGCCCTGCTGGAGCGCGGATAGGGCGGATTCAGCTGTAGCCGTGGGTTGAGGGTCGTCGTACAACTGTGCCATTGCCTGGAAGAAGGCGGCTAAGGACTGGGTCATGACACTGTTGGCTCCCAGAAGACGGTGGGCCCAGGACTGGGGTTCTCCTTGTAGAAGGGACACCACGAATCCCACTTTGGTGACCTCCAGGGAGAAGGTCCGGGGTTGCAGGGCAAAGTAAAGCTGGCAGGCATCTCGGAAAGCCTGAAACTTGGACCGGTCGCCTGAGAACCTTTCTGGGACAGGTACTCTAGGTTCGGGGGGAAGCATCACCACTGTTGGTTGGGAAGCAGGTTGCACTGGTGGTGGAGGAGGTGCAGCAGCCATGGGGCTGGCAAGTTGTTGAACTTGGCCTTCCAGCTTGGTATATCCCTCCTGCAGGGATTTCACGGCCTGTGTAAGGGCTGCCAGGTGAGAGCACAATTCCCGCATGGTAGAGGCTCCATCCGCAGGCTCAGTCATATTGGCTGTCCGTACTGTTAGGTACCTGGTAGTGCTGAGCCTGACTTGGTGGTTGGAGACCTCTCTTACAACTCTGGTTCAGGGCCTGCTGGATTGGGGACAGCGTAGCCGTGAACACAGCGGGTAGGAGTGTCCGTATGGATGCAGCTGGCTGATGCTGGGTAGATGCAGGTCTTGCTCGGAGGGTAGGTCTGCAGATGAGGGTTCGGTAGAAGACCAGGAGGCAGGAGGTAGACCGGCAACAGGAGCAGCAGCAGACGGCTGAAGTAGCTGACAGCAACGGCAGTAGATCAGCAGATGACGGCAGCAGCGAGGACCTGTGCAGGGACACTGGAGCAGGGATGGTCAGGCAAGCCGGGTCACAACAGGTAAGGCAGACAGGTAAGGACGGCAGGCAGAAGGATGGTCAGGAGGCAAGCCAGGGGTTCAGCAACAGTAACACAGTCCAGAGCAGGGTCAAACAAGCCGGGGTCAAAGAACGGAGAAGGCAGCGGAGTCAGACAAGCCGGGTCACAGGTAGGAAGCTCAGACAGGTTCAGGTTGGGGTCACAGGTGGGAGCTGAGACGGACAGCGCCGCATGCAGGCAGCTGTCCCCTTTAAATAAGGCCACTGGCGCCAAAGCGACGCCGATCGCGCACGTGCACGCGCACGGGGGCGCGCGCGCCCGCTATTGGCGCACGGGAGCGCGCGCACGAGTCCGGCGGGCGCGTGCACGCGCCCGCGGCGCGCGCCGACGCGCGCGCCGGCGTTCAGAGGGACCAGGGCTGCCCAGGTGCCCGCGCACCCTCCGGCTAGGGTGCCCAGGGCGGCTAGAGCCCTGACATTGCCCCCTCACAAGGGGCAACCTCCGGGTGCCCATTAGGCGTTGTCTTTCTGGATGGGAAGAAAGAAAGGTGCGGATTAGTCTCTTGGCATGAAGGTTGCATTCTGGTTCCCATGAATTACTCTCGGCCCCATACCCCTTCCACTTAATCAGGAACTGCCTCTCCCCCCTACGTCTCCTGCAATCAAGGATGGCCTCCACCTCGTACTCCTCATTACCTTGGACCAGGACAGGTCCGGGTGGGTTTGTACCCCTATCAGGGAAGGGATCGGGCACAGCGGGTTTCAGGAGGGAGACGTGGAAAACTGGGTGGACTCTCATAGAGTCGGGCAGGGACAGCTCATAGGAAACCTCATTGATCCTCCTCTTCACAGGGAAAGGTCCTAAGAACTTGGGAGCAAGCTTCTTAGAGGGACAAGCAAGTCTAAGGTTAGTTGTAGCTAGCCATACCTGGTCGCCCACCTGCAAGTTCAGCTCACCCCTTCTCTTCCGATCAAAGAACCTCTTGCTGTCCTCCTGTGCCTTGGTGATTGCTTCCTGAAGAATCCTGTTGTTGCGGCTGAGGAACGAAGCTGTATCCTGGACTGCCGGGACTGAAGATTCTGGGAGAAAGTCAGGGAAAAAAGACAAATGAAAACCGTAGTTGGCAAAAAATGGGGATTGTCCTGTGGCAGAATGGCTGGCATTATTATAGGAGAATTCTGCTAGGGGTAATAGGGACACCCAATCGTCCTGCACAAAGGACGTGAAGCACCTTATGTATTGCTCCAAAGTCTGGTTGGTGCGTTCCGTCTGCCCATTAGTTTGGGGGTGATATGCAGAAGAAAGGGCCAGCTCAATCTTAAGGATCTCACAAAGGGCCCTCCAGAAACGGGACGTGAACTGGACCCCCCTATCTGAGACTATATTGGCCGGAACCCCGTGTAACCTGACTATCTCCTTAATAAAAAGGTGGGCAGTCTCTGTGGCAGATGGTGTTCCCCTTAAAGGCAAAAAGTGGGCCATTTTGGACAGCCGGTCCACTACTACAAAAATAGCAGAGCACCCCTCTGAGCACGGAAGCTCGACTATAAAGTCCATAGACAACATTCGCCAAGGTCGATCAGGTGCAGGAAGAGGCTTCAAAAGTCCCCAAGCTCGGTTCCTAGACGTCTTGCTGCGGTTACAAACAGGGCAGGAGTCAACATAAGACTTGCAGAATTCCTTCAGCTTGGGCCACCAAAAGGTGCGTTGCACCAGCTCCACAGTTTTACGGCTCCCGAAGTGTCCTGCCAGTGGGTGGTCGTGTAGAAGGGTCAGGACCTTCACTCTTACAGATTCGGGGACGAAGACTTGACTCCCCCTCCAGAGAAGTCCATCACTGGAAGTTAGGGTGACCCCATGGGGTCCCTGGGAACTGGCGGATGCCTCCCGGATTTGAGATAGCAGATCTGGCTGTAAAAGTAGAAAGTTTCCGGAAGATAGGATGGTGTCTGGGATGGTGGAGTCCTTGGGACTGTCAAACATCCGAGAAAGGGCGTCAGGTTTAACATTCTTGGAACCGGGACGATACGTGATATGAAAGCAGAACCTTGAGAAAAACAGAGCCCAGCGGGCTTGTCGGGGCTTGAGTCGCTTGGCAGTTCGTAAGTACTCAAGGTTCTTGTGGTCTGTGTAGATAAGTACTGGATGATTAGCTCCCTCCAAGAGGTACCTCCATTCCTCTAGTGCCGATTTGATAGCCAAGAGTTCCCGGTCCCCGACATCATAATTCCTCTCGGCTGGAGAAAGTTTCCGAGAGAAAAACCCCACTGGGTGCATGGCGTCTTTATTGCCCTGTCGTTGTGACACGACTGCCCCAACTGCCACTTCAGATGCATCGACTTCCAAGATGTAAGGGAGGGCAGGGTCGGGGTGACTGAGGATGGGGGCGGAGGTAAACAGTCTTTTAAGCTGGTCAAAGGCCCCTTGAGCCTCCGGGCCCCAGTGGAAGCGTGTGCCCTGCTTGGTCAGCTGGGTGATGGGGGTGATGATAGCAGAGAACCCCTTAATAAACTTCCTGTAGAAGTTTGCAAATCCTACGAACCGTTGGATTCCTTTCCTATCTACAGGTGCTGGCCAGTCAAGAACGGCGGACACCTTCTGAGGGTCCATTCTAATGCCTGCCGGGGAGATTTCAAGTCCCAAAAACTGGATTTCCTGCTGCTCAAATTCGCACTTCTCGGCCTTTGCATACAGGCCGTGCCGTCGGAGTCGAAGGAGTACCTTGCCCACATGCCCACGATGTTGTTCTAGGTTTTGGGAGAAAATCAAGATGTCGTCCAAATAGACGATCACAAAAATGTCCAAATAGTCTCTGAGTACGTCATTGATGAAATGCTGAAACGTGGCCGGGGCATTACAGAGCCCGAAGGGCATGACCAAGTACTCGTAGTGGCCGAAGTGAGTCCGGAAAGCCGTCTTCCACTCATCCTCGGCCCGAATGCGGACCAAATTTTATGCACCCCTGAGGTCCAATTTGGTGAAAACTGTTGCCGATCTTAGCTTTTGAAAGAGCTCGGGGATTAAGGGCAGGGGGGTACCGATTCTTGACCGTCACCTTATTGAGCTCCCGGTAGTCCACACAGGGCCTCAAGGACTGATCTTTTTTGGTGACGAAGAAGATGCCTGCGCCAGCAGGAGAGGTGGAATGGCGGATGAACCCCTTCTTTAAGTTTTCGGAAATGTAGGTCTTCAGGGCCTCTTGTTCCTTCTCGGAGAGAGGAAAAATGCGACCGAAGGGGATTTCAGCCCCAGGGAGGAGCTCGATGGGGCAATCATAGGGACGGTGGGGCGGAAGGGAGTCTGCCCCCCGCTTGCTGAAAACGTCCAGAAAGTCATGATAAGGTTGGGGTACAGACTGGCGCAGGTCTTGATCCACGTCTAGGCAAAGCAAGGTAGAGGATGTTCCGGGGGTTGCAGGTAGGCAGTGTTCCTGGCAGTACTGGGATTGAAATTCTACCTCTCCGGTGGACCAATGGATCAGCGGGTTGTGGGCCTGGAGCCATGGCATACCCAGGATGACTGGGAACAGGGGAGAGGAGATCACGTCCATGGTTAGAAGCTCCTGATGTTGAGGGAAAATTGTAGCGGGTAAAGGCAGAGTCTCTTGAGTCACCTGGCCAGACTTAATGCGGGACCCATCCGCCAGGAACACAGAAAGTCCTTGGGTCTTCTTCTGGAGCGGCAGGGCGTGAGTGTTGGCGAAGGTGGCATCCACGAAACAGCTGCACGCCCCGGAGTCAATGATGGCGCTGGTGAGGATTGTCCTTCCCTGGCACTGCAACGACAGAGGAAGGGTAAGGTGAATAGTACTGGCTGGGCAGGGTGCAGAGAGAGGAGAAACGGATGACAAGCACTTACGCGTCTTGACAGGGCAACCATTCACGAAATGTCCAGAGCCCCCACAGTACAGACACAGATTCAACTGGCGACGTCGGGCCCGTTCCTCGGGCGTCAAGGGGGCACGTAGAAGACCGATCTGCATCGGTTCGGAACCATCTGAAGCAGGTCCCACGGGAGGTGTAGAAGGAGCAGGTAGGTAGCGGGTAGCAGGAACAGGAGCCCTAGCGACCATCCAAGCTGGGCGACTGGGTAAAGCAGAGCGTTCAGCTCGGCGCTCCCGCAGGCGACGGTCCAATTGGATTGTCAGAGTGACAAGGTCCTCAAGATCCTCAGGAACTCCTACACGGGCCAGTTCGTCTTTCAACCCCTCCGAGAGGCCCATGCGGAACTGGTGTCTGAGAGCTGCATTGTTCCATTGAGTATCCGCGCTCCAACGCCTAAAGTCCGTGATATAGTCCTCAGCCGTCCTGCGGCCTTGCTGGAGCGCGGATAGGGCAGATTCAGCTGTAGCCGTGCGTTGAGGGTCGTCGTACAACTGTGCCATTGCCTGGAAGAAGGCGGCTAAGGACTGGGTCATGACACTGTTGGCTCCCAGAAGACGGTGGGCCCAGGACTGGGGTTCTCCTTGTAGAAGGGACACCACGAATCCCACTTTGGTGACCTCCAGGGAGAAGGTCCGGGGTTGCAGGGCAAAGTAAAGCTGGCAGGCATCTCGGAAAGCTTGAAACTTGGACCGGTCGCCTGAGAACCTTTCTGGGACAGGTACTCTAGGTTCGGGGGGAAGCATCACCACTGTTGGTTGGGAAGCAGGTTGCACTGGTGGTGGAGGAGGTGCAGCAGCCATGGGGCTGGCAAGTTGTTGAACTTGGCCTTCCAGCTTGGTATATCCCTCCTGCAGGGATTTCACGGCTTGTGTAAGGGCTGCCAGGTGGGAGCACATTTCCCGCATGGTTGAGGCTCCATCCGCAGGCTCAGTCATATTGGCTGTCCGTACTGTTAGGTACCTGGTAGTGCTGAGCCTGACTTGGTGGTTGGAGACCTCTCTTACAACTCTGGTTCAGGGCCTGCTGGATTGGGGACAGCGTAGCCGTGAACACAGCGGGTAGGAGTGTCCGTATGGATGCAGCTGGCTGATGCTGGGTAGATGCAGGTCTTGCTCGGAGGGTAGGTCTGCAGATGAGGGTTCGGTAGAAGACCAGGAGGCAGGAGGTAGACCGGCAACAGGAGCAGCAGCAGACGGCTGAAGTAGCTGACAGCAACGGCAGTAGATCAGCAGATGACGGCAGCAGCGAGGACCTGTGCAGGGACACTGGAGCAGGGATGGTCAGGCAAGCCGGGTCACAACAGGTAAGGCAGACAGGTAAGGACGGCAGGCAGAAGGATGGTCAGGAGGCAAGCCAGGGGTTCAGCAACAGTAACACAGTCCAGAGCAGGGTCAAACAAGCCGGGGTCAAAGAACGGAGAAGGCAGCGGAGTCAGACAAGCCGGGTCACAGGTAGGAAGCTCAGACAGGTTCAGGTTGGGGTCACAGGTGGGAGCTGAGACGGACAGCGCCGCATGCAGGCAGCTGTCCCCTTTAAATAAGGCCACTGGCGCCAAAGCGACGCCGATCGCGCACGTGCACGCGCACGGGGGCGCGCACGCCCGCTATTCGCGCACGGGAGCGCGCGCACGAGTCCGGCGGGCGCGTGCACGCGCCCGCGGCGCGCGCCGACGCGCGCGCCGGCGTTCAGAGGGACCAGGGCTGCCCAGGTGCCCGCGCACCCTCCGGCTAGGGTGCCCAGGGCGGCTAGAGCCCTGACATTGCCCCCTCACAAGGGGCAACCTCCGGGTGCCCATTAGGCGTTGTCTTTCTGGATGGGAAGAAAGAAAGGTGCGGATTAGTCTCTTGGCATGAAGGTTGCATTCTGGTTCCCATGAATTACTCTCGGCCCCATACCCCTTCCACTTAATCAGGAACTGCCTCTCCCCCCTACGTCTCCTGCAATCAAGGATGGCCTCCACCTCGTACTCCTCATTACCTTGGACCAGGACAGGTCCGGGTGGGTTTGTACCCCTATCAGGGAAGGGATCGGGCACAGCGGGTTTCAGGAGGGAGACGTGGAAAACTGGGTGGACTCTCATAGAGTCGGGCAGGGACAGCTCATAGGAAACCTCATTGATCCTCCTCTTCACAGGGAAAGGTCCTAAGAACTTGGGAGCAAGCTTCTTAGAGGGACAAGCAAGTCTAAGGTTAGTTGTAGCTAGCCATACCTGGTCGCCCACCTGCAAGTTCAGCTCACCCCTTCTCTTCCGATCAAAGAACCTCTTGCTGTCCTCCTGTGCCTTGGTGATTGCTTCCTGAAGAATCCTGTTGTTGCGGCTGAGGAACGAAGCTGTATCCTGGACTGCCGGGACTGAAGATTCTGGGAGAAAGTCAGGGAGAAAAGACAAATGAAAACCGTAGTTGGCAAAAAATGGGGATTGTCCTGTGGCAGAATGGCTGGCATTATTATAGGAGAATTCTGCTAGGGGTAATAGGGACACCCAATCGTCCTGCACAAAGGACGTGAAGCACCTTATGTATTGCTCCAAAGTCTGGTTGGTGCGTTCCGTCTGCCCATTAGTTTGGGGGTGATATGCAGAAGAAAGGGCCAGCTCAATCTTAAGGATCTCACAAAGGGCCCTCCAGAAACGGGACGTGAACTGGACCCCCCTATCTGAGACTATATTGGCCGGAACCCCGTGTAACCTGACTATCTCCTTAATAAAAAGGTGGGCAGTCTCTGTGGCAGATGGTGTTCCCCTTAAAGGCAAAAAGTGGGCCATTTTGGACAGCCGGTCCACTACTACAAAAATAGCAGAGCACCCCTCTGAGCACGGAAGCTCGACTATAAAGTCCATAGACAACATTCGCCAAGGTCGATCAGGTGCAGGAAGAGGCTTCAAAAGTCCCCAAGCTCGGTTCCTAGACGTCTTGCTGCGGTTACAAACAGGGCAGGAGTCAACATAAGACTTGCAGAATTCCTTCAGCTTGGGCCACCAAAAGGTGCGTTGCACCAGCTCCACAGTTTTACGGCTCCCGAAGTGTCCTGCCAGTGGGTGGTCGTGTAGAAGGGTCAGGACCTTCACTCTTACAGATTCGGGGACGAAGACTTGACTCCCCCTCCAGAGAAGTCCATCACTGGAAGTTAGGGTGACCCCATGGGGTCCCTGGGAACTGGCGGATGCCTCCCGGATTTGAGATAGCAGATCTGGCTGTAAAAGTAGAAAGTTTCCGGAAGATAGGATGGTGTCTGGGATGGTGGAGTCCTTGGGACTGTCAAACATCCGAGAAAGGGCGTCAGGTTTAACATTCTTGGAACCGGGACGATACGTGATATGAAAGCAGAACCTTGAGAAAAACAGAGCCCAGCGGGCTTGTCGGGGCTTGAGTCGCTTGGCAGTTCGTAAGTACTCAAGGTTCTTGTGGTCTGTGTAGATAAGTACTGGATGATTAGCTCCCTCCAAGAGGTACCTCCATTCCTCTAGTGCCGATTTGATAGCCAAGAGTTCCCGGTCCCCGACATCATAATTCCTCTCGGCTGGAGAAAGTTTCCGAGAGAAAAACCCCACTGGGTGCATGGCGTCTTTATTGCCCTGTCGTTGTGACACGACTGCCCCAACTGCCACTTCAGATGCATCGACTTCCAAGATGTAAGGGAGGGCAGGGTCGGGGTGACTGAGGATGGGGGCGGAGGTAAACAGTCTTTTAAGCTGGTCAAAGGCCCCTTGAGCCTCCGGGCCCCAGTGGAAGCGTGTGCCCTGCTTGGTCAGCTGGGTGATGGGGGTGATGATAGCAGAGAACCCCTTAATAAACTTCCTGTAGAAGTTTGCAAATCCTACGAACCGTTGGATTCCTTTCCTATCTACAGGTGCTGGCCAGTCAAGAACGGCGGACACCTTCTGAGGGTCCATTCTAATGCCTGCCGGGGAGATTTCAAGTCCCAAAAACTGGATTTCCTGCTGCTCAAATTCGCACTTCTCGGCCTTTGCATACAGGCCGTGCCGTCGGAGTCGAAGGAGTACCTTGCCCACATGCCCACGATGTTGTTCTAGGTTTTGGGAGAAAATCAAGATGTCGTCCAAATAGACGATCACAAAAATGTCCAAATAGTCTCTGAGTACGTCATTGATGAAATGCTGAAACGTGGCCGGGGCATTACAGAGCCCGAAGGGCATGACCAAGTACTCGTAGTGGCCGAAGCGAGTCCGGAAAGCCGTCTTCCACTCATCCTCGGCCCGAATGCGGACCAAATTGTATGCACCCCTGAGGTCCAATTTGGTGAAAACTGTTGCCGATCTTAGCTTTTGAAAGAGCTCGGGGATTAAGGGCAGGGGGTACCGATTCTTGACCGTCACCTTATTGAGCTCCCGGTAGTCCACACAGGGCCTCAAGGACTGATCTTTTTTGGTGACGAAGAAGATGCCTGCGCCAGCAGGAGAGGTGGAATGGCGGATGAACCCCTTCTTTAAGTTTTCGGAAATGTAGGTCTTCAGGGCCTCTTGTTCCTTCTCGGAGAGAGGAAAAATGCGACCGAAGGGGATTTCAGCCCCAGGGAGGAGCTCGATGGGGCAATCATAGGGACGGTGGGGCGGAAGGGAGTCTGCCCCCCGCTTGCTGAAAACGTCCAGAAAGTCATGATAAGGTTGGGGTACAGACTGGCGCAGGTCTTGATCCACGTCTAGGCAAAGCAAGGTAGAGGATGTTCCGGGGGTTGCAGGTAGGCAGTGTTCCTGGCAGTACTGGGATTGAAATTCTACCTCTCCGGTGGACCAATGGATCAGCGGGTTGTGGGCCTGGAGCCATGGCATACCCAGGATGACTGGGAACAGGGGAGAGGAGATCACGTCCATGGTTAGAAGCTCCTGATGTTGAGGGAAAATTGTAGCGGGTAAAGGCAGAGTCTCTTGAGTCACCTGGCCAGACTTAATGCGGGACCCATCCGCCAGGAACACAGAAAGTCCTTGGGTCTTCTTCTGGAGCGGCAGGGCGTGAGTGTTGGCGAAGGTGGCATCCACGAAACAGCTGCACGCCCCGGAGTCAATGATGGCGCTGGTGAGGATTGTCCTTCCCTGGCACTGCAACGACAGAGGAAGGGTAAGGTGAATAGTACTGGCTGGGCAGGGTGCAGAGAGAGGAGAAACGGATGACAAGCACTTACGCGTCTTGACAGGGCAACCATTCACGAAATGTCCAGAGCCCCCACAGTACAGACACAGATTCAACTGGCGACGTCGGGCCCGTTCCTCGGGCGTCAAGGGGGCACGTAGAAGACCGATCTGCATCGGTTCGGAACCATCTGAAGCAGGTCCCACGGGAGGTGTAGAAGGAGCAGGTAGGTAGCGGGTAGCAGGAACAGGAGCCCTAGCGACCATCCAAGCTGGGCGACTGGGTAAAGCAGAGCGTTCAGCTCGGCGCTCCCGCAGGCGACGGTCCAATTGGATTGTCAGAGTGACAAGGTCCTCAAGATCCTCAGGAACTCCTACACGGGCCAGTTCGTCTTTCAACCCCTCCGAGAGGCCCATGCGGAACTGGTGTCTGAGAGCTGCATTGTTCCATTGAGTATCCGCGCTCCAACGCCTAAAGTCCGTGATATAGTCCTCAGCCGTCCTGCGGCCTTGCTGGAGCGCGGATAGGGCAGATTCAGCTGTAGCCGTGCGTTGAGGGTCGTCGTACAACTGTGCCATTGCCTGGAAGAAGGCGGCTAAGGACTGGGTCATGACACTGTTGGCTCCCAGAAGACGGTGGGCCCAGGACTGGGGTTCTCCTTGTAGAAGGGACACCACGAATCCCACTTTGGTGACCTCCAGGGAGAAGGTCCGGGGTTGCAGGGCAAAGTAAAGCTGGCAGGCATCTCGGAAAGCTTGAAACTTGGACCGGTCGCCTGAGAACCTTTCTGGGACAGGTACTCTAGGTTCGGGGGGAAGCATCACCACTGTTGGTTGGGAAGCAGGTTGCACTGGTGGTGGAGGAGGTGCAGCAGCCATGGGGCTGGCAAGTTGTTGAACTTGGCCTTCCAGCTTGGTATATCCCTCCTGCAGGGATTTCACGGCTTGTGTAAGGGCTGCCAGGTGGGAGCACATTTCCCGCATGGTTGAGGCTCCATCCGCAGGCTCAGTCATATTGGCTGTCCGTACTGTTAGGTACCTGGTAGTGCTGAGCCTGACTTGGTGGTTGGAGACCTCTCTTACAACTCTGGTTCAGGGCCTGCTGGATTGGGGACAGCGTAGCCGTGAACACAGCGGGTAGGAGTGTCCGTATGGATGCAGCTGGCTGATGCTGGGTAGATGCAGGTCTTGCTCGGAGGGTAGGTCTGCAGATGAGGGTTCGGTAGAAGACCAGGAGGCAGGAGGTAGACCGGCAACAGGAGCAGCAGCAGACGGCTGAAGTAGCTGACAGCAACGGCAGTAGATCAGCAGATGACGGCAGCAGCGAGGACCTGTGCAGGGACACTGGAGCAGGGATGGTCAGGCAAGCCGGGTCTCAACAGGTAAGGCAGACAGGTAAGGACGGCAGGCAGAAGGATGGTCAGGAGGCAAGCCAGGGGTTCAGCAACAGTAACACAGTCCAGAGCAGGGTCAAACAAGCCGGGGTCAAAGAACGGAGAAGGCAGCGGAGTCAGACAAGCCGGGTCACAGGTAGGAAGCTCAGACAGGTTCAGGTTGGGGTCACAGGTGGGAGCTGAGACGGACAGCGCCGCATGCAGGCAGCTGTCCCCTTTAAATAAGGCCACTGGCGCCAAAGCGACGCCGATCGCGCACGTGCACGCGCACGGGGGCGCGCGCGCCCGCTATTCGCGCACGGGAGCGCGCGCACGAGTCCGGCGGGCGCGTGCACGCGCCCGCGGCGCGCGCCGACGCGCGCGCCGGCGTTCAGAGGGACCAGGGCTGCCCAGGTGCCCGCGCACCCTCCGGCTAGGGTGCCCAGGGCGGCTAGAGCCCTGACATTGCCCCCTCACAAGGGGCAACCTCCGGGTGCCCATTAGGCGTTGTCTTTCTGGATGGGAAGAAAGAAAGGTGCGGATTAGTCTCTTGGCATGAAGGTTGCATTCTGGTTCCCATGAATTACTCTCGGCCCCATACCCCTTCCACTTAATCAGGAACTGCCTCTCCCCCCTACGTCTCCTGCAATCAAGGATGGCCTCCACCTCGTACTCCTCATTACCTTGGACCAGGACAGGTCCGGGTGGGTTTGTACCCCTATCAGGGAAGGGATCGGGCACAGCGGGTTTCAGGAGGGAGACGTGGAAAACTGGGTGGACTCTCATAGAGTCGGGCAGGGACAGCTCATAGGAAACCTCATTGATCCTCCTCTTCACAGGGAAAGGTCCTAAGAACTTGGGAGCAAGCTTCTTAGAGGGACAAGCAAGTCTAAGGTTAGTTGTAGCTAGCCATACCTGGTCGCCCACCTGCAAGTTCAGCTCACCCCTTCTCTTCCGATCAAAGAACCTCTTGCTGTCCTCCTGTGCCTTGGTGATTGCTTCCTGAAGAATCCTGTTGTTGCGGCTGAGGAACGAAGCTGTATCCTGGACTGCCGGGACTGAAGATTCTGGGAGAAAGTCAGGGAGAAAAGACAAATGAAAACCGTAGTTGGCAAAAAATGGGGATTGTCCTGTGGCAGAATGGCTGGCATTATTATAGGAGAATTCTGCTAGGGGTAATAGGGACACCCAATCGTCCTGCACAAAGGACGTGAAGCACCTTATGTATTGCTCCAAAGTCTGGTTGGTGCGTTCCGTCTGCCCATTAGTTTGGGGGTGATATGCAGAAGAAAGGGCCAGCTCAATCTTAAGGATCTCACAAAGGGCCCTCCAGAAACGGGACGTGAACTGGACCCCCCTATCTGAGACTATATTGGCCGGAACCCCGTGTAACCTGACTATCTCCTTAATAAAAAGGTGGGCAGTCTCTGTGGCAGATGGTGTTCCCCTTAAAGGCAAAAAGTGGGCCATTTTGGACAGCCGGTCCACTACTACAAAAATAGCAGAGCACCCCTCTGAGCACGGAAGCTCGACTATAAAGTCCATAGACAACATTCGCCAAGGTCGATCAGGTGCAGGAAGAGGCTTCAAAAGTCCCCAAGCTCGGTTCCTAGACGTCTTGCTGCGGTTACAAACAGGGCAGGAGTCAACATAAGACTTGCAGAATTCCTTCAGCTTGGGCCACCAAAAGGTGCGTTGCACCAGCTCCACAGTTTTACGGCTCCCGAAGTGTCCTGCCAGTGGGTGGTCGTGTAGAAGGGTCAGGACCTTCACTCTTACAGATTCGGGGACGAAGACTTGACTCCCCCTCCAGAGAAGTCCATCACTGGAAGTTAGGGTGACCCCATGGGGTCCCTGGGAACTGGCGGATGCCTCCCGGATTTGAGATAGCAGATCTGGCTGTAAAAGTAGAAAGTTTCCGGAAGATAGGATGGTGTCTGGGATGGTGGAGTCCTTGGGACTGTCAAACATCCGAGAAAGGGCGTCAGGTTTAACATTCTTGGAACCGGGACGATACGTGATATGAAAGCAGAACCTTGAGAAAAACAGAGCCCAGCGGGCTTGTCGGGGCTTGAGTCGCTTGGCAGTTCGTAAGTACTCAAGGTTCTTGTGGTCTGTGTAGATAAGTACTGGATGATTAGCTCCCTCCAAGAGGTACCTCCATTCCTCTAGTGCCGATTTGATAGCCAAGAGTTCCCGGTCCCCGACATCATAATTCCTCTCGGCTGGAGAAAGTTTCCGAGAGAAAAACCCCACTGGGTGCATGGCGTCTTTATTGCCCTGTCGTTGTGACACGACTGCCCCAACTGCCACTTCAGATGCATCGACTTCCAAGATGTAAGGGAGGGCAGGGTCGGGGTGACTGAGGATGGGGGCGGAGGTAAACAGTCTTTTAAGCTGGTCAAAGGCCCCTTGAGCCTCCGGGCCCCAGTGGAAGCGTGTGCCCTGCTTGGTCAGCTGGGTGATGGGGGTGATGATAGCAGAGAACCCCTTAATAAACTTCCTGTAGAAGTTTGCAAATCCTACGAACCGTTGGATTCCTTTCCTATCTACAGGTGCTGGCCAGTCAAGAACGGCGGACACCTTCTGAGGGTCCATTCTAATGCCTGCCGGGGAGATTTCAAGTCCCAAAAACTGGATTTCCTGCTGCTCAAATTCGCACTTCTCGGCCTTTGCATACAGGCCGTGCCGTCAGAGTCGAAGGAGTACCTTGCCCACATGCCCACGATGTTGTTCTAGGTTTTGGGAGAAAATCAAGATGTCGTCCAAATAGACGATCACAAAAATGTCCAAATAGTCTCTGAGTACGTCATTGATGAAATGCTGAAACGTGGCCGGGGCATTACAGAGCCCGAAGGGCATGACCAAGTACTCGTAGTGGCCGAAGCGAGTCCGGAAAGCCGTCTTCCACTCATCCTCGGCCCGAATGCGGACCAAATTGTATGCACCCCTGAGGTCCAATTTGGTGAAAACTGTTGCCGATCTTAGCTTTTGAAAGAGCTCGGGGATTAAGGGCAGGGGGTACCGATTCTTGACCGTCACCTTATTGAGCTCCCGGTAGTCCACACAGGGCCTCAAGGACTGATCTTTTTTGGTGACGAAGAAGATGCCTGCGCCAGCAGGAGAGGTGGAATGGCGGATGAACCCCTTCTTTAAGTTTTCGGAAATGTAGGTCTTCAGGGCCTCTTGTTCCTTCTCGGAGAGAGGAAAAATGCGACCGAAGGGGATTTCAGCCCCAGGGAGGAGCTCGATGGGGCAATCATAGGGACGGTGGGGCGGAAGGGAGTCTGCCCCCCCGCTTGCTGAAAACGTCCAGAAAGTCATGATAAGGTTGGGGTACAGACTGGCGCAGGTCTTGATCCACGTCTAGGCAAAGCAAGGTAGAGGATGTTCCGGGGGTTGCAGGTAGGCAGTGTTCCTGGCAGTACTGGGATTGAAATTCTACCTCTCCGGTGGACCAATGGATCAGCGGGTTGTGGGCCTGGAGCCATGGCATACCCAGGATGACTGGGAACAGGGGAGAGGAGATCACGTCCATGGTTAGAAGCTCCTGATGTTGAGGGAAAATTGTAGCGGGTAAAGGCAGAGTCTCTTGAGTCACCTGGCCAGACTTAATGCGGGACCCATCCGCCAGGAACACAGAAAGTCCTTGGGTCTTCTTCTGGAGCGGCAGGGCGTGAGTGTTGGCGAAGGTGGCATCCACGAAACAGCTGCACGCCCCGGAGTCAATGATGGCGCTGGTGAGGATTGTCCTTCCCTGGCACTGCAACGACAGAGGAAGGGTAAGGTGAATAGTACTGGCTGGGCAGGGTGCAGAGAGAGGAGAAACGGATGACAAGCACTTACGCGTCTTGACAGGGCAACCATTCACGAAATGTCCAGAGCCCCCACAGTACAGACACAGATTCAACTGGCGACGTCGGGCCCGTTCCTCGGGCGTCAAGGGGGCACGTAGAAGACCGATCTGCATCGGTTCGGAACCATCTGAAGCAGGTCCCACGGGAGGTGTAGAAGGAGCAGGTAGGTAGCGGGTAGCAGGAACAGGAGCCCTAGCGACCATCCAAGCTGGGCGACTGGGTAAAGCAGAGCGTTCAGCTCGGCGCTCCCGCAGGCGACGGTCCAATTGGATTGTCAGAGTGACAAGGTCCTCAAGATCCTCAGGAACTCCTACACGGGCCAGTTCGTCTTTCAACCCCTCCGAGAGGCCCATGCGGAACTGGTGTCTGAGAGCTGCATTGTTCCATTGAGTATCCGCGCTCCAACGCCTAAAGTCCGTGATATAGTCCTCAGCCGTCCTGCGGCCTTGCTGGAGCGCGGATAGGGCAGATTCAGCTGTAGCCGTGCGTTGAGGGTCGTCGTACAACTGTGCCATTGCCTGGAAGAAGGCGGCTAAGGACTGGGTCATGACACTGTTGGCTCCCAGAAGACGGTGGGCCCAGGACTGGGGTTCTCCTTGTAGAAGGGACACCACGAATCCCACTTTGGTGACCTCCAGGGAGAAGGTCCGGGGTTGCAGGGCAAAGTAAAGCTGGCAGGCATCTCGGAAAGCTTGAAACTTGGACCGGTCGCCTGAGAACCTTTCTGGGACAGGTACTCTAGGTTCGGGGGGAAGCATCACCACTGTTGGTTGGGAAGCAGGTTGCACTGGTGGTGGAGGAGGTGCAGCAGCCATGGGGCTGGCAAGTTGTTGAACTTGGCCTTCCAGCTTGGTATATCCCTCCTGCAGGGATTTCACGGCTTGTGTAAGGGCTGCCAGGTGGGAGCACATTTCCCGCATGGTTGAGGCTCCATCCGCAGGCTCAGTCATATTGGCTGTCCGTACTGTTAGGTACCTGGTAGTGCTGAGCCTGACTTGGTGGTTGGAGACCTCTCTTACAACTCTGGTTCAGGGCCTGCTGGATTGGGGACAGCGTAGCCGTGAACACAGCGGGTAGGAGTGTCCGTATGGATGCAGCTGGCTGATGCTGGGTAGATGCAGGTCTTGCTCGGAGGGTAGGTCTGCAGATGAGGGTTCGGTAGAAGACCAGGAGGCAGGAGGTAGACCGGCAACAGGAGCAGCAGCAGACGGCTGAAGTAGCTGACAGCAACGGCAGTAGATCAGCAGATGACGGCAGCAGCGAGGACCTGTGCAGGGACACTGGAGCAGGGATGGTCAGGCAAGCCGGGTCACAACAGGTAAGGCAGACAGGTAAGGACGGCAGGCAGAAGGATGGTCAGGAGGCAAGCCAGGGGTTCAGCAACAGTAACACAGTCCAGAGCAGGGTCAAACAAGCCGGGGTCAAAGAACGGAGAAGGCAGCGGAGTCAGACAAGCCGGGTCACAGGTAGGAAGCTCAGACAGGTTCAGGTTGGGGTCACAGGTGGGAGCTGAGACGGACAGCGCCGCATGCAGGCAGCTGTCCCCTTTAAATAAGGCCACTGGCGCCAAAGCGACGCCGATCGCGCACGTGCACGCGCACGGGGGCGCGCGCCCGCTATTCGCGCACGGGAGCGCGCGCACGAGTCCGGCGGGCGCGTGCACGCGCCCGCGGCGCGCGCCGACGCGCGCGCCGGCGTTCAGAGGGACCAGGGCTGCCCAGGTGCCCGCGCACCCTCCGGCTAGGGTGCCCAGGGCGGCTAGAGCCCTGACATTGCCCCCTCACAAGGGGCAACCTCCGGGTGCCCATTAGGCGTTGTCTTTCTGGATGGGAAGAAAGAAAGGTGCGGATTAGTCTCTTGGCATGAAGGTTGCATTCTGGTTCCCATGAATTACTCTCGGCCCCATACCCCTTCCACTTAATCAGGAACTGCCTCTCCCCCCTACGTCTCCTGCAATCAAGGATGGCCTCCACCTCGTACTCCTCATTACCTTGGACCAGGACAGGTCCGGATGGGTTTGTACCCCTATCAGGGAAGGGATCGGGCACAGCGGGTTTCAGGAGGGAGACGTGGAAAACTGGGTGGACTCTCATAGAGTCGGGCAGGGACAGCTCATAGGAAACCTCATTGATCCTCCTCTTCACAGGGAAAGGTCCTAAGAACTTGGGAGCAAGCTTCTTAGAGGGACAAGCAAGTCTAAGGTTAGTTGTAGCTAGCCATACCTGGTCGCCCACCTGCAAGTTCAGCTCACCCCTTCTCTTCCGATCAAAGAACCTCTTGCTGTCCTCCTGTGCCTTGGTGATTGCTTCCTGAAGAATCCTGTTGTTGCGGCTGAGGAACGAAGCTGTATCCTGGACTGCCGGGACTGAAGATTCTGGGAGAAAGTCAGGGAGAAAAGACAAATGAAAACCGTAGTTGGCAAAAAATGGGGATTGTCCTGTGGCAGAATGGCTGGCATTATTATAGGAGAATTCTGCTAGGGGTAATAGGGACACCCAATCGTCCTGCACAAAGGACGTGAAGCACCTTATGTATTGCTCCAAAGTCTGGTTGGTGCGTTCCGTCTGCCCATTAGTTTGGGGGTGATATGCAGAAGAAAGGGCCAGCTCAATCTTAAGGATCTCACAAAGGGCCCTCCAGAAACGGGACGTGAACTGGACCCCCCTATCTGAGACTATATTGGCCGGAACCCCGTGTAACCTGACTATCTCCTTAATAAAAAGGTGGGCAGTCTCTGTGGCAGATGGTGTTCCCCTTAAAGGCAAAAAGTGGGCCATTTTGGACAGCCGGTCCACTACTACAAAAATAGCAGAGCACCCCTCTGAGCACGGAAGCTCGACTATAAAGTCCATAGACAACATTCGCCAAGGTCGATCAGGTGCAGGAAGAGGCTTCAAAAGTCCCCAAGCTCGGTTCCTAGACGTCTTGCTGCGGTTACAAACAGGGCAGGAGTCAACATAAGACTTGCAGAATTCCTTCAGCTTGGGCCACCAAAAGGTGCGTTGCACCAGCTCCACAGTTTTACGGCTCCCGAAGTGTCCTGCCAGTGGGTGGTCGTGTAGAAGGGTCAGGACCTTCACTCTTACAGATTCGGGGACGAAGACTTGACTCCCCCTCCAGAGAAGTCCATCACTGGAAGTTAGGGTGACCCCATGGGGTCCCTGGGAACTGGCGGATGCCTCCCGGATTTGAGATAGCAGATCTGGCTGTAAAAGTAGAAAGTTTCCGGAAGATAGGATGGTGTCTGGGATGGTGGAGTCCTTGGGACTGTCAAACATCCGAGAAAGGGCGTCAGGTTTAACATTCTTGGAACCGGGACGATACGTGATATGAAAGCAGAACCTTGAGAAAAACAGAGCCCAGCGGGCTTGTCGGGGCTTGAGTCGCTTGGCAGTTCGTAAGTACTCAAGGTTCTTGTGGTCTGTGTAGATAAGTACTGGATGATTAGCTCCCTCCAAGAGGTACCTCCATTCCTCTAGTGCCGATTTGATAGCCAAGAGTTCCCGGTCCCCGACATCATAATTCCTCTCGGCTGGAGAAAGTTTCCGAGAGAAAAACCCCACTGGGTGCATGGCGTCTTTATTGCCCTGTCGTTGTGACACGACTGCCCCAACTGCCACTTCAGATGCATCGACTTCCAAGATGTAAGGGAGGGCAGGGTCGGGGTGACTGAGGATGGGGGCGGAGGTAAACAGTCTTTTAAGCTGGTCAAAGGCCCCTTGAGCCTCCGGGCCCCAGTGGAAGCGTGTGCCCTGCTTGGTCAGCTGGGTGATGGGGGTGATGATAGCAGAGAACCCCTTAATAAACTTCCTGTAGAAGTTTGCAAATCCTACGAACCGTTGGATTCCTTTCCTATCTACAGGTGCTGGCCAGTCAAGAACGGCGGACACCTTCTGAGGGTCCATTCTAATGCCTGCCGGGGAGATTTCAAGTCCCAAAAACTGGATTTCCTGCTGCTCAAATTCGCACTTCTCGGCCTTTGCATACAGGCCGTGCCGTCGGAGTCGAAGGAGTACCTTGCCCACATGCCCACGATGTTGTTCTAGGTTTTGGGAGAAAATCAAGATGTCGTCCAAATAGACGATCACAAAAATGTCCAAATAGTCTCTGAGTACGTCATTGATGAAATGCTGAAACGTGGCCGGGGCATTACAGAGCCCGAAGGGCATGACCAAGTACTCGTAGTGGCCGAAGCGAGTCCGGAAAGCCGTCTTCCACTCATCCTCGGCCCGAATGCGGACCAAATTGTATGCACCCCTGAGGTCCAATTTGGTGAAAACTGTTGCCGATCTTAGCTTTTGAAAGAGCTCGGGGATTAAGGGCAGGGGGTACCGATTCTTGACCGTCACCTTATTGAGCTCCCGGTAGTCCACACAGGGCCTCAAGGACTGATCTTTTTTGGTGACGAAGAAGATGCCTGCGCCAGCAGGAGAGGTGGAATGGCGGATGAACCCCTTCTTTAAGTTTTCGGAAATGTAGGTCTTCAGGGCCTCTTGTTCCTTCTCGGAGAGAGGAAAAATGCGACCGAAGGGGATTTCAGCCCCAGGGAGGAGCTCGATGGGGCAATCATAGGGACGGTGGGGCGGAAGGGAGTCTGCCCCCCGCTTGCTGAAAACGTCCAGAAAGTCATGATAAGGTTGGGGTACAGACTGGCGCAGGTCTTGATCCACGTCTAGGCAAAGCAAGGTAGAGGATGTTCCGGGGGTTGCAGGTAGGCAGTGTTCCTGGCAGTACTGGGATTGAAATTCTACCTCTCCGGTGGACCAATGGATCAGCGGGTTGTGGGCCTGGAGCCATGGCATACCCAGGATGACTGGGAACAGGGGAGAGGAGATCACGTCCATGGTTAGAAGCTCCTGATGTTGAGGGAAAATTGTAGCGGGTAAAGGCAGAGTCTCTTGAGTCACCTGGCCAGACTTAATGCGGGACCCATCCGCCAGGAACACAGAAAGTCCTTGGGTCTTCTTCTGGAGCGGCAGGGCGTGAGTGTTGGCGAAGGTGGCATCCACGAAACAGCTGCACGCCCCGGAGTCAATGATGGCGCTGGTGAGGATTGTCCTTCCCTGGCACTGCAACGACAGAGGAAGGGTAAGGTGAATAGTACTGGCTGGGCAGGGTGCAGAGAGAGGAGAAACGGATGACAAGCACTTACGCGTCTTGACAGGGCAACCATTCACGAAATGTCCAGAGCCCCCACAGTACAGACACAGATTCAACTGGCGACGTCGGGCCCGTTCCTCGGGCGTCAAGGGGGCACGTAGAAGACCGATCTGCATCGGTTCGGAACCATCTGAAGCAGGTCCCACGGGAGGTGTAGAAGGAGCAGGTAGGTAGCGGGTAGCAGGAACAGGAGCCCTAGCGACCATCCAAGCTGGGCGACTGGGTAAAGCAGAGCGTTCAGCTCGGCGCTCCCGCAGGCGACGGTCCAATTGGATTGTCAGAGTGACAAGGTCCTCAAGATCCTCAGGAACTCCTACACGGGCCAGTTCGTCTTTCAACCCCTCCGAGAGGCCCATGCGGAACTGGTGTCTGAGAGCTGCATTGTTCCATTGAGTATCCGCGCTCCAACGCCTAAAGTCCGTGATATAGTCCTCAGCCGTCCTGCGGCCTTGCTGGAGCGCGGATAGGGCAGATTCAGCTGTAGCCGTGCGTTGAGGGTCGTCGTACAACTGTGCCATTGCCTGGAAGAAGGCGGCTAAGGACTGGGTCATGACACTGTTGGCTCCCAGAAGACGGTGGGCCCAGGACTGGGGTTCTCCTTGTAGAAGGGACACCACGAATCCCACTTTGGTGACCTCCAGGGAGAAGGTCCGGGGTTGCAGGGCAAAGTAAAGCTGGCAGGCATCTCGGAAAGCTTGAAACTTGGACCGGTCGCCTGAGAACCTTTCTGGGACAGGTACTCTAGGTTCGGGGGGAAGCATCACCACTGTTGGTTGGGAAGCAGGTTGCACTGGTGGTGGAGGAGGTGCAGCAGCCATGGGGCTGGCAAGTTGTTGAACTTGGCCTTCCAGCTTGGTATATCCCTCCTGCAGGGATTTCACGGCTTGTGTAAGGGCTGCCAGGTGGGAGCACATTTCCCGCATGGTTGAGGCTCCATCCGCAGGCTCAGTCATATTGGCTGTCCGTACTGTTAGGTACCTGGTAGTGCTGAGCCTGACTTGGTGGTTGGAGACCTCTCTTACAACTCTGGTTCAGGGCCTGCTGGATTGGGGACAGCGTAGCCGTGAACACAGCGGGTAGGAGTGTCCGTATGGATGCAGCTGGCTGATGCTGGGTAGATGCAGGTCTTGCTCGGAGGGTAGGTCTGCAGATGAGGGTTCGGTAGAAGACCAGGAGGCAGGAGGTAGACCGGCAACAGGAGCAGCAGCAGACGGCTGAAGTAGCTGACAGCAACGGCAGTAGATCAGCAGATGACGGCAGCAGCGAGGACCTGTGCAGGGACACTGGAGCAGGGATGGTCAGGCAAGCCGGGTCACAACAGGTAAGGCAGACAGGTAAGGACGGCAGGCAGAAGGATGGTCAGGAGGCAAGCCAGGGGTTCAGCAACAGTAACACAGTCCAGAGCAGGGTCAAACAAGCCGGGGTCAAAGAACGGAGAAGGCAGCGGAGTCAGACAAGCCGGGTCACAGGTAGGAAGCTCAGACAGGTTCAGGTTGGGGTCACAGGTGGGAGCTGAGACGGACAGCGCCGCATGCAGGCAGCTGTCCCCTTTAAATAAGGCCACTGGCGCCAAAGCGACGCCGATCGCGCACGTGCACGCGCACGGGGGCGCGCGCGCCCGCTATTCGCGCACGGGAGCGCGCGCACGAGTCCGGCGGGCGTGTACACGCGCCCGCGGCGCGCGCCGACGCGCGCGCCGGCGTTCAGAGGGACCAGGGCTGCCCAGGTGCCCGCGCACCCTCCGGCTAGGGTGCCCAGGGCGGCTAGAGCCCTGACATTGCCCCCTCACAAGGGGCAACCTCCGGGTGCCCATTAGGCGTTGTCTTTCTGGATGGGAAGAAAGAAAGGTGCGGATTAGTCTCTTGGCATGAAGGTTGCATTCTGGTTCCCATGAATTACTCTCGGCCCCATACCCCTTCCACTTAATCAGGAACTGCCTCTCCCCCCTACGTCTCCTGCAATCAAGGATGGCCTCCACCTCGTACTCCTCATTACCTTGGACCAGGACAGGTCCGGGTGGGTTTGTACCCCTATCAGGGAAGGGATCGGGCACAGCGGGTTTCAGGAGGGAGACGTGGAAAACTGGGTGGACTCTCATAGAGTCGGGCAGGGACAGCTCATAGGAAACCTCATTGATCCTCCTCTTCACAGGGAAAGGTCCTAAGAACTTGGGAGCAAGCTTCTTAGAGGGACAAGCAAGTCTAAGGTTAGTTGTAGCTAGCCATACCTGGTCGCCCACCTGCAAGTTCAGCTCACCCCTTCTCTTCCGATCAAAGAACCTCTTGCTGTCCTCCTGTGCCTTGGTGATTGCTTCCTGAAGAATCCTGTTGTTGCGGCTGAGGAACGAAGCTGTATCCTGGACTGCCGGGACTGAAGATTCTGGGAGAAAGTCAGGGAGAAAAGACAAATGAAAACCGTAGTTGGCAAAAAATGGGGATTGTCCTGTGGCAGAATGGCTGGCATTATTATAGGAGAATTCTGCTAGGGGTAATAGGGACACCCAATCGTCCTGCACAAAGGACGTGAAGCACCTTATGTATTGCTCCAAAGTCTGGTTGGTGCGTTCCGTCTGCCCATTAGTTTGGGGGTGATATGCAGAAGAAAGGGCCAGCTCAATCTTAAGGATCTCACAAAGGGCCCTCCAGAAACGGGACGTGAACTGGACCCCCCTATCTGAGACTATATTGGCCGGAACCCCGTGTAACCTGACTATCTCCTTAATAAAAAGGTGGGCAGTCTCTGTGGCAGATGGTGTTCCCCTTAAAGGCAAAAAGTGGGCCATTTTGGACAGCCGGTCCACTACTACAAAAATAGCAGAGCACCCCTCTGAGCACGGAAGCTCGACTATAAAGTCCATAGACAACATTCGCCAAGGTCGATCAGGTGCAGGAAGAGGCTTCAAAAGTCCCCAAGCTCGGTTCCTAGACGTCTTGCTGCGGTTACAAACAGGGCAGGAGTCAACATAAGACTTGCAGAATTCCTTCAGCTTGGGCCACCAAAAGGTGCGTTGCACCAGCTCCACAGTTTTACGGCTCCCGAAGTGTCCTGCCAGTGGGTGGTCGTGTAGAAGGGTCAGGACCTTCACTCTTACAGATTCGGGGACGAAGACTTGACTCCCCCTCCAGAGAAGTCCATCACTGGAAGTTAGGGTGACCCCATGGGGTCCCTGGGAACTGGCGGATGCCTCCCGGATTTGAGATAGCAGATCTGGCTGTAAAAGTAGAAAGTTTCCGGAAGATAGGATGGTGTCTGGGATGGTGGAGTCCTTGGGACTGTCAAACATCCGAGAAAGGGCGTCAGGTTTAACATTCTTGGAACCGGGACGATACGTGATATGAAAGCAGAACCTTGAGAAAAACAGAGCCCAGCGGGCTTGTCGGGGCTTGAGTCGCTTGGCAGTTCGTAAGTACTCAAGGTTCTTGTGGTCTGTGTAGATAAGTACTGGATGATTAGCTCCCTCCAAGAGGTACCTCCATTCCTCTAGTGCCGATTTGATAGCCAAGAGTTCCCGGTCCCCGACATCATAATTCCTCTCGGCTGGAGAAAGTTTCCGAGAGAAAAACCCCACTGGGTGCATGGCGTCTTTATTGCCCTGTCGTTGTGACACGACTGCCCCAACTGCCACTTCAGATGCATCGACTTCCAAGATGTAAGGGAGGGCAGGGTCGGGGTGACTGAGGATGGGGGCGGAGGTAAACAGTCTTTTAAGCTGGTCAAAGGCCCCTTGAGCCTCCGGGCCCCAGTGGAAGCGTGTGCCCTGCTTGGTCAGCTGGGTGATGGGGGTGATGATAGCAGAGAACCCCTTAATAAACTTCCTGTAGAAGTTTGCAAATCCTACGAACCGTTGGATTCCTTTCCTATCTACAGGTGCTGGCCAGTCAAGAACGGCGGACACCTTCTGAGGGTCCATTCTAATGCCTGCCGGGGAGATTTCAAGTCCCAAAAACTGGATTTCCTGCTGCTCAAATTCGCACTTCTCGGCCTTTGCATACAGGCCGTGCCGTCGGAGTCGAAGGAGTACCTTGCCCACATGCCCACGATGTTGTTCTAGGTTTTGGGAGAAAATCAAGATGTCGTCCAAATAGACGATCACAAAAATGTCCAAATAGTCTCTGAGTACGTCATTGATGAAATGCTGAAACGTGGCCGGGGCATTACAGAGCCCGAAGGGCATGACCAAGTACTCGTAGTGGCCGAAGCGAGTCCGGAAAGCCGTCTTCCACTCATCCTCGGCCCGAATGCGGACCAAATTGTATGCACCCCTGAGGTCCAATTTGGTGAAAACTGTTGCCGATCTTAGCTTTTGAAAGAGCTCGGGGATTAAGGGCAGGGGGTACCGATTCTTGACCGTCACCTTATTGAGCTCCCGGTAGTCCACACAGGGCCTCAAGGACTGATCTTTTTTGGTGACGAAGAAGATGCCTGCGCCAGCAGGAGAGGTGGAATGGCGGATGAACCCCTTCTTTAAGTTTTCGGAAATGTAGGTCTTCAGGGCCTCTTGTTCCTTCTCGGAGAGAGGAAAAATGCGACCGAAGGGGATTTCAGCCCCAGGGAGGAGCTCGATGGGGCAATCATAGGGACGGTGGGGCGGAAGGGAGTCTGCCCCCCGCTTGCTGAAAACGTCCAGAAAGTCATGATAAGGTTGGGGTACAGACTGGCGCAGGTCTTGATCCACGTCTAGGCAAAGCAAGGTAGAGGATGTTCCGGGGGTTGCAGGTAGGCAGTGTTCCTGGCAGTACTGGGATTGAAATTCTACCTCTCCGGTGGACCAATGGATCAGCGGGTTGTGGGCCTGGAGCCATGGCATACCCAGGATGACTGGGAACAGGGGAGAGGAGATCACGTCCATGGTTAGAAGCTCCTGATGTTGAGGGAAAATTGTAGCGGGTAAAGGCAGAGTCTCTTGAGTCACCTGGCCAGACTTAATGCGGGACCCATCCGCCAGGAACACAGAAAGTCCTTGGGTCTTCTTCTGGAGCGGCAGGGCGTGAGTGTTGGCGAAGGTGGCATCCACGAAACAGCTGCACGCCCCGGAGTCAATGATGGCGCTGGTGAGGATTGTCCTTCCCTGGCACTGCAACGACAGAGGAAGGGTAAGGTGAATAGTACTGGCTGGGCAGGGTGCAGAGAGAGGAGAAACGGATGACAAGCACTTACGCGTCTTGACAGGGCAACCATTCACGAAATGTCCAGAGCCCCCACAGTACAGACACAGATTCAACTGGCGACGTCGGGCCCGTTCCTCGGGCGTCAAGGGGGCACGTAGAAGACCGATCTGCATCGGTTCGGAACCATCTGAAGCAGGTCCCACGGGAGGTGTAGAAGGAGCAGGTAGGTAGCGGGTAGCAGGAACAGGAGCCCTAGCGACCATCCAAGCTGGGCGACTGGGTAAAGCAGAGCGTTCAGCTCGCCGCTCCCGCAGGCGACGGTCCAATTGGATTGTCAGAGTGACAAGGTCCTCAAGATCCTCAGGAACTCCTACACGGGCCAGTTCGTCTTTCAACCCCTCCGAGAGGCCCATGCGGAACTGGTGTCTGAGAGCTGCATTGTTCCATTGAGTATCCGCGCTCCAACGCCTAAAGTCCGTGATATAGTCCTCAGCCGTCCTGCGGCCTTGCTGGAGCGCGGATAGGGCAGATTCAGCTGTAGCCGTGCGTTGAGGGTCGTCGTACAACTGTGCCATTGCCTGGAAGAAGGCGGCTAAGGACTGGGTCATGACACTGTTGGCTCCCAGAAGACGGTGGGCCCAGGACTGGGGTTCTCCTTGTAGAAGGGACACCACGAATCCCACTTTGGTGACCTCCAGGGAGAAGGTCCGGGGTTGCAGGGCAAAGTAAAGCTGGCAGGCATCTCGGAAAGCTTGAAACTTGGACCGGTTTGCATCAAATCCCAGATAGCAAGAAATTTAGTTGTAAGTTTGAAAATGACTTGCTAAGCTATTGCTAGACGTGCCAGGCTTCTCCTGTTTGTTGCACAATTGCAGCAAGTCCACATTGCATGACTCCAGATCAACTTTCTTTGCAAATGTAGCCAAGTCCCGGGCCTCTCTAGGCCTAATGGTGACCTCCCGAGTTAGGGAAAGCTAACATCCTTCTGTGTAGAGTGGGTTACAAGGCATAGTGGCTGCGATGCAAAGTAGATTAATGGGCGCCAGACACTTCTTGAATGCAAAGAGATTTATTGTCTCTTAAACAGAATTGTGGGAGAGAGGTTTAGGGCCAGGACACCCTTTAGTAGTTGCAATGGTAAGTTAGCAAACTCTGAGACTTCTATAGGTAGACAGCCACACAGGGAAAGGCATCCAGCAAGACGCCACATCTGCATGAGTAGGACCACTGTCTCCTATGGCAGCAATCTTGGAGATTCTTTCGATCTTTGCTGCTTCTGCAGTCCTGCCTAGTGAGAGGCTCTCTCTTCCTGCCAATGAGGAAGCAGTGAAGGGAGCAACCAACCAAGGTCTAGATTCCTCTAGGAGCAGCGTTTTATCAAGCTAGTGTGCATGGGGTCTTACAGTGTTACTAAACCCAGGATGCTGCATTCACTATATCTGTTCTCCCACAGTTCACAGTACATGGAAATGTAATTTTTTTAGTAAATTTAAACTGCTAAATACCTTTTCTCATTAGCAGTATATTGCATTCTTATCGCTTGTTTAAGTGTCTGGTTAAGGGTCCTTTCACACGGGGCTGTCCATTTTCACAGACTCTGTTTGCTCAGCAGGGATCGATTTGTTGATCCCTGCTGATCTGGTGGATGACAGGTCTGTCCATCTCTGCTCACTGTGCTGAGACGGACCTGTCAGAGCCCCTCTCTCCTCTATGGGGGATCGGATGAAGAAAACGGATCCGCCTGTCCGTTTTCATCCGATCCACCAGACAGATGGAAAATAGGGTTTCCATCCATCTGGATTTAGTGGATCGGATGTACATGGAAAAACTGACAGGTGGACCTGAACGGTCACCATGTGTTTAAGAGCCCTAAAGCATGTAGGAGGAGTTTTCAATCTATTCTTACTCTCCTATGAGGCTGCAGGACCCCTGACCCTCTGTCTGGACAGTGCTGATCACATGCACCCTCCCAAGAAGAAAAAACTCTCTAGCAATACACACCAAACTGAGCATGTGCAGAGTACCCCCAAGGCTCTGTTCTATAGGCAGATGGATTGGGGACCGTAAAAGAAGGGGAGCGTCAGAGAAGATAGGTTCAAACAGCCTTTTTACACAGTGTGGAGGATTAACCCCTTAGGTTCCACAGTGAGTATAACAAGCATGCTTTACTCCATATACAGACTTATTTTACTGTTGGGTTTAGTAACCCTTTAATTTTTGCTTTGTTTATTATTTACCTCTTTTCTTTATAGTTTGGTGGGTAGGTGCTGAGGGGTCTGCAATCCCATACGTAAAGCAAAAGTGAGGAGATGCATGCAGTGCAGATTTCTCATAGCAAGCAACACAGTCAAGGCATCACCGTGACTCATTCAAAATCCAATGAAACTAGCAGTTTCTATGATTAAGCCCTCTTTAGGCAAAACGTGTTGGCTCAGGTGGATGACAGGCAGGATGTTATCCTCTATACTAGTGTCATTGAATGAAACTGTTTTAAAACCCTTGTGACATGTCGGTGTGCAGCACATTTATCCTTTTAACAGCAGTCACAGGCAGCCACTACTTAAAGTGGTAGTAAACAAATTTTTGTTATTTTTACCCACAGGTAAGCTTATAAAAAAACTTACCTGTAGGTAAAATGAATATCTCCTAAATGCGTTTAGAAAATATTTTAGCGAGCAGCAGCCGATGACGTCACAGGCACATGCGCTCTGGCGGGACTGCATACGTGTACCGTTCCTTCAGAGCTTTGTGCAGTGGCTGCATGTGCGGGAGTAACGTCATCGTGGCACGGCCAATCAGACGGACGGAGTACCCCAACCCAGAATGAAGGCCAGGTGAAGATGGAAGCCTCTGCAGCACTGACAGCGCGCTGCTGGAGGGTTTTGTTTTAAGGTAAGTCTTTCATGCGGTGCATACTAGCACATTATGATATTGCCTTGCAGGTGGAAACATTTATTTTTTTTCTTAAAGACTTTACTACCACTTTGAGCTGGCCATACATTGATTACAATTTGGCAGTGTGTGGCAGCCCCCCCCCCCCCCGACAGAAGAAGTTGATTGTTTGATCAATTTCTGTCAAAGAGACATGCTAGAAATAATAATCCTATTATGTATTGTTTGTAGAGTAATGTAAAGCCTAATGCCGCGTACACACGCCCGGACTTTTCGACAGAAAAGGTCAACGGAACGAATTTGCTGAACAATTCGATCGTGTGTGGGCTTCATCGGACCTTTGCTGTCGAAAAATCAGACGGTCTTTAGAAAAAGAACATGTTTCAAATTTTTCCGCCGGAACCAGTTCCTATCGAGAAATCCGTTTGTCTGTATGCTAGTCCGACGGACAAAAACCTACGCTAGGGCAGCTATTGGCTACTGGCTATGAACTTCCTTATTCTAGTCCAGTCTTACGTCATCGGACTTTGGTGTGATTGTGTGTGTCCAAGTCCGTTCGTTTGGAAAGTCCGCCGGAAGTCCGCCAAAAGTCCATCGGAAAAAACGTCGGACCTAGTCTGCCAGAAAGTCCGGTCGTGTGTACGCGGCATAACACCAACCAAATTTGTCAGTATTTCATTAAAAGTTTATCTGAATGATACAAATTAACAAACGCCCAGTCCGCATACCACTTATATCATCACTTCCACTGAACATGACTCCTCACTGACACATTTTGCCACCCAGTCGGGGCTGAATCATGACAAGTAACTTTTAAATGATCTTAATGGAACTCTATTTTCAGTATAATTTACTTTGAAACTAACAACCAGGTTTGCAAAAAAAAAAAAGTCAAATTTATTCTTGACTAACCCACTATCTGAATACTTTATCAAGGTGGAGTCTAAAGGCCAGTGCTCAGTCAGAAGTAATGATATCTTGTAAATAGATAGGTAGTCTACCATCATCTGTGTGTGGTTTTTAGTGCATCCTTTTAATGTCAGTGAGTTGGTTAAAGTTGTTTGTCCCACGCACACAGTTCCTCTCTCGCTATGAAACGTAAGGTTGCGTAGGAAATGTTTCTGCAGCAGTGTACTTTCAACAATTTAATCCGCGTAAAGAACAGCATGTCTGATGTGTACGTAGAAAATGACAGACTGGCATTGGTGGGGAGAGCAGGCACTAATTTTATGGCAATGCAGACGATCAGCAAGATACCAGAGGTGTTTCTCAACTAACCACATAAACTGGTGTTAGGTGATGATGACACAAATGCAAACATGCTGCTCTAATACAAAAGAGGAACTAGCAAAGAACAGCTTAACACATCACTATTGAGACAGTATGTATGTCTAGAACTCTGCTAAAGCCTCGTTTTTAATAGAATCTTAATAGGAGTTGAAGAAGTTTAAAAAGTATACACCTAAAAATGACAGCACTGTGCAAATAATTTAGGAACTTGTGAAAAAAATGCAGTAAAGTGAGGATCCTTTCAAAAATAATGAAATGAATAGTTATTATTTATCAATTAGCAATCTACGAAGTGCATAAACATGTAAAAGTATCAGTTCTGCCAGGTATGTAAGAGTAGGGTGATGGTTGTTTATCATGCCCTCCATATTTCTCTCCTCCTTGGGCACCTAGCAAGTATCACATGAGAGACCTACCCCGGGGTGGGTTCTTCTGGGCTACACTAGGCACATTTTACAGGGTGCATGGAAGGGCAACGCATGTCAAATAAAACCAAAGAAAATTCCCTGCTCAACTCACTAACCAGCCAGCAAACCAACCAAATTATCCTGTCTAACAGTATGTGTTAAAAACAGGGGTTTAGTTTGCACACATTTGCAAATACATGCATAAGCTGCAGAGGCTGCGACAAGGCAGCCTAGTATTATCTGCAGTCCTAACTCTATACATTTTTGAGAGCCTTCATAGTGGAAGCACATGCATTCTAATGGATAGATAGAGGGCAGGTGAGCCTGGAGGGAGCTTGCTCCTCCTTAAAGGCACAGGGGCACACTGGACACCCAGGATATAGCACAATGGCAGCAAAGGTGTCCAGTGCATCTCCTCACCAGTATTCCAACAGTACAAACAAATGCCCACTGCCCCCACCTATAACTGGCCTGTCTAGCATTTTCCACTACTAATTCCGCTATGCACGAGATCCACACGTGCACGTAGCTTAACTCTTGAACCTCCATAGCTCTGTACAGAATGGGAACCTCTGCAGCATGAATCAGCAGCAGACCCCTGGCGGAAGAAGTCTCCCTCACTGCTGGAGGCTGCTACACCTATATACACACTATCGACAGGCTGCTTGTCTTCACACTACTCCACTCCACACCGATATCTTCATACCTTAATGTGTTAAGATCAACTCGGTGTACTATGTGTGTATGAGAAAGGCATTAACTCCTACCCTCCCAGCTAGGGATGAGCCGAACACCCCCGGGTTCGGTTCGAACCAGAACCTTCGAACGGACCGAAAGTTCGCGCGAATTTTCGAACCCTATACGTTATAATGGACGCGAACGTTCGAAATCAAAAGTGCTAATTACAACGGCCAATATGCATGTTAATGTCATAAAACAGGTTTGGGGACCCGGGTCCTGCCCCAGGGGACATATATCAATGCAAAAAGAACTTTTAAAAACTAACGTTTTTTCGGGAGCAGTCATTTTAATGATGCATAAAGTGAAAAAAAAAAAGTGACATTTTCCTTTAAATATGGTACCTGGGGGGTGTCCAAAGTATGCCTGTGAAGTGGCATGTGTTTCCCGTGTTTAGAACTGTCCTTGCACAAAATGACATTTGTAAAGGAAAAAAAGAAGCCATTTAAAACCACTTGCGGCTTTAGGTTTGATCTTAAGTAGAATCTGAACAGGTACATTATGAAGTGTAGCTCCATCCCAAAAAAATCTATTTTTAAGCTTTTTGGAGAACATAGGGAGGGGTTATCACCCCTGTAACATTTGCTGTCTTTGCACATCTGTTCAGAACATGTCACCTCACTTTCCGTCCCAATGACAAATGTTTTTGGAAAAGTGGGGTTTTAATTGAAACAAGGATTGGTGATAAAGTATCAGTAGAGAGGAGATACCTTTTTCCCAAATTAAATCTAACAGGATAGAATTTCCCTTCCTAGGGGTAGATTTCCTCTCACTTCCTGTTTTCTCTTTCCATTTGCAAGTAGGAGTCGTTTGTAAGTTGGATGTTTGAAAGTAGGGGACTGGCGTATATACTCTGCAGAAATTTGCCCTATTAGATGTTGGTGTAGCCACAAGACTGGTGGGCACAGGAATGGGCCCTGCTGTGAGTTAATAGATCAAGATTTGTAATTGCATGCACCTGTTGAACAGGGCAGAAAAATTGGGGGTGGTGGACGGTTTTGCCACAAGACTGTAAGCTCTCACAGTTACTCTTGGTGGGCGCAGGAATGGGCCCTGCTGTGAGTTATTAGATCAAGATTTGTAATTGCAAGCACCTGATGAACAGGGCAGAAAAATTGGGCCTTTGGCGGTGGTGGTGGACGGTGTTGCCACAAGACTGTAGGCCCTCATAGTTACTCTTGGTGGGCGCAGGAATGGGCCCTGCTGTGAGTTATTAGATCAAGATTTGTAATTGCAAGCACCTGATGAACAGGGCAGAAAAATTGGGCCTTTGGCGGTGGTGGTGGACGGTGTTGCCACAAGACTGCAGGCCCTCATAGTTACTCTTGGTGGGCGCAGGAATGGGCCCTGCTGTGAACTATTAGATCAAGATTTGTAATTACCCGCCCCTGTTAAACAGGGGCTGAAAAATTGTGCCTTAGGCACTGGTGCTGGTGCCACAACACTGCAACCCCTCACAGAGACTGTACTTGGAGCACAGCAGTCACACGTGTTGCGAAGCATTTTTTTAAAAAATTGTAAGTACACGCCCCTGTTAAACAGGGGCTGAAAAATTGTGCCTTAGGCACTGGTGCTGGTGCCACAACACTGCAACCCGGCCCTCACAGATACTGTACTTGGAGCACAGCAGTCACACGTGTTGCGAAGCATTTTTTTTAAAAAATTGTAAGTACACGCCCCTGTTAAACAGGGGCTGAAAAATTGTGCCTTAGGCACTGGTGCTGGTGCCACAACACTGCAACCCGGCCCTCACAGATACTGTACTTGGAGCACAGCAGTCACACGTGTTGCGAAGCATTTTTTTAAAAATTGTAAGTACACGCCCCTGTTAAACAGGGGCTGAAAAATTGTGCCTTAGGCACTGGTGTGGTGGCATGGATCATTGAGGAGGAGGAAGAGGATAGTCAGTGAACATAAGAGGACAGTCACTCAGCATCAGCATAGGCAGTCTTGAAGGGATGTGACATTAAAAATTATTCGGTTATATCCGCCTCAGGTGCCTGGTAGCTGGTGGTGATCCAAGACTGATTCATTTTGATGAATGTCAGTCGATCAACCGAGGCGGTGGACAGGCGCACCCTATGATCAGTCACAAATCCTCCAGCAGCACTGAATGTGCGTTCGGAAAGAACGCTGGAGGCAGGACAGGCCAGTAGCTCAATTGCATACTGTGCAAGCTCTGGCCAGTGATCCATCCTCAGGACCCAGTAAGCCAGAGGATTTTCGGTGGGAAAGGTGTCCAAGTCTGACCTTGCCCCAAGGTATTCCTGCACCATGTATATCAGACGCTGGCGATGGTTGCTGGAACCGATCATACCTTGGGGCTGCGGACTAAAAAATTGTCTGAACGCATCGGTCAGACGTCCACCTTCCCCACCGCTCCTTCTGCCACTGACCGAAGCCTCAGCAACTCGTCGCCCAGGACCAGGAGTTTGTAGCCTCCCAGTTTCTGGGAACGCGTTGCACAGACCTTTCTGCAAGGCCTCCCTGAGATGTCTCATCCTCTGCTCCCTCTGCGACGGCAAGATAAGGTCCGCAACCTTACCCTTGTACCGCGGATCAAGGAGAGTGGCCAGCCAGTAATGGTCCCTCTCCTTGATCCGAAGAACACGAGGATCCTTCCGCAGGCTTTGCAGGATCAGGGAGGCCATGCAGCGTAGGTTAGCTGAGGCATTCGGTCCGGAGTCTTCTGGGTCACTGAGGATGACATGATCGCCAGCCACCTCCTCCCAGCCACGTACAAGTCCACTGGCTTGTTGGGACTGTACATCATCCCTAAAAGACTGCTGCTGCTGATGCTGAGTGCCAGGCTCCACCTCCATGCTCACACAATCCTCCTCCTCCTCCTCCTCCTCCTCCTCCTCATCCTCTTCCTGTGTGATGGGTGGGACAGAAGGAACACTGTCCGGATAAAGGGGGCCTTGAGAGGCAAGGAAGTCCTCCTCTTCCTGCCTCTGTTCTGCCTCAAGTGCCCTGTCCATTATCCCACGCAGCGTATGCTCCAACAGGTGGACAAGAGGGACAGTGTCACTGATGCATGCACTGTCACTGCTCACCATCCTCGTGGCCTCCTCAAATGGTGAGAGGACAGTGCATGCATCCCTGATCATGCTCCACTGACGTGGGGAAAAAAAACCAAGCTCCCCTGACCCTGTCCTGGTGCCGTAGTCGCAAAGGTACTCATTGATGGCCCTCTGCTGCGTGTGCAGTCGCTGCAGCATGGCCAACGTTGAGTTCCACCTGGTGGGCATGTCAGATATTAGGCGGTTCTTGGGCAGGTTCAGCTCCTTTTGCAGCTCAGTCAGCCGAGCACTGGCATTATAAGATCGGCGGAAATGCACACAGACTTTCCTGGCCTGCCTCAGGACATCCTGTAAGCCTGGGAACCTGCCCAAGAACCGCTGCACCACCAGGTTGAGGACGTGAGCCATGCAGGGCACATGGGTGAGCTGCCCCTGTCGCAGGGCGGAGAGGAGGTTGGTGCCATTGTCAGAAACGACCATTCCTGGCTTAAGCTGACGTGGCGTCAACCACCTCTCGGCCTGCCCCTGCAGAGCTGCCAGAACCTCTGGCCCAGTGTGGCTCCTGTCCCCCAAACACACCAGCGCAAGCACGGCATGGCATCTTTTTGCCTGCGTACTTGCGTAGCCCCTTGTACGCCTACGGAGCACCGCTGGTTCCAAGGACAGAGCACTGGAGGAAGAAGAAGAGGAGGGGGTGGAGGAGAGAGGTGTGTCACAACCAGTAGCAGTAGTCGCGTTTTGGAGGCGTGGTGGCGGAACAACCTCCAACACTACTGCACCTTGTCCTGCATCCCTCCCAGCTGCCAATAGAGTGACCCAATGGGCCGTGAAAGAAAGGTACCGTCCCTGTCCATGCCTGCTGGACCATGAGTCAGCGGTAATATGCACCTTACCGCTGACCGCCCTGTCCAGCGAGGCATGGACATTGCCCTCCACATGCCGGTAGAGAGACGGAATCGCCTTCCGCGAGAAAAAGTGGCGTTTGGGAACCTGCCACTGAGGAACCGCACATTGAACAAACTCACGGAAGGGGGCCGAGTCTACCAACTGAAAAGGCAGCAGTTGAAGTGCTAGCAATTTAGCAAGGCTAGCATTCAACCGCTGGGCATGTGGATGGCTGGGAGTGTACTTCTTTCTACGGTCCAGCAGCTGGGGCAGGGAAATTTGCCTGCTGCATTCGGACGTCGGTGTACTGCAAGTACTTGGTTGTGACACACCGAATTCTACACCTTCAGTCCTCTCAGAGCAGCTTTCAGAGAGGACTGAAGGTGTAGTGGGGATGGAGATCCCAGCTGAGGAGGAGCAAGGAGAGGTCCGCTTAGTTCTTTGGTGTGGGTCTTTTATGTGTGCCTGCCAACGAGCTGCATGGCAGGTCGCCATATGTCTGGTCATGCTTGTCGTGCCCAAGCGGCTGATGTTTTGGCCACGCGAGATACGCTTGAGACAAATATTGCAAATAGCAGTGGTGCGATCTGCTGCACTCGTCTCAAAAAAGGCCCACACCAAAGAACTTTTCTGATAACGTGCAGAGGCAGCGCCCTGCACAGGCGGAGCTCTGCGGTGTTGTACAGTTGCTGTGCTGGCCTCTACCTGGCCTCCAGGGGGCATCCTGCCTCGTTGGACATGTGACGCCGCATCCTCCTCCTCCTCGTCCTCCTCCTCATCCTCTCTCCCTTGAGGCACCCACGTGGAGTCAGTGACCTCATCATCCCCTCCCTCTTCACCACTAGAGCAAACCTGGCAGTAAGCTGCAGCTGGTGGAACTGTACTGCCAGATTCCTCAAGCTGGGTATCGTCATCCGAGCCTTCGAATCGTTGGGCATCCTCCTGGAGCATGTACCCAACACTGTGCTCAAAGAGTTCGGGGGACTCCTCAGGAGGACATGGTGGGTCTAGGGAAGGGGTGGCTGATGATGCTCTGTCAGTACCCTGAGCCTGGGTGAGAGAGGATGAGGAGGATGAGGAGGGCTTGGTCATCCATTCTACCAAGCCTTCAGCATGATGCGGCTCCACATGTCCAGCTGCCGAAAACAAAGACGCGCGTGTCCCATGGCCACGTGCTGATGACGATGCACGACCACGTCCACGTCCACGGCCACGTCCACTAGAAACAGAGCCTGCCTGCCCTGTGTTCTTGGCTCTGCACGCTCTGCCTCCCCTTGGCGGTCTTCCAGCCATTGTAGTCGGTAGTCCTGTGGGTGCTGCTGAGAAGAAAATATAGGAGCTCTGTGTGATGCCACTAACACACTAGAAGTCCTATGGGTGCTTCTGCAAAGAAAATAGAGGAGCTCTGTGTGATGCCACTAACTCACTAGAAGTCCTGTGGGTGCTGCTGAGAAGAATATATAGGAGCTCTGTGTGATGCCACTAACACACTAGAAGTCCTGTGGGTGCTGCTGAGAAGAATATATAGGAGCTCTGTGTGATGCCACTAACACACTAGAAGTCCTATGGGTGCTTCTGCAAAGAAAATAGAGGAGCTCTGTGTGATGCCACTAACACACTAGAAGTCCTGTGGGTGCTGCTGAGAAGAATATATAGGAGCTCTGTGTGATGCCACTAACACACTAGAAGTCCTATGGGTGCTTCTGCAAAGAAAATAGAGGAGCTCTGTGTGATGCCACTAACACACTAGAAGTCCTGTGGGTGCTGCTGAGAAGAATATATAGGAGCTCTGTGTGATGCCACTAACACACTAGAAGTCCTGTGGGTGCTGCTGAGAAGAATATATAGGAGCTCTGTGTGATGCCACTAACACACTAGAAGTCCTATGGGTGCTTCTGCAAAGAAAATAGAGGAGCTCTGTGTGATGCCACTAACACACTAGAAGTCCTGTGGGTGCTTATGCAAAGAAAATAGAGGAGCTCTGTGTGATGCCACTAACACACTAGAAGTCCTGTGGGTGCTTATGCAAAGAAAATAGAGGAGCTCTGTGTGATGCCACTAACACACTAGAAGTCCTGTGGGTGCTGCTGAGAAGAATATATAGGAGCTCTGTGTGATGCCACTAACACACTAGAAGTCCTATGGGTGCTTCTGCAAAGAAAATAGAGGAGCTCTGTGTGATGCCACTAACACACTAGAAGTCCTGTGGGTGCTTATGCAAAGAAAATAGAGGAGCTCTGTGTGATGCCACTAACACACTAGAAGTCCTGTGGGTGCTTATGCAAAGAAAATAGAGGAGCTCTGTGTGATGCCACTAACACACTAGAAGTCCTGTGGGTGCTGCTGAGAAGAATATATAGGAGCTCTGTGTGATGCCACTAACACACTAGAAGTCCTGTGGGTGCTGCTGAGAAGAATATATAGGAGCTCTGTGTGATGCCACTAACACACTAGAAGTCCTATGGGTGCTTCTGCAAAGAAAATAGAGGAGCTCTGTGTGATGCCACTAACACACTAGAAGTCCTGTGGGTGCTTATGCAAAGAAAATAGAGGAGCTCTGTGTGATGCCACTAACACACTAGAAGTCCTGTGGGTGCTTATGCAAAGAAAATAGAGGAGCTCTGTGTGATGCCACTAACACACTAGAAGTCCTGTGGGTGCTTATGCAAAGAAAATAGAGGAGCTCTGTGTGATGCCACTAACACACTAGAAGTCCTGTGGGTGCTGCTGAGAAGAATATATAGGAGCTCTGTGTGATGCCACTAACACACTAGAAGTCCTATGGGTGCTTCTGCAAAGAAAATAGAGGAGCTCTGTGTGATGCCACTAACACACTAGAAGTCCTGTGGGTGCTTATGCAAAGAAAATAGAGGAGCTCTGTGTGATGCCACTAACACACTAGAAGTCCTGTGGGTGCTGCTGAGAAGAATATATAGGAGCTCTGTGTGTGTAATGGGACTAACACACTTCAAGTCCTATAGGTGCTTCTGGGAACAAAATATAGCTCTGTGTGTGTGATGGGACTAACACACTTCAAGTCCTATAGGTGCTTCTGGGAACAAAATATAGCTCTGTGTGTGTGATGGGACTAACACACTTCAAGTCCTATAGGTGCTTCTGGGAAGAAAATATAGCTCTGTGTGTGTAATGGGACTAACACACTTCAAGTCCTATAGGTGCTTCTGGGAAGAAAATATAGCTCTGTGTGTGTAATGGGACTAACACACTTCAAGTCCTATAGGTGCTTCTGGGAAGAAAATATAGCTCTGTGTGTGTGATGGGACTAACACACTTCAAGTCCTATAGGTGCTTCTGGGAACAAAATATAGCTCTGTGTGTGTAATGGGACTAACACACTTCAAGTCCTATAGGTGCTTCTGGGAAGAAAATATAGCTCTGTGTGTGTGATGGGACTAACACACTTCAAGTCCTATAGGTGCTTCTGGGAACAAAATATAGCTCTGTGTGTGTGATGGGACTAACACACTTCAAGTCCTATAGGTGCTTCTGGGAAGAAAATATAGCTCTGTGTGTGTGATGGGACTAACACACTTCAAGTCCTATAGGTGCTTCTGGGAACAAAATATAGCTCTGTGTGTGTGATGGGACTAACACACTTCAAGTCCTATAGGTGCTTCTGGGAAGAAAATATAGCTCTGTGTGTGTGATGGGACTAACACACTTCAAGTCCTATAGGTGCTTCTGGGAACAAAATATAGCTCTGTGTGTGTGATGGGACTAACACACTTCAAGTCCTATAGGTGCTTCTGGGAACAAAATATAGCTCTGTGTGTGTGATGGGACTAACACACTTCAAGTCCTATAGGTGCTTCTGGGAAGAAAATATAGCTCTGTGTGTGTAATGGGACTAACACACTTCAAGTCCTATAGGTGCTTCTGGGAAGAAAATATAGCTCTGTGTGTGTAATGGGACTAACACACTTCAAGTCCTATAGGTGCTTCTGGGAAGAAAATATAGCTCTGTGTGTGTGATGGGACTAACACACTTCAAGTCCTATAGGTGCTTCTGGGAACAAAATATAGCTCTGTGTGTGTAATGGGACTAACACACTTCAAGTCCTATAGGTGCTTCTGGGAAGAAAATATAGCTCTGTGTGTGTAATGGGACTAACACACTTCAAGTCCTATAGGTGCTTCTGGAACAAAATATAGCTCTGTGTGTGTGATGGGACTAACACACTTCAAGTCCTATAGGTGCTTCTGGGAAGAAAATATAGCTCTGTGTGTGTGATGGGACTAACACACTTCAAGTCCTATAGGTGCTTCTGGGAACAAAATATAGCTCTGTGTGTGTAATGGGACTAACACACTTCAAGTCCTATAGGTGCTTCTGGGAACAAAATATAGCTCTGTGTGTGTGATGGGACTAACACACTTCAAGTCCTATAGGTGCTTCTGGGAACAAAATATAGCTCTGTGTGTGTAATGGGACTAACACACTTCAAGTCCTATAGGTGCTTCTGGGAACAAAATATAGCTCTGTGTGTGTGATGGGACTAACACACTTCAAGTCCTATAGGTGCTTCTGGGAACAAAATATAGCTCTGTGTGTGTGATGGGACTAACACACTTCAAGTCCTATAGGTGCTTCTGGGAAGAAAATATAGCTCTGTGTGTGTGATGGGACTAACACACTTCAAGTCCTATAGGTGCTTCTGGGAACAAAATATAGCTCTGTGTGTGTGATGGGACTAACACACTTCAAGTCCTATAGGTGCTTCTGGGAAGAAAATATAGCTCTGTGTGTGTAATGGGACTAACACACTTCAAGTCCTATAGGTGCTTCTGGGAACAAAATATAGCTCTGTGTGTGTGATGGGACTAACACACTTCAAGTCCTATAGGTGCTTCTGGGAACAAAATATAGCTCTGTGTGTGTGATGGGACTAACACACTTCAAGTCCTATAGGTGCTTCTGGGAACAAAATATAGCTCTGTGTGTGTGATGGGACTAACACACTTCAAGTCCTATAGGTGCTTCTGGGAACAAAATATAGCTCTGTGTAAGGATGAGCCCGGTGTTCGATTCGAACCCATGTTCGAATCGAGCACCGGGTGTTCGCTCGCTCGGCGAGCCCAGAACTATTGGGACCGCTCGCATCAAATTCGTGTGATGCGAGCGGCCCCGCAATGCATTGCGGCCCGCGCAGTGCAATGCTGGCTGATGATTGGCCAAGCATGCACTGTGACCCCGCATGCTTGGCCAATCACAGCGCCGGCAGCGAGGAGAGCCATAATTGGCTACAGGCAGGATGCCTGTAGCCAATTATAGCTCAGGGGCTTTAATACACGCCCCACGGTATAAGAGGCCGCCGCGGCGGCGGCCTCGCATATTATGTTTCACTCACAGTGTCAGCGTGTCAGTGTGCTGCTGACTGCTGACAACAATATGTTCTTTATTTCTGGGGATATGTGTGTGCATGCTGTTAGAACAGCATTGCAGTATCACATCTGGGGGGTGTCTATAGGTAGCCTGTGAAGGAGGGCAGGTTTCCTGTGCTTAGAACTTTCCCTGCAAAAAAGTGTCATTTTTGCAGGAAGAAAGCTATTTAAATCACTCGCGGCTAATGAATTGATGGCTCCTGTAACACAGAGAGCTGTCATTCATTAATAAAAAACAAAAAAAAAAAGCGTAGGGGTCCCCCCAAATTCAATAACCAGGCCCTTCAGGTCTGGGATGGATATTAAGGGGGATCCCAGCCAAAAAAAAAAAAAAAAATGGCGTAGGGTCCCCCTCAAAATCCATACCAGACCCTTGAGGTCTGGTATGGATTTTAAGGGGAACCCTAGCCAAAAAAAATGGCGTGGGGTCCCCCTCAAAAATCCATACCAGACCCTTATCCGAGCACGCAACCTGGCAGGCCGCAGGAAAAGAGGGGGGGACGAGAGCGGCCCCCCTCTCGCCTGAACCGTACCAGGCCACATGCCCTCAACATTGGGAGGATGCTTTGGGGGTCTAAGACCCCTAAAGCACCTTGTCCCCATGTTGATTAGGACAAGGGCCTCTTCCCCACAACCCTGGCCGGTGGTTGTGGGGGTCTGCGGGCGGGGGGCTTATCGGAATCTGGAAGCCCCCTTTAACAAGGGGACCCCCAGATCCCGGCCCCCCCCCTGTGTGAAATGGTAAGGGGGTACAAAAGTACCCCTACCATTTCACCAAAAAAGTGGCAAAAATGGTAAAAAGGACAGGAGACAGTCTTTGACAATTCCTTTATTAAAATCTTCTTTCTTCTTTCTTCATCCTTCGGTTTCTTCATCTTCTCCTTCCTTCATCTTCTTCCATCTTCTTCTTCCATTTTCTTCTTCCTCCGATCCGCTTCTTCTTGCGCTGGTCTTCTCGTCCTTCTCGTCCGGCATCTTCTTCCGTCGGCGTCGGCGTCGGTGTCTCTGTCTCTTCTTGGGCCGCTCCGCGCAATGGGAGGCTCCCGCTGTGTGAGGCTCCGCTCCGTCTGACAGGTCTTTTATAATGGAGGGCACCTGGTGACCCCGCCCCCTCTGACGCACAGGGACGTCATGGGGAATTCCATGATGGCTTTCCCCATGATGTCAGAGGGGGGCGGGGTCACCAGGTGCCCTCCGTTTTAAAAGACCTGTCAGATGGAGCGGAGCCTCACACAGCGGGAGCCTCCCATTGCGCGGAGCGGCCCAAGAAGACACCGACACCGACGCCGACGCCGACGGAAGAAGATGCCGGACGAGAAGGACGAGAAGACCAGCGCAAGAAGAAGCGGATCGGAGGAAGAAGAAAATGGAAGAAGAAGATGGAAGAAGATGAAGGAAGGAGAAGAAGAAGAATCCGAAGGATGAAGAAAGAAGAAAGAAGATTTTAATAAAGGAATTGTCAAAGACTGTCTCCTGTCCTTTTTACCATTTTTGCCACTTTTTTGGTGAAATGGTAGGGGTACTTTTGTACCCCCTTACCATTTCACACAGGGGGGGGGCCGGGATCTGGGGGTCCCCTTGTTAAAGGGGGCTTCCAGATTCCGATAAGCCCCCCGCCCGCAGACCCCCACAACCACCGGCCAGGGTTGTGGGGAAGAGGCCCTTGTCCTAATCAACATGGGGACAAGGTGCTTTAGGGGTCTTAGACCCCCAAAGCATCCTCCCAATGTTGAGGGCATGTGGCCTGGTACGGTTCAGGCGAGAGGGGGGCCGCTCTCGTCCCCCCCTCTTTTCCTGCGGCCTGCCAGGTTGCGTGCTCGGATAAGGGTCTGGTATGGATTTTGAGGGGGACCCCACGCCATTTTTTTTGGCTAGGGTTCCCCTTAAAATCCATACCAGACCTCAAGGGTCTGGTATGGATTTTGAGGGGGACCCTACGCCATTTTTTTTTTTTTTTTTTTGGCTGGGATCCCCCTTAATATCCATCCCAGACCTGAAGGGCCTGGTTATTGAATTTGGGGGGACCCCTACGCTTTTTTTTTTTCATTTTTTTTTTTTTTTATCAATGACTTTTTTTTATGAATGAGTTTCAATGAATCACTGTTCTCTGTGTTACGGGAGCCGTGAATTAACATTAGCCGCGAGTGATTTTAAATAGCTTTTTTACTTTCAAAAATGACACTTTGCGCAGAGACAGTTCTAAACACGGGAAACATGCGCCCCTTTACAGGCATACTATAGACACCCCCCAGGTACGAAATTTAAAGGAATATTACACTTTTATTGTTTCAATTTAAGCATTATTAAAATCACTGCTCCTGAAAAAAACGGCCGTTTTTAAAAAATTTTTTTGCATTGATACATGTCCCCTGGGGCAGGACCCAGGTCCCCAAACACTTTTTATGACATTAACATGCATATTAGCCTTTAAAATGAGCACTTTTAATTTCGAACGTTCGCATCCATTATAACTAATAGGGTTCTAAAGCTCGCACGGACTTTAGGTCCGTTCGCGGGTTCTGGTGCGAGCCGAACGGGGGGGTGTTCGGCTCATCCCTAGCTCTGTGTGTGTGATGGGACTAACACACTTCAAGTCCTATAGGTGCTTCTGGGAAGAAAATATAGCTCTGTGTGTGTGATGGGACTAACACACTTCAAGTCCTATAGGTGCTTCTGGGAACAAAATATAGCTCTGTGTGTGTGATGGGACTAACACACTTCAAGTCCTATAGGTGCTTCTGGGAAGAAAATATAGCTCTGTGTGTGTAATGGGACTAACACACTTCAAGTCCTATAGGTGCTTCTGGGAACAAAATATAGCTCTGTGTGTGTGATGGGACTAACACACTTCAAGTCCTATAGGTGCTTCTGGGAACAAAATATAGCTCTGTGTGTGTAATGGGACTAACACACTTCAAGTCCTATAGGTGCTTCTGGGAAGAAAATATAGCTGTGTGTGTGTAATGGGACTAACACACTTCAAGTCCTATAGGTGCTTCTGGGAAGAAAATATAGCTCTGTGTGTGTAATGGGACTAACACACTTCAAGTCCTATAGGTGCCTCTGGGAACAAAATATAGGAGCTCTGCCTGCCTGCCACGAACACACTACAAGTCCTATAGGTGCTTCTGGTAACAAAATATAGGAGCTCTGCCTGCCTGCCACTAACACACTACAAGTCCTATAGGTGCTTCTGGTAACAAAATATAGGAGCTCTGCCTGCCTGCCACGAACACACTACAAGTCCTATAGGTGCTTCTGGTAACAAAATATAGGAGCTCTGCCTGCCTGCCACTAACACACTACAAGTCCTATAGGTGCTTCTGGTAACAAAATATAGGAGCTCTGCCTGCCTGCCACGAACACACTACAAGTCCTATAGGTGCTTCTGGTAACAAAATATAGGAGCTCTGCCTGCCTGCCACGAGCACACTACAAGCCCCTCTTTGTCAATCAATCTTTGTAACTGAATCTATCTAACTCAATCTCTGTAAGTGAATCTCTCTAACTATCTAAATGCAGCAGAGTGTCACAGAAACAGCCTGCTCAATCTGCGCCGGAACAGCATGTGACCGGCGCAGACGGCGTGGCGGCGTTTTATAGGGGGGGGCGTGTACTACAGCCCCTGAGCTGTAATTGGCTACAGGCGTCCTGCCTGTAGCCAATTATGGCTCTTCGAGTTTCCGGGGCTGTGATTGGCCAAGCATGCGGGGGTCACAGTGCATGCTTGGCCAATCATCAGCCAGCAATGCTCTGCGTCGGCCGCGCCGGCCGCAATGCATTGCGGGGCCGCGCGCATCACACGAACGTGATGCGAGCGGCCAAAATAGTTCTGGGCTCGCCGAGCGAGCGAACGCCCGGTGCTCGATGCGAACGTGGGTTCGCATCGAGCACCGGGCCCATCCTTACTCCCAGCCAAGACAGCATCAATCTAGCTATTCCAACCTGCCTACAGGTATACTTACATACAGTTAGGGCTCGCTTACAGAAGTGTTGCCATCCAAAGAGTGATCCGCAGTGGATTGATTTTCTGAAGGAGTTTGACAGGCGGTGAGGAGGTGATATCCCAACACCTAACTGCCGCATTTATTCTCTAAAAGCCTGCACCTCCATGGCACAAACATGTGCATTGTACGTGGTTATGGTTTGAGAATGATTCTAGATAGGTCCTAAAAACCTGCTCCATATCTACCTACAACTAGAAAAATAAAATGTCTGGTGTTGCAATTTACAAAAGAAAAGAGTTGTGCGCACATAGCTGAGCGATCGTTAATTATTTTAATATCTTTAAAAGCAAGCCAGTTTGCTATATGTAAATGTCTGACCTAAGAACATGCACTATTTTGTGCCCCTCTTATTCTGATTTCATTATTATTATTTTTTTGATTGATTGTTTCTCCCGACTATGGGGATAAGACCTGACCCAGAGAATAAGATCTGTCCCAGGTGATAAACCTTGTCTACTTACTGTTACCTTTTCCAAGGGGCATGCCCAAATTGATCATTTAGGAGCTTTTACTTGATATGGATTCAATGGTAACTCTAAGATGGGACAGTCAAGCACCTAGTTTAAAAAAAGATGTTGGTGTAGCCACAACACTGTAAGCCCTCACAGTTACTCTTGGTGGGCACAGGAATTGGCCCTGCTGTGAATTATTAGATCAAGATTTGTAATTGCATGCACCTGTTGAACAGGGGAGAAAAATTGGGCCTTTGGTGGTGGTGGTGGACGGTGTTGCCACAAGACTGTAAGCCCTCACAGTTACTCTTGGTGGGCGCAGGAATGGGCCCTGCTGAGAATTATTAGATCAAGATTTGTAATTACACACCCCTGTTAAACAGGGGCTGAAAAATTGGGCCTTTGGTGGTGGACAGTGTTGCCACAAGACTGTAAGCCCTCACAGTTACTCTTGGTGGGCGCAGGAATGGGCCCTGCTGTAAACTATTAGATCAAGATTTGTAATTACACGCCCCTGTTAAACAGGGGCTGAAAAATTGTGCCTTAGGCACTGGTGCTGGTGCCACAACACTGAAACCCCTCACAGATACTGTACTTGGAGCACAGCAGTAAGACCTGTTGCGAAGCATTGCTTAAAAAATTGTAATTACACGCCCCTGTTAAACAGGGGCTGAAAAATTGGGCCTTAGGCACTGGTGCTGGTGCCACAACACTGCAACCCCTCACAGATACTGTACTCTGAGCACAGCAATGAGACCTGTTGCAAAGCATTGCATAAAAAATTGTAATTACACGTCCCTGTTAAACAGGGGCTGAAAAATTGGGCCTTAGACACTGGTGTGGTGGCACCCAGAAACAAAAATGTTCTTCCAAGCTATCAAGGAATGGATCATTGAGGAGGATGAAGAGGATAGTCAGTGAACATAACAGGACAGTCACTCAGCATCAGCATAGGCAGTCTTGAAGGGATGTGACATTATAAATTATTCAGTTATATCCGCTTCAGGTGCCTGGTAGCTGGTGGTGATCCAAGACTGATTCATCTTTATGAAGGTCAGTCGATCAACCGAGTCGGTGGACAGGCGCACCCTGTGATCGGTGACAAAGCCTCCAGCAGCACTGAATGTGCGTTCGGAAAGAACGCTGGATGCAGGACAGGCCAGTAGCTCAATTGCATACTGTGCAAGCTCTGGCCAGTGATCCATCCTCAAGACCCAGTAAGCCAGAGGATTTTCGGTGGGAAAGGTGTCCAAGTCTGACCTTGCCCCTGGGTATTCCTGCACCATGTATATCAGACGCTGGCGATGGTTGCTGTAACCGATCATACCTTGGGGCTGCGGACTAAAAAAATTGTCTGAACGCATCGGTCAGACATCCACCTTCCCCACCGCTCCTTCTGCTACTGACCAAAGCCTCAGCAACTCGTCTTCCAGGACCAGGAGTTTGTAACCTCCCAGTCTCTGGGAACGCGTTGCACAGACCTTTCTGCAAGGCCTCCCTGAGATGTCTCATCCTCTGCTCCCTCTGCGACGGAAAGATAAGGTCCGCAACCTTACCCTTGTACCGTGGATCAAGGAGAGTGTCCAGCCAGTAATGGTATTGCATCTTGTCCTGCATCCCTCCCAGCTGCCAAAAGAGTGACCCAATGGGCCGTGAAAGACAGGTAATGTCCCTGTCCATGCCTGCTGGACCATGAGTCAGCGGTAATATGCACCTTACCGCTGACCGCCCTGGACATTGCCTTCCACATGCCGGTAGAGAGCCGGAATCACCGTCCGTGAGAAAAAGTGGCGTTTGTGAACCTGCAACTGAAGAACCACACATTAAACAAACTCACGGAAGGGGGCCGAGTCTACCAACTGAAAAGGCAGCAGTTGAAGTGCTAGCAATTTATCCAAGCTAGCATTCAACCGCTGGGCATGTGGATGGCTGGGAGTAAACTTCTTTCGACGGTCCAGCAGCTGGGGCAGGGAAATTTGCCTGGTAGAATCGGACGTCGGTGTACTGCTAACAGAGTGCCCGCAAGTACTTGGCTGTGACACACCTAATTCTACACCTTCATTCCTCTCAGAGCAGCTTTCAGAGAGGACTGAAGATATAGTGGGGTTGGAGATCCCAGCTGATGAGGAGCAGGGAGAGGTCCGCTTTGTTCTTTGGTGTGGGTCTTTAATGTGCGCTTGCCAACGAGCTGCATGGCAGGTCGACATATGTCTGGTCATGCTTGTGGTGCCCAATCGGCTGATGTTTTGGCCACGCGAGATATGCTTGAGACATATGTTGCAAATAGCAGTGGTGCGATCTGATGCACTCGTCTCAAAAAAGGCCCACACCAAAGAACTTTTGTGATAACGTGCAGAGGCAGCGCCCTGCACAGGCGGAGCTCTGCGGTGTGATTCAGTTGGTGTGCTGGCCTCTAGCTGGCCTCCGGAGGGCATCCTGCCTCGTTGGACATGTGCCGCCTCTTCCTCCTCCTCCTCCTCTCTCCCTTCAGGCACCCACGTGGAGTCAGTGACTTCATCATCCCCTCCCTCTTCACCACTGGAGCAAACCTGTCAGTAAGCTGCAGCTGGTGGAACATGACTGCCAGATTTCTGTCCTTGAGCATCCCCTCTCTCTGCGCTCACGCTACTGCTTCCTCTAGCTGGGTATCATCATCCGAGCCTTCAAAACGTTGGGCATCCTCCTGGAGCATGTACCCAACACTGTGCTCAAACATTTCGGGGGACTCCTCAGGAGGACATGGTGGGTCTAGGGAAGGGGTGCCTGATGATGCCATTGAGTACGCGTTGGCAGCTGCTTTGCCAGTACCCTGAGCCTGGGTGAGAGAGGATGAGGAGGATGAGGAGGGCTTGGTCATCCATTCTACCAAGCCTTCGGCATGATGCAGCTCAACATGTCCAGCTGCCGAAAACAAGGACAAGCGTGTCCCATGGCCACGTGCTGATGACGATGCACGACCACGTCCACGTCCACGACCAGCACTGTTGTCTCTAGGCACAGAGCCTGCTTGCCCTGTGTTCTTGCCTCGGGACTGTCTGCCTCTCCTTGGCGGTCTTCCAGGCATTGTAGTGGGTAGTGTATATTGTGCTGGAGTCACACAGCACACACACTAACTCCTGCAGATGGCTGCCTTAGATGACAGCAACAGGGCCTTACGGCAGAAAGAGAGGCTGAGGTGGTTTTATGTGTGCTGTACTAACACAGCAGACACACACGCTAGCTCCTGTAGATGCCTGGCTGCCTTAGATGACAACAACTGGGCCTTACGGCAGATAGAGGCTACCTTAGATGACAACAACTGGGCCTTACGGCAGATAGAGGCTGCTTTAGATGACAAAAACTGGGCCTTACGGCAGATAGAGGCTACCTTAGATTACAACAACTGGGCCTTACGGCAGAAAGAGAGGCTGAGGTGGTTTTATGTGTGCTGTACTAACACAGCACACACACACACTAGCTCCTGTAGATGCCTGGCTGCCTTAGATGACAACAACTGGGCCTTACGGCAGATAGAGGCTGCCTTAGATGAAAACAACTGGGCCTTACGGCAGATAGAGGCTGCCATAGATGACAACAACTGGGCCTTACGGCAGATAGAGGCTGCCATAGATGACAACAACTGGGCCTTACGGCAGATAGAGGCTGCCTTAGATGACAACAACTGGGCCTTACGGCAGATAGAGGCTGCCTTAGATGACAACAACTGGGCCTTACGGCAGATAGAGAGGCTGATGTGGTTTTATGTGTGCTGTACTAACACAGCAGACACACACGCTAGCTCCTGTGGATGCCTGGCTGCCTTAGATGACAACAACAGGGCCTTACGGCAGATAGAGGCTGCCTTAGATGACAACAACTGGGTCTTTACGGCAGATAGAGGCTGCCTTAGATGACAACAACTGGGCCTTACGGCAGATGGAGAGGCTGAGGTGGTTTTATGTGTGCTGTACTAACACAGCAGACACACACGCTAGCTCCTGTGGATGCCTGGCTGCCTTAGATTACAACAACTGGGCCTTACGGCAGATAGGGGCTGACTTAGATGACAACAACTGGGCCTTACGGCAGATAGAGGCTGCCTTACATGACAACAACTGGGCCTTACGGCAGATAGAGGCTGCCTTAGATGACAACAGCAGGGCCTTATGGCAGATAGAGAGGCTGAGGTGGTTTTATGTGTGCTGTACTAACACAGCAGACACACACGCTAGCTCCTATAAATGCCTGCCTGCCTTAGATGACAACAACAGGGCCTTATGACAGATAGAGAGGCTGAGGTGGTTTTATGTGTGCTGTACTAACACAGCAGACACACACGCTAGCTCCTATAAATGCCTGCCTGCCTTAGATGACAACAACAGGGCCTTATGACAGATAGAGAGGCTGAGGTGGTTTTATATGTGCTGTACTAACAGCAGACACACACGCTAGCTCCTATAAATGCCTGGCTGCCTTAGATGACAACAACAGGGCCTTACGGCAGATAGAGGCTGCCTTAGATGACAACAACAGGGCCTTATGGCAGATAGAGAGGCTGAGGTGGTTTTATGTGTGCTGTACTAACACAGCAGACACACACGCTAGCTCCTATAAATGCCTGCCTTAGATGACAACAACAGGGCCTTATGACAGATAGAGAGGCTGAGGTGGTTTTATATGTGCTGTACTAACAGCAGACACACACGCTAGCTCCTATAAATGCCTGCCTGCCTTAGATGACAACAACAACAAGGCCTTATGTCAGATAGAAAGGCTGAGGTGATTTTATGTGTGCTGTACTAACACAGCAGACACACACGCTAGCTCCTATAAATGCCTGCCTGCCTGCCTGCCTTAGATGACAACAGGGCCTTATGACAGATAGAGAGGCTGAGGTGGTTTTATGTCTGCTGTACTAACACAGCAGACACACACGCTAGCTCCTATAAATGCCTGCCTGCCTTAGATCACAATAGGCCAGAAGGTGCTACTGCAATGCTGTACTAACAGCATGCACACACCAGACTAATCCCCAGAATCACAGCAGATAAAGTTAGAATGTATGAGACAGCACAGCACTGCAGATACTGTCAGCAGCAGTGCAATCAGCAGAATGAATATATATTCAAATGATCAGTATTCACTTCAGTAGTAATGATAATGAATCAGCATCAGCATCAGCAGTCTGCCTATATCAGAATCACAGCAGGAACACATGTGCACTAGGCCGACGGCGCGGCAGCCTTTTATACAGTGGGGCGTGTACTAAAGCCCCTGAGCTATAATTGGCTACAGGCGTCCTGCCTGTAGACAATTATTGCTCTCCTAGCTGCCGGCGCTGTGATTGGCCAAGCTTGCGGGGTCACAGTGCATGCTTGGCCAATCATCAGCCAGCAATGCACTGCGACTGGCGCAATGCATTGCGGGCCGCTCGCATCACACGAATGTGATGCGAATGGCCCAAATAGTTCTGGGCTCGCCGAGCGGGCAAACGCCCGGTGCTCGATTAGAACGTGGGTTCAAATCGAACAGCGGGCCTATCCCTATCCACCAAGTGCTAAGTCATGTTTTGCTTGTGGATGAAATACTTATTTTACTCACTGTACTGCAACTCAATTAATAACCTTTGTATCATGTTTTTTTCTGTTTTTTTGGTTGATATTCTGTCTCTATCATTTAAAATACACCTATGATAAAAAATGATAGACTCTTGATTTCTTTGTGAGTGGGCAAATTTACAAAATGTGCAGCGGATCAAATAATTATTTTCCCCACTGTATCTGCCAGTGTGGACAGGTTAACGATATACTAAGAGTAACCAGTAACCTAGACTGTTTCCTATTCCTCATTACAAATACCCCACCCCGAACATAATAATCTTTTGAAAAAGCTAAGAATTTGAAAGAAGGAAGTGGCTGACTGACACTGAAAGGAACTTCTGCAACGACTAGTTTTCAGTAAACACTATACAGAAGTACAAGGGATAATCCATTCAGCAACATGTGGATAACAATGGCATTTTAGGATCAAGGACTTAATACATCTGCAACCGAATCACGAGAGCAGGGATCCATCAGGCAATGGTAATACAATCATTATCTACATTATCATAAGAAAGATGCATACCTACAAAATAACAGAAGTCAGCAACTGCTCTGTGTGTAATTCAGAATAGACAACTGCTATCTAATCACATCAAAGAAGGTTAGAAAGAACAGATTTCTTTTTTGAATCATTCAATTTTTATTGAGTATTTTCATGAAATCATACAGAAAATAAATAAACATTAAAGAAATAAATAATAGGATATGCACAACGTGGGGTATGTGTCAGTATCCATCGACTATTTAACATATGAAAGATAAGACATATTCAAAGAACGTATATAGAGCATTTATAATAAACAATCTACAGAATTATATATCATCCTGAGAGGAAACTTTAGGCCATATAGACCAGTATTTATCAAATTGTACACATTTGGAATTCTTAAGTGCCATCAAGCGTTCAAAAGTATAGTTTCTACGTACTGCAGAAATAACATCTGATAAATTGATAGTAGTGTTAGACTTCCAATTGCATAAAATCAGCAATCTGGTTTCTAACAGAATATGAGTTATAACTGATCTAAATGATTTAGGAAATTTGTCGATATTTATATGAAGAATACCTAAGACAGGGTCTGGTTTAGTGAGTATACCAGTAATGGTAGATATATGTTGAAAAACACTATTCCATAAGCTTTTAACCGTAGGGCAATACCAAAGCATATGTAATAGATTACCTAAGTGGCCACACTCCCTCCAACAGTTCGGAGAAAAACCTGTAAAGAAAGATGCCAATCGACAAGGAGTGTAATGCCATCTATTGGAGAGTTTAATAGTAAGTTCCCAGTGTTTGGCACAATGAGATGCAGAATGAATTTCAGAGAAGGCGTGGCGCCACTGAACCTCCGAAAAGTCAGAGCCGAGTTCTGCTTCCCATTTGAGCATGGCAGGTGTTTTGATAAATTGTAATTTATCATGTAGAAGATTGTAAAAATAAGAAATTCCTTTCACTTCTTTACTACTTGGATAATAAAACTGCCATAGTCTGCGTGGAATGGTAATTAAAGGAGAAGGTAAGGTTTGAAGTAACTCTAATATCCGAAATGCGTAAGGAGCCATATCAGTAGTAAGGTTATACTGCGAGGTCAATTGTGTTACAGATTTGAGCTTATTGACATCGAAGAAGTCAGATAGCATCGTAATTCCTATATTAATGAAGTCATTTATAGGGAAGTCGGGAAGTTTCGTCCTAAGAATAGAAAGAGGTATATTGTATGGTAAGTCTATAACGTCATCTTGATTAGTAGTTAGTGCATGTCTCCATGCTTTTAAGGAAATTTGGATTGTAGGGGATAATTTACGTAGGTCCCAAGTAGCCCAGCTATCAGTCAGTAAAAGATTGCATACGTTGGATATGGATAGTGGGATTAATGAATTTTCAATGTCTACCCAAACTGGTGGGTCTTTAGTCGGGAACCAATGTTTAAGTTGGTCCAGTCTAACTGCCCAGTAGTAGTCTTGAATATCGGGAAGCCCTGCCCCACCGAATCTCTTATGTGAGATAAGATTGTTCCTGGAGCATCTGGCTTTTTTACCATTCCACACATACTTCCAGCACATAGTAGTAAGTTTTTTAATAAAATGTTGTGGGATATGAAGTGGTAGAGAGCGAAAAACATACAGTATTTGAGGCAATATCAACATTTTAAATGCAGCAATCCTACCAAACCATGAAACCTCTTTCATTGAAAAGTCTTTGAGTTGAATTCCCAGTTTGGCAATGAGTGGTTTCAAATTAGATTTGACGAGTTCAGAAACTTTGGCTTTCAAGACAATCCCCAGATATGGAACACCTTCAGTACTCCATGTATATGGAAATTGTGATTGGAGATCAAGTTTAAGTTTGGGTGGAATTTTGAGGGCGAGGATCAAAGACTTAGAAAAATTCACTTTATAGTATGAGATCTTACCAAATTCTTGCAGGACCTCATGAGCATGTGGTAAAGAAATTTTTGGATTAGTCAATAGCAGAATGACATCATCAGCAAAAAGATTAATGGAGTGTTTAGTGTTGCCGAACTGGAAACCCGAAATCAGCGGGTGAGACCTTATAGTTTCTGCAAGAGGTTCCATCATAAGGTTAAAAATGGAAGGAGACAGGGGGCATCCCTGCCTAGTTCCATTTCTAATATCAAAGGGTGAAGATAAAGCATTTGTGGAGTATACCTGTGCAGTGGGGCAAGAGTACAATGCCAAAACAGCTTGAAGTATACGACCCCGGAATCCGAACTTACTAAGCGTCATCTCCATGTATGTCCAGTGGACTCTATCGAACGCCTTCTCTGCGTCAATAGATAACAGCAGAGAAGGCGTTCGGTGCAATTTAGCATGATACAAAACATTTATAATTCTCCTGGTTGCGTCAGAAGTTTGTCTCCCCTTCACGAATCCCATCTGATCATTTTTGACTAGTAAAGGAATAATATTTGATAAACGATTGGCTAATAATTTGGCATATACTTTGGTATCAGAGTTAAGCAGTGATATCGGTCTATAATTGGCCGGAGTGTCTGGTTCCTTACCAGGTTTAGGTAATGTAATTATATATGCTTTAAGCATATCTGGGGGCATACTAGCACTATCGGCAGTGTCATTAAATAAATGTGTGAGATAAGGTGTTATGACATGTTTAAATGCTTTAAGATATTCATTTGAGAAGCCATCAGGGCCAGGGGATTTACCGTTAGGAAGAGAAGAAATAACTTTCTCAACTTCAGAAGTGGTAAAGGGGGTATTAAGATATTCTAATTGTTCAGTAGATAGCGAGGGTAAATGAATGCGTTGTAGGAAATCATTTATGTTTTCCTTAGATGGTTGGTTCGTAGCGGTATCCTTATGTATATTATAAAGTGAACTATAGTATTCTGCAAATTGGTCAGCTATATCTTTAGGATGAATAATTTTGTGGTGTAATGTGGGGTGTTTTAAGTATGCTATCCTTGTCTTAGTGCGTTTTGCTTTCAATCTGTTGGCTAATTGTTTACCTGTTTTATTAGCATTATGGTAGAAATTCAATTTTAAGCTTCTGATATGTCTGTCATATTGTTGAGATAAAATTTCTCTAAGTTTTTCCCTAAGGATAGAAAGCTTGTGAGTTATTACTGAGGTAGGGGATGTTTTATTTTGTGTTTCAAATTTTCTAAGATCATGGAGTATAGTTTGAATTTGTTGAGACCTCTGGTGTTTGGCTCTAGCCCCCATTTGTATTAGAATACCTCTCATGTATGCCTTATGGGCGTTCCATAAAACATGTGTTTTTGTAACTGAACCATAGTTATCTAAGAAAAAATTGGTGATGTGTTGTGTCAGTAGTTTGTTAGATGAAGGCTCTTGTACTAGTCTATTATTACACCGCCAGATGGGAGGTGAAGAAGAGACACCCTTCTCCATAATGGATAAGGAAATCGCTGCGTGGTCAGACCACGTAATCTCGTGAATGGCAGCTGTGGTTATATCTTGTAACAACCATTTATCAGTTAGAAACATGTCAATACGGGAGTATGAGCGATGTCTGTTGGAAAAAAAAGTGAAGTCCTTTTCACCAGCATGGAGACATCTCCACGCATCGAACAGTTCCTCTTTGTGAAGAATGGTTTGTAGAGCTGGTGTTGAGCGGATTTTGGCCGAAGATGTGTCCACTTGGGGGTCTACAGTAGCATTAAAGTCTCCGCATATCAGGACTTTACCATACTGCATAGACTTGAGTTTGCGAAGGACCTTATTGAAGAAGCGAATTTGATGTGTATTTGGTGAATATAGGTTAACCAGAGTGAATGGTTGAGAGTTTATGTCGCCTGAGACAATGATAAATCTGCCAGCTTCATCCGTAAACGAATCTCTGTGTTGAAATGAAAGTGAGTTCTTCAGGGCTATTAGAACGCCTCCAGTTTTTTTGAGAGGATTACATGCTAAGTAGATGTGTGGGAAGTCTTTGTGGGTACACTGTGGGGTGTTGTCTAGTTGGAAGTGCGTTTCTTGTACACATACAATATCTGCCTTGTGTTTATGAACCTCTTTCCATAAGGAAAATCGTTTGGCCGGGTGGTTCAAACCATGTGCGTTGATTGATAAGCAAGAGATCGTCATTGGTCCATTGTATAAAGGATATGGAGGATAGACATTAAAGTACTCACTTCAGTTGGTGTGAATTTTCCAGGTTGTTGACAGCCATCATATGGATTTCTGGAGTAGATGTAGGACGATAAATTGCTCTTGAGAGATCTGTGCATATCAAGGAAAAAGAAATAAAAAAAGAAAATATAGATAAAAAAAGGATCCATAAAGCGATCCAAGAGCAGGTGGAACTGCTAATGGTAATCTGAGGGTAACAAGGAACAGAGTATAAGGCACTCTTCCTAGGAGACATTCAAGTAATCTGTTGAAATTCTGTGCTTGGTATACCAGCGGATTTTTTAAGAGATTTTTTATGAGTCACTGCTTGCCATTCATTAGGGATATGTGATGGGCCTGCTATGGCGGGAAAGTTGGTGTTTGCATCAGGTAGTATTTTCCATCTACGTAGTAAATTTAGACCTTCATCCAACGAGGAGATCATGGTGGTGGTGCCATTGTGAACAATGGATAGAGTGGCAGGGTATTTCCATTTGTGAATGATGTTATGATTCCTTAGGGCTTTTGTAATAGTTATAAGATTGCGTCTGCGTTGTAAAGTATGTCTAGATAGGTCAGGGAGCAATTTAATATTAGCAAATTGTGGGGGTAAATTTTCTTGTTTTCTAGAAATTTGCAAAATTTGATCCTTAATGTGGAAATAGTGGACTCTTAGTAGAACATCTCTGGGAATTTCTGCAGGCAGAAATGACGGTTTAGGAATTCTATGAATTCTGTCCACAATGAGGTCTTGTGCTGTAGCCTGAGGTAAAAAAGTTGAAAATAAAGCTTGGGCAAATGGTAGTAACTGATTCGGGGGTACCTCTTCAGGGATACCCCTCAACTTGAGGTTGTTCCTCCTGGAGCGGTCCTCTAGACTTGCTAGTTTGTCTTTAATCCATCCTATTTCTTCCCCCTGAGCTGCATTTGAGTCAACCATTACATTATAAGCTGAGGTAAATTCCTCCATTTTGTGCTCTGTTCTGTCCACTCTTAGGCCTAGTGAGTGCACTTCTCTTTTACATTGATTAATCCCCCTGACCATATCAGCCTGTAGTGATGATCTCAGTGAAATCAACATGTCTTTTATTATAGTGTCAGACACGGGCCCATCTGTTGTAGGAAAGTCCATAATTGATTCTCCTTTCATGGTATGCTGGCTAGCTTGGTATGAGTGTGGTTCGCTTACCTCCATGGCCGGAGCGTTTTGCGGCCTAAATGGGGATTCTCTCCTCGGCCTGGATTTCACTGGGCTCCGTGTGGTAGGCGTTGCGGGACCGGAGGATGAGTCGCTGGGAGTCTGTAGTGTGTGGCCATCGGTGCGGTATGTTCCGGACACGTCCTCTCCCAGACTCTGAGGTAAGGTATGAGTGTCAGCATTCCCGCCGTCATCGCCATCTTGTGAGGCGCCGTTCGTGGCGCAGTAGCTCGCTATTTTCGGTGGCTGTGGCGGGTTTTTCCTGTGCCGGCCCATCTCTAGTGACTGCCTCCGGTTCTCGGGATCTCACTGACCTTTTGTGGAGGTATGTTTCCGCCGGTAATAGTGTGTGGCTGACGAATGTCTCCTGCGGACGAGCGGAGCTCCAGGTTAAGCGGCCATCCTGGAGTCCGGTCGCCACGCCCCCTCCAGAAAGAACAGATTTCTGAACAGGCTAGCATCAGATTCTGCAGGAGGTAAATTATTTGGATCCTTTTAACCTTTTCTTTTGTGCCATAAACAAAATCTAGCCATAAATGGGTAGATGTCCTCCCAGCAGTGAAGGATAGTTGGGCAACTACAGAATATTCCAAGGTCCGCTGTGATGCCCTTTACAACACAACTGACAGTACTTTTGTGGCAGAGTACTTCCTTTGCTCTTTTAGGTCGACAAGCTAAAGTAAAATACATGTTGTTACCTCCTAGGTTTGATCCTCACCTGCCCACTGTGATGCAGCCATTGTTATGAAAATAAGACGCATTTCAGTTTGACAAAAATTCCACAGATCTAGTAATTATTTCTTAATTTTTTTTGTGGGTATCACACAGGGCATGTACTCTATGAATTGCACATGTATAGCATGTCTATATAGAACTTATGTTTTCATTAGAAAATAAGGTATTTTTTTTTAAGTGGTCTATTTTTGTGTTTTTAGCTCATGTGCACCAAACCAAGGATTTTCAGGCCCCCATGAGGCACTAATTTAGTGGCCAGCCCCACTACCAACAGCTGAAATACATGGCAGCTGTGCCAAGCGGTACTCTTCTATTGGGCTGTAAGTGTTTAGGGACATATGCCCAGAATGTGCTGAGCATGTACCATTAAAGGTTGAAGACTTTTTAGCATTTTATAGCTAACTACAGTCAAATGATATTCTGTCATTTTTACAACATATACAGTATCTCACAAAAGTGAATACACCCCTCAAATTTTTGTAAATATTTTATTCTATCTTTTAATGTGACAACACTGAAGAAATTACACTTTGCTACAATGTAAAGTAGTGAGCATACAGCTTGTATAATAGTGTAAATTTTCTGTCCCCTCAAAATAACTCAACACACAGCCATTAATGTCTAAACCACTGGCAACAAAAGTGAGTACTCCCCCAAATTGGGCCCAATTAGCCATTTTCCCTCCCTGGTGTCATGTGACTCATTAGTGTTACAAGGTCTCAGGTGTGAATGGGGAGCAGGTGTGTTAGATTTGGTGTTATCGCTCTCACTCTCTCATACTGGTCACTGGAAGTTTAACATGGCACATCATGGCAAAGAACTCTCTGAGGATCTGAAAAAAATATTTTTTTGCTTTACATAAAGATGGCCTAGGCTATAAAAAGATTGCCAAGACCCTGAAACTGAGCTGCAGCATGGTGGTCACGACTATACAGCAGTTGAACAGGACAGGTTCCACTCAGAACAGGCCTCGCCATGGTCTACCAAATGTTGAGCGCACGTGCTCAGCGTCATATCCAGAGGTTGTCTTTGGGAAATAGACTTATGAGTGCTGCCAGTATTGCTGCAGAGGTAGAAGGGATGGAGGGTCAGCCTGTCAGTGCTCAGACTATACACCTCACACTGCATCAAACTGGTCTGCATGGCTGTTGTCCCAGAAGGAAGCCTCTTCTAAAGATAATGCACAAGAAAGCCTGCAAACAGTTTGCTGAAGACAAGCAGACTAAGGACATGGATTACTGGAACCATGTCCTGTGGTCTGATGAGACCAAGATAAACGTATTTGGTTCAGATGGTGTCAAGCGTGTGTCGCGGCAACCAGGTGAGGAGTACAAAGACAAGTGTGTCTTGCCTACAGTCAAGCAAGGTGGTGGGAGTGTCATGGTCTGGGGTTGCATGACTGCTGCCGGCACTGGGGAGCTACAGTTCATTGAGGGAACCATGAATGCCAACATGTACTGTGACATACTGAAGCAGAGCATGATCCCCTCCCTTCGGAGACTGGGCCGCAGGGCAGTATTCCAACATGATAACGACCCCAAACACACCTCCAAGATGACTACTGCCTTGCTAAAGCAGCTGAGGGTAAAGGTGATGGACTGGCCAAGCATGTCTCCAGACCTAAACCCTATTAAGCATCTGTGGGGCATTCTCAAATGGAAGGTGGAGGACAGCAGGTCTCTAACATTCACCAGCTCTGTGATGTCGTCATGGAGGAGTGGAAGAGAACTCCAGTGGCAACCTGTGAAGTTCTGGTGAACTCCATGCCCAAGAGGGTTAAGGCAGTGCTGGAAAATAATGGTGGCCACAAAAAATATTGACACTTTGGGCCTAGTTTGGACATTTTCCCTTAGGGTTGTACTCACTTTTGTCGCCAGCGGTTTAGACATTAATGGCTGTGTGTTGAGTTATTTTGAGGGGACAGCAAATTTACACTGTTATACAAGCTGAACACTCACTACTTTACATTGTAGCAAAGTGTAATTTCTTCAGTGTTGTCACATGAAAAGATAGAATAAAATATTTACAAAAATGTGAGGGGTGTACTCACTTTTGTGAGATACTGTATGTGAAGCTAACAACACAGTTTAGAATGATTCATGAGATACAATAGGGATACTTTGTAAACCTAAATCTGTTCAGGTATCATATCATTGTATAGAAAACTCTTATTTAACCAATAGCTGCAATAATATATAAAAGATCTTACAAGTATGTTACCAAACTAAACAGAAAATGGTTAGGTAGCATTTGTGAAAAGCTATTACCGTATATACTCTAGTATAGGCCGTCCAAAGTATAACCCGAGGCCCCTAAATCACCACAAAAAATGGGGAAAACGTATTGACCCGTGTATAAGCCGAGGGGCAAAAATGCAGCAGCTACTGCAACGCCCATCTGCAGCTGCATGTCCCCTGTACAGACCCCCGTGTCCCCATTGCACCCTGTGTCCCCATTGCAGCCTACCTGTGCCCATCTGCGCCGATCTGCGCCAATCCGCGGGTCCGGGGTCCTGTGTCCTGTGTCCGGGGTCCGGTGTCCATTCCGTACAGCCGATGAGGTCCCGCTCTGTCCCCCCACAGCGTGTACGGCGCCATTCCACTCTTACAAAAACCGCGCCTCCTCCTCCTCCTCCTCCTCCTCGTCCGTGATAGGAGAAACACTTTTTTCCCAGCAGTCAGTGTGCAGTGTTCCGCCTATCACGGACATTCTCTCATCCTCGTCCATGAGATGAGAATGACAGGACATCCGTGATAGGCGGAACACTGTACTGTTGGGAAAATTAGTGTCCGCCTATCACGGACGGGCGGGAGGAGGCGGCGCGGCTTTTGAAAACTGCCGTCTGTCTGCATGACACGCTGTTCATGTAGGCAGGCGGCGGTGACTCGAATATAAGCTGAGGGGTAGACTTTCAGCCCTAAAAAAGGGTCTGAAAATCTCGGCTTGTATTCGAGTATATACGGTATTACTTTTTATGGTCTGATGAGGGGCTTTGAATAGTGTTGAATATAATTTCACTCTAATGCAAATATTATCTTTTGGTATTCTTTGGTGCCTGAATTCACTTTCTGATTTGATGCAGAGCGACTCAGAAAGGCAAGTCATTCTGATTAAAAAATAACAACCATCCACCCTCCCACCTCTCCATACCCTATTATAATCAATGGTATCGCTATCTTATAGTGAGGTGAGGGAGGCTAGATCCATCACAGAAGTTGGTTTCTTACTCCTCACTGGAGCATTCTGTTTTCCAGGGATCTGGGAAACAAATCAGAGTACAAATGCAAGCACCTGACAATATTAACTTTACTATAGAAGGGCTCTTTCACACGGGGCGGATCAGTGCAGATCTGCCCTGTGAATATCCACTTGCTCAGCGGGGATCGCCGGACCGATCTCCGCTGAGCAGGAAGATGACAGGTCCATCTCTGCACTCTGTGCAGGGACGGACCTGTCAGAGCGCCGCTCTACCCTATGGTAGATTGGGTGACGACGGACCGTAGAGCTCTGCAGACGGATGGAAAAATAGGGTTTTCCTCCGACTGCAGAAACGGACCATAGCGGACACGGACGAGATCGGGTGTCAACAGATGCTCATCCGCTGACACCCGCTATCCCATAGGGATACATGTATGTCCATTTTTCATCCGGAAACGGAAGGATGAAAAACGGACATACGGACCATCCGTGTGAAAGAGCACTAAGAGTTGCAGGTCCAATAAGCCACATAATTGTGCCAACCCTATGACCACAAATCTTGGTGTCATCATATTTCACTCAAATTACTGCATATAAATAGTTGCATTCTAAAATTGATTACATTTTAATTTGTTCATATATTTCCCAAATTACTTAACTGGGGAACAAGGAAAAAAGGGAAGCATGGGTTTCCCCAGGCTGTGCTGCCTGTAGTAGTAGGCTGTAGTTATTGCAAAACAGGGTGCTACTCTGCTAAAACCAGATACAAGAACCATACTTCCTAAAAAAAAGGGACAGTTAAGAACTAAGCTTATGTATCAACTTGTTCTTACTAAGAACAAGAGTCATCTCCTTACAGCGGTGGAGTACTTGGGGGGGGGGGGTACAGGACACACCAGGTACTGACACTCAGGGGGTGTCGTGGCCAGCCAGTATTTCTTTTTTAAAAGCAAATAATTAATGGATTAATTACGTTGATTTTCACTCACTACTATAACGTGCTGCTCTTATATATTCAGTCTCCACCTGCACGGGTCGGTGGTTTTTACCATTTATAATACAGTATTTCTTTTTTGCATGTTTTATGATGCTGCAGTGTAGCGCCGCATCTGTTTTCCTGACGGCGGCAGTTCAGAGCCAAAGGAAAGCTCCTGTTCTTCTTTGATCATATTAGACAGCCGAGGGGAGGACTTCTCCTCATTCTGAACTGACGCTGCATTTAGCAAGTTGAGGAGGGAGACCTGTATGGAAGTTGGTTCTGCACCAGTGGTAGGTCTTTACTCTGTACTGAGCAGTCTGTGCTGGGGCTGTCTGTACTGAAGAGTCTGTGTGTTTGTGTGTGTGCAGTTGGAAAAGTGAAATTGTGCAAGAATTACAGCTCACCGAACTGATTACAGCTCACCAAACTGCTTGGGGAGTCGCATATGCATGTTGAAACCACCTAGCTGTTACACAACCTTAACAGTGCATCAGATTGTATGAAATACTTGTATCTGCCTATGTGTGTCTGGCCAGTTAGACTTTGGGTCTTTCCCTAGTGGAGGCTGGCAATATTGCAGGCTGTCAGGGTTGTTTTACAGCCTTGATTACCTTCACAAGGTGAATTCTCTTCTCACCCTTCTTCCCTAAACAAGGATCTTGCTCAGGTTAGCAGGTCATTGTGGGAGTCATCCCTTTGACAATAAGACCTGAAGGTGTATGAGTTATTTTAACTGTGTCATCAACATAATCAGCTTTAATACATACAATTACATAGGTTTGCAGTTATTCTTACATAAAAAAGGTAACCCATTCAAACTTTTATTTCCCATGAAAGGGTATTTCTTTTCTATTCATTGAAGGACGAAGATTGGTAGGTCTTGACCACTGGGTTAAAGTGCCACCTGTGGGAGCAGGATGCTAGGAACAACACTAAAAACAGCCTGGGGGGCCCTTACTGATGGTCAATTCCCCATCTGCTAACCCAGCCTCAGTTTTTTTGGCTTGTGTCGAGGAGTTAGGACCTTGTCATTCCTTACAGGCGCAATCTGACATTACTTCTAATTCTTAAAAAGATGGTCACTGTTAATCCAATTAAAAAGGGTCTAAAACGCTCTCTACACCAATCCTTTAGCCAAGGTTAAAGCAAATAGCCTCCTGTCGAACGCCTTCCCAATAAGCAACGGAACACGCCAGGGCTGCCCACTGTCCCCGCTAATTTTTGTCCTCACGCTGGAACCGCTGCTAAACAGACTAAGAGCTAACACTGATATTCGGTAGCTGCGTTCGCGGATGACATCCTATTGACATTACAAGCACCACGAACGTCCCTACCAAACCTCCTGCAAGACATTAACCACTTTGGTGTCGTCTCCAATCTTAAAATTAACTTTTCCAAATCCCATGCACTAAACATATCCCTTACCTAACAAGAAGTAGAACACTGCCAAGATTCCTTTCCCTTCCAGTGTAAAAAGGAGGCCATTACATACCTCGGCATTCAAATTACCAGACACCTTGCAGACCTTTATAAACTAAATTTCTTGCAATCCCTGACCAAAATTCAAGTAGATTTAAAAAACTGGGCCAACCTCAATGTTTCCTGGTTTGGCCGCTCGGCCTTGATAAAAATGATAATTCTCCCCCGCCTTCTATACCTCATGCAGACAATCCCAATATACTTACCCCCTACCTTCTTTGCATCTTACAAAACAGCTTGCTCAGCATTTATTTGGAAGGGCGATCCCCCACAAATTAAATATTCACACCTAACCAACACTAAAACTAAAGGGGGGATTGCACTGCAAGATATGTACCACTATTACCTGGCCTGCCACCTTACCAGGGTGATCGATTGGAAAACCCACAAACAAGGGAAATGCTGGGTTAACCTGGAAAACTCCTTTCTGAACAAACCCCTACACCTCCTTCCATGGATTTCTCCGAAACATTGGCCCCTGCTAATCAAACAGCACCCACTTATCCATCCTTCGCTATCTGCCTTAGATACTGCGATGAAACGTCATAACATATCCTCAAGACCAGGACCAATGACCTCATTAAAAGGAAACCCAGACTTCCCCCCCCAGGCGACACAAACATTTTTCTGATACGGGAATGACCCCATGAGGAAGTTCTGGCACAACACTTTTACAACAGAGGCCAAATACGATCTCACGAAAACTTAGCATCAAATTCCCACACGAAAGATTTCCCCTTTTGGTCATACAGACAACTGAGACACTTCTTCACCTCCACTGACTCCTCTGACATGTGGTCCAGAAGTCTCACACCTTTCGAAACATTATATTCTCATACCGAACCACAACGACATCTAATATCATCAATTTACGCTCTACTACAAGACAATAATCACCCTTCACAGACAGACAACGCACGCTCAGCCTGGGACAAAGACCTACAGATGACATTCACGGACGAAGAGTGGGAAAACATTCTCACAAATACACACAAGGGATCAATGAACGTAGCAATACAAGAAAATAGATACAAAATTGTTACAAAATGGTACAGAACACCATCTCGCCTACATCATTTCTCACCTACAATCCCAAACACATGCTGGAGATGCAATAATGATGTAGGATCCATGATCCACATATGGTGGGAGTGCGCGGCACTCCAACCATATTGGAAAGAAGTACATTCTGTAATAAAAAAGGTAACTACGTACACTCTAGACTAGGGATGAGGCTTTGGGGGTCTAAGACCCCTAAAGCACCTTGTCCCCATGTTGATGAGGACAAGGGCCTCTTCCCCACAACCCTGGCCATTGGTTGTGGGGTCTGCGGGCGGGGAGCTTATCAGAATCTGGAAGCCCCCTTTAACAAGGGGACCCCCAGATCCCGCCCCCCCCTGTGTGAAATGGTAAGGGGGTACAAAATTACCCCTACCATTTCACCAAAAAAGTGGAAAAAATTGTAAAAATGACAGGAGACGGTCTTTGACAATTCCTTTATTAAAATCTTCTTTCTTCTTTCTTCATCCTTCGGTTTTCTTCATCTTCTCCTTCCGTCATCTTCTTCCATCTTCTTCCATCTTCTTCTTCCTCCGATCCGCTTCTTCTTGCGTTGGTCTTCTCGTCCTTCTCGTCCGGCATCTTCTTCCGTCGGCGTCGGTGTCTCTGTCTCTTCTTGGGCCGCTCAGCACAATATCTGCTCTACCATACAACCCTGTCTAACCGATCCTATCACAAATCACTGGCCATGCACATGGTCAATGCAGCCAGATTATGCATTCCATTACACTGGCGTTCGACGCATAGCCCAACCATCAGGGAGTGGTTAGACAGGATTGCAAAAATCGAGGAAATGGAAGAATCTCTTGATGATCCATCCTATCAATGCTGTGCCTGTCATAGCAGCCCAGCCCTTACTCCAACCCTAATGTGGCACACACAACACTTTGAAGGGGCTTTCTATGTGTTTAATTGGTGAGTGTGTCTGACCCCCCCCCCCTTGCTAATTGCAGATGGCCCTCCCTCTTCTCTGCGTCTCTGATTGAGGGCTAAGACTACATTCACACTGGCAATTAGGGCTGGTGTGCAATGTAGCAGCAGTTCCTCCTGTGGCTGTTCCCTATAATGATTGCTGCTGGATGCACTTTTGTCTGTGTCCAGCAGCAATCGTCACAGGTAATCACTGGCTGTGCAGAGAGCCACGAATAGGTGCAGCCGCCGGCGACCTGTCGTTATAGTGAACAGGGCGCACCTGCCTGCTGCATTGTAAAACGTCTGGGACACTCAGGAAACAATTGTGTCCTATGTGTCCCATTCACACTGCAACTTATCATATGGCTGCGTTTTAGAGTGCTGCAATAAAATGCAGACATCTGCATTTTATCGAAGCGCACAGTGATGAATCGCACGACAATGCAGTATGTCTCACTGCTGTATATCACTATGAATGAAGTGTACATTTTTTACACTTTAAATAAAGTTCATACAAAAAAAAGGGAGCCATGTGATGCGTTGAATCGCACACCAAATTGCCCCCACCACAGCCGGCAATGCAGAGCTGCCGGTTCTGTGAATCATTCGGCAGCTCTGCATTATGTGAACAGCCTGAAAAAGGCTGCCACTCCTCTGAAAAACAATCCACACATGGATTTTTTTTTAGAGGCATTTGTCAGGCAGTGAGGAAGCTATATAAGCTCCTCACAACTTGTTTTAACTCATGCATCACCCCACCACAACCATGTGCGTTGCACGTGGTTGCGGGGAAGTTGCAGCACAGACCTATCAAATCCAATAAACTAATAATCTAATAACAAATCTAATGAGTCTATCAACTATTTATACTTCTTGAGAGTAGATGAGAAAATTGGGGCAGGCTTGTAGGGGCCCCAGTGCATTACTTTTCCCAGGGGCCCATAATGCTATTAAGATGGCCCTGATTCTCGGTGGGTCCGTTTTGGTCTTCCAAAGGGAAAGTAGGAATTTGACATAATCTAATTCTCTCTGATTGGGGCATATTAAATTTATTAACACAGTAGCTTACCGATAAGGGACCCATGGAGGAGAGAAAGTGGCGAATCCTAAACAAACCTTTGTTTAAACACTACTGGAATGCTTTAATGTCTAGGCCTGAAGGAAACTGGGGATTATTAAAAATTTGATTTAAAGGGTGAAAGTCTGATATTAGTGATAGGTGTTATTTAGGGGGTATCACAAAAGGCCATAGAACGTGAGAGGGTTGGAGCTAAAATCGGGGGGTCTCCTCTTAGGAGGACTCCAAAGTAAGAAATTTATGGTGTGCTGGGGGACTGACTTTCATTCCATGTGAACCCAGCCAGGTTTAACACCTCATGAATAGACAACAGAAATTTGTGCCAATTGTGCGATCTGATAATATTTCCATAGGTTAGGGAGAGCTAGGCCACCCTGAGATCTCAATCTAAAAAGCATACTTTTAGGACATCAATGTCCTTTGTTACCCCAAATGAAGCATATTATTTTGGATTGGAAACTCTACAGATGGGCTTTTAGAATCGGTATGGGTAATGAATGGAAAAGGTAGTGTATAAGAGACATTATAATGGAGTTAACCCTACCCAGCCAGGATAGATCACATCGAGCCCACTGTACCAGTTTCTTAGCTAATTTTTTGTAAAGCGGAAGAAAATTAGCTTTACAAAATTACTAGCAGCTAGATTCATACTCAAGTAAGGGATAGAGGTGGAGCAAACGAGAAGTGAGTTTTCAGCCGCTCAACCAGGTAAGGTGGATTGGTAATATGTAATGCTATAGATTTAGACCTTATGTTTACCTGTAGCCCCGAAACCCTCCCAAAGTCATGTAGAAGTTTGAAAATGTTATGAGTAGAGATAAGGAGGGAAGTGACAAAAAGGAGTAGGTTGTCAGTGTAAAGGGCACACTTGTAAGTTTGAGGGTAACATGGCACCCCCCATGGATATCAGGATGAGTCCTGATTGCTATGGCCAGTGTCTCTATTGCGACAGTAAAGATTAGGGGGGAGAGGGGACATCCCTGTCTCGTTCCTTTAAGAGATGGGAAAAGGGTCTGTATAATGACCTTGTAACCTCACCTGTGCATTCGGGTTAGCATATAAAGCATGTAAAATCCCCAGAAAATGAGGGCCAACCCCCCATCTCTCCAAAACCTCAAAAAAATAAGGGAAGACCACCATGTCCAATGCTTTCTGTAAATCTATAGATAATAGGAAGCCCTCCTGAGGAGCGCCTCCATCCCATTGTGAACGCAGAAGCTAAATCACATTGGTTACTCTCCAAATCTGATCTGGTCCCTGTCTCCCCGGAATGAAGCCTACCTGGTCTTTATATACATACAGGCTTAAAATTTTGGATAGTCTATTAGCTAAAATTTGGGTAAAAAATTGGTTAAAAGTCATTATTGATCAAAGAAATTGGTCTGTAATTGTTTACTTCTGAAGAGTCGTTGCCTGGCTTGGGAATAACAGAAATATAAGCTAAAGTGGAAACACTGTTAATGGTAGAGCCCTTTCTAAGTGAATTAAAAAATCATGTCAGAAACGGAGAGAGGGTTCAGGTGCAGGATTTGTAGCAGCAGGCCAAGAACCCATGAGAGCCAGGGCAGAGCCTCTCTTGGTGTTTTATTACTTCTAATAGCTCTTCATCCACAATGGGCTTTTCAAGACTGGACCGATGTTTCAATGCTAATTTGGGATGAGGAATCTCATTCAAAAAATCAGTCAGGAACTGCAGCCGTGTCAGGGGGTCCCCCTTATACAGCTTGGAGTAGAAATCATGGACGATTGCCATGATACGATGGCTGTTATGAGTGAGAGTGCCTGAGGAGGAATGAAGTTTAGGAAAGGAGAAAGAACGCAGTTTGGGTGTCAACCTAGCCGCCAGACTAGGTTGTGAATGTAAAGTGTGCACTGGTCAACGGAGGCTCTTTTCGACTTCAGTAGTTAGAGCCAAATTCAACAACAGGCGTGATGATTTTAGTTGTGTACAAGAATCTGTCATGGGATTCCGTCTACGACTTTTGGAAAGCTTTTGGAATTCATGTTCGAGTTTGGCTATCTCTGCCTGTCATTACCTTTTACATTAAGAAGAGATCTGAATAAGCTTTACCCGATCACCGCTTTGTGAGCTGCCCAAAGCGTTTCTGGGGAGACTTCCCCATTGTCATTCACCATAAAAAAATACCTGGAGTTCCTTTTGACTAATTAATGCCTCATTAATGTGTCAGCGAAAAGGTCCTCCCGAGCCATGGGGCCGTGTGAGAGTCACTAGGACCATTACATGGACAGACAGCGAGGAGTCTCTGATAAGGGACTTTAAAATAAAAGGAATGTCCGAGGAGGATGTGAAAATGTGATCAATCCTGGCATGGGTCTGGTGTGGGGCTGAGAAGTGAGTGTAGTCTTTAGAGATCAGGTTAAATTCCCTCTATACATCTACCAGACCATGAGAAGTTTAGCAATTTGCAAGCTTTGCTTGAGTGGACGTAGGAGGCAATATTTTCCTACCTTAGATAAATCCAGTAACTTATCCAGAGCCACATTCAAGTCCCTCCCCAAAGCAACTGTGCCCACCATGTGAGATGAGAGAGACTTCAACATAGATACGAAAAAATTTGCTGGTCCATGATTTGGGGTGTAATAAGTAAAAGGAGACCTATCGACCTTACCCGATAGGAGTATATATCTACCTTTTGGGTCTTTAATTTCCTTTGACGAGGAAACAGTAATATGTTTAGAGAAAAATTTTCATGGATAAAGGAAGGGTTATACTGTTTGGAAAAGTGTGTCTCTTGTAAAAGAATTACATGAATCTTTTGAGAGTAATAGTGCTAAAAGACTTTACAGCGTTTTCACTGAGAGTTTAGTCCCTAGACATTGTGGGAGATGATACAAAGGGGGTGAAGAGTTGTTGTAAGTTGGCGTCATGGATCAGAATAGAGGTCAAACACACTGCACAACAGAAACTTACCCCCAACAGGTTAGGTGTACCTAGGTGAAACAGGAGCTGGTGGAGTGAGGAGCCATGGACCAAGAACTGCTTACTTGCAAAGAGCCCTCAGTGACTGAAAAAGAAAGAAGGGAAGAAGTAGGCAAGATGGGACTAAAGAGACATAGGATAATCGCTGCATAAACCCCCCAAACCAGTGAAGAAGGAACAGACCAGCCAGTTCCCAGTATGGTGAACATCCACAAAAATGTCCACCGAAGGGGTGGACCTAAATCTGCCTTGATATTAGGAAACATTCACAATGTAAAAGTAAATGTAGGATCAGGACAATCGCACCAGCCTAAAAAACACCTTTTTTGCATGTCCCTGGGGAGGAATTCCCCGATGAGGGAAGGCGGCACAAGTCTCAAATGACACCCCCCAGACGGGACAAACATTTTTTTTAGAAGTACAATAGAACTTGCCATGAGAGAACCGCAGAGGAGGACTCCCAAGACAAGTTAACACACACATTAGAATAAATGTAAGAGAGGACCCAAGCACATGTATACAAAAAATTTACCTCCCATGTCCTCCCGGGTGAGCAGCATTATCACATGAGGAGAAAAGAGGTAATAATAAATCTTGTAGAACATTAACTGGAAACAAAAATAAAGAAAAAAAGTTCTGTCCATATGAAAAAACAGGAGGAGCAATGGGGCACTCCCCACAGGCTAAACCAAGACAGAAATTAGGTAGCCTTGATGATGAATCTAGAACTCAAGGAGGACGAGTGTCCCGAAACCTCTTAGGTTGTTGTTTCTGCCAAACCGGAGTAAGTGGACCCAGTGGGAGGGACATTTAGAGGAGCCAGAATTTTTATAAAACAAGGCTGATGTTGAATCTTGAGAAATAAGACCCAGTTGGAGTAACAGGGGCTCCCCATCTTGAAATGATAAAACTCTGTGCATTTTGTTCTGAAACAGAAAGCTCAGTCTAAAAGGAAAAGACCACCAATACTTAATAGATTTCCGTGACAGGGGTAGCAGAAGGAGTTTTAGTGAACACTTCGTCTGGATAGTGGAGGGGGACAGGTCTGAAAATACTTGAACTGGATGGCCCTGGATAGAGAGTTGATCTGTGTCCCTGGAAATGTGCAAAATGTATTTTTTCAGCGGTTAGTAATGGGGTTTCACCATTATGTCCCTAGGTAGCCCATCTGGGCGAGGTGGTTTTATAGCTCTATGGGCTCTGTTAAACTCTAGGCAATGTTCCGGAATGTCTGGCATGAGGTCTTTGATAAAGGAACTGACCACTTTGTGCACATCCATGATTGATTCAGGAAGGTCCATAATTCGGAAATTGTATCGTCTAGATCTGTTTTCCAGATCATCAATTTTGGTGAGGGTAGTTTTCAGTTGATCCTGCAAGGCCTGTATGCGAGCAGTGTTCTGATTGGCCCTATCTACCGTATGATCCACTTTTTGTTCTATAGCTTCGATCATGGTTCTGTAGGTCAGCCTGAATAGTAGAAGTAATTTGAGTGGCAGCTTGTGCCAGCCCCCTGGATAACATCTTGGAAAATGTGGCCATCATGGATGAAAAGTCCATGGGAGTTGTTGGGGGATCTGAGCATGTATGCTTAACATGAAGGAGCTTGCATCTAGGTCACCCAAAGGTGTAAGCAGCATGTCATCCAGGGATCTCTCCAGGAGAGACTCTGTAGAGACTGGGGATGGTGCAGTTGAAACATGGCTACTCACTGCGGAGCACCCTGGAGCAGGAGCTGCTGGTGCAGAAGAGTCTACCTCAGTGTCTTCTCCCCCTGTGTGTTCCACATGCTGTTTAGTGGGTGCCATCTTGAATTCCTCTGGGGCCGGGGAACCGGAGCCAAGATAGAGATATAAATCCCTCCGGGCACTACAACAAGGCATGGGAGTGACCCAGGGCCTCCCTGCTGTCGTTAGCGAGCGATTAAGTGAGGAGCCCCTTGGTCAGGTTTCAGCGTTGGGTCGGAGACAACCGGCGTGGGATAGAGCTCCAAGACTACTCTGCCATCCTCGGAGCCACCTTTTTTTGGCCTTGACAGGAAGAGGTGGGTCATATTTAAATTAGGGGGTGCACGAGATCAGTCAGGCCTAGGGCAGCACAAATCCTAAATACACTACTGGCGAGTCAGGGCTTCACAAGGCGATTAGGGTGAGCCCAAGCACACCTGGCACACCCCCTGCGCAGGCCTATGCTTGTATCTTTAGTAGGGCCGAAACAACTATTTTCATAATTGATTAATCGGCCAGCCGATTAGTTGGCCTGCATACAGAATGCATTATTTGTTTACATATCAGGAAATACAGTGCAGCACACACACAGCTCAGTACACCGTCCATACATGTCAGTAAGTGCCTGAGAACTTGTGAATGTGTGAGAAGCAATGTCTCATGGGGCATGTAATCCTGGGAAAGAAATTAGTGGTTCTAAAGGCAGTGTTTTTTCTACCTTGATATAGGGGCACTTTATACTATACTTTGCAGCTTGCTATTGGGGCACTTAGGAGCCAAAAGCGTCAGTAGGGGACCCCAGAAGAGGAGAATCAGGGCTGCTCTGTGCAAAACCATTACACAGAGCAGGTAAGTATAACATGATTGTTGTTTTAAAAAAAATGACTAGTTCAGCCAAACCTTGTTTGGCTGTACTTCTCCTAAGGATCACAGGAGTACAGTTCGTTTTGCACTCCTGTTACCCATTTTCAGCAGAGAAGGGGCTGAAGTCCGCTTTCTGCTGACATTACAGATATCAGTCCAGGCACCGCGTCATCCCGACCACAGAATCTGAATCCGCCAGGTGCCTGGACTGACACCCATCTTAGCCTCTCAGCAAGCCGCTGAGGGCCTGAGATGGCTCGCTCCACCCCTTCATAGCCCAGCGCTCTAGTGAGCTGTGACTGACAGTCTGCATCTCCCTGCTCACGGAGCTGTAAAAACCGTGCCATCGGCGATGTTCGATTGCTAGGTTTTCAGTGCAGAGACGCTGGGAGACAGATGCAGCATCCACCTAGGTAAGTATAATAGTGGGAAAAATAATAAACCCCATACTTCTCTTTTAAAAACTGTGTGCAGGGAAGATCAGCATATGAACCCAGAGAAGGTGGAGGATGATGAACTGGAGGTAATATAAAGCATTACAATTACATTTAAAGTAAACTTTTACCAGTATTGTGCATTATATTTAAAATGATTATATCCATGAAAAAAAAAAAGTATCAGCTTTTAGTACTACTTTACTATAACAGATTTCTATCTCCCTTCCAACCTTCATGTAGCTTCATGTCTGGCTCCTAGTTAAAATGCCTATATGTCCTACTTCTGGGTGTATTTATTATACTGTGTATGTATATATATATATATATATATATATATATATGATTTAAGTATTATTTATTATTTATTATTATTTTCACTGTTTCACAGTATAAATGAACCCCTTATAGTAGCGATTGTCTGCTTTTTTGTACTATAAAGGGCTAAATTATTTTTCTTTAACCCCATTATGACAGATGATACAAAAAAAGCATGCTGCTGCTACAAAGCCTCTTAGGCCTGGTTCACACCTCTTTCTTTTTGGGTGCTTTTTGCAGAAACACACTACAGTTCATTTAACATGGTTTCCTCTGGGACACGTTCACATTTGTGCTTTTTTCAGCCGCTGCGTACTTGGAAAGAGTCAAGGACTTTTTTCAACACAAAATGGTGCTTCTTGTGGTTCAATAGACTTCAATGGAGAAGCTGCAGGAAAGCATTTAGTGCATTTTTGTGCAGCAATTTGCATTTTTTTCCCCCCAACAACAAATTGGCTTACTTTTAACATTCAGTTTTAAAATGAATATAATTTCTGAACGAAAACCGCATACACTGTCTGAAAATTCCTTTCACCAAGAAGTTTTCTATTCTGCTCCTTCTAATTTTCCTATCACTGTGTTTGAAAACGAACGTTGATTTAACCCCACTTATGATTAGAAACTCGAACATTCTTAAAATTACATTTTTTTTTAAGGAACTGTCAGACTGACAAGACTTTAAACATCCTGCAGACAAGAGTCTGATGAGTCAGTGAGGGTGAGATACAGATTGTAATACCACGGGTCCGCTGTGACCACAATATACCACCACTGGCTGAGGAGTGTTTTTAGACTTACTTTATTTGGCTCTGTGTGAGTGCAATAGCTTGCTTTTATTCATTAAATTGTTTTAAACTTTATCACGCTATTGGAGCACTTATTTTATTTTCATATGGAGAGATCATTTTCCGTATGCACGGTTGGATATCGGTGGGATGATTTAACCCTTTGAGGGTAAAAGTGTATACGCGGAGCATGAGAGTGCAAGGCACTTAAAGCCGTGAGTGCGTTTCTTAAGGGGAGCGGAAGCACGTTCACATGCCATGTGGTGGAAGATCTGGAATATTAAAACTGCTATAGAAAGATATTTTTGAAGTCACAATTTTAGAGTCAAAATTTGGATTATTTTATGGACTTTCATTTGTGTCACTTTAGTCTCTAATGTTCACATTGCAGCGGCGGTGCGTCCATAAATTGCGCAGGAGTGCCACCCCCTCTCCTGTCACTCGCTCTCTCACATAGATAGATTCATGCATTGCATGAATCTATCTATGGTTGCCGCTGCCGCACCCTATTCATGTGCCCGGCCCCTTGTCGGGCACCGGGCATATGAATTACAGCACAGTGGCAGCATTTGATGGGCACACTGGCAGTGTTTGGTGGCACAGTGGCTGCATTTGATGGGCACAGTCGCAGCATTTGACGGCACAGTGGCAGAGTTTGATGGGCACAGTTGCAGTGTTTGATGGCACAGTGGCAGCATTTGATGGCACAGTGGCTGTGTTTTATGGCACAGTGGCAGCGTTTGATGGCACAGTGGCTGCAATTGATGGCACAGTGGCAGCGTTTGATGGCAAAGTGGCAGCGTTTGATGGCAAAGTGGCTGCGTTTGATGGTTCTTCTTTCAATTTTTTTTCAGTTTGTTTGCGCCCCCCCCCCCCCAAAATATTTTAGCACCAGCCACCATTGTCACATTGACTTTCACTTGTCACAGGGTGTTATTTCATTTATGTTCGTTTATGTTACAGTATTGATTGTCATATTTCAATATCAGCGCCACTATTTACTTTTACTATTAAGGTAGAGGGTAAAATACAGTGTTCATTTTGATTTATTTAGAGTGACAGCTTAAATCAAATCTCTAATCTTTCCTAGGGGCGCAGTGGTAGGGCTTCAAGTGTGGGCATGTTAAACTTGCTGACCATCAGTTAGCAATATTGCATTGCATGTTACAGAAAATTACAGATCTGCAGATTGAAAGGTCATTTTTAATAATATTCAATTACAATATGACTTGAGTCGCAATTGTAAATGCTCTATTATTATTTTTTATTTGCTATTTTTTTCCCCACAAAAGTGGAGTTACCCTTTAAAGGGGAGGGCCAGCCGGGAAAAAAAAAATTAAAAGTACAGTGTTTGTAGCTGCTGACTTTTAATAAGCAGACTTACCTGTCCTGGGTGCCTGCGATGTCTGCCGCCCGAGACCGATCGTCCCTCGGGTCTCGGTTCCCGGCGCCGCCATTCCACCTAAGGGAAACAGGCAGCGTAGCCTTGCTGGCTTCACTGTCCGTTTCCTACTGTGCATACGCGAGTCACGCAGCGCTTTGTGAATGGGGAACGCGTTGTGTTGTGGGACACACAGTTCCCATAACACACCGTGCCCCATTCACTAGAAGACGGCGTTAGGAGCAGAAGACAGAACAGCTCCGCGGAACAAGAAGAGGCAGATTAGGACGATCTGCCTAGCAACAGCCATTTCTGGTAAGTAAAAAAAAAATTTTTTATTTTTTTTTTCATTTTAAATTTTTATTAACATTTTTATGAAGTTTTTTTTTTCAGGGTGGCCCTCCACTTTAAGTAATCTTTGCAATGCTCCTTGGATTCTGGACCTCCTTCTGGTTTCCAAACTGTCCATGTCAGCAGTGGTTATTTGAAGACTTTTCTGGCTTAAGTGCTGGTCAGCCAGACTTCTAAAAACAAAACCTAATTCCGTGTACACACGACCGGACTTTTCGACGGACTAGGTCTGACAGTCTCCCCGACGAACTTTCGGCGGAGTACAGATGGACTTTCGGAATGAACGGAATTGGCCGCACACAAGCACACCAAAGTCCGATGGATTCGAACGTGATGACGTACGACTGGACTAGAATAGGGAAGCCAATAGCTGCCCTAGCGTCGGTTTTTGTCCGTCGGACTAGCATACAGACGAACATATTTCTCGATAGGAACTGGGTCCGGCGGAGTTCCGGCGGAAAAATATGAAACATGTTCTATTTCTAAAGTCCATCTGATTTTTGGACAGCAAAGGTCCGATGAAGCCCACACACGATCGAATTGTCCGGCGGATTTGTTCTGTCAGACACGAAAAGTCTGGTCGTGTGTATGCGGCATAACGGAGCTAACATTTACTGGGGATCGTCTATTTGGTGTGATGGTAGACAACATTATTAAAGACCTCACTGGGGGACAGACTTTGGATTGAGAACCTGTTCTTTATTTTTCAGACGGAAAACCTTTCTATCGGATTTTCTGATCGCGTGTATGCAATTCCGACACGCAAAATTCCGACCCATGCTCGGAAACAATTTGACGCATGCTCAGAAGCATTAAACTTCCCTTTTATAGTGCAGTCAAGCGTGTTGTATGCCGTGGTGTTATTGACCGTCAGAATTTGGTGTGACCGTGTGTAGGCAAGACAGTTTGAGTGAAATTCCGTCGGAATTCCAACAGGAAAATCATCAGATCTTTTTCCGAAGAGAATTCCGACCGTGTGTACCCAGCATAAGTGTACCTGGCAGTCAAAATCTGCAAAAGCCACCAAGAAGCCTGCCTCTGCATGATGGCTTGCCCCCACCAGCTTTTCTCAAGCTGGGAGTTGTCTTCTGGAATTCACAGGTCCATGATTGTCGCACATCTCGGACAACTCGGTCTGCAAGCTGCAATAAGCATGTGACAGCTCACAAATTTTGAATGGAATCAAAACAATATGCATGAAAGAGTTATCTTTGTGTGTATTGACATCAAGGATACATACCTTCATGTGCCCATTTGCCAGAGCCACCAGCAATATTTTTGGTTCACGGTAGGGGTGGAACACTACCAATTTACGGCTGTTCTCTTTGAGCTGGCTCTACCCCCACCCCCCTCCCAAGTGTTCACCAAGATGGTGTGCCCCTTGTTGGCCTTGCTACAATTTGTGGGATCTCAATTAGGGGTTATCTGGATGATCTAATTTACAGCCTTGCCACAGTGTTTCTTCCAGTGTTTCTTCCACTCCAATCCAATGTTCACCTTTTACGCTGCAGATAGGCTTTGCTTCACGTTTGCATGCAGGTGACTTCGTCTGAATCTATCCCCTATGCGCAACACCATATTTGGACCCTTCAACAGGAATTTTTTTTCAAATTAAGTTCCCCTTTACAGAGGTAATGGCTACAAGGAAGGCAACCTTATGGGTAAGACTAAAAAGAGGAATATTACTAATGGGTAAAAAAGGTGGTCTTTGAATAGTTAAGAGAGACAAATTTAAATCCCACAATGTTACAGGTGACTTTCCACGAGGAACTACATGGGAGACACCCTGTACAAAAGTCATAACCAACAAATGGGATTCTAGTGGTCTTTGGAATAAGATTGCAAGAGCCCCTTGATAGTACTCAGAGCTAAATGTTGATCCAGTTCCTATTGCGGAAAGATTAGAATTCTTCCTTTGGAGTATTTGGTAGGGTAAAAAAAATGTGTCCTTGTCACGGGCATAGTAAGCCTTCCATGAGGGATGGTAGTCCTTCTGCAAGGTAGACTTCGCAGATTTTAGCAGAATGGGAATAACTTAATCAGAAAGACCCCTGTCTTTAGACCCCTGGGCTTTAATGGCTATGCCATTAAAGCCAGTGAACGTGAAGCAGAGTGATAAACCAGCCAATGGACAGAAGATCTGGTTGATTTGGAGGAGCCCACAGGTTGATCAGGCCTGATCAGGCTGGAATACCACATCTGCCTGTCCAGTTCAGAGCTATGAGAATCAACATAATGCCCTCCATCCCAATCCTGTAGAGTAGACAAGTAGAGGGGAGGAAAGGCAAGAAACAGGCTGTAATGATCCCACAGAGTTACCAGAGCATTCACTGCTTCCAGCGGTACTTCTTAATGGCACCCCAATCGCTGTGCTATTTTGCTGCGATTGACGAGTGGTAAATTGTGCTGCAATCGCAAGCTGAACATAAGCTTCTTTTGGGTGACAGCGTCACGTGTTGCTGCGCGATTTACTGTGCGATATTGGGGTTCCATTAAAGGTAATGGCATTGCAAGTGTGTCCCGTGTTTTGCAGCGATTTGAAATTGTGGGCGGAAACACAGCGATCCCACCTACAATCAGTGAATGAAGCCTAAGAGATGGAAAAATGTTGTAGAAGCAAAACAAAAATGTATCTGATTGAAACAAAAAAAGAGTGTATTGACTTAAAGTGTTTGTAACCCTAAAAAAAATAGAGATCCTGTTCTCTTAAAGCAGGTTAAACAGAATAGTGCTTGTGCTATCTAACCTGCCCCTCTCTAAACTGTAAAAAACCTGGCTGATTCTGACACTTCCTGTGTCCCCCTCTCTGTACTGACCACGATAATCATGGCTGCTGAGCCCTGACTACCATGATCAGTTTACGTCCCTCTGTCATCCGCAGCTCTCCTCTCTGCTCTCCTCTCTCCCCTCACCCCCCTTCTCCCTGCCTGCCAGCTCCATGTCTGTGTCTCTGCCCCCCCATCATCGCCGCTATTATTAGAAATAAAATATTAGAAATGGTCACTGCCAGCCACTCTATTATAGCTAGCCATACCACACTGTATAAGTGTTTTATTAAAACGAGGCATGTAAACACCTTTTTAGAGCTATCTTCAGGCCGGTCACATGAAGCTATCTTCAGGCCAGTCACGTGACTCACCGCCGATCTACACCTCCCATCTAGGGCTACAGCAAGAGGGGCTGAGTGGCCACGTGACCTCCCCAGCTGACGTCAGAGGGAGATCTCGGCTGTAGCCCTGGATCGGAGGTGTAGCGCGGTCATGAGTCATGTGACCGGCCTGAAGATAGCTCTAAAAAGGTATTTACATGCCTCATTTTAATAAAATACTGAAGCCCGATACACACTATTAGATTTTCTACAGATTTTTGTCTTCAGATTTACCAAAATCATGTAGTGCAAGAGCCTGCCTGATTGCATACAAATTGAAACTCTTAAGGTTTGACCTCATATTATATGGTTTTGGTAAATCTGAAGACAAAAATCTGCAGAAAAGCTAATAGTGTGTATGGGGCTTTATACAGTGTGGTATGCCTAGCTAAAATAGAGGGGCTGCAAGTGATTTACAGGTTTGGGGTAACAACCACTTTAAGCAAGGGACATTGATACAAGCTGTAAGAGTCAGGACCCTGAGAAAGGACTCTGCAGACCACCATGAAACTGACAGTGGATAGTGAACTCGAGTGGCCTAATTCAGCAGGACTGCTTCAAATCCAATATGTTGCACTGCTTCACATAAACAACTAAAATTAAAATAACAGTTAAAAAACAGTTAAACAGTTAAAAAATCAAAAAATGGGACCTTGTATAGGCTCCATCGGAATTTTGCTTGCCAAATTCCCGCCAGCAAAAATTTGAGAGCATGTTCTCAATTTTTCCGACGGAAAAGGTTTCTATTGGAAATTCTGATCGTCTGTAGCAATTTCGACGCACAAAATTCCTACGCATTCTCGGAAACAATTTGACGCATGCTCAGAAGCATTAAACTTAATTTTTCTCGGCTTGTTGTAGTGTTGTACGTCACTGCCTTCTTGACAGTTGGAATTTGGTGTGACCGTGTGTAGGCAAGACAGTTTGAGCGGAATTCCGTCTGGAAAACCATCAGAGCTTTTTCTGACGAGAATTCTGATCGTGTGTACGCGGCATAACTGAGGTGGAAAACCGTTGTGTTTTGCAAATAGCAGCAATGGCAGGAAATGCTGACTCCCCTACTGCCCCAATAGTGCTGCATACAATGAGGAAGTATACAAACATTTTAGGGTGCAGTCGTAGGAACTCGTATGTACATTTATACAGAATAACCATCTCCTCACATTGCATCATTCAGTTTATCTCAGCTCTCCTCCGTCACTCCAGTCTCAAAACCGATTTCGCATATAGTCTCCCCATAACTCAGTTGCTTCCCCCCATATTCCTCTGCAGTGGCAGTTAAAGGAGAATTCTCTCCAGAATAAGATCAACTGGGGTCAAGCCAGGCGTATTCAACCAAGGGGACCACACCAAATCAAATTTTCCCGGCTGACCCATGTGCTGGAAAATAAAATTTTCTAGCCTAATGCCGCATACACACGATCGGACATTCCGACAACAAAATCCCATGTTTTTTTCCAACGGATGTTGGCTTAAACTTGTCTTGCATACACACGGTCGCGCAAAGTTGTTCGGAAACCCCAAAGTCAAGAACGCAGTGACGTACAACGCATACGATGAGTCGAGAAAAATTAAGTTCAATAGCCAGTGCTGCTCTTTTGCTTGTTTCTGAGCATGTGTGGCACTTTGTGCGTCAGAATTGTCTACACACGATCGGAATTTACGCGAACGGATTTTGTTGTCGGAAAATTTGAGAACAAGATCTCAAATTTTGTGCGATGGAAATTCCAATAGAAACTGTCTATAAATGGAGCCTATACACGGTCGGAATTTCCGACAACAAGCTCCGATCGCACAGTTGCCGTCAGAAAGTCTGACCGTGTGTACGTGGCATTAATGTAGCTCCCATTTGGGTTACCCATTCTACCCAGTCGCCTTCCAGTCTCTGAGAATTATTTTGTGGGCTTGGAAAAGAGCCCTTGTGATGGACTGCTTAGGATTGTCCTCAATTGGGAGATCTAGTATGCCTAGAATGCACTGTTTGAGGTCTAGTGGAATGTTAACTTGAAATACCTGATTAATGGTTTTAACAACTCCCTTCCAATAAAGATGCAGTTTTGGGCAATGCCATAGTAAGTGGATAAGATCTCCATGATCTCTAGAGCATCAGGGGCAGTCTGCATCCTCTTGTATGCCCATCTTGTGTAGTCTGGCAGGTGTAAAATGTACCCGCAAGACAATAAAGAGCTGGGACAGGCATTGCGCTATGTTAAGAGAGCACTGTTGTATGGTGCGTAGCACCTCCTCCCATTGGTCCTCTTAAAACGCACTGACATCTCCCTCCCAGCGGGTTATCGCTTTAGTTTGGAAATTGCTTTGAATTATGGCCATAAGCATGGAGTAAGATAAGAACCCTTATGCTGCGTACACACGAGTGGATTTTCCGCTCAAGCTTGGCTTGCATACACACGGTCACACAAAAGTTCGCTGAACTTTCGACCGTCAAGTACGCGGTGACGTACAACACTACGACGAGCCGAGAAATTTAAGTTCAATGCTTCCAAGCATGCGTCGAATTGTGCGTAGGAATTTTGTGCATCGGAATTGCTACAGACGATCAGAATTTCCAATCGGAACTTTTTCTGCCGAAAAATTGCTGGCTGGAATTCTGCCAGCATAATTCCGATGGAGCATACACACGGTCGCATTTTTCCGACCAAAAGCTCTCATCGGACTTTTGCTGGCGGAATTTCTGATCGTGTGCACGCGGCATTAGAGTGGGACACTTTCGCCATGTAGTGGAAGACCGGGGCTGGGGATTGCATGCAAGGTGCTTGTGTTCTCACCACATGACGTAGTTCCAGATAGGGAAAATACATGGATTGGGGTAGCCCAAATTTAGCCTGTAGTTCTGTAAAGGAGCCCATTTTACCATCAGTAAAGATATGTGCTAAGTGCGTGATACCATAGGATTTCCATCTTGCTGCACATGTTAGGGACTGTAGTTCCTTAAGGTATCGGTTGTCCCAAATTGGACTGTAGCCGGTGAAACCAGTGACCTCCTGTAGCTGTCTAGCTTTGTTCCATACCTTTTGCATTAAGACATATGTGGGGAAAATGTTATTAGATTTAGTAAAAGCTAGTGCCTACAGACCATTGGCTAAGTTGCATGTTCCTGTGACCTGTGTAATAAGGGCCATGGTTGGGTCTCCTCTGTCCCCCTCCCTGATATTCTCCTTGGGGATAACAGGGGCGATGTGTTGTAGCTGGGCTGCTATGTAATATAGCCAAGGGTGGGTAGGGCTAGCCCCCCTGCCTCCTTGGGCTTTTGGAGTTGTTACAATTTAATCCTCAGAGGTCTATAGAGCCAGAGAAATGATAATGCAGAATATCCTTAGTGTAACTAATGTAGCACCCTCTCCCAATAGATAGGTGCCAGTATAGGATTTTTACTAAGGAGACTGTCAGCACAGGTAAATTTAGGCAGGCCTATGCTTTGAGCTAGGCCTGTCTGTTTTGATCTGGGGCAGGGAGTGGTTAGTGAAGCAGTGGGTGTGACCACCTGTGCTCTAGTTCTGAGGCGCCTCCCCTGCTCCCAGGGAGAATGTTCTGGAAGAGGGGCAGGGCCTGGAACTGAAGTGGCAGGCAGCTCATGTGGGAACCCTGACCAATCCCCAACTGGTATTGGCAGGGGGCAGACCTCCTATATAAGCAGAGGTAACATGCCACTGAGGAGAGTTGTCGGCCGGGTGAATTGGAGAATGGAGTACTAGACAGCAGCAGGAGGGCACCCCCATCTGGGGGGGTGCGCCGATCGCAGGAGGAGGCCTGGGGAGAGCTGTGAGCATCACTTTTACACGGTCATTAGTGATGTCCTCATCATTACACGGTCATTGATGAGGAACTCCTGGAGCAGAGGGGCAGGTGAAGCTGTCGGAACGTACGGTCCGGTTAAGTTCTCCATCAAGGACTCGGGGCAGAGAAAGGTCGGTGAGTGTACCACAGTGGAGGGCTGGATGTGCCAGGAAGTCTGTGAGGGAACTTCACTTTTACATGGTCATTAGTGAAGTCCTCATCATTACACAGTAATTGATGAGGAGTCCTGGATAGGAGGAGAGACTGTGGGGAGTAGTGTCAAATCGATGTGTCCTGTTGCCACAGGATTTGCAAGCTGGGCTGGCTGGGAACAGTAGGCCAACATTCAGAACAGGCTTTTAAACTACTAGGCCTCCAGGGAGAGGTACTGCAGGCCTCTGGCCTAGTAGCAGCAAGCAACCAGAGCCAGCAAGAGGAGCTATTCAGAGTGAGTTATTTTGCTTACAGAAGAAGATGTTACAGGAAACTAATGTACTACACTTTTTTTTTTTTTTTTTTTTAAATCTTTAATCTTTATTAAACAATTTTTAAATTACAGACGTTTACATTTACAATATATATAATATTCCTGTACAGTGATTATTCCTGTCTGCTGTTTCTCCCTTTCCTTTCCCTTTTTAAACTCCCTCCCTCTACCCTCATCTACTATCTCCCTCTTTAACCCCCCCCCCCCCCCTCTTTATTCACCCGTCCCTATTTCCTGGTTCTTTATCTTGATTCTTTGACAACCATGGTCTCCACATGTTATCGAACTCTGTAAGATTACCTCTCTTCACATAGGCTACTCTTTCTTTGGTGAGCGTTTCATTTACATTTTCTACCCAATGCTTGCCACCTCTGTGTAATCATCTTCCTCGCTTGGAACAGACTCCTCAAAATGGCCACCGTGGTGCTCTTCTTCTCCCTTTGCTCTTGTCTATACCCCAGAATACAGACCACCGCTTCGTTTACCAGCCCAGTGGCGAATCTTTCCCTCAGAATCTGGGTCAGAATCTGTACTACACTACAGCATAAGTTTGTGCAGGAGGAGAGGATTTTCTGGGAACTTCACCCTTACACGGTTTTGGGTGAAGTCCTTATTCTTTACACGGTAATTAATGAGGAATTCCTGGGAGCAATAGTCTGCAGGAGTTGTGCAGAGGAGGAGCAATAGTCTGCATGGTGATGCAGAAAGAGGACTGTAAACATGTGCATCATTCCTTCAGGCTCAACTTATGTGCTAATCTATACAATCTCTAAATGTGATGGCAAAGTGATCTATTCTATGGGCATCCCATATACCCCTTTCCCCAACCAAGTTGTACCCCCAATAAACAAAAACAAAACAAAGCAAATGACTGATCATTGTCTCTGATGTGATATATGGGAGTCTGGCAGCGGGGCAATATGGTGGATGTCTTTTACTAGTGGCATCTACACCGCTACACTACCATTGGTGTATTGTGTAGTATATAAAGGAGTTGTGGCATGAAAATTATTTTAGTTAGGTTCACTCTGACAACCAATGACATTTTAAATTTAGACCATACTTTAATTTTGTCCCTAATATGGCTTAGTAATGGGCAGACATTGAGGGAGACATAATCTCTCAGCTGCGGGGTAACATACACTCCAATGTATTTAAATTGAGGGGTGGTCAGGATGTCCTGTGTGGTTCCCTGACTGTCAGGGGTAGAGTCTAATATCATGATCAATGATTTAGTCCAATTAATTGTTAGGCTCGAAAACTCTCCAAATTTTTTAATGATCGTCATGGATTCCTTCAGGGAGCCCTCTGTAACGGCCAATAATAGCATAGTGTCGTCTGCATAGAGCAGGGGTCTCAAACTGGCGGCCCTCAAGCTGTTGCCTCTGCCTGTGGGAGTCATGCTTGTGTAGCACTAACCCCCAAGGGAGTTGCTGGTTATTTTTGGGCTTATCGTTACCTTCTTGACCTTGTGTGCGTCTAGGGGTTTCCCGAGGTAGATGGCCCAAAGAACTGTAGAAACTGACACTGGATCCACTTTAGGGATTTTTATTTGCAAAACGTCAGATAAACACAGTCTCTAGATAGGGAATAGAAGGTATGGGTAGGAAGCTCAGGTACTCTTGGAACTGCTGACACTTGAATGTCTCTCACTATACAATCCAGGGAACAGCCATTCGCAACTGGACACCTCAGCCATTGGATAAATCCCCTTTTGGTGAATTTTGCAACCGACAGGTGATTCAGATAAGCAAAGTCTCTGCCACAGACTTGGTAGTAAACTTGTAGTGAAAAGTCTCTGCCACAGACTTGTAGTAAACTAAAGGATGAATTTAGAGAACCCTCACACGATACCAGACCAGTATCTTGCAGCCGGTCCAGCGATACCGTATGAGTGTGGATTCACCTTGTGTCCTTTCCAGCTTAGCTTCCAGGCTCTTACCGAGCAGCCAGCCTTGTGCATGGCCCTCTTCTGAAGAGTCCTCCCCTGGTTGCATTCTCAGTTGCTGGGCCTCTCCAAAACCAAGACGGCACCGGACCACCTTGGAATCCTCCTTCCAGTTACTGCACCTCGGGCTAGCCAGCCCAGAGGCTCAGAAATGGATGGATCCGCACCCCAGGCCATGAGGGCCCCTGGGGGCTGGTCAGGAGGACCAGGACCAAACAGTCAGAAAGCTCTTCTGGACTGGAACCCAGAACCACGTGACCCCAGCACCCCAAGCACCCCCTCCCAGAACACACAGCGAGACAACACACCCACTGATGGGCTCTGAGAAAGACTGGCACCCAATGCGTCCAACCAGACTGCATTCCAATGCCTGCCAGAGGTGACACCGACACCTATGGCCAAGCAGAACACAATACAGTCCAGCCAAACTGGCACTGAGATCACAATTTGGTACAATCAACCCCAAAACCCAACTATGGTTTTAGAAACATTAAATTGACAAAAATATAGCGCATGCTCTTCAGGAGTCCGGGACTACACTTGTAACTGTCAGCCTTGCAATGCCTCATGGGACTTGTAGTTTCGCAACAGCTGGAGGGACGTCAGTTTGAGACCCCTGGCATAGAGCATTATCTTTTCGTGGATCTGTCCATATTTAAACCCGGTTATTAAAGCATTAGAGCGGATCAAAGCTTCCAGTTGTTTCCATGGCTATGGCGAATAGGGGAGGGGACTGAGGGCATCCCTGTCGGGTACCTCTATGCAGGGGGAAGGTAGGTGACACGTGATCTTCTTCTCTAATCACCGCTTTCAGAGAGGTATAAAGTAGCTGTACCCATGACAGAAATATGGGTCCGAATCCGAACTTGAGCACAACCCCTAATCTTTAATAATGACATTGCTAACAACTGGCTGAAATTCAAAAGAGAATGTGAAGTGTACAGCAAAGCGGGACTCTCAGACAAGTCAAAAAAGAGCTTACACTCTTCTCAATTTTGCTGGTTCAGATGCACTAGATAAATATGAGTCATTTCATTTTCAAGACAATGAGGACCCTTATGCCTTAATCAAGAAATTTGATGAGCTATGCTTACTACAACGTAATGTGATAATAGACAATCATGCATTTAACATGATGGCTCAGAAACCTGATGAAGGAATACAATCCTATGCAGCCACACTGAGACTGCTGGCTAAAAAAAAATTAGATTTTGGTGCATTAATAAGATGAACTGATATGTGACAGGATTGTATGTGGTATCTACAATGATGCAGTTCATGCTCAGTTGTTAAGGGAGAAAGATTTAACACTGGAAAGCCATCAGAATATATATGTTGTTTTGAACATTCTGAAAGGGCCACTAAGGAACTAAAAAGAGAGGCAGAAGTGTTTGCGGTGCAACAGAACAAAATGCAGCGCAGCAACTATGGTAGTGAACATGCTACTGAGTGCAACAAGTGTCCTGCTATTAATAAAAGGTGTAACTCATGTAACAAAAGTGAATAATTTTGCAAAATGTTGTAAGTCCAAGCCTCAAAATAGATTTGCATTTTTGACACCATCTAGTGACACTAAACAACAAAACGTGCACAGAATTAATAAAGTGGAAAGTGATGATCACCAATATTGTTTTCATTGTGAAAGTGTGGACTGAATTGCAAATATAGAAGAAATATTCACTACCCTCTCAACAGCATGCAATAAACATGTCAAGTTAAAAATCGACACTGGTGCCAAATGCAATGCCATGTCCTTATCCAAATTGCACAGCAATGACCCCAAAGCTGAAATTGATCAGTTAAATAAAGTAAACCTGATATCTTAGTCAAACAATTCAGACACTGGGCACTTCTACCTTGGATCTATCAGGGGACAAGCTGCTATTCCACATTGTGGATAGAAATGTTAAGAGCCTGCTAGGCTTACCAAACAGCATGCACTTAAAGGTTTTTTCACCTTATGCATTAAGGTGAAAAAACTTCTGACACTGACCGGCCCCCCTGAGCCCGTTCGTTCCCTCGGTGGAGACACGCTCACCTTCTCTGCCCGGTGTTCTCAGCACTTGACTCGATAGATTGATAGCAGCGTAGCCATTGGCTCCCACTGCTGTCAATCAAATCCAATGACGCGGGCGCCAGGGGCGGGGCCGAGTCCGTCATTCTGTGTCTATGCACACAAATGCTGGACTCGGGAGCACGCCCGCAAGGTAACCCCCAGGGAGAGCCTTTCTCCCAGGGGTTTACCGATGCGAGGAGGAGCTGCGAGCGCTGTCGGGGGACCCCAGAAGACGAGGTTTGGGGGCCACACTGTGCAAAACGAACTGCACAGTGGAGGTAAGTATGATATGTTTGTTATTTAACAAAAAAAAACGAAGGTTTACAATCACTTTAAATCTAATCCAACTCAGTCCAGAAGTACATGCAGTACAACAACAGGCTCCTGAGATGACTGCTCATGAGGACTTATTTCAAACTTATTTCAAACATCCAGTCATGTATCACATGCGCTTAAATGAAATGGTAAAGCCTACTGTATGTGCCCCTCGAAAGATCCCACTGGCTATAAAAGACAAAGTCTTGCAAGAGTTGGAAAGGATGAATTGACTGGGCATCATTGCACCAGTGCAGGAGGCTACCCCCTGGGTGTCTGCCATGGCAGCAGTAGTCAAGAAAGATGGCACTGTCTGCATCTGCATATGCATTGATCCTGTGCACCTCAATAAGGCTCTCTTGAGGCCTTATCACCCATTAAAAACTGTAGAGCAAGTGATCGCTGACATGCCAAAGGCAAAGGTCTTCAGCATTCTAGATGCAAAATGTGGATTCTGGCAAATCCCTCTGGATGAGGAATCATCATTACTCACAACATTTATGACCCCATATGGGAGATACAAATGCTTACAGATGCCATATGGAATTTCAACTGGAAGTGAAGTCTTTCAGAGATGTATGGAACAGCTCTTTGCTGGACAGCCATGTGAAATAGTCGTGGATGATATCTTGATTTGGGGATCCTCCACTGAGGAACATGACAAATGACTTAAATGCGTACTAGACCATGTCAGAGCCATCAATATGCAGCTCAACCCTACCAAATGTCACTTCAGGGTCTAAGAGGTACCATATGTTGGGCACCTTCTCACGGATAAAGGTGTCAAGCCTGACCCAGAAAAAAACAAAGCTATTCATCAAATGCCTGCTCCAGAGGACAAAGATAGATTGCAAAGGTTTCTTGGCATGACCACTTTTCTCTCAAAGTTCATTTATCACTACAGTGAGATAACATCTCCAATCTGTCAGCTTCTACGCCAAGATGCCGACTGGTGTTCGACTGAACAACCTGCTGTTGCTGGGGATACATTGAATGCACAATTAACTAGTCCACCTTTCCTACAGTATTTTGATGTGCATAAGCCAGTGGTATTGTCTGCTGATGCTTCCCAGCATGGTCTTGGCGCAGTCTCTCTTCAAGATGGGAGGCCTGTGGCCTTTGCATCAAGAGCCCTCACTGAGACTGAAGTATGTGTAGCGGGGGTGTTCCCCTTTTAGGGGATAAGACTACGATTCCCATAATTCCCCAGGCTCCCGGGAGGTTGGTTGTTTCCGCCCGAGAGGCTGATGGGGGAGGTGATATAAGGAAGGCAGGAAGCCCGCCTCTTCCTCTTCTGACGCGGGGACCACAGAGAGAGGAGACACCTGTGCGGACCGGGACTGCTGAAGGCCTGAAGCCTGGGCCTTGCAGCAGACTGAGAGAGACTCTGACACCTCACTGTCAGCCTGTGCAGAACGGAGACTTCCGCTTGGCAGCCATCAGACAGAACGGAGACCGGAACGCAGGGGTTGTGACAAACCCGGCCGGATGCAGCCAGTGGGGGCCTCAGACCCAAGGACGGTACCCGGAGTGGTGAGCGAGCGAAAGCTTAGTCTATGCTGTTGTTCTTTTACACTTTATGCCTATCAGACTGCCAAGGCTATTTACCTCAGAGAGCGGAGGATTGTTTCTTTCTTGTGGATTACAAATACACTACACTCTACAGATCCTGTGCCGGTGAAGAATACTGTGTTCCCTTAAGGACTGAGCTTTATTGATAGGGATCAGGCCTGGTCCATTAGGTAGTTACCATTAGATTATTGCACCTCAGGGGTGCCTAGCAAACGGTCGCTACACGTGGCGTTCCGTCCCCCATTGCGGTTCAGTTATACACCTATATTTGTAGTACATACTGCAGGGACCTGCAAATGTGTTGTAAGTCAAATGTTTAAATGCATGTTACTATTTTTCTCACTTCACCAGAAGTAAAGACAGTTATTATAGCTAGCAGTTGTCTGTGAGTTTGAGTCCAACACACTTAGAGCATAAGAGACATTTATATGTGCATATATATATATCTGCTTATTAACGGTGCCAGAGCGGGTAGAGCAAATTGCCGGGGGGTTGGTGGAGCTGTACTCAGGGACCCAATCCAAACTTGCGGCCCTCTTAACTGGGGGTATCGCTACATATGCTATGCACAAATTGAGAAGAAATTATTGGGACTAGTATTTGCCTGTGTAAAATGCCATGATTATATCTATGGCTGCCCTTTGACTGTGGAGACGGATCATCAGCCACTCATAACCATACTGAGAAAACCCCTACACACAGCATCTGCATGCATCCAGCGAATGATGCTAAATCTTCAACGCTACCACCTGAATGTAATCTATAAATGAGGCCATGAACTGTTTGTTGCAGATACACTTTCACATGCACACCTCCCCACTTCTGGAGCTATTGAGGATAATGAAGTGATGGCTCTGGATGGGGTGTTGTCATCCACAAGGATTTAGGAACTAAAGCAAGAAACACAGGCGGATGCCACCTGTCAGCGCCTCATGGACATCATTCTCAATGGGTGGCCTGGCTCCTTTAAGGAAATCCCACATGATATCCGACCATTCTACTCTATGAGGGATGAATTGACAGTGGAAGATGGATTAATCCTGCGTGGTCAGAGATATGTAATCCCTCACTCTCTCCAGAAATATTACTTGACACAGCTCCATCAAGGTCATAATAGCATTCATTCGACTAAGCGAAGGGCACATGAAACCATGTTTTGGCCCACTATATACACTGACATTGAAAGAAAAGTTTCCAGATGTGCCCCCTGCAATGCTCTACGACAGCACCAGATGAGAGAACCCTTAACTCTTTACCAAATACCTGACAGGTATATCACAGCAGCTAACATATTTGAGTGGTCAAACAAGGATTACCTGGTCTTGGCAGATTCTTACTCTGGCTGGTGGGAATTTGATGTCCTCCCAAACACTTCCAGTAACACAGTGATAAGGGCATTAAAGCAGATATTCTCAACACATGGAATTCGCTATCAATTGATGACTGGCAATGCAACATCACTTTCAAGTTGAGAATTCAAGAAATGCACTCACCAATGGGATTTTAAGCACATCACTAGCAGTCCCAATTACCCTAGATCCAATGGTCTTGCAGAGGGTAGTGTAAGGTCTGTCAAGCATCCCCTAGAAAAATGTGCACGTGATGGTTCTGGCGTTTATACAGCCCTACTCAACCTCCGCAACACACCTAAGGATGGGATTTACTATCACGACGAACCAGGACTCTGATTCACATGGTCCCATCCCAGCTCCTGCCAAGAGTTTAGACTGATGTTTAGGCTGCTTTATTTACACTCAGGCAAAAAGGAAAGATAAGACATGACAAATCGGCCAGATGCCTTTCTCCTCTGGAGCCTGGGCAGATGGTAAGGATGGAGACAATCGGTGGGTTTGACAAACTGTCCACGGTTCATGGAAAGGCCTGCCAACCAAACAGCTATGTTGTCCATTCTGATGGTAGGACATATGTAAGGAGCCACTGTCACCTCCTACAAGTACCTGAATCATACTGTACTGCCACTGCCCACCTGCCTATGATCACTTCAGGACCCCAAGCACATCTGCTGCTGTGTCAATTGAAACTTCCACCAACGGATTTAACACACAACCACAACAAAATTATGACGGTGACAGGCAAGAGGTTTCAGACTCGCAAGCCCCACAAGTCGTTACAGTGTGTAAAGCCAATCCAAAGTTCCAAGACATTATCACACACTGACTCTTCCCCAACATTTTGCATTTTATATTGTAGTTTGTTAATGTTCCTTACCATGCTGCATTCCTTGATGGTTCTATATTACAATTCATTTATATATGCATATATTTTCTTTAAAAGGGCAAAGATGTAGAATATGTATTTGTTTCAGATAAACATAGATGTGTCAGGACCTGGGGGTGGGAACAGGAAGTTATGAAGTGAAACTAAAAAAAAGGTTTATATGCTGTTTACTGCTGGCTGGAAATAAACAAGTTCTCTACAAGATTCATCTAACGATTCATCATTGCTTCTACAAAATCTACAACAGTCAGGAGTGGCCCATCCATCGTGGGCACTAGGGTTGCCACATCATCCCTTTAATCCATGCCCCCACACTCCCTATCCATGTGCCCGGCCCCTTTCAAGATGCCGTGTGCATGAATTCCTATGGCGGGGATGTGTTTTTTGAAGCACTGATTGGAGCCAGAGGCTCCAATAGGCTTCAAAATAGGGTGAGCTTGGTGCGTAAAGCATTGCTTCCGGAGCCCACCCAGGTGTGTTGCAACAGCGAATGAATCCTCCTCCCGGCCAATCTGGAAGCGGGTCTGAGAGTCGTCACCCGATTGGCTGAAAGTACAGGCGATTCTATTGGATGCCTAGGAAGGAGGAGAGAAGAGATTCACGGTGTCTCTATGAGAGGAAACCGCCCTTCATCCGCTGCCTGACCCACCACTAAGATGGGGTAAGTGCCAGGCATACAGCTGGTGGGGGGTGCCATTAAGTGTCGCTGGCCACCAGGGGGGTGCTGGAGAAGCCCATGCCGCTGGCCGGGGGGGGGTGCTGGATATGTCTGTGCCACTGGCTCCAGGGGGGGTTGGTTGATTGCCACCCCTCAGAAAAAAAACACGAGCCACCACCGACGACAGTGAATTATGTCACGGCTCTAAGGAATTACATCCCAATCCCAATGGCAGCCCTGTATATTACACAAAGGCACTGGAGCTTTGCGGTCACTTGCATAAATGGTAAATGAAGAAAAAATTTACTTTTACATTTTGAGTTCTGCCTTCTTGTATGCAGCACAAATGGGGGGGGGGGGGGGGGGTAGGGGTGATAGCATTTAAAAGGTAGGTGTTATAGTCCCTAAACTCCTACTTCTATTCCCAGGGTGAGAAATTTTTCTGCAGTAAATAACAGAAAAGGAAGATAAATGGAGGTATAGACTCCAGAGGGAAGGTTAGAATTTTGACCTGGTGCAAATCAGTATTAAGACCTCATCAGTAATATGAAATTCAGTTTTGGGCACCAGTTCACAAAAAGAATATCGCAGATTTGGAAAAACTGAACCTTAATTTACCCTATCTCTTACGAGGCATGTTAGGGGAATATGATCACCATCACTATGATGTACAGTGCAATACCCCATAATGACAACCTGAAATAAGTTTGTTTGAAATCTTTGCAAATTTATTAAAAATAAAAAACGAAAAAATCACATTCACATAAGTATTCACAGCCTTTGTCATGACACTCAAAATTGAGCTCAGGTGCATTCTGTTTCCACCGATCATCTTTGAAATGTTTCTACAACTTGATTGAAGTCCACCTGTGGTAAATTCAGTTGATTGGACATGATTTGGAAAGGCACACACCTGTCTATATAAGGTCCCACAGGTAACAGTGCATGTCAGAGCACAAACCAAGTCATGAAGTCCAAGTAATTGTTTGTAGATTTCTGAGACAGGATTGTATCGAGGCACAGATCTGGGAAAGGGTACAGAAAAATGTCTGCAACGTTGAAGATCCCAATGAGCACAGTGGCCTCCATCATCCGTAAATGGAAGAACTTTGGAACCATCAGGACTCTTCCTAGAGCGGGCCAAACTGAGTGATCGGGGGAGAAGGGCCTTAATCAGGGAGGTGACCAAGAACCCGATGGTCACTCTGACAGAGCTCCAGTGTTTCTCCGTGGAGAGAGGAGAAACTTCCAGAAGTACAACCATCTCTGCAGCACTCCACCAATCTGGTCTGTATGGTAGAGTGGCCAGACAGAAGCCACTCCTCAGTAAAAGGCACATGACAGCCTGCCTGGAGTTTGCCAAAAGGCACCTGAAGGACTTTCAGACCATGAGAAACAAAATTCTCTGGTCTAATGAAACAAAGATTTAACTCTTTGGCCTGAATAGCAAGCATCATGTCTGGAGGAAACCAGGCACCACTAATCACCTGGCCAATACCATCCCTACAGTGAAGCATGGTGGGGGCGGCATCTGTTTTTCAGCAGCAGGAACTGGGAGACTAGTCAGGATTGACAGAAGGATGAATGCAGCAATATACAGAGACATCCTTCATGAAAACCTGCTCCGGACCTCAGACTGGGGTGAAGGTTTATCTTCCAACAGGACAACGACCCTAAGCACACAGCCAAGATAACAAAGGGGTGGCTACGGGAAAACTCAGTGGTGACATTGTGGCGTTGGAGGGCTTCGTTCTAAGGTAAGTCTATCATAATGTGCTAGTATGCGATGCAAACTAGCACAATATGACATTGCCTTGCGGTTTACTACCACTTTAAATGTAGGTACAGGCCCCTAGAATCCTTTTCCCACAATTCCCTGGATTCCTGGACAAGATAGGTTTCTCTGCTCTTCTCCCTCCATAGCTAAGAGAGGCCATACACGATAAGGGAGCTAGGCAAGTGATTTACAGCCAAGTGAGAGGTCCATTACTGTCAAAAACATTGTGTGGGCAGTCGGGTTAAAATTAAATAAAGTGCAAGCACAATTGTTGGGAAGAGTATGGACGGGTTAGACCCTATGTCAAGTTTTTATTATTGTCTGTGGCTTTGCATGGCATTATCATTCTTCTATATGTATTGTTAAAGATGGGTTTTACTTCCTCTTTGTTTCCCTGCAAAGGTAAAGCATAATGAGCTACTATGCACCGCATAGTAGCCCATTATGTGTCACTTACCTGAAACCGAAGCCTGCGATATCCCTAATTTCCTCGCCTCCACGAAGAGTCCATCTTTCACCCTCTTCCTTCCGGAGCCGCGATAACGTCACTCCCGCCAGTCACGGTACGACCTCTTTTAGAAACGGAATGATCGTTTTAAAAGGTTTCTACAGTTTCTACAGTGCGCCTGCACCGTTGTCTACTGTGCATGCGCCATTGTCTACGCCATTGTCTACGCAGACATCGGTGTCCGTCTTTTTTGCAAATATCTCCTAAACCGTGGAGGTTTAGGATATATTTCGAGCACCTACAGGTAAGCCTTAATCTAGGCTTACTTGTAGGAAAAAGTGGTTGTAAAGGGTTTACAACCACTTTAACTATTGTTATCAGTGTTGCCAACCTAACAGATTGAAATTTCCTGACACGACACCCAAAATTTCCTGGCACAGCCAAGTTTTTACTGGCATTTCTAAAAGTTACAAATTTACAGTTTTAAGTACAAATTTCACTATTTAGGCTACAAACAAGTACAATATGTAATTAACAGGGTGATTTAAGCTAGATAATAAGGCAAAAAACATATTTCTTATTTTATTTTTGATGTAGTAAGTAGCTCAGGAACAGGACTCAGGAGGGCAAGAAATTAGAATGGGCACACACATGAAATTGAATCTCACAGTGATACTGACAGCAGCGTGCAGTACTACAGACTACCGACACGACACATCCCCTCCTGACTCCTAAGTCACAGCGACAGTCTCTCTCCAAGCCAGGTGGTCCTTCCAGTCCAAACAGCACTGATGGTCCCGCTCCTGGCCTGCCTTGCTCCCATTCCGCAGACCCACACACAAGGCTCTGGCCGCTCTGCTTGGCTCCCTTGCACCATGACATCACAGGACATGCTCAGGAACCGCCACCGCCAGAGCCACCCGAACACACTGTAGCAGGCACTCGTATGGTCTTGGCTGGCACAAGGCCGAGCCTCAGAGCCATATTTTTTACTGGCAACCTTTTCTTTTTACTGGCATTTACTGGCAGGAGAAAATTGCCTGTTTTTTTTACTGGCTGCCAGTAAAAATACTGACGGTTGGCAACACTGATTGTTATTGAGACATCAAGGAGGATAAAGAGGGAATTATCCCAAATGTTTGAGTTGTCATTAGAGAAACAGGAGAGGGAAAATCCCCCAATGTAGACACCTGTTCTTATTACACCTCTCAGTTGAGATTTATTTACTTTGAAGAGATGCCTTCACATTTTGTAGTAGTTGTGTCTTGAAAACAGGAAGTGAAAGAAAATCTCTCTAGCAGTACGCAGGCAGCAAAAACTACCCTGCTGGGGCTTTTAACCCTTCCTTACTGTAGCTATAATAAAAAAATATATGTTTGACTTAATGTACCCTAAATAAAATTGACAAAAATCAATATAATTTAATTTAAGGAATAAACTTGGTAAAGAAATGTGGTCATGAAACAAAAATGCTTCTACTTTTAAAAATACTGGAATTTACTAAGACTATCAAAATACTTCCCTAACTTCATTGTACATCCTAAACAAAGTTTAGTAGAGTACCCACATTACCAGCACTAAGTTGAGTCGCCTTTCAAAAAACTGTATTCTGTTTCATTCCTAATAATGATTACTACATGTACATTCTGTGGCAATAAAACCCCTGTTTAGTCTACTGTTGGACTATCATTGACTCTAATAATGTAGCTTTTTCTTGTAGCATTTAAAGCGGAGTTCCACTCTAAAGTGGAACTTCCGCTTATCGGATTCCTCCCCCCCACCGGTGCCACAATTGGCACCTTTCAGGGGGGAGGGGGGTGCAGATACCTGTATAATACAGGTATCTGCACCCACTTCCGGGACGCATTATCCGAGCTGCCCCGCCTCTATCCGAGAATGCCCCGTTGTGTCTTGGGAAACACAGTTCCCAGGACACAGCGGGGACCAATAGAGGCGCGCAGCGCGACTCGCGCATGCGCAGTAGGGAACTGGGCAGTGAAGACGTTGCGTCTTCACTTCCTGATTCCCTGACAGAGGATGGCGGCGGGGCAGCGAGAGACGAGCGATCGCTCGTCATCTTCTGCCGACACCGCTGGAACCTGGAACAGGTAAGTGTCCATTTATTAAAAGTCAGCAGCTGCAGTATTTGTAGCTGCTGACTTTTAATTTTTTTTTTTCAGGTGGCGCTCCGCTTTAAGTGCTAATGCTAACCATGATGTCATTGATGCATCATAAGGGGTGCTCCTGTTCCCCTGATGATGTCCTCTGCCAATAAAACTCATTAGGTGGGGCTTAATTGGTGACATCATCATGCGTGCTGACTGCCAGAGCTGCAGTACTTTCTTTCTGCTTGTGTTTACGAATTGCTTGTAATTAGCTGTGTTGTAAAATAAACATTTGTTTGTGGCAGTTTTACACTATGTTGGCCTGATCGGACCCAATACCTGGGTGCCTGGACCTATTAAAGAGGTGTTCGGCAACCCAACAAAAAAATTTAAAGTCAGCAGCTACAAATACTGTAGCTACTGACTTTTAATATTAGGACACTTACCTGACCAGGGTTCCCACAATGTCGGCACCCCAAATGATTTTTGGTTCGGCTGTCAGGTGCTGCCGCCAGCATTCCTGGTAAGGGAAACCGTCAGTGAAGCCTTTCGACTTCAAGCCGGTTCCCTACTGCGCAATGCGTGAAGTGCGCTGCATTTTCCAATTGGCCCAGCAGTGGAGGAAGGAGGAGAGGGGGGAACGTCCGAGGGACAGTGCCACGGCACCATCTCCAGAAGTGGGGAAGGGTACCTGTTAAAAACTAAAAGGTGACAAATGTGGCACCAGGGGGGGGGGGGGGGACAGATAAGCGGAAGTTGCACTTTTGGGTGGAACTCGGCTTTAAGCTGTATTGATCTCTTTTTATTTGAGAGATCGATATTTTCTGGTAAGAGGCTTTGGGGTGCTTAGTAAAAGGTACAGAAGGTGTAGCTTTATTCACAAGAAGGTGTATATTGATTCACTGGTGGATAGCTGGACATCTTTTTGGAGGAAGTTCAATTTTTTAATTTTATATCGCTTGGCACATTTATTTGAACACTCCTATGGTGTATGGTTTAATTTGTCAAACAGTGATTTGATTTGTTTTAATAATACAGTATGTGGATGCGCACTAATAATTATATAGACAGTATATGGATTGCTCATACCTAAGAATATTGGTTAAGGGTTTGCCACAGTCTAAAATGGTTGTAAAAGCTTAAAGTGATTGTAAAGTCTTGTGTTTTTTTTTTAAACATGTAATACTTACCTGCTCTGTGCAGTGGGTTTGCACAGAGCAGCCCTGATCCTCCTCTTCTCAGGTTCCATGCCAGCGCTCCTGGCTCCTCCCTCCTGTCGGGTGCCCCTACAGCAAGCAGCTTGCAATGGGGGCACCCAAGCAGACGCGCTCCTGATCAGTGGCTCTGTGTGTCTATTCACACATAGAGTCACGGCGTGGCCCCGCCCCCACTGTCTCCTGATTGTCTCTATGGCTGTGATTGAGAGCAGCGGTAGCCAAAGGTGGGTTCCAGGAGAGGCAAGGCTCTCGGGGACATTCGCTGGATTTAGAGGGAGCTTGGGTAAGCATTAGGGAGGTTGTTTATAGAATGCAGGAAGGTAACGAACCTTGTGCCTTTAAAACCACTTTAAGGTTTATGCATTGTCTCTTCTATGGTCAGCTACCCCCCCCCAGCCCCCCCAAAATACTTACCTGAGCCCTATCTTGATCCAGCACTTGCCCAGGACCAGCAGCGCTGCTCTCTCTCTCTTCACTGGACATGGAGGCATCAGCGGGAGCCATTGGCTCCTGTTGCTGTCAATCAAATCCTGTGAGGAGGGACTTAGAAAATCTGTATATGTCAATAGACGCACAAAGCCTGGCTCGGGATAAAGCCCATATGTCTGCCCTCTTAGGAAGTGCTTTGCTGGGGGGCAGACACAGAAAAAAAAGAGCAGGCAGTGCCGGCGGGGGACCCTCAAAGAAGAGGTTTAGGGCCACTCAAAATGATTGCACACAGCAGGTAAGTATAACATAAAGTTAAAGTTAAAAAAGATATTAACTTTACAATCACTTTAAATCAGTCATTGTGGTGGTGCAGATGAAACTGGGTTTCCATGAACCACACAATATTTTTCTAGCCATGCTGATGTTTCTTGGCCCACTACAAAGCAGATAGTTTCCATAGTTTACAATAAATAGTGGAAGTAGTCTATATGGTTGTCTACTGTTATTGTCTATATAGCCAGTAGTGAGACATATTTAGGGGAATTTAATATAGCAGTAACGCACATTTCTGGCAGTATGGCCCCCTTTAATATGGTCTTCACCTAATTCATGAAAGCCTTGCACCAGATTCCTTCCAAGTACCGACACGTGCACCACATTCAGCTAGTTCGTACTACCGCCACTTTTAGAATCTGTCACAATGGCTGCAATAGACTCTAAAAGGATTACCACAAGTATGCAGATAAGCAAACCTAAGGTAACTAAGACCAGCTCAAAGTTGGCCTACAGGTGGTGGTGGTGGGAGGGGAAGGATTTGTGTGTTCACTTTTAAGTACATAATGGGGTTTATTTACTAAAGCTGGAAAGTGCAAAATCAGGCTCACTTCTGCATAGAAACCAATGAGCTTCCAGGTTTTATTACCAAAGCTTAATTGAACAAGCTGGGGTTAGAAGCTCATTGGTTTCTATGCAGAAGGAGCCTGATTTTGCACTTTGCAGCTTTAGTAAATAAGCCCCATTGTGTACTTAAAAGTGGGGTATGCCTGGATTATATTTGACCATGTGTTTTACCATAACTTCATTGGTTGCTAAGACAAAGGCTGCCCACAATCTAGCAACTGAGCTCACAGTGGGTGGAGCCTGATGGAAAACTCACAGCAGTGACAATATACAGTATATGCATAATTTCTCAAATTATCATCAAAACAGGAAATCATTTGGGCGTATGAAAATCTTCAGTCCGGAATCTTATCTTATGTAGTTATCTACCTTTCTGATAACTGCAAAAATACAATATATACAGGTGTATATACAGGTGTGTGTGTATGTATATATATATATATATATATATATATATATACACAGTTGTGCTCATAAGTTTACATATCCTGGCACAGTTTATGATTTCTTGGCCATTTTTCAGAGAATATGAGTGATAACACAAAAACTTTTCTTTCACTCATGGTTAGTGTTTGGCTGAAGCCATTTATTATCAATCAACTGTGTTTACTCTTTTTAACCCCCCTGGCGGTAATCCCGAGTCTGGCTCGGGGTGGAACTTTAGTACCATAAGCGGTAATCCCGAGCCAGACTTGGGCTCGCATTGCAGGATACAGGGAGACTTACTTACCTTGTCCCCTGGATCCTGCGATGTCTCCCTGCTGTGTGAGCGAGCTCCTCCGCTCGATTCACACAGTGCCGAGTGCCGCTGATCTCCGTTCTCTGCGACGTTACGACGCACGGGAGCGGAGATCGGCGCCAAATTTAAAAAAGTAAAAACACACAAAACACATACAGTACTGTATAAAAAAATTACACATCCCCTTTGTCCCTAGTGGTCTGCCAGTGCCCTGCATGTCGTTTTATATAATAAATATTTTTTTTTCTGCCTGGAAACTGGAGATTGTCCATAGCAACCAAAAAGTGTCCCTTTATGTCAAAAGTGGTTTTAGACCAGCTAGAAAACAGCGATAATAAATTAGAATCACAATTCATCATCAAACACTAAATTTAATGACAGCGACAATTCTGCAACTGAGCAAATTTCTGTGTTTTTGATCTGATTACATTATTGAATAATTTTTATAGTTATTTATTATATTATAATTTATGATTTTGTGTTTCAAACTTTATCATACCCGGGATGTCTACTAGACTCTGGTTTGGACAGATTTAAGTGAGTTATTCATAAGAATTGCATGCCTACAATATAAAACGCCAAATTTCCATGCAAAATAATTGTACCACTTTTGGTACAAAATTCCAGACATAATCATACCGCCAGGGAGGTTAAATCATAATCACAACAGAAACTACCCAAATGACCCTGATCAAAAGTTTACATACCCCAGTTCTTAATACCGTGTATTGCCCCCTTTAACATCAATGACAGCTTGAAGTCTTTTGTGGTATTTGTGGATGAGGCTCTTAATCTTCTCAGATGGTAAAGCTGCCCATTCCTCTTGGCAAAAAGCCTCTAGTTCCTGTAAATTCTTGGGCTGTCTTGCATGAACTGCACGTTTGTGATCTCCCCATAGTGGCTCAATGATATTTAGATCATGAGACTGAGATGGCCACTCCAGAACCTTCCCTTTATTCTGCTATAGCCAATGACAGGTCGACTTGGCCTTGTGTTTTGGATCATTGTCATGTTGGAATGTCCAAGTACGTCCAATGCACAGCTTCCTGGCTGATGAATGCAAATGTTCCTCCAGTATTTTTGGATAACATACTGCATTCATCTTGCCAACAATTTTGACCAAATTTCTTGTGCCTATGTAGCTCACACATCCCCAAAACATCAGCGTTCCACCTCCGTGTTTCACAGTAGGAATGGTGTACCTTTCATCATAGGCCTTATTGACTCCTCTCCAAATGAAGCGTTTATGGTTGTGGCCAAAAAGCTAAATTTTGTTCTCATCACTCCAAATGACTTTGTGCCAGAAGGTTTGAGGCTTGTCTCTGTGCTGTTTGGCATATTGTAAGCAGGATACTTTGTGGCATTTGCATAGTAATGGCTTTATTTGGCTACTCGACCATGCAGCCCATCTTTCTTCAAGTGCCTCCTTATTGTGCATCTTTAAACAACCACACCACATGTTTTCAGAGAGTCCTGTATTTTTGTTTGTGGGTTTTTCTTTGCATCCCAAACAATTTACATGGCTGAAATTTTAGTTGGTCTACCTGGTCGTGGCTTCAGCCAAACACTAACCATGAGTGAAAGAAAAGTTTTTGTGTTATCATTCATATTCTCTGAAAAATGGCCAAGAAATCATAAATTTTGCCAGGGTATGTAAATTTATGAGCACAACTGTATTTATATATATATATATATATATATATATATATATATATATATATATATATAATCTTCTACTATATATACAATGTACGGTATATTTTGCATGCCATTAGTTTTCTGGGTTTTATTAAATCTGTATCTGCGACTATCTATATCTATAACTGAAAAAATCGCATAGAGATTGAAAGCCCAAATCCAGCTAAAGCATTTTTGTAGTTTTATAGCATAAATAGAGCAGGAAGGGATATAACCCCTGTCATGTTTTAACTGAGGTCTCTTTGGGGAGATTCATCCTCACTTCCTGTTGGTATATGAAAAATAGCCTATGGGGTCATGGTCAGTATTCAACATTTTAGAGCTTTTATCTATCTGAAATCAAAAAAATTATAAAAAAATTTTGGCTGGGGGTTTTATGCCATGTTTGAAAAAAATTGGGTCCAAGATGGAGTATCACGCATTGGGGTTGATTTACTAAAGCCAAAATAGACTGTGCACTTTGCATGTGCAGTTGCACACTGCAAGTACAGTTACTCCAGAGCTTATTAAGACCCCTTTCACACTGAAGGCGTTATGAAGGCATTTTAGTGCTAAAAATAACGCCTGTAAGGTGCCTGAAAAACACCTCCCATGCCTCCACAGTGTGAAAGATCGAATGCTTTCACACTAGGGTGGTGCGCTTGCAGGACGTTAGAAAAAGTCCTGCAAGCAGCATCTTTGTATACACTGCTCCCCCCCTGTGTATCCTGCCCAGCACCCTGCAGGCAGTGCACGGTCGCGGGGCGCACCCCAAACCGGTCCCTGTAAATTATAGTATAGGATGGTATAGTGGCAGGTTAGGGTAGGATAAGGTGGTATAGTGGTAGGCTAGGGTGGTGTAGTGGCAGGTTAGGGTAGTATAGGGTGGTATAGGGCAGGTTAGGGTGGTATAGGGCAGGTTGGGGTGGTATAGGGCAGGTTAGGGTGATATAGGGTAGTTTGGGTTTGTATAGGGCAGGTTAGGGTGGTATAGGGCAGGTTAGGGTGATATAGGGCAGATTAGGGTGGTATAGGGCAGGTTATGGTGGTATAGGGTAGGTTGGGGTGGTATAGGACAGGTTGGGGTGGTATAGGGCAGGTTATTGAGGTATAGGGCAGTTTGAGGTGGTATAGGGCAGTTAGGGTGGTATAGGGCAGTTAGGGTGGTATAGGGCAGGTTGGGGTGGTATAGGGCAGGTTAGGGATCTATGCAGTGACAGTTTGCAGTACCTTATAACATAGCTGCTGGTGAAGACACTCGAGGCTGCTGCGTCCTCACCTCTTTCTCCTTCTTCAGCCGCGGGATCAGCTAGAGTAAAGAAGTCTGTGGGAATGAGTGGATGAGGCAGCCACACCCCCAGCTCCAGCCCCCACCAACCCTGGCTGAAGGAGATATTGGAGATCCCCGAGGGTTAGCTTCACTGATTGGGGAGTGTTACAGGCAGAATCCCTCGCACCGCTCCACTGCACCTCTGCAAGTGCAAGCAATATAGTGCACTGTGTAGCGGCGGCCCCATATGCGTTATCCAGGAGGTGATAGTGGGTGGCGAGATTGATTTTCAGCTCATTAGAATAAGTTTCCTGGCCTGAAATAATGCCCTAGAGAATGCAATCCCTAGCAGTTCCTCAGGGATCATGTCCTCCAGAACCCCAGCATATTGGGTCTAAAGGTACCATCGTTTGGAACTCCCGGTTGAGTGTCCCAACCACCTCGCTCCAATAGTGGTGGAGCTTCGAGCAGCGCCATAGGAGATGTATGAGATTCCCATTGTGTTGTCAGCACCAATAACACAGAGGATCCACCAGTCTGCCCATTTTATGGAGTTTTGTCGGGGTGTAGTGCACTCTCTGTATAATATAGAGTTGGGAAACTTTTTGTGCCACATTCAGAGAACAGGTAGATATGGACTGCAGGGCCTCCTCCCAATGATCTCCCATAATTTGCCCCAGGTCTCTCTCCCATAAAGACACTGCCATACTGGGGGCCGATTTAGACCAGTTTATGGTCAGGCCAGAAAAGTGGCCAAACTCCGATTTTATGGACATGACACCCGTTATGAGTGGTTGGTGTCTCCCAAGAAGAGCATCGTGTCATTTGCAAACAACATGATTTTTTCGTGCAGAGCACCATACTGGAACCCACAAACCAAGGTGATGGTCCTCACCAAGGCTGCTAATGGTTCTATAGCAATTGCAAAGAGCAGGGGAGACAGTGGGCAGCCCTGTCGTGTTGACCTGCCCAGAGCAAAAGCAGGCGACATCCTGTCCGCCACCCTAATAATCGCCTGTGGGGAAGCATATAGCAACTTGACCCATCCAATAAACCGGTCCCCGAAGCCAAACTTGGATAGCACTGCCCACAGATACCGCCAGCTGACACTGTCAAACACCTTGCTGGCGTTGAGAGCAAGAAGAGCCCTGTGACCCCCATTATCTGCCCGCAGTTGCATGTTAAGGAAGAGTCTCCTAAGGTTGGTAGCCATGGACTTTTGCGGCATAAAGCCAGCCTGATCAGGATGGACAATGGAGGCCACTATCCCGTTAACCTGACCTTAGCAAGGATTTTTACATCGCTCTGAAACAGTGAAATAGGTCTATAGGAACCAGGGTCAACTGGATCCTTCCCAGGCTTAAGCAGCAAAATCACATTTGCTCTGGCCATAGAGGCAGGAAGTCTACCCTCCTCGAGAGATGCATTGAATACCTCCAACAACTTTGGCAGCAATTGTTCGCCAAATTGAGTGTACACTTCCATAGGGAGGCCGTCCTCCCCGGGCGCTTTGCAGGTGGGGAAAGAGCAGGTTGCCACCTGTAGTTCTTCTAGTGTTAACAGGACGTCTAGTTGTTGTTCAGCCTTAGCAGATAAAGAGGGTAAGTCAATAGTGGACATATAACTAGCTAGGTCCCCATCCGAGTAGGCCTCCCTCAACCCATATAGGTCTACATAGGAGGCCAGCTCAGATATAATGTCCTCAGGAGAATTAACCACCCTGCCACTGGAGGCACGGATGGAACCTATGGCTGGGGACAGTTGTTGGGATCAAGCAATTTTGGCAAGTAGGCGGCCCATCTTCTCCCCCTCCTCATAAAATGCAAGCTTTGTAAAAAAATTGTTTACGTCCTGCAGTGGAGGATCGCAGGCGGTCCAATGAATCTTGGACCGACATCCATGCCTCTCTTGCAGAATCAGTTGGGTCAGTCACATAGGTCAATTCCAGCTGCCTCACCTGGTCCCCTACCTGCTCCAGCAGAGCAGAGGAGTTCTGTTTAACAATTTCTATTTCTGTGATAAATACACCCCTAAGGTATGCTTTGAAGGTCTCCCATTTCTGCAAAGTGTTGGTGTACTGACGGTGCGACAGGAAGAAGTCTCCAATCTGGGAGGCTATCCATCCCAGTGAAGTAAATAGTTTGAGCCAAAAGGCATTAAGCTTTCAGTGGGCCCAGTATAAAGAATTGGGAGGCTGGGTGATCAGCCATAAAGCTAAGGGGGAATGATCAGATACTCCCCGTGGGAAATATTCTACCTTGGAGGTGTAATTGACCATGTTCGGGGGGGCCCACGCATAAGTCAATATGTGACAAAGAACCATGGGTTTTGGAGAAACATGAAAATTGTTTGTTGTCTGGGTTGCGAATTGGCCATAGGTCAGTCCATCCCACCTCAGCCAGCAAGCGAATAAGAGCAGTACCCCGGCCTCCCTTAGGGGTTGACATGGAGGGGGTGTCTATCAAATCTGGGATCTAAATAGCAGTTAAAGTCCCCCATGATCAATACTGAAGTGTCAGGTTTGTTCGCCAGGTAAGACAGCAGCAACTGCAGCACCTCCCGGGAAAACGGGGGGTATATATACAAAAGCTAGAATTAAGGTAATTGTATACAGCTTACAATACAGAAAAACAAATCTGCCTGAGGCATCAATGAGAGAATTCAGCTGGAGTGGAGTGATAAGCTTTCCCCACCCAGGCATACTTTAAGAATCCAACAGTATCCCCCTGAAGGTGGGTCTCCTGTAAGCCAATAATGGCGGGATGGAATTTGCGTATACAAGTGGAAATCATGGTTCTCTTCAATGGGTCATTCACCCCCTGGACATTCAATGATACTATAGGTGTAGAACTTAAGACATGTCAGACATACACATATATATTTATGGGAGTGTCCCTCGGGCAGAGGCAGTTTTCTGGTAAAGCAACAGCATCTGGAATATGGACAGTCCGGAGCATTCAGTGGAAAGTGCAACGAACATATTGTATTGCTTGAGTGGCACACCCATTTATTGCCAACTGGGAGCGGAACTGGGGCTTCTCAAACAGTGTGGGGCTCAATCAGCAATAGCACTCCTCGTGCCAAGAAAGAAAAAAAAAGTGTATTTTCAATCTTTTAAATCATCTACAGAGTCAGCGAATCTATGTACAGTGTGCAATATTTCACTAAGTGTGGGCTAGGGGCTTTACTCCGATGGCATATCAAACAGGTCAGGCATGAGATCAGGTACAGACTCCATGGGTGCAGTGTCATCAAGCCTGTCTGCATTCTCCCTGTCTGCAAGCTCCAGGGAGAGAGCAGTGTGCTGAGCTTTAGCCTAAGAGGATTCAGCAGGACCTGCTAGCTTTAGGCATAGTAACATGTCCCTGGGTTGTTCGTTGGGCTTAGGGGGTTTGGTGGACTTACCCCCCTGCTCTGTTTTCTTTTCTGTGAATCGTGGTGTCCTCTGAGGCTGAGACTGCCAGGTGCCATCTTGGAATTCCTGAGGGGCCGCAGCCGTGGTGTCTCCTCGGTTCCCTCGGGTCATCATGCTTATTTATTTGCTAGCCACCAAGTCCTGTAGTGTCAGGGGATCAGCGGGCACCGGTATCAGCCAAATCCAGGTGGTTAGAGAGGCGAGGGAAGGATTATTACCAGGATCAGCAGTGGGAGCTCTGCGGAACAGGTCTGTTCACATGCCTCATCTGGCCATGCCCCCCACTTAAAGGCAGAATTTTTTCTAATTGAAAATGACAAACATGTTATACTTACCTGCTCTGTGCAGTGTTTTTTCACAGAGCAGCCCAAAACCTCCCCATTAAGGGTCCCCTGCTGGTGTGCCAGGCCTCTTCCTCCTGCCAAGTGCCCCTAAAGCAAACAGCTTGCTATGGGGGTACCCAAGCAGGCTCACTCCTGAGCCGCTGCTCTGTGGATCCATTCATACACAGCCACGGCTCAGCTCTGTCCCCATTCTCTCCTTATTGGCTAACTCCCTCTCAGCCATTGAGGAGGGAGACACCTGGGACAGCCAAGGCTCTCATGCACATTGATGGATTGAGATGGGGTCCAGATAGGAATTGGAGGGGGCTGGGGGCTGCTGGTGCACACAGAAGTTTTTTTTACCTACATGCAAAGAATTTGTCTTTGCAACCACTTTAAAAGACAAATTATTAAAAATAAAATGTGTATGCAGCCCAATTAAAAGATCTGATATTCAACCAGCTGCTGGGCCATGGGCGTCCGTAGGTAGAGGCAAGGGGGGTCAAGTGCCCCCCCTGGAATCAAGGATCGGATCGCCACATTTAGCACAGTGGCATCGCTATAGGGGTGCAGGCAGCCAGCGGGGTGACACCATTAAGGTGCTTTTTAAGCCCCCCCATCAGTGTAGTGTGACTGCTGGCTCTTTTCCCTGCTCAGTCCAGCAGAGAACTCGGCGGCGCTGTGTCAGGAGAAAAGTGAGCTGCGGGCTGTCAGTGGTTTCCCCTGCTCGCCCCCCCCCCCTTCTGCTGCCAGGGAGAGGAGACGGCGGCTCTCACCAGCTTCCCCGCCCAGCTTCCTTCCCCATTGGCCATAACTGAGGGCCAATCAAAGGAGACTAGGAGAGGAGAGCATCATGGGACATGTAGTCCCGAATATTGGTGGCCCCATTTTCCACAGGAAGGAGGCAACAGCTCGATCAGAGAGATTGAGAGACTGCAGCCTGGAAAAAAGCTGAGGGAGTAAGTGCTACAGGCTAAAGAAAGAGGCGTGTGCTGGGCGGAAGCCAGAGAGAGAGCCACGCTGCCCAGTGTCACCAGCAAGAGAGCCACGCTGCCCAGCGCCACCAGAGAGAGAGCCACGCTACCCAGCGCCACCAGAGAGAGAGCCACGCTACCCAGCGCCACCAGAGAGAGAGCCACGCTTCCCAGCGCCACCAGAGAGCCACGCTTCCCAGCGCCACCAGAGAGCCACGCTTCCCAGCGCCACCAGAGAGCCATGCTACCCAGCGCCACCAGAGAGAGCCACGCTGCCCAGAGCCACCAGAGAGAGAAAGACTGAGCCACTGCCAGGGTACAGACATGCTACACTACTGACCAGAATCGCCCCCCCGGGAAACCTAGAGTGAGTAATCGTCCAGCCGGAGGGATCACTGCTGTAGTTTTGCTGGGTCTGGTAAGACGGTGTGTTGGCCATTATCCATTACTTATCCTAGGGACTGTACTACGCCTGCTGTCTCTGTCCATGACAATGTGATAATGACATTGTCAAAAAGTGGGGGCACATGGGTGACCCTAAAATGATGCCCCGCCCTGAAAAAAGTTCTGTGGACGCCCATGTGCTGGGCATGTAAGGTTGGTACAGAATAAGGAACGTACTGCATGGTGTACAGAATGAGGCAGTGTAGAATATATCATGTACAAAAGGGTGTGTAGAATGAGGTGGTGTGGAATAGAGAACATATAGTATACCATGTATAATGAGACAATGTGGAGAAGGGAAAGTGCAAGCATGGTATACTGTAAGTGTCGGATTGGAATAGGGAACATACAGAATGATATATTGAATGAGGTGGTGCAGGACTGGGAACGTATAGCATGGCAAATTGAATGAGGAGGTGAGGAAACGTAAATGTACAGCATGGTATAAAAAATTATGTTGTGCAGAATAGAAACCACAAGCATGGCATACGAAATGAGGTAGTGTAGAGTTGGGAAATTAGGAACTTACAGCATGGTATATGGAATGAGGCAGCATGTAATAGGAAATGAGTCATGTTATGCGTTTGCGTCAGGAATTGGCTGAATGACTACGGTAATTATATTGAGTAATTTTTTGACCAGTCAGAATCTTTAGGGAAAACACAAATCAATCATTCTAAATACAGACTAAATATGGAATTAAATTAATATTTATTCATTAGACATGTATTTGCAATAAATAGTTAGATTGGTGGATCGACATAGACAATAATCTTACATAAAAATAACAAAATTGTATGCAACACTTGCTAATATGTATAATGCTACATATGTGAATAAAACAAAAGGATTAACTTCTCCCTGGGGACAAAATAACCATCTATATATAACTAACTATCAGACAATAGTCTGCGTTTTTTGAAGCCCAACAGTTACTCCACTGCAGAAGGAGTGAGTGTTAAACTACGTCAAAATAATTGGTACGCTACTCTAGCGAAAAAAAAACAACAGAAAAATTATTAAAATTGGAAAAATACAATTAAAGAAAAATCTAAACGGTTATAATACTGGGGAAAGAACAATCTAAGTATCACAAGTAGACAGGGCTTTTTTTCAGCTGGAACTTGGTGGAACTCAGTTCCGCCACCTCTGGCTCGGGCCCTCTCCTCCCTGCTTACCACGATCACTTGTAAACACAGAAGCCTGGTTTCTGTGTTTACGTAACAGCTTGTCTCCCAGAGATCTGATTTCATGAGTAGCCCCCACTGAATGCAGGATGGGGTCAAGGGAGATTCAGGTGCCCGGGGTGCAGTGCAGGTGCCGACACCCCCACTAAATGATCTCTGTGCAAGTGAGAGATGTGGAGCCAACTACAGTGTGTGGGGTGGTACTAAAGCCGACTGGATGCTTCAGCCTAATAAAGAAACAAAAGTAAGTGGTGGAAGATGGTGGAGCTTTTAAGGAGGTGGGCAGAAGATGGGGGGCAGAGAAGTGGGGGGTATTGCATGCAGAGGTCAGAGCTGAAAAGCTAGAAAAGCTGGAAAAGTTAGATGTGGATGGGGGATACAGAGGTAAGCAACTGTGGAGGAAGGCTAAACTCTGCACTCTGTATGCAGCACACCCCCAAACACTGCACTCTGTTTGTAACCCCCCTCCCGAACTCTGCACTCTGTATGTAATGCACTCCTTTAAGACCCTCCCACTGTTAGTGACATTTGACCACACCCACTATTTGATGCGGTTTGGAGAGTGTGGGGGGAGGGGGTCTTTTGAGGGGGTTGTGTTATGCCCCATACACACGGTCGGATTTCCGACGGAAAATGTCCTATCGGACAAAGTTGTCGGAAATTCCGTGTGTAGGCTCCATCGGACTTTTTCCTGAGAAAAAAAGCCCTGCAAGTAGGTATATCAAAATAAGCAATGAATCATGAAAAGATCAATTTATTATAATTACCCTTCAAGTGTTTGGATGGATGGATGTGTGTATGGATGAAGAGTCCTGAGGGTGTCTGGAGTGTGTTTCAAATGTGTAGTGTCATGTGAAGTGTGTCCCTATGAATTCCTATCCACGTCCTATAGAGGGGGGCATTTTCAGCACAAAAAAAATGTGCTGAAAAACTCGGCTTATACTCAAGTATATACAGTAACTACACAAGTCCATCTAAATATACATAGTGCCTTCATATTCCACCTTTGTCTAAACATCGATCAGGGGTTATCTTTACACTCTATTAGGACATTGGGGGTCATTTACTAAAGGCAAATTCACTTTGCACTACAATGGCAAGTGCACTCACAGAACTTCTGAGCTCTGCATTAGATGATGTCATCAGTCAGATCCCAGCAAAGGAGATGAATAATGTAACCTTCTGCCTCGGCATGGTTTACATGTGACAGCAGCAATTAACTAGGCTGTCTGTGCTGACCTGAGGTTTGAATGGGGCACAGCTTAACCACTTCCGGACCGCCGCACGCCGATATACGTCCTTACTTTGAAGGGGGATATTGTTGTTATGGCAGCAGCTAGCTGCCATAACCCCGGTATCCTCTTTTTCAGCCGGCAGTCCAGTTTCCGATAAGAGTGGTCTCTGCGGCGGATTCGCCGCAAGATCACTTTTATCGGCGGGGGAAAGGGGCCCCCGCCGCGCTACTATGCCGTCCGCCGCTTACTGGAGCCGCTGGTGGAGGCAATCGGATCTTTACCCTTGCTGGTCATGAAGACGAGTGAGGGAAAGATGGCCCCCACCTGTCTCCATAACAATGCAGGGAGGAAGCAACGTCAAAACGTCACTTCCGTCCATAGCTCTTAACCACTTTACGACCAGCGCATGACTATGTACGTCCCTTTTTTGAAGAGGGATATCTCGGTAATGGCAGCAGCTGCTGCCACAACCAAGATATCCATATCTTCAGGCGCCGGTCATAATTCCGATAATGGTGGTCTTCGCAGCAGATTCGCCGCAAGATCACCGTTATCAGCGGCGGAAGAGGTGCCCCCACCTCACTTCAAAGCCCTCAGATGTGCTCCCTCCTGAGAGAGCCTCATAACTTCCATTAGCTCTACAGAGATGAACAGGAAAAGATAGCTTGATCGTTTTGAGTCTGAGGGTTCGGTATCCTGAGTGACCAGTAGTTGCCTTTTGGAGCCCTTGGCCGGGATTAAGCCACAAGCTCTTGAGACCTCTGTAACAGGAGGTCTCACATTCTGGTAAGGGTCAGTGTGTTCATCGGTGGAGGTGTTACCCCTTTTCTTACCAGACCACTATTTTCCCTTTGGTGTTATCGGATTGATGTCACGTTGAACCAATTTTTTGAGTTGTTTTTTTATGTTGAATCAGCAATTGATTTGGGAATTAAGGATCAATACTATGAACGTTTACATCATGGACAATTATTTTGAATTGACACTTTCAATTTAGTTTCTTTTCATCACTGTTTTCATCGCATGTTTTATTATTTAGGTTCACTACCTAACATGTATTAAGACATAACTGGCACCTTTGTTATGCTTTAGTCGCCAATTTTTTCCGCAGCGCAGTCGTTTGTTCTATTTTGGATCTTTACCCTTGCTGGTCATGAAGACGAGTGAGGGAAAGATGGCCCCCACCTGTCTCCATAACAATGCAGGGCGGAAGCAACGTCAAAACGTCACTTCCGGCCATAGCTCTTAACCACTTTACAACCAGCGCATGACTATGTACGTCCCTTTTTTGAAGAGGGATATCTCGGTAATGGCAGCAGCTGCTGTCACAACCAAGATATCCATATCTTCAGGTGCCGGTCATAATTCCGATAATTGTGGTCTTCGCAGCAGATTCGCCGCAAGATCACCGTTATCAGTGGCGGAAGAGGTGCCCCCCACCCCTCCCGCCGTTCTCCTGCGCCTTCCGCCGCTTACCGGAGCGGTCGTTAGCGGCGGAGGCGATTGGGTCCTCTTCCTAGCTGGGTATGGAGACGAGTGAGGTACCATACTATAGCAGGGCGGAAGCGACGTCAAAGCGTCACTTCCGCCCATACATCTTAAAGGCACATTTTTTCAATGTCATTTTTTTAAATTACATTTTTATTTTTTATTTTTTTGCATTTAAGTCCAAATATGAGATCTGAGGACTTTTTGACCCCAGATCTCATATTTAAGAGGACCTGTCATGCTTTTTTTCTATTATAAGGGATGTTTACATTCCTTGTAATAGGAATAAAAGTGAGACAATTTTTTTTTTTTTTTTAAAAACAGTTTAAAAATAAATAAATAAAATCAAGAAAAATAAATAAGAAAAAAAATATGTTTTTTAAAGCGCCCCCTCCCGACGAGCTTGCGTGCAGAAGCGAACGCATACGTGAGTAGTGCCTGCATATGAAAACGGTGGTCAAACCACACATGTGATGTATCGCCGCGACCGTTAGAACGAGAGCAATAATTATAGCCGTAGACCTCCTCTGTAACGCAAAACATGCAACCTGTAGAATTTTTTAAACGTCGCCTATGGAGATTTTTGAGGGTAAGCGGGCGTAACATTATCTTTCACGATATATAAAAAATTGGACTAACTTTACTGTTGTCTTATTTTTTTATTCAAAAAAGTGAATTTTTTCCAAAAAAAGTGCGCTTGTAAGACCGCTACGCAAATACGGTTTTAAAAAAAAGTATTGCAACGACTGCCATTTTATTCTCTAGGGTGTTAGAAAAAAAACAATATATAATGTTTGGGGGTTCTAAGTAATTTTCTAGCAAAAAAAACTGTTTTAAACATGTAAACACCTAAAATCCAAAACGAGGCTGGTCTTAAAGTGGTTAAAGGGACATTTTTTTTTTCTGACTACACAATGTGAAGCCCTGAACCCATGTCGGTTCAGGCTGCTGGTGATTGTATAATGGTGATACTGTAATATAGTATTATCCTATGCTATGTAAAAACAAAAGGCAAAATAGGATCCTACCCAGTATAAAAGTGGAGCTCAACTGTATTTAAGCACCACAAACCAAAAAAGCTATTTAATTTAATACATTTTTTCAATTCAAGGCAAATTTACTCATTCATCTATGTCTCTATGCTTTGTTTTGTTAAGAAATCACTTTAAAAAACACCCCCTAGGGCAGTGATGGCGAACCTTGGCATTCCAGATGTTTTAGAACTACATTTCCCATGATGCTCATGTACTCTGCAGTGTACTTGAGCATCGTGGGAAATGTAGTGCCAAAACATCTGGGGTGACAAGGTTCGCCATCACTGCCCTAGGGTTTGTAGTTGTGGCCATCTTAAGTAAGGGCTGATGATTCATGTAGCATTTACTTTCTGGACTCCATCTGCCATTAGCTAAGGCATGCAGGAGGATGTATTTAGCTGCGAAAGCCCCCTCCTTCCTTCCAAATGAAAGAAAGCAAATGCCCATTAAGACTCCTGGGATGTATGACATCATTTTGGCCTAAAACTGGCTGAAAACAAGAAAGCAACTAAAGAAATGAAAAAAAAAAAAAAAAATACAAATTACTTTCCTATCTTTTTACTAATGCTAGTGTTGGTTTTTTAACTAGTGTTAAAAATAGTTAATGTTGATTAAGAGAGTTTAGTTCTGCTTTAGGGCTGCTTGTAGTTATTAGTGGGCCAGAGCAATTAAGCTGGCTATAAAGGATTTTTTTTATCAGCCAGCTAGCTGATCAATAAAGAAACAACGTGTTCCCCTATCCATACAGAAATCCTCCCCGCTGCACTATTGTATGCTGACAGCATGTCAGAATGCACTGATCAGTGCTGTAGGTGATGGCTGCATGCGCTGATCAGTGCTGTAGGTGATGGCTGCATGCGCTGATCAGTGCATCAGCATTTCTTGAATTGGAACGGCTATAGATGGATCTAAATTCAGGCGGTCCCTGCTGAACTGGACGATTTTTGATCCATCTATGGCCCTGATTTACTTTCACAACACCAAACCTCCTGACTGCAGTGTAATCTTCAAACCTTCATGGTCTGCTCTGCTAACCTTGCAAGTTTACAAATCCTCTACCTGATTACAAACCATATACTGTATGTTCTAGAGGCATTTGTAGAAAACCATTTTTTAATTTTAAGAAGGTTATCCTTTGCCTGTATTTTAGTAGGTTTCACCGTTTCACACTGATCACTGTAGTATTTCCATTAAATGATTTAAAAAATGTAGTGTTCATTTTCCAACGGGCATTTTGCAGCTGACATTTTTGCTTTAAAAGATCTAGCCAAATTGTCCCTGAGGAAGATATAATATAGCAATCAGAAGAGCCATTGCTAGTACTGTACAAGATCTTGGGCAAACTGAAGAGAGAAAAATATCAGCATGCATAGGTGACCATAGCGTGCAGTGGTCACTGTGTGGTAAACAGTAAGCATAGGATAAAAGGGTATGGTCAAATGGAACATTGCCCACATATGCTCCTGTGCTTCTACCCACAAACATCTACAGGCACACAAAAACAAGAAAAAATGCTATTTCATATTTTTTTTAAATAGACTCTTTCATTGCTTTTATGAAAATAGAATAAAAACACAGCATTAACGCATTGTCTTACCTCGCCTTAAAGAAGAACCTAATTTAAATAAATGGGACTTACTTGACAATCAGCAAGTGTTAAGGCAGACTTTTGTATGAAGTATATAACATACAAAAAAGAATGCAGAGTGCAGCTAGCCAAGTTTCTGTAATATACAGCACAGTGTGCAAGATTCTGAGGTCAAAAGAATGTAATATACAGCACAGTGTACAGATTGCAGTGGTCAGAAGTATGTAACATACTGACCCTTACATTAATGGTCATTGGGAGGAAGACTGTCTAGTATATAATTGGTGGAAGTAGGCATGCCTTGTTATTGGTGGTCTGTGGGAGGGAAAGTGGCCCCAATATTGGTGGCTAGTTGGAATACAAAATACTCTAGCATCTGTGGTCAGTTGGAAGAAAAATATTATGTTGTCAGTGTAAAAAAAAATACCCCTAAGAATGTTGTTAGTGAGAGTAAGAATGCCGCTTACCTACATTATGTCAGTGGAAGTAAGACTGCCCCTTACATAGGTATCAGTGAGAGTAGGAATGCCCCAGAGTTTGTGTCACTGGTTATACACCTAAAGCCCCATACACACGCGCGGATTATCCGAGGACCAGGTCCGTCGGATCATGTCCGTCGTACTTTGTCCGATGTTGGTGTTGCGTACACACGGTCGGACAAAGTTGTCGGAAAATCCGATCATTCTGAACGTGGTGACGTTTGTTGCCTACGACGGGACTACGTAGAGGCTAGTAGCCAATAGCTTTGGTCTTGTAATGTGATCTGAGCATGCGTAGCACTTTGTCCGTCGGACTACGCTACACACGATCGGATTTGGTGTGATCGGACTTTGTTGTCAAAAAATCTATCCAGCAGGAGATAGGACTTTGTCCGTCGGACAATCCGACCTACACTGTCCGATGGTGCCTACACACGGTCGGATTTTACGACAACATTGTCCGATAGGACAGAATCCATGGGAAAATCCGACCGTGTGTATGGGGCTTAAGAGGGTGCCAGGGTGTAAATATTACATGTACTGACAGTGATGGCTTTAATCCTCACTGCTCCAATCTAGCATAGCCATAAATAGTATTTTAATATTTAATATAATTTCTATTATATTAGATCTGCGAAGATCAGGATACAGTAATAACTGTATGCCATAATTAAATGACAGCAAAGCAGATAAGTCATAAAGTAATTTTATTCTGCATATGGGCTTTAAGCCCAACTTCAGAATTTAAAAAATCCACCCTTGCAATGGTCTCCCCCAACACCCTCTCCAACACCACTCCCCAGAATACAAGAGTTAATTGCTCTTTATGTCTAGGGGGTTGCAGAATTGACCGTATCACTTATCTGATTCATCACTCCAGCTGGCTCCAATGCTTTCCTCCTCCACCCAAAGCTCCAGGTTGTAAAGGGACACTTAGCATCATCACATACAATACAGGGACATTAACCCAGTATTGTACATTTAGGAGACTAGAGTGCAACCTGAGCCAGTCACAGCTTACAGACCTCTGTCCCTAGACTAAGGCTGGCCATAGTCTAGTGAGTTTAACAAAAAAAACTGACCCGATTCCTTCATCCACACATTCAAGGCTAATGAGGAAATCCTCCCTGCTGTGTCTTTGTACTCTGACAGTAGGGAGACTTCCCCGCCATCGGAATACACAGATCAGCGCTGATGTCTATAGCCTGCAGCGCTAATCAAGTGCAAATTTTCCAAAATGGTGGTTGAAGAGAAGCCGATCAGTAGATCGACTTCTCTTCAACCACAGTGGCCATACATGGATTTAATTTTGATCCTTGAATGGCCAGCCTAAATGAGCATTTAACCCTTGGTGTGGAGTAAGGTTTTATCTTGAACTTGCCAGCATGTACAAAATGCTAGTGGTCAGTTTGGACCACTTTAATACACAGCGGATTTTTTTCCAACTGAACTTGTTTAGAGTTTGACAAGATTTATGTTTTTCATAACGGTATATATATATATATATACAGTAAAAGCTAGTTCCCAGTAAAACACTAACTACTACTTTGTTTTTCTTCCTAGGGTAGCAAAGAACGGTATCACTGGCAGAGCCAAAATGTCAAGCAAAGTGGAGTTGATGACATGGTCTTGCTTTCCAAGATCACAGAGGATGCTATTGTGGATAACCTTAAGAAAAGATACATGGATGACTATATTTTTGTATCCTTTACTAAAATAGCTTCCAAAGCTACTGTTTGATATTGCTTGAAACACTGAAATACACAGGGTTAAGTATCTGGAGTTTGGGAATCCCTTGTATCATTTTCTCAGAATCCGTTACACCAATCTCTAGCTTGAAGCTTAACAAAACTTTAGAATTTTGAATGTTATCCAAATAATCTCTTAAAACATGTATTTATATTAACAGTGTATGTTGTTCTTAAGATGTTTTTGTCTTTAAAGTTTTTATGCAGAAATTAAAAATGTTATGATGCATCAAGGCCTGTGGTCTGCAACATATTATAAATAGTTTTCCTGTACATTTAGAAATATAATGAAGTAACTCATTGGGGACTGGGAGATAATTAAAGACAAGCATAATTCAGAGTTTCATGTACAGTAAAACCTCATATTACGAGTAACACAGTTTACGAGCGTTTTACAATAAGAGCTGTTTTTTTTTATAAATCCTGACTTGATTTGTGAGCGTTGTCTCGCAAGACGAGCAGGATTCAAGCCTCTGGGGGGAGTGTCTCCGAGTGTCTCCGGCACCCCCCCACCTCTGGCCACATGCGGTACTGCATTCACTAGCAGTGATCCTGGAACTAATTATCTGAGTTTCCATTGATTCCTATGGGCAAACTCGCTTTGATATACGAGTGCTTTGGATTACACGCACGCTTCTGGAATGAATTATGCTCGTAATCCAAGGTACTACTGTGTAAGTGCCCAGTCACATGTATGTTCAATAATATTGTTCAAGTTGTGACTGCAACTATCGTTGAAGTGGCATCAATGAAACAGTTATACTAGATCTATATTATATCAAGTATATGCAGCAGGGTTGTCTTAAAACCAGACAATTAGTTACGTTTGGCTTTTTTTTATCGGCTTTACATATCCATTGCTGATTTATTGTGACAAAGTTTTGTCTTTCATGACCTGGCTGTGGACAGTTTTTTTGCCTTGGGTGGTTCTGTTTTGTTGGTTTGGTTTTGAGTATAGGACAGGGAGCATCTATGACATATCAGGCGAACATATGTAGCGCTACCCCCTCAGGAGCTGCTGAGTATAATGGGGCCCCCTGTTCACTGAGCCCTGAGTAAGGCACAACTCCTGCTGACATCACTGTGAACCTGCAACTAGATGTCACCTTGGTTAACACACAGAGGATAAGTATGATGAAGAAAATATTTAGTTTATATACAAAGCAGATGGGCAGTATTATAGGCACATAATCAACGTCTGATATTCACAAAAGAAAGTCACAAATAAAAAGGGAAGCAAATAAACACGTAAACAGTGCTACTTTAAATAGACCCAATCATCCTGCAGGATTTAAAGTTTAAACGTAACTTTTCTACTGAGAGAATTGTTCCACAAATGAGCAGAAAAGAAGAGAGCAAGGAATGTTAGGCTAACTCGCTTGTGGGCTCCCAGTTACCATAGCCAGGGCTTAACTCCCTGAGGGTATTGATAAGAAAAAAATGCCCCATATAGAACCTAACACACAATGCCGGAAAACTCTTCTGCCAGATTGATGGAGCTCTTTATGTTGGTGCACAGCAGAAGGGTAGTCTCCTTTTTATGAGAAATCACACTCCCCCCAGAGATGGTGGCACAACAAGCAGAGTTCCCTTTTAATAAATGTGACAAGCTGGGAAGTCACTTTAAAGATGTCAGAAGGTTACAAAGCTGAAGAGGGGTAAGAGCAAAATTTTACAGAAACGTCTCGTCTTTAAATACAGAACTTGGCTTGTGAAACTTGTGGCTTCTTTGGGTAGAATAGGCCTGATGTAATATGCATTTACAGTTCCTGTCTAATCAGGCAAACAGAAAGTATTTAAGATGATATCCTGTGTGCAGTACTTAAATGGGCAGCTAGTGTAGATAGGCCGCAGCACTGATTGGGCTGCAGTGTCAGTGTCTGGGCTGTAAGAATCCTGAACTTGAGTAACTGGTAACAACAATGAATGAGCTTGTAGCATGTGGTGGTGTGGTATGAGTTAGGAACCCTTTTACCCAATCCTTCATGGTAGCGGTGCAAAGCAATTGTCTTACTGCCAGGGATGGGCCCTTTTCTCGCTGTCCTCCCGCAGATGTAGTGGTGGTGATGGTGATGACTCAATCTGTCTGCCTGCAGGATTGACTATCCTGCTTCTCAGTATGATCAGCGCTCTGGAAGTCCCCTTCTCCGCTGTCTGGCACAATCAAATCCAGGCCTGTGGTCTCCTGGATCAGCACTCCGCTTTCTCACATGCCCTGCCTCTCCCTCAGTCTTATTCTCACTCTCCCAAAGGTTCCCGAAATTTCCTTTTTATATGCACTTGCCTCTTTGCTCACACATGTGGGATCTGTAGTTCTATTTCAGCTTATCTGAATGAAGAAGTCCTGCCTGCAGCATACATGTTCCAGCATTCTTAGCATTGCTATACTGCAGAGCACTGCCATCTTGAGGCCATTTTAACAACCTGCAATCAGTAACAATGCAGTGTGTTACATATATATAGGTCCATGGCTTTGGTATTCTGGAAGGGGATTGATTCAGCAACAACTGACCACTTTGTCAAGAGAGTGCTTATTATGTGGAAAACCAAATTGTTGCAATTCATCTTGAAAAATAATTCTATCATAGGAGCAAAGTTATAGTAGCCAATGCTGTTGCTGGTTTTGACAGCTCTGGCAGGGGCAATGGAGCAATTGGGCTATATATACACTATACTATATATATTCTATATTAATTATAGTTGCTTTAAGGCCTAAATTTTGAGGAAAAAAATCAGCACAAGGGATATCACTTACTATTAATCTAATGTGTCCATTGTGGTGCTGGTTCCTGCTTTCCTTAAAATCTTCATCCTCGCCCCTCCTCGGGAAATTGTGGGAAATATAGTTAAATGGGGAATGCTTCTGTAGCGGAGCATGCTGAATAGTTGGGCACTTTGTTGTGGCACATCTGGCTGTGCTGATAGTCATACCTAGATAGTTGTTGCGGTGTATCAGACTAACACACAGCAACACTGATCGCGCGATGCGTGCACCCACGAGTGCGCACCGGCTCGTTATCCTGAAAGACGTCTCATGACGTCCAGTCAGAATAACGTAACCACTGCCCGGCCATCATTCTGCTATAGGCCGGGTGGGAAGTGGTTAATCATACTACACTATTATACAGGTCTTGGTGTACTTAGCACAATGACTTGGTGGTCTGCTCAGATGTCTCCTAAACCCTCAAGTTATGAGTTCAAATCCCAGCCCACTTACCACCCACTAGCTGTAATAAACAAAAGAATGTAAACTGCCTGTTAACTGGTGGGTATTGATTGGAATTCCACATCATAATATTATTGCATGCATTTGAAGAGTTAATATAATAGAATTAACCAAATTAAAGTGCATTGGCCTATTGGTCTTGGCCTATTTTCAGGGTATGTTGTGGCTAGTTGGCATTTGCCTTTTTTTCAGCAATGCAATCTTTTAGTATTCCTCTGTGGGATTTGAACCCATGGGTCCTTCAAAGTCTACGTTTTTCAAGGTAGAATCGCTGACCTCTAGCCTATTGGGCTGAGCGCAATCAAGCAAAGAAATACATTTACTAGTATTTGATGTTTAGGGCCCCCCCAAAATCCATGCCAGGCCCTCCGGGTCTGGTATAGATTTTAAGGGGACCCCATGCCAAAATTAAATAAAAAATTGGCGTAAAAACCATACCAGACCCTTATCCGAGCATGCAGCTTAAAGGGTCGAATAGGGGGGATGAGCACCCCCATCCTGAACCATACAAGGCCGCATGCCCTCCACATGGGGGGGTGGGTGCTTTGGGGCAGGGGGGCTTGTCTGGAAGGGGGGCTTGTCTGGAAGTCCCCTTTAACAAGGGGGCCCCCAGAGCCTGCCCCATGTGAATTAGTATCGGGTACATTTTACCCCTACCCATTTACCAAAAAAGCAAAATGTAAAAAAATACAAGTCCTTTATTGTAAAATAGCTCTGAGCTGTCTTCTCCCTGAGCTATGTCTCTCGTCGCCATATTCTCCTGGTGCTGTCTCTTTCGCCGCCATCTTCCTTCGCCGTCTTCTCCTGGCGCCATCACTCCCACCGCCATTGTCTCCTGCCACCGTCTCTCCCGCTGCTGTGTTCTTCCTCCCTGCCGTCTTCCTCCATTGTGTTGTCACCCACTGTCTGGCATCTCTTACATAGCCATGGGGCTTGGCCATCCGATGACATCACCCTGACAGTTCGCCCCCCTTTTTTTTATATTAGCGGGTAACCGGCGGTGAGGAAGAACACAGCAGCAGGAGAAGACGGCGGCAGGAGACGATGTCAGCGGGAGTGACAGCGCCAGGAGAAGACAGCGACAGAAATGATGGTGAGAGAGACAGCACCAGGAGAAGACGGCGGCGGGAGAAATGGCTTGGGGAGAAGATGGCTCAGAGCTATTTTACAATAAAGGACTTGTCAAAAAACGTCTCTTGTATTACATACCCGATACCCATTCACATGGGGGAGCAGGATCTGGGGGCCCCCTTGTTAGAGGGGGGGTCCAGATTCTGGTAAGCCCCCCACCCGCAGACCCCGAAAACTACTGGCCAGGGATGTCGGGAAGAGGCCTTTGTCCACATAAACATGGGGACAAGGTGAAAAGAAGAAATGGCCACACTCTGCACTCGATCGAAATTATTTTATTCAGATCATCCCAAAGTGTAGACAGAAAGCTGGTAGATGCATTTCACACGCTCCAAGTGTGCTTAGTAATTACTGGATGATTACTGGATTTTAAGATCAAAGATACAACTATGTTGGTGTCCCTTTGTTAATTTTACATTGTATTTTTTACTGCCTACTCCCAAACTGTCATTTGAAGTAAAACACATAGCCAAGTATTATTCTCCACATATTTTTTATTGTGCATTTAAAAAAGAAAACAAATACAATTATATGCTATCTGCCAATAGAACTTAACCAAAAAGTGCATTCTATGCATCCAAAAATATAGAAAATATACCAAATCAAATCATTATTCAACCAAAAAAATAACATAAAAGCATCATGCATTTGTCCTGCTTCTTAATATAGGGGGTCAACAATGCCAAGAGTTGGTGAAAGCAGGGGTCCGCCATCAGGAGATAATTCCTAAAATCATCCGGATTATTCTCCTCGAGCTCCCGCAGCAAAGACATATGACATAATTGGTCACCGCTAATAAAGCAACCAATTTTTGGTCCAAGAAATCCTCCTCCTCCTGGACTGGACTTGGGCCAAAGCAATAACTCCAAGGCCAATAATAAATAACACGTTATCTCCTCCGATTCCGCAACATGGCTGGTTGATGAGTGGCCGTTTGGAAACAAACTGAAAATTGCCAAATGAAAAGTGCGAATCAACACTCACCAAACTTCTACTAACATGAAATTAGCAGAAGGAGAACAAAGGGGGCGCCTGACAATTTAACTTCCTCTTTTTCGGGTCGTAGTACGTCTAGTATGTCACTACGTTTTTGTTTGTTGGCCGACAATTGTGTACCGTTTGTATGCAAGACAAAATCCAGGCACACTCCTTCAGACAAAAGTCAGAGGTTTTGTCTGCGGATAATCCGATCGTGTGTACGAGGCTGAAGACATCCATATCTGGGCCAAAACACCCCAGTTCTAGATTTTGTGCAAACCCACACTTGCTTGATTTATAATGTTATTTCTTGGGGTTCCATTACGTGAAACCCATCAAAAATGTTAGCAATGATGAAAAATAAACTTTAATACCACAACATAGAAACCTCTAGCCCGGTAGCAGGATTGGGATTTAAACTCAGGGCTGGTAGGCAGAAGTACTAGCCTGTTAGCGGCTGTACTGCTACATGTTTTTAGGCTGCATCTCTGTGGTGTAAAACAGGCCTAAGTCCCAGGGTTGAAAGAAGTTAATCAATGCAGATATACTGTGGAAGGCCAGAGAGCCATTGAACAACCTGTTTCTGGCATATGCCATCTGTTTTGAAGGCTGGTTATGGCTGATTACTGTCAGCATGCTGAGAGATAAACAGCTGTAATTTTGTGGGTTTTGGCTTGGTAAGAAGCTGCAAGTAGTGCTGGTGGAGAAATGTTAAGGCTCATTAGCGTCCTTGCCCATGGAAAACATATGACACAATTTTCAATGGTGGTGGAACCCTCCTACACATAAATTGTCTAACAACATAGGGAGAACAGACAAATTCTCAACATGAAGTGACATGTTTGAGATTTAAACCCAGAACCCCAGCGCTGCTAGGCAGAAGTGCTAACCTGTGAGCCACCGTGCTGCCACATGTGGAACCCTCCTACACATAAATACACATATACTACATTTCTTTGGACATATAGGTGGTGGAATTACATTAGTCAGGAGTTATTCTTCTTGATTTATTCTGTGATATTTGGTGGTTCTTGGTGTGTGAGTGTAGAATAGTAATGTTAACCTCTGATTTTTATTTCTGACGTTGGTACACATATCAATTTTTTTGGGCTCAAATTAGGATAATTTGGAAATAATAAAAAACACACAAAATTGTGAATTTTAAATTTACATCAGCAATGGTATTGTTTGTGGCTTGTAAAGACACCTGTGTGAGTTTGGGTAAAGATGTTTGTAATATGGACAGCAACAAGTGAAAGTGACAGAAACATGAAAACATTCCACATTCTAGCATTCTTTAAGAGAGAGTCGTTTGCATGTCTGAGCATGCTCGGTTTTTCTGGCAACTACTTGTACGCAGACGGGGAATTTATCTCTTCTCAGACTTTTAAAGATATTTCAGTGTAGAAATCACTTTTCCATTAGTTTAAAAGCAGATTATCTTTTGGGGGAGGGCGTGGCCAGAATGTGAAGCAGGACGGACATGTGACTCCAGAGCTCCATGATAATCCGCTCCTATTACCCTGATTGCAGACCCTCTCCATGATATCAAAAGGTACAGTTGCTCCCCCAAGCATCCAGGACTCCCCACAGCGGTGATTATGTCTGCAAAAGGCAGAGGAAAAGGCTCCAACGACCCGAAATCCCCACACTCAGAGAAGGGGCAGGGAACGAGTTTGCCAAATTAGCCTCTGCTTCCAGAGCACGGAGCGGGCAGGGGAAGGTGCAGAGCCTGGGAATGTCAGCATCACCTTCTGCCATGGCGTCCTCCTCTGCTGCACAGGAGACTGCTCTCTCTCCTACATTACTGGAAGTGGCTCTGGACACAATAACTAAGCTGATTCCTGGCAGCCATAGAGGGCTTTAAAGCAATGATGATGGTCGCATAGATCATTTAGCATCTGAATGCACCCTGATCCGCATGATCTGGACAAAATGAGAGGGAGGACTACTGAAGCCGAGGACCGCATTGACACGGTGGAGGATCAGCAGAGCTCACACACCTCACAAATTGCGGAGCTGCAATCACTGGTAAGTTCCCTTGTAAATAAAGTGGATGATGCAGAAAACAGGCAGAGGCCAGAGCACGGAGCGGGCAGGGGAAGGTGCAGAGCCTGGGAATGTCAGCATCACCTTCTGCCATGGCGTCCTCCTCTGCTGCACAGGAGACTGCTCTCTCTCCTACATTACTGGAAGCGGCTCTGGACACAATAACTAAGCTGATTCCTGGCAGCCATAGAGGGCTTTAAAGCAATGATGATGGTCGCATAGATCATTTAGCATCTGAATGCACCCTGATCCGCATGATCTGGACAAAATGAGAGGGAGGACTACTGAAGCCGAGGACCGCATTGACACGGTGGAGGATCAGCAGAGCTCACACACCTCACAAATTGCGGAGCTGCAATCACTGGTAAGTTCCCTTGTAAATAAAGTGGATGATGCAGAAAACAGGCAGAGGCATAATAACATTTGTGTAGTGGGCCTGTCAGAGGGAGCGGAGGGCTCGCGTCCTGCTATATTTGCTGAAACCCTGTTCAAACAACTGCTGAACCTGCCTGATATGCCGCCTACGTACGTTGTTGAAAGGGCGCACAGGGTGCCTACTGGAAAACGAGGGTGCACCTCCTAGACCATTCCTGGTCCGGCTCTTGAATTTCTGGGATAGGGATATGATTTTGGCGGAGGCACAAAAGCATCCTGAATTGCCAAATGAAAACACCAAGTTGATGCTATTCCCAGATTTTTTGTCAGATTTCCAAAATCGCTGCAGATCCTTCAATGAGGTGAGACGTTGTCTTCGGGACAAAAACATCAAGTATAGCATGCTTTATCCCAGCCAGCTGCAGATCCCCCACAGGGGCACGGTCCGATTTTTTGATACACCTGAGGAGGCCAGTGAGTGGATTGATAGCCTGTGAGCCAGAGGCTGGGGTCTCGCTTGTCTTGGAGACTTGGGGATCCTGAATTCTGCGGGGTTGGTGATGGTGTTCCTATTGGGGGCTAACAGTGCACTTTAACTCCCCACCTTTAAAATCCTCCTTGACTGTGTTGCTACCAGGACCAGAACTTCCTAGAGGGCTCCTGCAATATAATCTTCCTGCTAGAGATATTTTATTATTGGAGTACTGAGTAACCATCACTCCTGGAAACATGTGGGGGAGGGTTTGCTATTACTCTTCTGTGGAACACAGAACGGAGGTTACACAGAAACATATATTTCTTCTTTTGGACCGTCTATCACTAGAAGAATTTTTTTTGTTTTTATTTCTTTATGTTTTAGACCCAGAGGCGTATCTAGTGAAAATGGCGCCTATGGCAAGATATCAAACTGCGCCCCTGTCAAAACATTTGAAACCCATCTTTTAGATAACCTTAACAAAAAAAAAACAGCGAACAAAACTACAAGTCAAACTCTTTATTCTTCCAATTAACAAATTGCAAATGCAGTAACATCAGCACCCATAAATGTGGCTTTACTGGCACCCAAAAAATCAGTAACATCAGCACACATAAATGCGGCCTTACCAGCACCCATAAATGCAGTAACATCAGCACCCATAAATGCAGCCTTACCAGCACCCATAAATACAGTAACATCAGCACCCATAAATGCAGTAACATCAGCACACATAAATGCGGCCTCACCAGCACCCATAAATGCAGTAACATCAGCACCCATAAATGCGGCCTCACCAGCACCCATAAATGCAGTAACATCAGCGCCCATAAATGCTGCCTTACCTGCACCCAAAAAATATGTAACATCAGCACCCATAAATGTGGCTTTACCGGCACCCAAAAAATCAGTAACATCAGCACCCATAATTGCAGCCTCACCAGCACCCATAAATGCACTAACATCAGCACCCATAAATGCAGTAACATCAGCACCCATAAATGCGGCCTCACCAGCACCCATAAATGCAGTAACATCAGCACACATAAATGCGGCCTTACCAGCACCCATAAATGCAGTAACATCAGCACCCAAAAATGCCTCTGACACTGTACAGAGGTAGAGAGGTAGTAGGATCACCAGTGGCCGGGTGCCCTAGGCTGCCTAGTTTGCCTAGTGGTAGCACCGGACCTGTCTGCTTGGCACACACGCAGAATTGCACATGATGACTTTAAGACCCCTTTCACACTGGAGATGTTTTTTAGGTGCCTACTCCCATGAAAAACGCCTCAGCTGCAAACCCAATGTGAAGGCCTGAGTGCTTTCACACTGGGGCGCTGCGCTGGCAGGGCGTCACAAAAAATCCTGGCAGCAGCTTCTTTGCAGCGCTGTAGGAGCGGTGAATACACCGCTCCTCCACAGTTCCTGCCCATTGAAATCAATGGGGCAGCGCTGCCATACCGCCAGCAAACCGCCGCTGCAGTGGCGTTTTGCAGGTGGATTTAACCCCTTTTCAGCCGCTAGCGGGGGGTTAAAACTGCCCCGCTAGTGGCCGAATAGCACCACTAAAACAAAGGTAAAGTGGCGCTAAAAATAGCGCTGCTTTACCGCTGACGCCCGGGGAGGCTTGGTGTGACATGTGTGTCATCTGAATGGACGATGACAGGTTCTCTTTACTGCCAGACACCCCTAGGTGCCTGATCCCCCTCTCAGATCTCCTGTAGGGGGCCCTGGAGCCCACACACTGAACAGATCCACACTGCAGATACAATATCTTCAATGAGAGATCCCACTAATACATACAGACAGCTGCAGGGGGAGGCCAGCCCGATACATCATCCCCCCCACCAGCACAGTGAGTGGATGGAACATCACACAGCATGTAGTACCCAGGAAGTGATGTCCTCAGCACTGTACATAGTGATGTCATAATAACAAACCTCCCCAGAAAGCAGCTGACATGCTGGAACCTGTAGTCCCTCCTGTGCATGACTGATATCCTGTTGTCCAATCAGAGCTCAGCCTCCTCTCACTATACACTCACCTTACATTCACCTGCAGTGTTCTCCCTGTGTATACTAACAGAAGCTGCTCATGCTGGAAAGGACGTAGGGGAGGGGGCGGGGCTTAGTTAAACCTGCTAGAGGGGAGGAGCTGCTCTGCTCTGTGTAAGGGAGGAATGGGGAAGTGTGCTGCGCGGGATGTGATAAGGAGGGGGAGGAGCATTACATCATGTGAGTCGACTCTTTCATTACACTGGTTGTTTGACAGAGGGGGCGGGCCTGAGTAGCAGTCCCGCCCATACCCAACATCACAGCTTTGATCTGACAGGTTTAGTCTTTTATCGGAACTGCACAGTGAACATCCAGCTGGCTTGCTGGCCAATCCCTGGATGTGCTGGATGTTTACACTGCTGCAGTTCCTATTCAGCCACAAGTTGACATATAAGCAACATAATTATGCAGGACAAAGCCTTGCTGCCCAGCCACTCAGCAGCGCCCACTTCATATTGCGCCCATGGCACTTGCCATATGTGCCATACCCTAGATACGCCACTGTTTAGACCTATTTTTTCGGTTACACTTTTTTTGCTAATTCTTTTGACAAGTTTCGGGATTACGCTGCGTGTATTTGTTCCAATGTTTTACACAGCAGCAGCGAGTTACATGGAACTGGGAAAAATTGTGAGTTGGTATGTGCAATGTTTCATACTATACCCTTGGCCGCATGTGGGCTGTAAATTACCTGAGGCCCTAAGGGGTCATTGGTTGCTTGGATCTCTAGTAATGTTATGCTATTCGATATATATCTCTATATACCTATGGCGGGAACCATGTTTAATTTGATGTCTTGGAACATTAGAGGCTTAAACGATAAATTCTGCCGAGCCCTGATGTTACAATAGCTGAAGCCACTAAAGCCCCATATAGTTTATATTTCAGATACAGGTGCTGTATGGCTTATTAAGTAAGTTGGCTCCCCTCATGCATTTGCTTCTCATTATAGCGGTTGATTTTAATGCGATTTTAATGCAATTCACCTTGAATTCTAATTCAAGGAAAACTGCGTCTTTAGAATTGTCAGCCTAGACGGAGATGATGGGGGGGGCTCGAGCATCGTGCTTGGTCACATAGCTTGGGCATCTGAATTCAAATATCTGGGTATTCGTGTATCTCCCAAGGTAGGCGATTATCTATCACTTAATTTAATGCTGCTCCTCACCAAAGTTAAGACTCAGCTGGACGCCTGGAGGCATTAACGGAAACTTGCGTTACATCAGAGGGGGGCGGGGTCACCTGTACATCACTGGGGAAGCCTGGGTTTCCCCTTGCATCAGAGGGGGGCGGGGTCAGGTGACGGGTGGCCCCGTCCTCCTCAGCTAAGACCTGTCAGGCCATCACCGGGATTCCCGCAGTGTCTCCGTTGGAGACAGGATGCGCTGCGCTGGACCATCGGGAGAGATCACCCATCGCTGGACCCCGGAGAAGAGATCAGCCATCGCTGGATAGCAAGAGTGGATTACCACCACTGGAATCTTTTTTTTATTTTTTTTATTTTTAATAAAGGACTTTTCCCAACGGTGTCTGTGTGTTTTTTAACAATTTCTTTCTTTCTTTACACTTTCTCTGTGAAATGGTAGGGGTACTTACCATTTAAAACAGGGGGGCGGGATCTGGGGGTCCCCTTGTTAAAGGGGGCTTCCAGAGTCTGATAAGCCCCCCGCCCGCAGACCCCCACAACCACCGGCCAGGGTTGTGGGGATGAGGCCCTTGTCCCCATCAACATGGGAACATGGTGTTTTGAGGGGTCACAGACCCCCAAAGCATCCTCCCAATGTTGAGGGCATGTGGCCTGTTACGGTTCAGGAGGGGGGGCGCTCTCTCGTCCCCCGTGCTCAAGGGGAACTACACGCCATTTTTTTTTATTTGGCGTGGAGTTCCCCTTAAAATCCATACCAGACTTGAAAGGCCTGGTAATAAAAAAAATTTTTTGATAAAAAAAAAAAAAATGTTCCCACGCATTTTTTTTTTTTTTTTTTTTTATCAATGACTTTCAATGTTCTCTGTATTACGGGGAGCTGACAATTCATTATAGCCGCGAGTGCTTTTAAATGACTTTTTTTCCTGCAGAAATTACACTTTGTGCAGGGTCAGTTCTAAGCATGGGAAACATGCGCCCCTTTACAGGCATGCTATACACACCCCCAGGTACGAAATTTAAAGGAATATTACACTTTTATTGTTTCACTTTAAGCATTATTAAAATCACTGCTCCTGAAAAAATGGCCGTTTTTAAAAGTTTTTTTTTGCATTGATACATGTCCCCTGGGGCAGGACCCAGGTCCCCAAACACTTTTTAGGATAATAACTTGCATATTAGCCTTTAAAATTAGCCCCATAGACTTTAATAGGGTTCTAAAGTTCACGCAAAGTTTAGGTCTGTTCGCAGGTTCTGGTGCGAACCAAACCGGGGGGTGTTCGGCTCATCCCTAATCCTGAGAGCCAACCATCCCTTTCCTTATTCTGGTACATTGGAGTTGTCAGCAGCCTCAAGGTCTGAGCACCTGGCAGAGCTATTATGTGGGAAGGTTGTAGTGCCCTTACAAAGAAAAAAGTACCTTCCAATTAAGAATAAAGATGCTTGACTCGGATGAATGAGCCCATTGTTCATTTTTGTAGCCCAATTAGTCATCAAATGCAACAAATCTTTAATCAGGTTTAATACCTGATTAAAGAAAGAGTTTGTGCTCAAAAAACAGTGGGCGTTTCTCCTGGCCCATAACAAGATATTAATAGCATTTTTTTCTTTTGCATTACCAGATTTTCACAAAAAATTTTTCCACTTTTAGCAAATATTTTAGTGTACAGTATATTACTATCTTTTTGTGTTCTAAATTGTGGACAATAAATACTAGAGTTTGATTGATCAAGGTGTGTTTTTTGCCCAAAAAGGCAATGTCTATTGGTGGAAATGAAATGCAACAAAACTTTGCAGTACATATTATTATAAGTATTATTTTTGCCATAAATGGATAATACATAAAATTCACCAGCCTCATTCTGACCTAACAGAATAGTAGATAATGTAGTATAATTGTCCCTACATTACTGGTGTTTCAAAAGCTGAGTTTGCTTTTCAATCTCTGTAAAACTATTGGCATGTGCTATCTTCCCTTTTGCATTGTCCATGCAATTATGAGAAAAATCATTACATCCATATATGCATAGGCTCAAGTCATGGTGAGTACCATAGCCAAGAGAAGGCCTCTAACTAAACTAAACTCAGGTTTAGTGTGGGGGTACCATCATCCAATTAGTAAATGGAAGTTTGAGGAAGGAGACAATTCCCCTAGTGTTCCCCAAAAAGAAAAAAAAGGACTATCTTGGTACCATGAACAGAATACACATAAAATAAAAGTTTTTTATTTGTACAAAAGAGTAAAAAGAGGATAACCAAAAACAGATAGGAACATAATTACAAATGTTCATACCAGAAAAAATATACTAAAATATAACTGTACATGTGTTTCACTAATACTTTATGTAACCTGAGGTGGAAACAAAAGAAATAGTGGGTCATCAGTGGACATGTATTCCTCAACATGTTTTGTGGAGTTCTACCGCTTCTTCAGGAGGGTAATATCTGGAACGAGGTAACATTGTATACATAATGTTCAGAAGATACAAAAAAGTGAGTGCCATAGAGATTTGCACAATAATCCTTGATGCCAGATGGTTACAGTACAAGAGCCTTGGGCCCATGCACAAAATTGCTGGACCATTACGTGCTAGAGGCTACAAGCACAAAAACACTAGAGGCTTTGGCATGCCAGCCAATCACACAGAAAAGTCTTTCCGGACTCTATAACTGGAAGCAGCCACACTGCAGTGTCAGTATTTGAAGGGCAATAGAAAACTGTAGGACAGAAAAGACATACAACATGAGTTGGAGCAAGTTATAAATAGCAGCAAATTAAGGGATCAGCCACATGATTTTGAATAACATATTTGATTTGGTATATTATTCAGCATTTTTTTTGGTGGATTGCACACCTTTATTCTGTTAGTATTATTATTTTATTTTATTATAGGGGGTGAAGTAGTTATACAGTATCTCACAAAAGTGAGTATACCCTCACATTTTTGTAAATATTTTATTATATCTTTTCATGTGACAACACTGAAGACATTACACTTTGCTACAATGTAAAGTAGTGAGTGTACAGCTTCTATAACAGTAAAAATTTGCTGTCCCCTCAAAATAACTCAACACACAGCCATTAATGTCTAAACCGCTGGCAACAAACATGAGTACACCCCTAAGTGAAAATGTCAAATTGGGCCCAAAGTGTCAATATTTTGTGTGGCCACAATTAATTTCCAGCACTGCCTTAACCCTCTTGGGCATGGAGTTCACCAGAGCTTCACAGGTTGCCACTGCAGTCCTCTTCCACTCCTCCATAACGACACAGCTGGTGGAGGTTAGAGACCATGAACTCCTCCTCCTTCTGTTTAAGGATGCCCCACCGATGCTCAATAGGGTTTAGGTCTGGAGACAAGCTTGGCAAGTTCATCACCTTTACCCTCAGCTTCTTTAGCAAGGCAGATTATCGAATTGGAAGTGTGTTTGGGGTCGTTATCATGTTGGAATACTGCCCTGCGGCCCAGTCTCTGAAGGGAGGGGGATCATGCTCTGCTTCAGTATGTCACAGTACATGTTGGCATTCATTCAACTGTAGCTCCCCAGAGCTGGCAGCACTCATGCAGCCCCAGACCATGACACTCCCAGAACCATGCTTGACTGTAGCCAAGAGACACTTGTCCTTGTAGTCCTCACCTGCTTGCCGCCACACACGCTTGACACCATCTGAACCAAATAAGTTTATCTTGGTCTCATCAGACTAAGGACATGATTCCAGTAATCCATGTCCTTATTCTGCTTGTCTTCAGCAAACTGTTTGCAGTCTTTCTTGTGCATCATCTTTAGAAGAGGCTTCCTTCTGGGATGACAGCCATGCAAACCAATTTGATGCAGTGTGCTGCGTATGGTCTGAGCACTGACAGGCTGATCCCCCCACCACTTCAACCTCTGCAGCAATGCTGGCAGCACTCATACATCTATTACCCAAAGACAACCTCGGGATATGATGCTGAGCAAGCGCACTCACCTTCTTTGGTCGACCATGGAGAGGCCTGTTCTGAGTGGAACCTCTTCTGTTAAACTGCTGTATAGTCTTGGCCACCATGCTGAAGCTCAGTTTCAGGGTCTTGGCAATCTTCTTATGGCCTAGGCCATCTTTATGTAGAGCAACAATACTTTTTTTCAGATCCTCAGAGAGTTCTTTGCCATGAGGTGCCATGTTGAACTTCCAGTGACCAGAGTGAGAGCGATAACACCAAATTTAACACACCTGCTCCCCATTTACACCTGAGACCTTGTAATACTAATGAGTCACATGACACGGGGAGGGAAAATGGCTAATTGAGCCCAATTTGGACATTTTCACTTAGGGGTTTACTCACTTTTGTTGCCAGCGGTTTAGACATTAATGGCTGTGTGTTGAGTTATTTTGAGGGGACAGAAAATGCACACTGTTATACAAGCTGTACACTCACTACTTTACACTGTAGCAAAGTGTAATTTCTTCAGTGTTGTCACATGACAAGATATAAATAAAATATTTACAAAAATGTGAGGGGTGTGAAATACTGTATTATACAAAATGGCAGCAAGAGCCAATTATCGTACACTGGGTAGGCTGTCCAGAAGGTTTGTCTGCCCAAACGTCTATCCTGTCTCTTGGTGTCCTTGCTCCTAAATTGCGTACACAGCAGTAGAATTTTAAACATTAGTACTGAAATCATTCATCACAACATTCTTTCTTGCCATCATTCAGTCAACTAACTTTGTTTGAAAGCCTTTAAAATTCCATCCAGACCTGCTATTTGAATGGAATCCCATAAGTATTAAACAGGTTTCATTACAATATGTATGATCTTTCCCGAACAAGAACCACATTCAAGTTCGAAATTTGTTATTTCTTGTTCCTTCGAATTCTCTCAAAACTAGGGTCAAAAATGAACATTGATTTGACCCCACCAGCTATATGAGAAGTGAATGAACATTCTGAAATCAATAGTTCTCAAACCAAATTTTACTTGTGTGTACCCACCTTTAGCAACTTTGGCACTACTGTGAAACAACATAGTGATTACCATAAGATAATTATAGCAAAATATAAAATTCTGACTACGCCAACAACTGATGAGTAACTTCCCAGTAGCAGGATATGCACACGCATCACTATGTCATTTATTCGATTTTTGGTGTGTGGGAGGAAGATGTAGAAGAGAGAAGCTGTGGTTCACTGTAACTGTCCTTAAATGGGCAACAGAGATGGAGGGAGGAAGAGGTGGCCTATGCAGACACTTTTATTTATGACAATGACCCAACTGTGACACATCTTTTAGGGCTGCAATGATATGCTTTCACAAACAAACACCATTTTATTATTACGTTCAAATTGTATAGATTTGTGTTTGCAGATATATCTCATGTTAACAGATAAGCATATTGCAGCATAACGTTCATTTCCTTTTTCTTTTTTAAATCAATTAAATTGTTCTATTATATTACAGGAGATATACATACATAGTTGTGGTTTTATTGGTAATAGTTTAATTTTCCCTTAAGCATGTATGTTTCAGTTACATAGTTGCTATGGTTGAATAAAGTCGCTGGTCCATCTATTTCAACCTGCGTGTGCGTTTATGTCACTACTATTTTGAATATTCCCGTGCATTGTGTCCGCTAAAAAATATCTACAAGTTTTATTTTTATTTAGCTACACTCCCCACTGAAACCACCAGCTGTGGGAGGGAGTTCCACATCCTTACTGCTCTAACAGTAAAGAATACCTTATGCAGTTTAGGATTGAACTGCTTTTCATCCAACTGCATTGTGTGTCATCTTTAGAGACCTTAGGTTAAATAGTTTTCCCCCAATGATACAGTCACCATTTAAAGATTTGCTTATTGTTATATTCCCTCCTAAGTGTCTCTTCTCCAGGGAGAATAAGTTTAATGTGTGTAGAATTAAAGTTTTCTCTCTTGAGTAAACACCCTTCTTAATGCATGCTATTGGTCTGTCAGCCTTGCTAGTTATTCATTATTGATCATTTTGAGTATCTGGATGTGTGATTCGCTGTCTTGTTAAACAGCACAGGCTCAAGTTAACACATAAAAAGGAGAGATGCCCACTATCAGTGGCAGCCCATTCACAAGGGGCGCATGGGCGCCGCCCCTCCATCCATGCGTCCGCTTGCAGGGCATGGCGCATGGATTACAATGGGGGGGGTTGAAGCATGTGATTAGAGCCAGAGGCTCTAATAGGCTTCAAAAAAGGGTTGGCCCGGGCAAAGAGCACTGCACTCTGAGCCCACGCAGTTGTGTGACAATAGCGAATGAATATTCGCTATTTTTACACTGAATCTCCTCTCCCCCAATCAGGAAGCAGGTCCTGAGACCTGTTTCCCGATTGGCCAAAAGGAGAAAAGATCCTATTGGCTTGGGTGGAGGAGGAGGGAGGAGACGCACGGCTGGAGCACGAAGCACAGCCTAAGGAGACGGAGGACCGACTAACCCACCAGCCGCCACTGCTTCTCTCTATTAAATGTAGTCTCTCCGCTCCTTCCCCTCTCCTGCTCATGTTGTGTCTCTGGTTCTCAGTCTGTTGTTTGCCGCCCCCCGCCCAAAAAAAAAAACACCAGCCACCACTGCCCACTATGGATGCTTCAGTGAGGGAGAGAGCAGCTGTAAAATATTTATACAGTATCAAATAAAAGCTCATGGACAAGGACTGTAAGAGGCGCAAATATGCTGTAGCATAAAAATTGTGGTGGTTTTCCATACTGCAGGTGGTGCAGACAGCTGGCCATAGAAGTGAACACAACTGTACTTGGGTTATTGGAGCTGATTTCTCGCATCGGCAGGTACTTATGCATGCACATATGACATATTTCCTAAATGTGTAAGTTCAGGAAGTGCATCGTAAATGCATGTGCATGTACAGACAGCTTGCGTGGCTGGCTGTAAGCTCCACCTGTGGCACCCTGGACATGGAAGACTGTCAGGATCTTTACACATCTTAATGCATAATTGTGCCTCTTACCATTCATTTGTACAAGCCCTAATGAAATAAAAGACTACCACATGTTTTAGAAAGCATGACCATGATAAAAAATGAGCAACACCTGGGCATAAGGATTACACAGTGGCCAGGAGCACTGGTCTTACATTTTGCTGCATAATGATCTATAAATATTTTTCTTACTAATATTTCCAGACTAAATTGAAGATAATAGTAAGGCACCCTTACCTAAAAACAGACCTGTCAGGTTTTTACTGCTACCTCTGCCCCTAGAGAAATTCACCTTTTCTGTTTGTCATGTTTACCAATTAATATTGAAACTAAAAGAAAATCCCCAAATTTAGGTTGTCGCTATAACAGTAATGACCCGTACACACGGTCGGATATTCCGATGGAAAAAGTCAGATCGGATTATGTTGTCGGAAAATCCAATCGCGTGTGGGCTCTATTGGGCTTTTTTCGTCTGAATTTTCGATGGAAAAAATTTGAGAGCAGGATCTGCAATTTTCCAACAACAAAATCCGATCAGACTTTTTCCGATCCTGTGTAGAGAAATCCAACGCACAAAGTGGCACGCATGGTCAGAAGAAATTTGGAGACGAAAGCTATTGGCTACTGGCCTTTACGTAGTCCCGTTGTACGTTTTGCACGTCCCCTCGTTCGGAACGATCGGATTTTCCGACAACTTTGTCCGACCGTGTGTGTGCAACACAAGTTTCAGACAAAATCCGTCGGAAAACATCCAACGGATTTTGTGGTCGGAATGTCTGACCGTGTGTACAAGGCATAATAGAGGGGAAATCTTCCAATGGAGACACTAGTTCTGGTGACCTGGGTTGCCCCAAGAGATTCCCTTAACTTGCAGGGATTTGGCCTACATTAACAGGGCAGCATCTGAAGGAGGCATGGCTGACTGGCAGGGTGGCACAAGCGGCATTAAAGGAAGCTGACCAGGTCCTTAGAGTTGTTCTGGAGAATGGTAAGTAGTAATGCATACGGCAGTGTCCCTAGTCTCTCCCTACTTGCACAGAAACCTTTCCCTAAGGCTAGATCTCTGTCCCTGACAGGTTTGGATCCTTTCCCTACACTGTCCACTTGAAAATGCTTGCCAAATCCACCTGGGCACTGATATTTATTAACACTGCCTGTATTAAAGATGGCTGCCAAGGTCACTCAGTGTGTCCAGTCAGACTGCTGTTGTCCTGGTAACACCTTTGGAGTCTGCAGAGGTACAATGTTCCCCCCAGCTTCCACTCAATCTGCATAGCAGCACAGCAACACAGCGCCTCCTACATGATGGAAGATAAACTGCACTTGCCTACAAGTCTAGACGTGAGTAGTTCTCTTTATAACATCCTTAATGAGCAAATCAACAGGTTCACTTCATTGCCAATCCTCCAAGCCCTTCAATCACAACCACCAATGCTTTTACTCACCCTCACTTTGCTGTCTCATTGTTTTGTTCACACACTGAAGAGAAAAGAAAAAGATACACAGGGTTGAAGACGTTCTCCCTGACTGATGTATGCCCTCTGAGCCTGGCAATTGGCTGTTTAGGAAACCAGTGTTGTAATAAGGTAGGAAAGGGAGTCACATACTCCCCTATACCCAGCAGTAAAAGCTATTTTGCTTTCTCTCTGGTTGTCAAGCTAGGCAGTAGAGAAGCAAAGCAAAGGTGTGTGTATGAGCTCTTGGGATAAGGGAAGTGGGTAAAAAAGTATATCTAAAGTATGTACTTTACACCTGTACCAGTGTTAAGCCCGGTGCACACAGGCAAAATGTCAGGAGACATTTGCCAGTACAAAAAATACTGGCTGGCCGTGTGTATGTCGATCTGCCTGACAGAAGCCGCCCGTTCAGCCGGCATCTGTCAGACGTGCATGCTGGAAAACCAGCAGCCGACTGACTCCCGACCAGCGCTCTCGGCCAATGGCACAGATCGCTGATCAGAGTGTTCTGGCGAGGGGGCCGACCCGCTGTCAGAACACAACAGCTCAGTGAGGGAGATGGCTGGACTAACCTTGCATGGTTAGTACAGTGGCTCTCGACCGGAGCTGTCAGTTTTTTTTCTTGCAACCCGTGGGGTTTCACGAAAAAAAACTGTAGCGTGTACCCGGCTTTATTGTCTAAGGGGTCTTCCAAAACACAAGGCACTGTACACACATTTGCATTTTTGTACACTGTCCCTACAATTCATAAAGACTGGCACAGACAGATTTTGTTAAAGTTTCTCTCATGCATTCTAAAAGTGGTGAAGAATGCGTCAAATTCATGTACCTGTCTAGAACATGAATTTGGGTAATGCCGAGCCATTTTCAGAATGCACGCAAGACACTTTCACAAAATCTGTCTGAGACAGTTTTTCTTTGTGTACACCAAAAGAGAGTTGGTCTTAATTAGCTCCACTTTTACATTTGGCACTTTCAATGTGACACAATGTAAAAGTGGTGCATTCAATGCGATATAATGGGGTTGATTAACTAACGGCAAATAAACTGTGCACTCTGCAGTTGCTTCAGGGCTTAGTAAATTAATTAAACCTTCACTTTGCAAAGACTACACAATCACATGCAATGAAAAAAAAATGTATTTTTGCTTGCACGTGATTGGATGATGGAAGTCAGCAGAGCTTCTGCTCATTTATTAAGCTATGAAGAGACTGCTCTTGCAGAATGCAACTGCACTTTGCAAAGCGCACAGTCTATTTGCCTTTATTAAATCAACCCCTATGTAAAAGTGGTGCATTCAATGCAACACAATTTAAAAGCTACCTGAATTTGGTGCACGAGTCCCTGTCAGAACCAAAAGTGTCGCAAAATGCGTCATGATTTTAGCGCAATACATTAACAAGAGGCGTTAACACCAGAAAATTGGAGCAGCAGCTTTATTGAATGCCCCCCAGAAGTCTCTATCAAAGTTTATGTTTTTCTTAACTTTTTTACCAGACATACATAGGCTCTGTCCTCATCTCTGTTAACCCATTTAAGCAGATGCCTTATTTCACAGATCGAGAAATTGAATTATACCAAGGGGCTGTAAGTTACCCAGTTTACATACTTCTAAACAATGGTGCTTTTGATGTACTGTAAATTAATTTTGTTATTCTAGCATATATTTTTTCTGCCACTTTATGTTTTATTTTACCTGTTTATCCTGATATGATTTAGATCCTAAAACTTAGCGCCAAACAAATGACTAAACAATATTTCCAACCTCTGTTCTCAGGGGATATAGGATCAATTATTTAACTGTATTGTACCAATACGTCCTGTTATGTGAGTCTGCCTATAAAGTGCTAAGAATACAGGGGGTATCTAATTCTTGTGCTTTTAAAAGACTCAGAAAGCAATGAACAGAGTATAAACAAGACAAGACAAGAAATAACCTTGACACATTACATTTAAAAAAGGGAATGTTTGGTCCAGCCAAGATTTTTTTTATCTGCATCATTATTAATGAGATAAGCATGTGTGTTTGGAGAAAATTTATACACACACATACATTTTTTTAATGGCTTAAAATCAATTAACAAATGTACTGTATAGAAAAAAAATATCAAGCAGGTGAGAATTAATATGCTCCAATTAGATGAGAATGAAAATGCCAACCACCTAGAGGTTTGGGCATGCTCTATGGCTTGTGCATGCACACGCTAACAATTTTGCGCACACTTTTTGCATTCTCGTGTAAGCGTGTTTTATTTCTTTTGTCACATTTTTATTCCCATCTTCTTGGTGCGTATTTATTCTCTTTTTTTTTTTTCTTGACTTCACGTGTCACATGCTTGTTTGTAGACAATGAATAAAAAAAGTATTGGTGCCAGAAACAGCCAGGCAACTAGTATTTTTAAGAGGGTTAGCAGGGTCAGCCTACAAAACTCCCTTACGTCACGTGTAATGGGTCAGGTAGGTCAGTACATGTCAGTGTGTCAGGTAGGTCAGTGTGGTTCAGGTAGGTCAGTGTGGGTCTGGGTCAGTATAATGGTCAGTGTATGTCAGGGTCAGGTAGGTCAGTGTATGTTGTCAGGTAGGTCAGTGTATGTCAGGTAGGTCAGTGTGCGTCAGGTAGGTCAGTGTGGGTCAGTTAGTGTAATGGTCAGTGTGCGTCAGGTAGGTCAGTGTGCATCAGGTAGGTCAGTGTGGGTCAGTGTAATGATCAGTGTGGGTCAGGTAGGTCAGTTTGGGTCAGTGCAATGATCAGTGTGGATCAGGTAGGTCAGTGTGTGTCAAGTAGGTCAGTGTGGGTCAGGTAGGTCAGTGTGCGTCAGGTAGGTCAGTTTAATGATCAGTGTGAGTCAGTGTGGGTGAGCGTAATGATCAGTGTGGGTCAGTGTGGGTCAGGTAGGTCAGTGTGGGTCAGTCAGTGTAATGGTCAGTGTGCATCAGGGAGGTCAGTGTGCGTCAGGTAGGTCAGTGTGGGTCAGTGTAATGGTCAGTGTGGGTCAGGTAGGTCAGTGTGGGTCAGTGTAATGATCAGTGTGGGTCAGGTAGGTCAGTGTGCGCCAGGTAGGTCAGTGTAGGTCAGTGTAATGATCAGTGTGGGTCAGTGTAATGATCAGTGTGGGTCAGGTAGGTCAGTGTGGGTCAGTCAGTGTAATGGTCAGTGTGCGTCTGGTAGGTCAGTGTGCTTCAGGTAGGTCAGTGTGGGTCAGTGTAATGATCAGTGTGGGTCAGGTAGGTCAGTGTGGGTCAGTCAGTGTAATGGTCAGTGTGCGTCTGGTAGGTCAGTGTGCTTCAGGTAGGTCAGTGTGGGTCAGTGTAATGATCAGTGTGGGTCAGGTAGGTCAGTGTGGGTCAGGTAGGTCAGTGTGCGTCAGGTAGGTAAGTGTAGGTCTGTCTAATGATCAGTGTAGGTCAGGTAGGTCAGTGTGGGTCAGGTAGGTCAGTTTTTAGTGGTCAGCATTGACCTTGTCGGGCTCGGACTTCGGGCTGAAGCCCCTGGTCTTTTTCCCACCTAACAACGCCCCTGCAGGCAATATTAACCGATTTTTACAAAACTGTTTTTTGTTTTTTTTTTTGTTCTCAGGCGCAGTATGAGAATCCTCCCCATATCTATGCATTAACAGACAACATGTATCGTAACATGCTGATTGATAGCGAGAACCAATGTGTCATCATCAGGTGAGGATATGAGTCAGTGTCTGTTATTTTTTTTAAGTACTCCTTTTTTTGAGTACTAAATACATTCCAATTCTTCAAAACAAAAGCCGTTCAAAGTCCTACAGTTAATTTTCTTTCTAAAGCAGCCACAGTCTAGTAAAATAGCCCGTTCCCTGGCAGCAGCTGCAGAGTGGGACTCTCTCCATGTGAAAACAATTGCCTCGGTGAAAAGGTATGACATGTCTCTTATAGCAGTGATCATCAACCCTGTCCTCAGGGCCCACTAACAGACCAGGTTTGCAAGATAACTGAAATGCATCACAGGTGATATAATTTGCTGGTCAGTGATTGGAGAATTCTAGTCTGCATCTCCCCAATGTAATACTTAAAACCTGGCCTGTTAGTGGGCCCTGAGGACAGGGTTGATGACCACTGTCTTATAGAATCGGACTTAAAGCTCTGCAATCAGCAAAGCTCATGCTCCCCGCTGATTGGAAGCTCTGTCTCGGACTCAGCAGGGGGTGTTGCAAGTTAAGGCAGGCCAAGTTAAAGCGGAAGTAAACCCATCGATTTAACAGTCTAAAAAAAAAAGGTATGCCGTGAATGCTAACTGCACAGTCTTAGCTATACACGGTACAAATTTCTTCCCTGTAACCACAGGTTCCCCCATCAACACAGATAGTGCTGACAGGGGGGAAGACAGTGATTATTGCTAGCGACTATAGCAGCTGCTAGCCATAATCAGAGGAGAATCTGGCAGACTGGTTGTACCCAAGTTGATTGATTGATCAATTTGGTACATTGAGCCATTGGTACATTGGTTCCTGCTGAATCAGCAGATGTATGGCCAGCTTTAGAGATCACTGCTTCCCAACAGAGAACAATGGCTGATTTATTTATTTTTAAAAATACTCTTTATTGAAAAGTTTTTGCTGTAGGGGTACAAAACAGGACCATACCCCAGCTAACTGGTGCACATAGCCATGTGCATAACAAAGTACAGCTCACAGTTTACTTTAAAACTAAACATATCTAACTAAACACAACACAACAATCGCTCAGGTTATATATGGTAGGATTATGATATGAAATATCGTTTCTTGGAGGACCTCGTCTCGTTCTTAGCTGTCAGCACTGGAAGCTATAGGAATATTTAAAATTAGATGTGGTTATTTTGACTTCTGGGCCTACACCTCAGCTTATCTATCTAAGGCAGCCTTTCTCAACCTTTTTAACACAGAGGAACCCTGGAAATAATTATCCGGTCTTGGGGAACCCCTGCTAAAAATGAAAAATCTACAACTCATCATACATTAGTGTGATGGTCAATGAGAAGAATGCTTCTTACACTTGTGGTTATTGGGAAGAATTACCCCCTTACAGATAACTAAAAAGATCAATGGTGTCCTTGAGAACTTACCTGAGAGGCAGAAATTGAACATAGCTCAGGGAACCCCTAGCAACATCTAGAGGAACCCAAGGGTTCCACGGAACCCTGTTTGAGAAACCCTGATCTAAGGTATGGACCTCAGCTCTAACAGAACCAGGGAGATAAAGAGGAAATCTAACCGGGTTAATCCCCTGAGGGCTGATCATCTGTTGTGGACTCTGAGTCTATCCACAAGTGGTAGACTTTCTCATATTTTTGGGGCATCCTGGAGATAGATACATTGCTTTATAGAGGGGTATCATTGTGTTAACTAATTTCTTCCATGCTGACAGGGTGGGGGGGATTGGCTGAGGCTGTGGCCGATTTTTAAAGAAAACAAATTGCAAGACTTTTTACCTCTTTTGTTTCGATGCACCTAGAATGTATTTAACTCATTTAAACTGAAGGTTCAATTGGACTTTAAAGCGGAGTTCCACCCAAAAGTGGAACTTCCGCTCATTTGTCTCCTCTCCCCCTCCGGTGCCACAATTGTCTTTGACAGGTATCCTGTTCCCACTTCCTTGGAGTCTGGGCCGAGGCCTGGGGCTCCCTCCTCCTCTCCCTTTCGCCGGACCAGTAGGAGAGGGGCCTCGCGCATGCGCAGTAGGGTTCCCGGCATGGAGCCGTAAGGCTACACTGCCGGGTACCCTTACCCGCAATGGAGGCGGCAGCACCCGACAGCTGATGGAAACATCAGCTGCGGTGCCAACATCGCTAGACTCCAGGACAGGTAAGTGCCCTATTGTTAAAAGCCAGCAGCTGCAGTATGTGTAGCTGCTGGCTTTAAATTTTTTTTTTTTTGGGTGGAACATCGCTTTAAATGCATTTTTCTTACATGAAAACAGTGCAAGTACCTGAATTTGCCATGTAATTAGCATCATGTAGTCTTTTGTACAGCAGAGAAAGAGAGAGAGCGAGAGAGAGAGAGAGAGGGCAGGGCTGGAAGCCAGTTTGGTGTTCTGCACACAAATGGGGAACACAATGATATGAGGAAAGAGCCAAATGAGCAGAGAGATGACCTCATCAGTCTGCTGCTGCATATTTATTGTTCAGTCAGCAGACTGGGGTTGTGGAGAGGACACCGCTTTATGCCTTTTAAAGCAGAGTTCCACCCAAAAATGGAACTTCTGTTTCAAGGGAAGGTGACCCCCTGACATGCCACATTTGGTATGTCATTTTTTTGGGGGGGGCGGAAACCCTCTTTTTAGAGGGTTCACCCACCCCCCCCCTCCCTCTCGGCAATCATCTGGGACACGTCACAGGTCCCAGATGATTGCCTGGCCAGTCACAGCCCAGCTCGTGCATGCGCAGTGCGTGCACGGCTGTGAAGCCACAGCCGGGCGCCCACAGTGACAATGCTGGTCCTGCAGAGAGGAGGGGGAGACGAGCGGGGCTTCGTTCCCCCGCATCGCTCGACCCTGGGACAGGTAAGTGTCCGATTATTAAAAGTCAGCAGCTGCAGTATTTGTAGCTGCTGACTTTGAATTATTTTTTTTTAATTGGAACTCTGCTTTAAGGTCTCATTCACACCATACATGCAGAAAAACTGATGGTGTGGTGTCAACTGGGCACATAGAGAACAATTGTTTTTTTTTTTTTTTTTGTGCCATTGTAGAACGCATGCAGAAAAACTGACGTCCCTGCACATGGTGTGAACGAGGCCTAAAGTCTAAGCTGTAGGAGGAAGCGGTGTTATCCACCTGGCTATGCTGTGTAATAGGGCTGTGTAAATCTCAGGAACAGATGAACAGAAAAACATATCCTTTGATAGGTAAAACAATGTCATTATATATATATATATTTCATCTGTGTATTTAGTTGTTTGCGTAGAGTTCAGATTCAGCGATAATGTGCATATTTCAGTGAAGGAATGAAATATTAATGTCATGTTTTGCTATTTCAGTGGTGAAAGTGGAGCAGGAAAAACTGTGGCTGCAAAGTACATTATGGGCTACATATCCAAAGTGTCTGGAGGAGGAAGTAAAGTGCAGGTATGGTGAATTATTATCAGGCATTATGTTGTTCTATTATCTCTGGGCAGAAGATTTTGATTTTCTAATCAATAATGGGGTCAAATCGTTTTCAACCGCAATGATGAGAAAAAAGCAGGATGGAAATTTTTTCTTGAACGAACAAATTTCTAACAGTATATGTGGTTTTTGATTGAGAAATTACAATTATTCCAAGATGGAATGTTAACCACTTCAGCCCCGGACCAATTGGCAGCCAAAGGACCAGGCCCCTTTTGCGATTTGGCACTGCGTCGCTTTAACTGAAAATTGCGCGGTCGTGCAACGTGGCTCCAAAACAAAATTGGCGTCCTTTTTTTCCCACAAATAGAGCTTTCTTTTGGTGGTATTTGATCGCCCTGCGGTTTTTATTTTTTGCGCTATAAACAAAAATAGAGCGACGATTTTGAAAAAAATGCAATATTTTTTGCTTTTTGCTATAATAAATATCCCCAAAAAATACATAGTTTAGGCCGATACGTATTCTTCTACACATATTTTTGGTAAAAAATTTTTGGTAAAAAAAAACGCAATTAGCGATTATTGATTGGTTTGCGCAAAAGTTATAGCGTTTACAAAATAGGGGATAGTTTTTTATAGCATTTTTATTAATATTTTTTTTTTTACTAGTAATGGCGGCGATCAGCGATTTTTATTGTGACTGCGACATTATGGCGGACACATCGGACATTTTTGACACATTTTTGGGACCATTGTCATTTATACAGCAATCAATGCTATTTAAATGCATTGATTCCTGTATAAATGACAGTTGTAGTGAAAGAGTTAACCACTAGGGGGAGGGGAGGGGTTATGGGCTCTGACGTGTGTGTTTTTTTACATTAGGGGGCGGGGCTGGCGTCTGACGTCATTGATCGGCTTTCCCGATGACCGGGAACAGCCAATCAATGACAGGCAGAGTAGGAAGCACGGGGAGAGGTTTGTTTACACAAACCTCTCCCCGTTCTTCAGCTCCGTAACCCGATCGCCGCTGGTGTCGCAGCCGGGGTCACGGAGCTCCGACCGGGTCGCGAGCGTGCGCGACCCACGGGCAGGCATTTAAAGGGCCACGTACAGGTACGTGGTTTTGCCTGCCTATGCCATTCTGTAGACGTATATCTACATGAGGCGGTCGGGAAGCGGTTAAAAGTAGGGATGCTCCGGTATTGGTATCAGTGCTGATACCGAGGATTTTAACGAGTACTCATGAAAATGCTCCCGATACCAAAACCGATACTTTGCAATGCGATTTGCATCCATACAAAATGAATGGGTGCAAATCGCACTGCAAAGATTTGCATGCAATTTGAACAGGATGCAGTGCAATCCTGTCCGAATCGCATGGGGTTTCCAGCACTGCTCCTGTGTGAACGCAGGCTGAAATCACTATGACAAGCCTGGGATTACACAGTGGGGAAACCGCATATGTGATTCGGACAGGAATTCAATTTTTATGGACACAAATCACACTGCAAAGTATCAGTACTTGGTATCGGCAAGTACTTGACTGAAAGTACTGGTACTTGTACTTGCTGTTAAAAAAATGGTATCGGTGCATCCCTAGTTAAAAGCAAACAAAATTTTGAAGTACTTTCAAATGGCATTTGTCAAGTCATCGAAAGAATTATAAAAATGTACAGGCCACAGCGTCCATGAAGATGTTTTATCTGTTATATTTAGCAGGAATTTTGTAAGTTATGTTGTGTTTGTGTCCACTAATATAAATTTTTGTGAAAATATAATTTTGTTATCTTTGGGATCGGAGGGGGACACTGTCAGGTAGGCTGTACAGGGCCTCTGCATTTCTAACAGCAGCCCTGCTTGTAATACTTTTAAAGTATAACTAAAGGCAAAACTTAATTTTTTTCAATTTTGGATAGAGAGGCAATAAATTAGAGCACATCAGTTTCTATTACTACTTAGGCTTAGCAGGTGTCCGATGCGTCTCCATTCACCATTTAAGGTCCGTTTTCAGCTCGAATTTTGGGCTGAATTCGGACTTGAAATGGACCAAAAGACGCACAAAGCTCCTGTGCAATTCACACGAGAGCTGCTGCGGAGATGTGTGAACCTGCTCCATAGAGAGCCAGTCACAATCTCCTGCTATGTGAATTGGGTACGGGAAAACCTGCATCCAATTCGCAATAGTGTGAACTCAGCCTTAAATGTGAAAGTAAAAGAAAATTAAAAATTTTGGGCTGTCCCCAGAACAATAATAGGGGGGAAATCTACCTATGGGGACACTAGTTCTGGTGACCTGGGGAGCCCCAATGGATTGCCTAAATTTGCAGGGATGCAATGGGACACAGATGGCTAAAAAATTTGACAGGGGTTCTAATTCTCCTAAAGTCGAGTATACACGGGCCAAATGTCAGGAAACATTTGCCAGTTCCAAAAAAACGGCCGATATTTAGCCCATGTGTATGTTGGTCTGTCTGACAAAAGCCGGCCGTTTGGCTTGGTTCTGTCGGACGAGCATGCTGGAAAACCAACAGCTGACCGACTCTGGATCAGTGCTCTCAGCCAATGGCAGAGAGCGCTGATCAGAGCGTTCTGGCAGGGGGGGAGTCCCCCTATCAGAACACAATAGCTCAGCGGGTAGATCGCTATACTAGCTTAACCACATGCCGACCGCGCTATAGTCGAAAGACGTCTACAGCGCGGTCGGGTTTTCCTGAGTGGACGTCCTACGGACGTCCTCCCAGAAACTTGCTCCCGCGAGCCCCCTGGGGCGCGCACTCGGGAACATCCGTGACCGCCGGGTCCCGAGGACCCGGCGCATCACGGATCACGGTAAACAGCCGCTGATAGCGGCCGTTTACCGCGTGATCGCTCCGTCAAAAGACGGAGCGATCACATGTACACAAACCGGCGTCATGTCATGACGCCGGTTCCTCCCTCCCCTCTCTCAGTCCGATCGGTACAGAGAAGGGAGAAGCGGAGAGGGGGAGAGACGGGACCAGCGCTGTGGGCTGGATGTGTAGTGCCCACAGCGCTGGTCAATACACTGCCATCACTGTGCAATACTCTGCCACACTGTGCAATGCTCTGCCACCACTGTGCAATGCTCTACCACCAATGTGCAATACTCTGCAACCACTGTGCAATGCTCTGCCACCACTGTGCAATGCTCTGCCACCACTGCAATGCTCTTCCACCACTGCAATGCTCTGCAACCACTGCAATACTCTACCAATACTGTGCAACACTGTAATACTCTGCCAATACTTGCCAATACTCGCCAATACTCTGCCAATACTTGCCAATACTCTGCCAATACTCGCCAATACTCGCCAATACTCTGCAATAATTTTTAATAGAAACAAAGAATTATTTTTTTTTTTTTTTTACCGAATTTTCAGTATTTTTTGATTTATAGCGCAAAAAATAAAAAACCCAGCGGTGATTAAATACCACCAAAAGAAAGCTCTATTTGTGTGAAAAAAAGGACACAAAATTTATTCGGGTACAGTGTTGCATGACGGAGTAATTGTCATTCAAAGTGTGAGAGCACCGAAAGCTGAAAATTGGTCTGGTTAGGAAGGGGGTTTAACTGCCCAGTGGTCAAGTGGTTAATATAGTTAGTATAGCAGCTCCGACCGGAGCTGACAGTTTTTTATTTTTGTTCAACCCGCTGGGCTGCATAGAAAAAAACTAATAGTGTTTACTCTATCCAAAATGAAAAAAGTTTTGCCTATAGTCCTAATTCATTTACACTTGTGATGTGAGAGATCAAAGCATCACTAACAGACTGTTCTGTTTTAAGAGCTAGAATATAGAAATCGTAATTATAGCGCCACATCCCTTTAGAATAGGATAAATATTTAGGACAGAAGAATGCGACTTTTCAAACTAACAGACTGTTGTTAATGGAAATCTGTACTGAGAAAATAAGTAGGGTGCTATTACAAAACTCTCCTTTTGAACTCTCTAGTTGCCTAGATGTTCTGTTGATCCAACAGATTTAGTTTTTTTGTGAGTAACTGACCCAGAACAGAGGCAGATAAGGAGCAGGAAAGGGCTTCTGCTACCGAGAATAGAGAATGGCATACTCGTATAAAAAAATAATAGGGAAAGGCAATAATCCTATCACTAAATATACTTTATGGAGACTGATGAGTCTGATCATTACAAGAACAAGCAAATCATTTCATGTTTCATACCATAAAATATAACCTTGTGGTTTTTATAATACCTAATAAGCATAATTGTACACATCTCTCAACGTTTTGCTCATACAGACAAAATACATTTTGATAATATAGACATAGATGTTATACTGAAGCTAGATGTGTGATATATATAATACATTTTGAGAGAATATAGCACTGATATACACACTCTTGCATGCTGCCCGAGAAATTGTGACATAGATGCAGAGTCAAATGTCAAGTTGGCCGCTTGTTGCATGCCTAAAATAGTGGTAGAGTCAGATGCTAAGATCAGTGTTAAGGGATGAGTTGTCACTCTGAGTTTGTGTTGTGCGGGCCTTTGGCTGGGCACCTGTTGTTTAGAATTGGCTACTTTTGTCCTGTTCTCTGCCATTGCTACAAGTGAAGGTACAGTATTCTCCTGTGGGGTACTCATGGAGTAGAGTGTGGAAGAGAGGTTAAGCATGTCCAGGAGTATGCAATAATCCAAGTGTACATGTCCTGCAAGGAATCCTTGTAGTGAAAGCGTTTGAGAACCTTACAAGGGCTCTAGATGAAAGTGGTGTTAAAGTTTGCAACTAGTGGTGTGACCTAGCCATCAATCTGAGACTGAGCTCTAAGTGACTGAATTTTAGTAGTTTAAAAAGTTTACACTGTGAAGTAAATACATTTTAAACATAGCCCTGTTTACACAGGAACTGTCAGAGATATCAGATGACCCCGTCTTACCTGTCCATGACACTGGATGGTATATAAAGTTTCAGGTTTTACATGTCACAGTTTTCATACCCCCATTACAAGACAGTGAGGGCTGAGTGAAGAATTGGAAGATAAAATAATAAAGAAAAATAATAAACTAGTGAAGCTTTTTTTTTCTATTAAGGAGAAAAGGTCCATCACCTACAAACACAAGCAAAAAACTAAGAGCTTATAGACTTGGGTAGGTTTATAGGGGATGTACCCCGGGGTAGTATATCCTCAAAAGCTTGCCCGTGTGTGTATAAACACTTTTGTGTTTGCCCCTATGTATCATGAGCTGAACTTAAAGATGTACACAAAAGGCCTATTTCTCATAAATATTGTTCACAAATCTGTCTAAATCTGTGTTAGTGAGCACTTCTCCCTTGCCAAGATAATCCATCCACCACACAGGTGTGGAAAATTAGAGGGCATGAGGGTGGGACTTTACATGAAGCACGTAGCAGTAACTAAATACAGGTGGACATATAGAAAGGCTATTTATTAGTACATAACATAGAGATACATACATAATATACATAAAAGTAGGCAAATAGTTCCCACATGGTAAAACATAATAATAATATGAAGATAAACTGTATTACACAATAATTTGCCAGAATCCACCAAAATTGATGTATATACAAACGTTAATGACAAGGTATTGCCTGCATAGTCTAAGGCCTCACTATTCTCAGTGAAGATTGGTAAAATTGTGAACATAATATACACAAATTTTGATGATCACATAAATGGTACAAAACACGGCAAACCTCCCCCATATTGGTATATGACAGAATATTCAGATAATTTTTTATTTGTTCATTTAGACTCATCACGTGCCTTCTCCTGATGAGTGGCTACAAGCCATAAAACACGTAGAGCTATAAGATGCCGTGTTTTGTACCATTTATGTGGTCATCAGAATTTGTGTATATTATATTCACAATTTTACCAATCTTCACTAGGAATAGTAAGGCCTTAGACCATGCAGGCAATACCTTGTCATTAACATTTGTATATATATCAATTTTGGTGTATTCTGGCAAATTATTGTGTAATATAGTTGATATTCATATTATTATTATGTTTTACCATGTGGGAACTATACCCCTACCATTATGTATATCTATGTTATGTACTAATAAATATCCTTTCTACATGTCCACCTGTATTCAGTTGCTGCTACGTGCTTCATGTAAAGTCCCACCCTCATGCCCTCTCATTTTCCTCATTATTGACAGGGATGGAAGCGCATGGCCTTACCAGGCCATGGCTTCATTTAAAGTCCAATTATTCCTCTTCCCCATATTACACCTTACAGGTGTGGCATATCAAGATGCTAATTAGACAGCATGAATTTTGCACAGGTGTGCCTTAGGCTGGCCACAATAAAGGCCACAATAAAAGGCCGATCTAAAATATGCAGTTTTACTGTATTAGCGGGGTCAGGGGGGGTCCGAAAACCAGTCAGTATCTGGTGTGACCACCATTTGCCTCACATAGTGCAGCACATCTCCTTCGCATAGAGTTGATCAGGTTGTTGATTGTGGCCTGTGGAAAGTTGGTCCATTCTTCTTCAATGGCTGTGCAAAGTTGTGGGATATTGGCAGGAACTGGAACACGCTGTCGTATACACCGATCAAGAGCAACCCAAACATGCTCAATGGGTGACATGTCTGGTGAGTATGCTGGCCATGCAATAACTGGAATGTTTTCAGCTTCCAGTAATTCTGTACAGATCCTTGCAACATGGGGCCGTGCATTATCATGCTGCAACATGAGGTGATAGTCATGGATGAATGGCACAACAATGGGCCTCATGATCTCGTCATGGTATCTCTGTGCATTCAAAATGCCGTCAATAAAATGCACCTGTGTTTGTTGTCCATAGCATCCGCCTACCCATACCATAACCCCACCAACACTATGAGCCACTTGATCCACAACGTTGACATCAGCAAACCGCTGACCCACACAATGCCATACACGCTGTCTGCCATCTGCCGTGTACAGTGAAAACCAGGATTCATCCGTGAAGAGAACACCTCTCCAAAGTGCCAGATGCCATAGAATGTGAACATTTGCCCACTTAAGTCGGTTACGATGACGAACTGCAATCAGGCCGAGACCCTGATGAGAACAAACAGCATGCAGATGAGCTTCCCTGAGGTCTCTGACAGTTTGTTCAGAAATTCTTTGGTTATGCAAACTGATTGTTGCAGCAGCTGTCCAGGTGGCTGGTCTCAGATGATCTTGGAGGTGAAGATGCTGGATGTGGAGGTCCTGGGCTGGTGTGGTTACATGTGGTCTGCAGTTGTGAGGCCGGTTGAATGTACTGCCAAATTCTCTGAAACGCCTTTGGAGACGGCTTATGGTAGAGAAATTAACATTCAATTCAAGGGCAACAGCTTTGGTGGACATTCCTGCAGTTAGAATGCCAATTGCATGCTCCCTCAAAACTTGGGACATCTGTGGCATTGTGCTGTGTGATAAAACTGCACATTTTATTGTGGCCAGCCTACGGCACACCTGTGCAATAATCATGCTGTCTAATCAGCATCTGGATATGCCACACCTGTGAGATGGATAGATTGTCCCAGCAAAGGAGAAGTGCTCTCTAAGGGCTCTTTCACAGGGGGCGGATCAGTGCAGATCCGCCCCGTGGATATCCGCTTGCTCAGCGGGGATCACCGGAGCGATCTCCGCTGAGCAGGAAGATGACAGGTCCGTCTCTGCACACTGTACAGGGATGGACCTGTCACAGCGCCACTCTCCCCTATGGTAGATCGGGTGACGACGGACCGTAGAGTCCTTCGTCATCCGATCCGCTCTGCAGACGGATGAAAAAATAGGGTTTTTCTCCGTCTGCAGAAACGGACCATAGCGGGCACGGACGAAATTGGGTGTCAGCGGATGCTCATCCGCTGACACCCGCTATCCCATAGGGATACATGTATGTCCGTTTTTCATCCGAGAACGGATGGATGAAAAACTGACATACGGACCGTCCGTGTGAAAGAGCCCTTACACAGATTTAGACAGATTTGTGAACAATAATTGAGAGGAATAGGCCTTTTGTGTACATAGAAAAAGTCGTAGATCTTTAAGTTCAGCTGATGATAAATAGGGGCAAACACAAAAGTGTTGCGTTTATAATTTTGCTCACTGTATATATATATATATATATATATACATATATGTGTATATATAGAATGTTGTATATCTTTTGAGAGAATACAGCACTAATATACATACTCTTGAATTATTGTGCACTTTTATACACTAAGCAGGCACTCTTTCCACCAATGTTGTCTTGGGGAACAGTAACTGTTGGTCAGGATAATCCAAACCAACCAAAGTACTTGTCTCACCAAGATTAGGTGGCTAGGCATACTAACCCTCTCAATTGTTACCCAGTCTTTATGAAATTAGCATTATCTAATAAATGTGGGTTATTTAGAATGTAGATGTAATGTTTTAATTGTTCCCTTATTTTTGTTTTCTAGCATGTAAAAGATATCATTCTCCAGTCTAACCCTCTTCTTGAAGCATTTGGTAATGCCAAGACGGTCAGAAACAACAATTCAAGTCGATTTGTAAGTGTGTGGAGTAGTGTATCAATGTCAGATAAATAACCTTAAAGGAGATTTCTCAGAATTAATACAAATCCCACAAATCTGCTTGAAAGGGAAATGATGATTGCTGCTTGCCACAAACAAAATTACCATCTAAAACTGGAGGCTTCCAGTTACCTCTACACAGGAACTGATGCTGGTTATGGGCAGGTGCATAAATGTGCCTAATGCTGAAGGAGTGCGATCTGCTCCAGATCCTTTCCAAGAGTTTGGTAATGGCAGTAGATCAAGATGGCCACTATAAGGTCTGGGGAAGAAGTCCAGTGAGGACTCCCACTGCTTCGTTTTGCTGTTGAGAATCCCAGTATGTACAAAAGAGTAGTGTACTAAACATGCTGCCTGCTGTTCTGCATGAAGAATTATTGACATTGCATGCACATCATTTATGGAAAATGAGAAATAGAAATGTGCACTTTTTGTGTTTACTTGGCCATAATGGAAAACAACTTTTTTACATTTACATACCTTTACAGAATGAGCACATTTTGTGCGTTGTAGGTCATGATGGCGAACCATATTTCTGAATTTCCATTTATATAGAAAAAACTGGCTTGATGTACTTCCAAAAAATGAACACAGAGGTGAAGGCCCAACTGGAGACGTCCCATGCTAATCAAATTAAATTTTTGCTGTAAACAAATTTGCTGGCACAGACAAACAATTTGCAACCAGGGATTTTAATAGTGAAAGTTGGCAATGGTTGGTATAGGCAAGGGTAAAAAACCCTTTTAGCTGATTTTTTTTCCCATTGGGGGCCATGGTAAGATAGACATTGATGTGTTCAGAACCCAGAAGTGTAAGAAATTGCAATAAAGTTTGCTAAAATATCACTGAATATAGTCTTGCTTTTTCCTAACAAAACTGGAGCTTTAAAACTATGTTAACATTCTTGTTGTAGACTAGAGGTTAAATTAAGTGTATTAAAAGGGTTGAAATGCTTAATCGTTCTGTAATACATGCAGCTCCAGTTCTGATCGCAGAGACAAAATCCTTTTGGTCATATGATGTGTGCTGAAAGGGAATTGGAACTCAAATTTTATGAACAAAGGTTTTAGTGATGGGATGAGCTTTTGAGAGAACCCGAAGCAGCATTTTCTCCAGGAAAGGCAATGCCGTGTACACACGACCGGACTTTTGGACGGACTGAATTCCGTCTGACTTTTGGACTGAATTTGGACGGACTTCCTTCAAATCGGACTTGTCTGCACACAATCACACCAAAGTCTGAGGGATTCGACCATGATGATGTACGACCGAACTAGAATAAGGAAGTTCATAGCCAGTCGGTTTTCGTCCGTCGGACTAGCATACAGACGAACAGATTTTTCGACCGGACTTGAGTCCGTCGGAAAGATTTGAAACATGTTCTAAATCTAAAGTCCATCTGATTTTCGACAGAAAAGATCCGCTGAAGGTCCGATGAAGCCCGCACATGGTCGAATTGTCCGACGGATTCGTTCCGTCGGACCAGTTCAGTCGAAAAGTCCAGTCGTGTGTACGCGGCATTAGTATTTAAGCTCTTTTACTATTCATATTGTACCAATCTTCACAAGCCTAAAATAGCTTTATGTTATTTCGAGTTTAGGTCCATTTTAATTCATATAAGCAGATAAAATCTATTTTATTGTAAATAATGGCTAATGCTTTTACATATGGTCTAATGGTCCTATAGATTTTAAAAGTATGTATCACATGTTTAAATGTTGCTTGGCATTATAGAGAAAGGGATGAAAATCAATATTTGAAAGAGCTGAGTCTACAGTATCTTGTATGCTGAATTATGGTATTATGTAGAGACATAAATTTAAATGTATCAGCACAAGATGGCATTGTGGATACAGATAGGTATGAGTGTGTCAACGTCCTAAATATATTGCAAAATGTATTCAAAAGAAGAAAAGTTTTCACTACGTCTCTACCACCAACCAGCTGCTCCTTCTATTTGACATCATCTCATTTTGAATCACTATTGACCGATACGTTCCACTGTGGTAATAGTTGGTTGTGTTAGGTAGTGTGAGCGTCATTTAGACCAAACACCCTGTTTTTTTTTATTAACATGTCATGTCAATAATGTGAAATTTAAAGATTAATAAAAGGTAATTTTGTATTGCAACGCTACAGATGTGCCTCTAAAGTCCATGTTTCCTCCTTTTGAATACATTTTGCATTATGTAGAAATAGCTGCCCTTGGAAGACAAAGTCGTGTCTATGATTACTCTATGGCAGCAAGCAGAAATTGGGGAATCCTTTTTTTTTTTTTTTTTGCAGTAGGGAAGATTCAAGAACAAAAGGAAAACTATTGACTATTTGCAGCAATACTACCTATCTAGGTGATTTGTTAGTAGAAGGTTTCATAAGAAAATCAAGAAAAACTGCAGCGACTAGAGCAACACCCCTAGGTGATTCAGCTATAACATTTTGGTTTCTTCTGATAGGGCAAATACTTTGAAATACAGTTCAGCCGTGGAGGGGAGCCAGATGGAGGCAAAATATCAAACTTTCTGCTGGAAAAATCCCGTGTTGTTAGCCAGAATGAAAGTGAACGCAATTTTCATGTCTTTTACCAGGTAAATATATATAGATATGTAAACACAAACCATTCGAATGAAATCATGTTTATTGCTGCATGCTATAGTCAATGTATGTGCTTATCTACTAAGCATGTGTAAATGCAGTAACACATAGTAACCAGTAGCTATCAAACGTCAGATAATATCAATGTTGGGGTGTCAATGAGTGTTTTTCTGACTGTGAACAATAAATTTTAAAGGCAGACTTCAGTGGCTTGTTTTTTTCAGTACAGTACACTGCAAAGCAACACTTGTTTTGCACTTTTGTCAGACTATAATAAAATCATAACAGTTTTTTTTTGTAATGTACCAAATAAAAATCTTTTTTACCCTTCAAAAATGTATACTAATTAACAGATAGATACAGATAGATATATGCTGATGCTGCTAAATTTAGCCTGGTTATCTGGACATTTATGACTTCTGGTGATCTTCAAAAGGTTAACACTGATTGTTACATTACAAGTAATCAGTAGGGGCTGTAAAGAAAGTGTACTTCTGCACTACTATTAAAGTAAAAATAAGTGCTATATATTTAAATATAGGAGGTTGCTGCTTAACACCAACTGTTATTAGCAGACCCAAGTAAAAAGAAAATATATGTGAAGCGCTACCTCCCTACAAAACTAAAGAAATACTAAGTAATATGAACACAAACTAAAAATTAATAGTAGTGTTAAATATAGCAAAAATAATATTGCATAAACCACAATAATAAAATAACATGTGCAACCAGTGACCTCTAGTGGAAACAATAAGTATAACACATATATATGTATCAAATAAAGTCCATATATCCAGTGATATCTTTTGTAAATAAATGCTGTCCACACACAATCCAGCGGTGATTAATAGCAAATGAGTGAATAAAACCAAGTGGACCCTCCACCAGTCACACTATGCGCTCACCTCCCAGAAAGGCCCCCAATTAGGCCAAGTAGCACTTTTCCCTTAGGGGTCTCAATCCAGTGTCTTTTAAGCTCCCAACAGTGGACTCCTGCAAGCGTGGTCTCTCATAGATAATGGCAATATAAGGGTAAAAAAGGAGTTAGCATAGTGTAATACTGTAATTTTTTTTATTTAAAACACAAGTAAGCTATACAACTCACATTTAGGAATGCACTGGCCCTGGTGCACACAGGTGATGAACTTGAACATATACAGATCCGTCCCTGGGGTCACAAAATTGTCTGCAAGTCCTCGGCCCTGCTGCCCTCATGGGTGATCATGTACTTCCTACAACAGCGCAATGACATCACAAGCCCCACCTCTGACTCATTTCGTCACTCACATGTGACTTTATCAAAAGGAATCCTGTATCATACCCTTTGATAAAGTCACATGTGAGTGACGAAACGCGTCAGCGTGGGGCTTGTGACATCATTGTGTCGTTGTAGGAAGTACGCGATCACCCATGAGGGTAGCAGGGCTGAGGACTTGCAGACGATTTTGTCTCTTTTAGAGTGTTCCTAAACTGCCCCCTCGCCCAGTTCTACACTATGCCCACTGCTGGCATTCAGTCAGACTCCCTCCCCCTTTCCCCTACTCACCCTGCCTTCTCTTTTTTCATTTCCTTCTCTCTCTTTTAGACTTTTGTCTGTTCTTCTCCCTAATTCCCTTTACTTATCCTTTTAGTCCTCTCCTAGTTGTATCTTTTTTGGTTGATCAACTAGTTTCCTTACATTTGAGATGGTGGTGGGGCCTACTAGTGCGGTGGTCACCACATCTCCTAGTGGGGCTGGCACTTTTCTGTTGGGTCCTGGAAAATAGCAAGTTATCCACGGTGGCTACTCCCAAGCAGGCGTTTGGGCCTAAAGATTGAACTCCGTAATACATGTATGCATCTTGTTTTCATGTGTGTATATGAACATTTGTGTCCTATATGGTTAACAAATATTTGTACATGATAGCTGCCTCCAGATGCATCTATTTGAAAACTAAAAAAAAAAGAATGAAAAAAAAAGGATAAAAAAGTTGATGCCAAATGTCTGCAGCAAATGCAATGAACACTATTAATATTTTCAGCATATTTTTTTACCATATTTTGAAATGAAATTATACCACTAATGTTAATTAAGCTGATTTAGGTTTTGAAACTTACTGGTTAAAATATTTAAATGTTTGCTATTATTGTATAATTAAAGCAAGTAACTAATTCTTTCTGATCTTTTAAAGCTGATAGAGGGAGCTTCACCAGACATGAGACAAAATTTGGGCATTATGAATCCAGATTACTATTTCTACTTAAACCAGTCAGATACATATAAAGTGGATGGAACAGATGATAAAAATGACTTCTGTGAAATGATGGTAAATATTTATAAATTCTATATCCAATAATCTGAATGATCAATTTATGGACTAATTTGCAGTTGCTATTATGATTTGTTCATGGCCTTGTCCTTATCTGGTCTCACTAGAATGCCATGCAAGTCATTGGTATTTCTGGAGAACACCAGCAGATGGTCCTACAGATAACAGCGGGCATCCTACATCTGGGAAACATCAGCTTCCAAGAACAAGGAAACTATGCCATGGTGGAATGTGCCGATTGTGAGTATTTTTTTCTTAGATCAATTACCAGTAAACTGTGTTCTACCTAAAGGAGAAAAAAACATATTGTGGCATCCTATAATCCTTCTATAATATCTAAGGGAATAATAAACCTCCAAAAACAGCTAGCTTACTTTTTCAGTAATATGAGCTATGGTAAAGCTAAGCAGCTGAACACTAGGCAGACAACTAAAAAAAAACTGATGAAATACATATATAGAGCTGTTGTACCTGCCAAGGGAGTTGTATTTCTGTACATAGACGGATTCCAGGCAGCTAGAGTCTTGTCAGATGACACTATTTCCTGAGCTATCTAATGCTGAATAACAAAAACACTTTGGGGTTGTTGCGCCTTTCTCAAGATGAAGAAGCATTGCTGATTGCAGCTTGACAGCTGCAGGGAGTCCCAGGGAGGTGTGGCTTCAGCACACAGTGAAAATCCGGTGCCTACTCTACACTAGTGAAGATCATCCCGATCAACTAGAGGAGCTGCAAGATCCTTTGCATTTACCTATTGGATGTTTCATTTGGGTTTCATGGATCATGGAACTGACTAGGCTACTATTGCCATATGTTTAATTGTGTATGTTAAAATTGTGTGCGCCCGTGAAATGATTACAAACTTTAGTACCCAAAATTGTCCATAGGTAATGGTTTAAAAGCTTTTACTGGCCCTAGAATTTTTGCTCCCACTCTAACACATGCAGTGATATCACATACGTATGGCCCAATCTTTGTTTTTGTACATAGATGCAACAAACCCAATTTTTTTCTTTATTTATTGGACGTTACTTTTTTTTACTTTTAGGCTCGGTTAACATATGGGCCGCATGCGGCTCACAGCATGGGTCCAGTGCGTGCTGCTTCACCATTTCAGGTCTGATTTCAGCCCAAATTATGTTCTGCATTCGGACCTGAAACGGACCAAAAGGCGCACAGCGTTTTTGTGCAAAACGCACCAGACCCGCTGTGGAGATATGTGAACTGGCTCCATAGAGAGTCGGTCAAAATCTCCTGCTATTGGGGATTCCGCATCCAATTCGCAGTGGTGTGAACCCAGCCTAAACTTTATTTCTTTCACATAGAAGGCCACGGTGGCGTTTCTACTCAAATTGTGACTGCTTTCTAAAGAAAATAAACTGCAAGAACACATTTTGTTGTGATGTATCTGGAATGTATTTAGCGGATTTAAACCTAAATTTAATTTGGGCTTTAAAGAGGAAGTAAACCCTGGTGGGTTTTACTTTCTCTTTATTTCCCTGCAAAGGTAAAGCATAATGGGCTAATATGCATCGCATAGTAGCCCATTATGTGTCACTTACCTGAAACCGAAGCCCGCAATGTCACTGTTGTCCCCACTAGCAGGGAGCATCCATCTTCGCCCCTCTTCCTTGCTGGGGCCCCAAACTCCGGCTCTGTGACTGGATGGAGTCGCATGACGTCACTCCCGCGCATGAGCGTGGGTGCCGCCAGTCACGGCATGACCCCTATTAGAAAGGGCATGATGTGCCCTTTCTAAAGTGCACATGCGCCGATGACATCGGCACATGCGCCGTAGTCATCGGCGCTCCGCTTTTTCGTAAATATCTCCTAAACCGTGGAGGTTTTGGAGATATTTCCAGCACCTACAGGTAAGCCTTGATATAGGCTTACCTGTAGGTAAAAGTGGTTGTACAGGGTGTACAACCACTTTAATGGTGACATAAAATAAAAAAAATAAAAAATAAATTTTTATTCAGTAAAGTTATTCCTGTTACAGAAATAAATAATCCATTTTCATCCACTAAACATTTCTAGATTTGTTTTTGTAACTCAATATCTACAGTATCTCACAAAAGTGAGTACACCCTCACATTTTTGTAAATATTCTATTATATCTTTTCATGTGACAACACTGAAGAAATTACACTTTGTGTAAGTAGTGAGTGTACAGCTTGTATAACAGTGTAAATTTGCTGTCCCCTCAAAATAACTCAACACGCAGCCATTAATGTCTAAACCTCTGGCAACAAAAGTGAGTACACCCCTAAGTGAAAATGTCCAAATTGGGCCCAAAGTGTCAATATTTTGTGTGGCCACCATTATTTTCCAGCACTGCCTTAACTCTCTTGGGCATGGAGTTCACCAGAGCTTCACAGGTTGCCACTGGAGTCCTCTTCCACTCCTCCATGATGACATCACGGAGCTGGTGGATGTTAGAGACCTTGCGCTCATCCACCTTCCATTTAAGGATGCTCCACAGAGGCTCAATAGGGTTTAGGTCTGGAGACATGCTTGACCAGTCCATCATCTTTACCCCCAGCTTCTTTAGCAAGGCAGTGGTTGTCTTGGAGGTGTGTTTGGGTCAGGGGTCAAGTCCTGGGGAAAAAAGTGTGGGAATTCCCACCCAAGATCCACTCGCCCACCAAAAATGATACGCTCATATGCACGAACGCTTCAAAAGTGGTATTTTTCATCCAATTTTCGTATTGTGTGTATGAAGCTTAACTGTTAGTACATTAAAAAAAAAATCCTCAATAAACATAAATATGTTAATTCTCTGAATAATCAGCATTCATTCAATTGTGCTTCCATGCAAATGTGAACATCGTGTTCTGATCTTTATTGGGGAATTTTATTTTGTATATAGAGAGTTTATGTGGTGAGTTTACACTTTTCATTGAACAGAGTTTGGATAACACAGGGTTAAACGGAAAGGTCATAAATGAACTGCACATTATCTGGACAGAATGCTTGGGGACATAGTGATGTGTTCCTGCTTAGGAAATGTATGTTAGCTTGGGGGGCTGCAAACTCTGCAGGCCTCCAACACACACTCGCTGCTATTCCAACCCTTCACATATTTCCACATAAACTTCCCTCCTGGTATTAAACTTTGCACCAGGTATTGTGCTCCGCTTACCACCCCAAACTGATGTTCCTCCCTCAGCTCACCTCTCTCCCTGCATGTCCTGTGAGCAGAATAGCTGTGCTCCTCCTCTGGGTTCTCTCATCATATGGCACTGAAGATAGAGGTGGGGGGATTCAGCGGGACACACAGAGCATGTATGCAGGAGACTGGGGGGGGGATGAGGAGACAGAAAATCAGGAGGGGAAATCAGGAGGGGCCGGCGGGGAGGAGCAATCACGAGAGGTCTGACTAAATACAATCTCTTAGCAGCAGGGACCTGATCTACCTGTCAGCTAGCTGTGATTGACAGGTAGATCAAAGCAGAAGCTGTCATGGGGCCCCCTACTGGCAATGCCTGAATGGTCAGGTGTGCGGCACTTACTATTGCAAGCTGTGTCGGCAGCTGGTGGTGTAGCACCTGCCACACAGCTCGCATACTTCAAAGTCTTGCAGGACACGGCTGCTAACGGGAACTGAGTTCCTGCTGTGGAAAAAGTGCAGGAACTCCGTTCCCATGCGTTCCCACAGGACTTGAGCCCTGGGTCATTATCATGTTGGAATACTGCCCTGCGGCCCAGTCTCCGAAGGTAGGGGATCATGATCTGCTTCAGTATGTCACAGTACATGTTTGCATTCATGGTTTCCTCAATGAACTGTAGCTCTCCAGTGATGGCAGCACGCATGCAGCCCTAGACCATTACACTCCCACCACCATGCTTGACTGTAGGCAAGACACACTTGTCTTTGTACTCCTCACCTGGTTGCTGCCACACACGCTTGACACCATCTAAACCAAATAAGTTTATCTTGGTCTCATCAGACCGCAGAACATGGTTCCAGTAATCCATGTCATTAGTCTACTTGTCTTCAGCAAACTGTTTGTGGGCTTTCTTGTGCAACATCTTTATAAGAGGCTGCCTTCTGGGACGACAGCCATGCAGACCAATTTGATGCAGTGTGCGGCGTATGGTCTGAGCACTGACAGGCTGACCCTCCACCCCTTCAACCTCTGCAGGCAGCAATTCTGGCAGCACTCATACGTCTATTTCCCAAAGACAACCTCAGGATATGATGCTGAGCATGTGCACTCAACTTCGCTGAGCACATGCACTCAACTTCTTTGGTCGACCATGGCAAGGCCTGTTCTGAGTGGAACCTGTCCTGTTAAAATCCTGCATGGTCTTGGCCACTGTGCTGCAGCTCAGTTTCTTGGTCTTGGCAATCTTCTTATAGCCTAGGCCATCTTTATGTAGAGCAAAAATTCTTCTTTTCAGATCCTCAGAGAGTTGTTTGCCGTGAGGTGCCATGTTGAACTTCCAGTGACCAGTTAGAGAGAGTGAGAGCGATAACACCAAATTTAACACACCTGCTCCCCATTCACACCTGAGACCTTGTAACACTAACGAGTCACACAACACCAGGGAGGGAAAATAGCTAATTGGGCCCAATTTGGACATTTTCGCTTAGGGGTGTACTCACTTTTGTTGCTAGTGGTTTTAATGGCTGTGTGTTGAGTTATTTTTAGGGGAAAGCTAATTTACACTGTTATGCAAGCTGTACACTCATTTACATTGTAGAAAAGTGTAATTTATTCAGTGTTGTTACATGAAAAGATATAATAACATTTTTACAAAAAACTTTAAGGGGGGTACTCACTTTTGAGAAATACTGTATATAGAATTGTGCTCTCTTCCAAAACCTAAAGTGGAATTTTACCCATAACAACTTCATAAAAATAATATTCTTTATTACTTAATAAATAATTATGCTACCAAAGCTAGTGTGTGTTGCAAATTGCCTCCAGCATTGCTCCTGTTCCCTCTTGCTGAAGGCTGCTATTTTCCCTGAACAGCAGTAAATCTGTAGGCTGTCAGCAGATTAGCCTCTACAAATTCAGCACAGTGCCAAAAAATAGAGAGTACCTAAATATGTGCAGAGCAGGGTGAGACTGGATTTTAAATAGTTTGGGCACTTATACCTGCAAAAGGGACCAGCCTAAAGTTAACTATCTGGACTATCTGGAGTGAATTTTCTGACTAACGTTCCACTTTAAAAAATATGGCCATGTCACTTTGGCAATACATTGTGCAAGCATACATTTACTAAAGGAATGCACAATTTTAAAACGTATTTTCATTATAGCATAAAAATGTCTCTTATTTCTAGCCATTTGTAGTAGGACCTTGCCATATAATATAGTTCAAAAACTAAAATATCATGTCTCTGTCTTATTGTGTTATAGTGCTGGCCTTCCCTGCCTACCTGGTTGGTATAGACAAGGACCGCCTAAATGATAAACTCACCAGCCGTAAGATGGATAGTAAGTGGGGGGGACGTTCTGAGTCCATCACAGTTACTTTAAATGTGGAACAAGCGACTTATACAAGAGATGCTCTGTCCAAAGCTTTGTATTCCCGAATGTTTGATTTCCTGGTGGAAGTAAGTAAACAGAAAATATGGGTCCAACTGATGATGTTTTAGGATTTTCCTTAATTGATTTGCCTGCTTGTCTTCAAATACAAAATGCCAGTTAGACCAAAAAGCAGACAAAGGCTGACACCACACCTTGCCTACTTTCCACCCTCTCTCTTGTGTTCAATATAATATTTCTAAATCAACCCTGTAATAATTACCTGCTGCTCTGTACTTATTCTGGGTGTAATCCTAGGAACCATTATTTGGGGCAGAAGTTACTAGTACTACTGAATTACTACTCAAACAGAGGAAGATAGCTAATAGCACTACCTGATCTCATATCTCCCCAACCTTCTGAAATTTTACTAAACGCTGTGTAGAGACCTTGCCCCATATCTGAGTGTCCTGATTCTAAAGTTAGTCCTGCTGGGCTCTAGTCCGCCTAGGCCTGATTGATAGTTCTGCTTTCTGTAGGTCATTCCCTAAGTTCAGGTTATTGCTTGCTTCTGCCTCTGGTTAATGAGTGAATATTTGTATCTCCCTAGCCAACCACTAGGAGGTTTATTGTCAGAAGTGCATGGTGGGGAAGGATATAAATATTTGGGGAATCGTCTAGAAGCTCTCTTGCCTCCCAGGCTTTGCCTGGGGCAGACATGTATTCAGCAGTTCTTTAACCTCCCAGGCCTGCTGCCTGGGAAAAAACATATGCTTGACAAATGAAGGCCTGAGTTCAGGGTCTGTTGGCTTGCATTGCCCTGCCGGAGGGAGTTGGGTATGGGAGTAGCAGGGAGGAACTTTATCTGCAGTAAGAGTGTCCAGAGAATCCGGGTATGATCTTGGGCATGGCAAGAAGTCTGGTGGCTCATTTAATCCATTCATGTGCTGCAATTGCTCTTCAGTCAGAAGAACACAGAATGTCAGTCTTGCTTAAAGGTCCTTTGCTTCATCGACTGTAGTTTAATTCAGATTAAATAATCTCTCCTAACCACTTCCGACCGGCGTACGATGATGTACGTCGGCAGAATGGCACGGACAGGCAAAAGGGCGTACAGGTACGTCCCTTTAAGATTGCCGTCGTGCCATCGCGTACGCACCGGCGGCGGCACACGCGCGCCGGTCGGGACCCCCCTCAGTCAGGTCGTGGGTCGCGCGGACTTGATTGCCATGGGGATACCCGTGATCGTCTCACGGGAAGGCTGAATGGGGAGATGCCGAAGTAAACAGCATCTCCCCGTTCTGCCTAGCAACTAGTGACACTGATCTCTGCTCCCTGTGATTGGAGCAGAGATCAGTGTTCACTAAATCACAGCCACGCCCCCCACAGTTAGTAACACACCCCTAGGAAAACTTAACCCCTACACTGCCACCCCTGGTTAACCCCTACACTGCCACCCCTGGTTAACCCCTTCACTGCCAGTGTCATTTACACAGGAATCAATAAGTAACAACAGGAAAAGTCAGAATGAGTACAGAGCTCTGATCAGTAATAGAGCAGGTTTAATTTATGTTACAGATTGATCTAATGTTAAATGGAAAAGAGAAGTTTGAAAATAAGTTAGTCTGTATATTAAGTTAAAAGTGGAATTCCTGCCTAACACTAACTATTCCTAAAAATGTCCCCTCCCCCTTCCTGTTACCTATCCTGCCTACCCTATGTTTAAAAAAGATCTGCATACTTACCTTTCTTTTAGTCCTCTCTGTTCTGGTTATGTGATCCTGCAGCTTTGGCTTCTCTGTGTCAGGGAGCACTTGATAACGGCTGGGAATTCCGGGAGCGGTGATGTCACCCATAGGCTCCCATAGCCCAGGGAAGCTGAAGCTGCAGTATCACATGACAGGAACAGAGCGGACTGAAAAATGGTATACACATCTTTTTTACATAGGGTAGGCAAGATAGGTAGCGGGGGGGGGGGGGGCTTTTTTAAGAATAGTTAGTGTTAGGCAGGAATTCTACTTTAAAAGGCCACAATTATAATTGCCTTAGTATCATGTTTATAAAAGGAATAAAACATTTTCACATCACCCTTTTTGTGAACAGCAATTAAAATGGCATAAAGTTGTACATGGTATTAATCAATTATCCTTCCATTTCTGTCTCCTTCTTTCAGGTAATAGTTAATATTTCAGTATTTCTTGCAGTATAACCGACCGCATGTTTCGTTTTTTTTTTTTTTCTAGTCAATTAATAAGGAAATGCAAAAACCCCATGAAGAATTCAGCATTGGAGTATTGGATATCTATGGGTTTGAAATTTTTCAGGTACTTATCTTTATTTTTCTATGCATACTTCTCCAGTTATACAATATGACAGCATTGTTTGAACCGTTCATTTATTACATTTGTGGCTAAATTATTAGATAAAGAATTGTTTTGTATTAGGAAATCATCTTTAAGGCCCCTTTCACACTGGGGCGGTGAGCCGCGGTGACGGTAAAGCAGCGCTATATTTAGCGCTGCTTTACCGTCGTTTTAACCGCGGTATTCGGCCGCTCGCGGTGCGGTTTTAACCCCCGCGAGCGGCGCTTTGCGGCGGTATTGCCGCGGTTTCACCGCGTTGTCCCATTCTATTCAATGGGAAGGAGCGGTATAGGAGCGGTGAACACACCGCTCCTATCCCGCTCCAAAGATGCTGCTAGCAGGACTTTTTTTGTCATCCTGCTAGCGCACCGCTCCAGTGTGAAAGCCCGCCGTCTTTCACACTGGAGTTAAAGGGGCAGGATTTTTTCATGCGGTGAACAGGCGCTATTTTTAGCGCTGCACCGCATGAAAAACGCTTAGGTGTGAAAGGTGCCTGACTGGTTAAATAGTTATTTTCGTTCGGCTCAATAGTAACAATGTAACAAAAATGACTAGACCTAATAAAGTGTCAGACTGTCTTTAATGTTGTCAAAGATTGTCTATTAAATTTACCTTAAACCTTCCTATATTGAATATTCTGTGAACCTACCAAACCCTAACAATGAACGTCTCTAACTTGCTCCCTTTTGATATGTTAAATATACATTTTTTTTTCCTTCAGCCAGTGGGCTGAATTAAAAAAACATATTTCTTCATCCATACAAATGAGGTGGATTGAGGAATCCCCCACTGCACTGTATTCTGACAGCAGCAACAGCCACTGTCAGAATGCATTGATCAGCAGTTGCAGCTGATTGGTTGCAGCCGCTGATTAAGAAAAGTTTTCCAACATGTTCCTGCAACAAAAGTTGATCAAACAATCCACTTCTGTCGAGCAGACACAGTCACACACTGAATGCAATCCATTCAGTCCCTGCTAAACCTGACAAATTGCAATCAGTGTATGGCCCCCTATAGAAAGGAAGTGTCTTACTGGAAGGCTCAGGTGGAAAAAGGCTCTAAAATAAAACAAACAAACTAAAGACTAGAAAACTGCAATATATTACATTTTTGTTCTTAAGACGGGTACACACCAGAAGTTTTTTCATTCAACCCAGCGGGCTGAATTAAAAAAAAATTGAGAGATTGCCGTACTAACACAAACAATGTTAGTGTGTGGATCTCCCCCTCTCTGCCTCTGTATTCTGACAGGAGGACTGACCCCCCTGCCAGAACACACTGATCGGGTCACACTGATCCAGCAGGCCCGTTTGACAGAAGACGGTCGTAAGACTGGCTTCTGTAGCTGTCTGTAGAACAGACAACTGTACACACAGGCTGAAAGTCCGTGTGTACAAGGCTTCAGGTTAAAGTGAAACTAACTGGATCTGAGCACCACAAACTGAAAATAATATTTAAAGGTAATATTTCAAAGCTCTTTTGGCCACACTTCTCCTGTCGATCATGGGAGTGCACTTTGTTCTGCATCCCTGTGACCTGTATTCAGCTGACAGCAGCATAAGGTCCGCTGTTGACCGACTCGCTGGCCAAGGTTCTGGAGAGATCCCAATTTTAATGTCGGGATCCACACAAATGCCTGGACCTGCAGCTGGGAGACTGAGCCAGCCACTCCCACCCCTCCACAGCCCAGTGCTCCAGTGAGCGCTGGAGGGGGAGAGAGAGAGACGTTTGACTGACAGTCACCAGCTCTCTGCAGGCTGAAGCCCGAGTGCTGAGTGATCAGTAGTCTTTGTTTGCTCAGTTATTGGTCTTAAAGGCAGTTGGGGACAGATGCCACATCAAATTGATGCTGCATCCACCTAGGTGATTATGTATGTTTGTTTTTTTACTTCCCAAACTTCTCCTTTAATTCATGTTTAATAATTAACGCACGTTCACCCATCCATCCATGTCTCCATGCTTTATTTTGTTGAGAAATAAGTGTGGAAAACACACGTCTAGCAGTTTTAGCTGCAGCCATCTTGAGTAAGGGCAGATGATTCATGTAGCATTTACTTCCTGGAATCCATCTGCCCTTACTTTGATAACACCCTAGAAAATCTTATGCATGTAGAGTACAATATACACAAGCTTCCAATACACTTTCACAAAGTCAGGCATGCAGACAGGAGGGTGTGCTTAGCTCTGAAAACCCCTCCTTCCCTCCCTCAGATAAAAGAAAAACAAAAGACCATAAAGACTTCTGGGATGTATGACATCATTTTGGCTTAGGCCAGAAATCAGGAAGCAACTGAAAAAATGTAATATACCTTCCTATCTATTTACTAAGGCTAAATGTTGATTGAGAGTGAAGTTTCAGTACAAGAAACGTGTTACATTTGCCAGTGCCTTTTTACACATTAATGCTGATGTTTTCAGGAATGCATCATTTGCTCTATTGGGTAAAGAGTGGTTGGTTGCATCTAAAATGCTATGAATAATTGATAATATGTTCTTACATACATTGTACATAAGGGAAATTGGGACTTTAGTATCTAAAGATATTTAATTAGGCTTCAGAATGTGGAGAATACTAGATATTTTCCTATTTATAAAACACTCTATTTTAAGACTTTTTTTTTTACTCCCTTAACCACTTGCCTACCAGGCACCAACACCCCCCTCCCATCCAGACCAATTTTCAGCTTTCGGTGCTCTCACGCTTTGACTGACAATTACTCAGTCATGCAACACTGTACCCAAATGAATTTTTTGTCCTTTTTTTCCCACAAATAGAGCTTTCTTTTGGTGGTATTTGATCACCTCTGGGTTTTTTATTTTTTGCGCTATAATTGAAAAAAGACCGAAAATTTTGAAAAAAAACGAATTTTTCTTTGTTTCTGTGATACAATTTAGGAAATTATAAATTTTTCTTCATAAATTTTGGCCACAATTTATACTGCCACATATCTTTGGTAAAAATAACCCAAATTAGCGGATATTATTTGGCCTTTGTGAAAGTTACAGACTCTACAATCTGTGGTGCGAATCATTCAAAATTGATCACATCTGATGTTCTGGTGGCCTATCTCATTTCTTGTGACCCGAACAAGCCAGGAAAGTACAAATACCCCCCAAATGACCACTTTTTTGAAAGTAGACATTCCAAGGTATTTAGTAAGAGGCATGGTGAGCTTTTTGATGTTGTCATTTTTTCCCACAATTCTTTGCAAAATGAATTATTTTTTTATTTTTTATTTTTTTTCTACAAAATTGTCATTGTAATAGGTTATTTCTCTCACATGGCATGTGTATACCACAAATGACACCCCAAAATAAATTCTGCTACTCCTCCTGATTATTACGATACCACATATGTGGGACTTTTCCACAGCCTGACCACATAGAGAGGCCCAACATGCAGGGAGCGCCATCACGTGTTCTAGGAACATAAATTATACATCTAAATTGTTGACTACCTATTACACTTTTGAAGGCCCTGGAGCACCGGGACAATGACACGTGACACTGACGTGGCACTGATGACACGTGACACTGACGTGGCACTGATGACACGTGACACTGACGTGGCACTGATGACACGTGACACTGACGTGGCACTGATGACAGATGGTACTAATACGGGGCACTGATGACACGTGACACTGATGACAGATGGCACTAATATGTGGCACTGATGAGAGATGGCACTCATACATGGCACTGATATCACGTGGCACTAATATGTGGCACTGATGAGAGATGGCACTAATACGTGGCACTGATGACAGACGGCACTAATACGTGACACTGATGACAGATGGCACTGATACGTGGCATTGATGACAGGTGACACTGATAACAGATGGCACGTGGCACTGACAGGTGGCACTGATGACAGATGGCACTAATATGTGGCACTGATGACAGATGGGGATGGCACTGGCAGATGGCACTGGGGATGGCACTGGGGATGGCACTGGCAGATGGCACTGGGGATGGCACTGGCAGATGGCACTGGGGATGGCACTGGCAGATGGCACTGGGGATGGCACTGGCAGATGGCACTGGGGATGTCATTGGGCACAGATGGCATTGGGGACAGGTTGCAGTGGTGGCAGTGGGCACAGATGGCATTTTATTTTTTTATTTTTTTATTTCAAACTTACGGCGCTGCAGCCGTTCATCTCCCCCTCCTCACACGCTGTCTCTGTGTGAGGAGGAGGAGCGGCGCTGAGAGATGATCTCATATGTTTACATATGAGATCATCTCTCATTGGCCAGGGCGATCGCGCTGTAAACGGCCGCTGTTATTGGCCGTTTACAGCGATCTGTGATTGGCCGTGTCTGAGGGACACGGCCAACACAGAATTTCCCTGCTGCGTGCTCGTGAGCGTGCACAGGGAACGAGGAAAGGGGAGGCCGTCATATGACGGCCTCCCGGGATTTGGCATCCGCGCTGTGGCCGTCATTCGGCTACGGCCGGATGCGAAGTGGTTAAAGGATAAATTCACCTTTGGGAACATGTTACATGTTCCACCCAACTTTAGGGTGGAACATGTAACTTGTTCCCAGTGCGGCAGTTGGGGGGAAAAGTTCCCCGTACTAGCTGTCACTGTTTGAAAACAATGCAGCTGTTGCGGAGGCTCCGTTCACACGGCCGCGTCATTCATACACACAGCTCTATGTGTGAATGAACTACAACCCCCGACATCCTTAGCAGCTGTCGGCTTTTAGTTCTCAATGAACTATCAAGGCGCTGTGGAGCACTGTGGTGGTTCATTGAGTCTTCCTGTCAGGTAGTCAAGGCTCCTACTATAAAAAAATTAAATAAATGCAGGTCAAAACAGGCTTATTTTGTGGATCAATAAGCTTGCTTGAATACCAAAGGAGATCTGATGGGGAACCTTTCCATTTAAAGCCTCCTCTCCACCACGGTAACCTATTAGAAATAAAATATGAAAAGGACCATAGCGTAATAAGGTTTACTAACAAACATATAAAAACAGATTCCAAATTGGCTGCTTACATTTGGAGGTGCCTTAGCCTGGCACTGAGGATGATAACATAGATCACCAGACAGGAGTCAGCACCACTGTAGAGATAATCCGGAAGTGTAAACCCGGAAGTGACGTGACCGGAATGCGCCTTGACCTACGTTTTCGTTTTACAATGCCATCAGGAAGCATCGCTATTGATCCACAAAATCAGCCTGTTTTGACCTTCTTTTTTAAATTTTTTGAAATTTAACCACACTCATCAGGTGTAACCTACAAAGACACTGTATATGGTGATGGTGCATGATTTGGAATTACACTACTGAAGGACTTATGGACTTTTTTGATGAATTATTATTCTAATTGATTACATTACTATTATCAAGCACAAAGCACTTTACGGTATTATGTTTACTTAACCACCAATGTATCTAACAATTTGTTCATGGTAATCAGTTATTAGTAAAGCCCCTTACACACTTTTCTGCAGATTTTTGTCTTCAGATTTACCAAAACCATGTAGTGCAAGGGCCTGCCTGATTACATACAAATTGAAACTCTTATGCCGCGTACACACGGTCGGAATTCTTGTCGGGAAAAGCTCTGATGGTTTTCCCGTCGGAATTCGATGGAATTTCGCTCAAACTGTCTTGCCTACACACGGCCACACCAAATTCCGGCGGTCAATAACACCACGCCTTAAAAAACGTTTGACTGCACTATAAAAGGGAAGTTTAATGCTTCTGAGCATGCATCGAATTGTTTCCGAGCATGCAACGGAATTTTGCGTGTCGGAATTGCATACACACGATCGGAAAATCCGATAGAAAGGTTTTCCGTCGGAAAAATTAAGAACAGGTTCTCAATCCAAAGTCCGTCGGAAATTCCGACAGAAAAAGACCGATGGGCATACACACGGTCGGAAAATCCGATGAAAAGCTCCCATCGGACTGTTTCCATCGGAAATTCCGACCGTGTGTACGCGGCATTAAGGTTTGACCTCATATTATATGGTTTTGGTAAATCTGAAGACAAAAATTAGCAGAAAATCCAATAGTGTGTATAGGGGTCTTACTGGCATAGCACATATTATTAGCGCCCCCTATCACAAAACCCTAATATATTAAAGAGAACTGTAGTTCTCTGTGCTAACATCTTGATGCAGGGATCTGTTGGCCCAAGGCTACCAGGTAAATTTCTAGGATTTGGTGTGTTTCTTCAAGCACAAGACAAGGTAGGATAAGTGTTATATAAGGGTTCTAGCATAAAATGGGATAAGTGTATTTAAACAAAAACATGTAATATATTGCATATTACTAATCCTTAGACATGGTAGTGGCTGCCTTGGTTTTATTTTTCAGACTAAGGACATTTTCAGCAAGTACAGATAATGCCTGTTGATCTTACCAGAAATGCAGTGTCCTTGTCACTTTTTATCTGCCTTGTTTAAACTACTAATACCATAAATCCATTATGTAATGGAGATAAACAAAGATAGACATGTTTGGAGTCCAGCCTGTGAAGCAACAAGTCTTCCCTCCATAGATACAGCAGAGAAATTAGCATAGCAACAAAGATATAGAAAGTGTGGTATTTGCCAAATGGCCTGGTGAAAATGAAGAGAACAAGCCTGAAAAAAAAATGTCATGATTACTTTGATACACGCATATAGAATAAGTATTCATTATAGTAGCAAAGGAAAGATATTACAAATATGTAGATGTTGCTATTCTATCATGCACATTACCATATATGATAGAAGCTACGGTATTTGTAAAATCAGTTTTTACAGTTTCACAATAACCACTTATCCTATCTATTTTGTACACAGAAAAATGGCTTTGAACAATTTTGCATCAATTTTGTGAATGAAAAACTGCAGCAGATCTTCATTGAATTGACGTTAAAAGCTGAGCAGGTACAGCACTTATTTTGACTACAGATTAAATATGTAATTTAGTAACATGTCATTTGAGATAGAAAACAGCAGTATAAAAAATATTGGGCATAAAAAATTAAAAAAGGTACACAATATGCAGTAGAAAAATAATTATGATCTGCACCTAACTGGATGTTTACCACAAACCACTGCACCTAACTGTCAGAAAACCACAAATAAGCACAGCCCCATCAAGAAGCACACGGTCGGATTTTCCGACGGAAAATGTCCTATCGGACAATGTTGTCGGAAGCTCCGACCGTGTGTAGGCTCCATCAGATTTTTCCGTCTGATTTTCCGACGGACAAAGTTTTATCTCCTGCTCTCAAATTTTCCGACAACAAAGTCCTATCGGACTTTTTCCGATCGTGTGTAGCGAATTCCGACGGACAAAGTGCCACGCATGCTCAGATCACATTACAAGACCAAAGCTATTGGCTACTAGCCTCTACGTAGTCATGTCGTACGCAACGAACGTCACCACGTTCAGAATGATTGGATTTTCCGACAACTTTGTCCGACCGTGTGTATGCAACACCAGTGTCGGACAAAATCCGTCGGAAAAAATCCGATGGATTTTGTGGTCGGATTTTCCGACCGTGTGTACGGGGCATAACAGTCTTTTCTATAGGAACCTATTTCCACCCAATATGAATATGAATTTGTTTTTTTACACTGACTGCTATGCACACAGTCAGATATACAGTGCATCTAGAAAGTATTGAAAAGTGCTTACATTTTTCCATATTTTGTTATGTTACAGCCTTATTCCAAAATGGATTAAATTAATTATTTTCCTCAAAATTCTAAAAACAATACCCAATAAAGATAATCTGAAATATATCATTTTTTAATATAAAAATATATTTATAATTGTATATAATTTCTGTATTAAACTTCATTTAGGAAGAATACGTTGCAGAAGGCATTAAATGGTCTCCAATTCAATACTTCAATAATAAGGTGGTGTGTGACCTCATCGAGAACAAATTGGTGAGTAAAATAATAAACATTCAACAAAGATTGCGACGATGTGCAAAGCACAGTAACTGGGGGTCACTAATGTAACTCTTCCGTGATGTGATTTCACTGCGGGTTGAGTGGCTCATTAATATCTTTTTGAAAAATTTAAAATCAGCATATGACTGTATTGATAAAATGTAACGTTCTCTTTCCTGTCAGAATCCTCCAGGAATCATGAGTGTGCTAGATGATGTTTGTGCCACTATGCACGCTACAAGTGGGGGTGCAGACCAGACCCTGTTACAAAAACTCCAAGCTGCTGTGGGGACACATGAACACTTTAATAACTGGAATTCTGGCTTTGTTATTCACCATTATGCTGGAAAGGTAAACAGCAATTAGATCGATTCCAATGAAATCTAAATTAGGGAAGCCTGCACTTATATATGTTCTTTTGTCTTATGTATGGACCTCTTTTGTAAAGAAACCTGTATATGAATGAATGATAAATTTATAACATGAAATAAGACTGTTAACGTAAGAAAATAAAAAGCACTGCAGCCTTGTGTAATATCTTTTATTGTGTCCTACCAGGTATCATATGATATTGAGGGTTTCTGTGAGCGAAATCGAGATGTTTTATTCATAGACCTCATTGAATTAATGCAGAGCAGTGAGTTGTAAGTAGACTATATTCTAGCACATATACAGTATATTGACTTTTACTGTTCATACTTCTGGGCAGTACAGTACTTGATTTCAGCAAGTAACACAATACCAAAGGCCAAATGACCCAATATCAAAAGCCAAATAAGCATTATCTTATATTTATGTTTAATAGTCAGATTTTACCTGGTTAGCTACAGATCAATGAAATATAATCACTTTTATCTAATAAAAATTACAGGTAGCTTAATTACAAACTTTGATTTATAATTTGAGAACGTTGTGTTGTTTTGTATCTGCATAGGCACATATAGTTTGGGATTGAACTACCAAATTTGATCCTGTCTGCATTTTGTGTTTTCGCTGCCCTTAGGTCTAACTATTCTTTTTTACAAGCTGAAAAATGAGTAAAGATGATATTGCAACAATTTAATATCTGAAATAATATTGCCAACTTATTTCTACTTAGCAATTTTATACAGATTCTTTTCCCGGAAAAACTGGATACAGACAAGAAAAGTAGACCAACAACAGCCAGCTCGAAAATTAAGGTAGCAATAATACATAACTTATCTCACTATTATATACAGTAACTATCTGTTATTAATATAAAATATCAATGTTAATACATCTAGTAACGTTGGTTAATATTTCCTGCTGCCAATCTGGTGCTGCTAAGCTGTAAGCATGGGGACACAAACCTCAATGCGCAAACCGTGGTGTGGTCGGATGTAGTGCCATTCATTTTTTGTGCTACCCATATCTTACTCTATAAACTATATGAGCAACGACTGCCTGATGGACCACTGTCCACTGTCTGTGGACAATTTTAGACTTCAAAAACAAACATGCCACTGAGTGTTCTCCTTTATTTTCTTACCCCTAGAAATAAAAAGCAGGCCATACACTAGATTTCTGATAGATGGGAGAATCTATGAATAAATCTCCTGTTGCCAGCTATTGTATTCCAACACACAACACCTGTGGCTGTCAGAATTTCTGAACAGAGGCTACAGTTACTGTATAGGTGACTTTTTTCCATCCCCAATCCTTCAATCAAGGTTGAGCCAGGTGGAGTCAGCAGGACCATCCATTGCTCATATTTTGGCCAATTCCTGTGAAATTTGAGATTTATGGTCAGCTTAAAGTAGAACTATACGCAAATCTTAGTAAGGGAGGAATATAACCCCGGTCAGATATTTTTTCACCATCTGAGATTTCACTTCGCTTCATGTTCCATAGCCAAACAGGAAGTTAGAGGAAATCCCTGAAAATTAAGGGAATCCCTTGGGGACCCCCGGGTCACCAGAAACAGTGTCCCCCTTGGAAGTTTCCCCCTCTATTACTTTTCTGGAGACAACCCAAAAGTTTTGATTTTCTTTTATTTTCACTTTCTATGATAATGGTAAACAGGACATATAGAGAGGGTAAATCTCGTTAACGGGGGCACAGACAGCAATGAAACCTTACAGGTGTTTTAATCCCACTCCACTCTATCCAAAGCTAAGTTTAGCACTGGTCATCATGTGGCAATACACATATTAATAGAATTATTTTGTTATCTAATATTACTGTCTAACATGTTCATTTTTGTTGCAGAAACAAGCCAATGATCTTGTAAATACCCTGATGAAGTGCACGCCTCATTATATTCGTTGTATCAAGCCAAATGAGACAAAGAAGTCTAAAGACTGGGAAGAGAGCAGGTATGAACAAACAGGACATTTATTGTGAAAAAATAATCTTGACTGGTATTTTTTGGCTCATATATTGGCTTATATTTATAGAAGCCTACCTATGCCCATGCTTGGGTTTAGAAGGATGGCATATGTGCCCTAAATTACACACTTGCTCTGATGATTAGGTAAAGTTGGTCAGGTTTGTGGACACAGCAAAAAAACTAATATAAAATTAGGTGCAGAAGCCTTCTAAGCAAGAGGTGACCTGTGCTCAATCCTGACACTTTAGTTTGGTCAAACGCTAACATGACAATGAAACCCCTGTATGTCTGCTATAAGGTGAAAAGCAGGAGGAACGGTTTAATAAGCAAGTTAGAAAATCTGCTTAATTGCTATAATTTCTCCCACTGATAAGTCAGGGCTAGTTCTGACTATTGCAGCTCTGCAAGTTTGGCCCAGCTGACGATTGCCCTGCTGTCATTTTAGGCTTGAACTACTAATGCCCAGTACACACGGTCAGAATTTCCGACGGAAAATGTCCTATCGGACCATGTTGTCGGAAAATCCGACCGTGTGTGGGCGCCATCTGACTTTTTCTTTTTTTTGAGATCCTGCTCTCAAATTTTCCGACAACAAAGTCCGATTGGACTTTTTCTGATCGTGTGTAGCGAATTCCGACGGACAAAGTGCCACGCATGCTCAGATCAAGTTACAAGACCAAAGCTATTGGCTACTAGCCTCTACGTAGTTCCATCGTATGCAACGAACGTCACCACGTTCAGAATGATCGGATTTTCCAACAACTTTGTCTGACCGTGTGTATGCAACACCAGTGTCGGACAAAATCCGTCGGAAAAAATCTGACGGATTTTGTGGTCGGAATTTCCGACCGTGTGTAAGGGGCATAACTCTTATGCCGCGAACACACACTAGAGGACTTTTCGACAGCAAAGGTCCGACAGAACGAATCCATCGGACAATTCGAGACACTTCCTTTAGTATACATTGAACAGGGCTGCTAGCTAAAGCCTGCAGTGCTTTTTCGAACATGAAAAATCCAATGCCCTTACATAGATTGAAACTTGGCTGGTCCCTGCTGAACCGATCAAATTCTGATCCACGTACGGCCAGTTTAATAGCGATTTATTGCTGGTCGAATGCTGTGGATAGACTTGGAATACTAGATTGCATTATCTAGATCAGTTTCCCAACTAACCTACTAGCATGTCTTTTAAGTGTGGGACAAAACCCAAAAGATATAAGATGTGGAACCCAGGCATTACTCAAATGAAAACAGTGCTTGCTTACACGTGTGATTGAAGAGGAACTTCACTCCACTTACAATTTTTATTTTTAACGCCGCCTTACCTGTTGTGCAGTGACATACTCACCAGCCCAGCAGATCCAGTATTGTTCTGCTTTGATCCGCTGCTCAGGGTCAGTCAGGTGCTGCACCACTATCTTGGTACTCTCCGGCCAGCCTCTTCCAGGTCAGGCAGCCAGCCAATGGGGACACGTGAAAACTCCACCCATAGCTGCTGCAAGTCCCTACTCCTGCAACTTCCTGGGATATGTCAAAAGTTAATTGCAGGAGGCTACTGAAGCAGGAGACCTAATTCTTGCCTTTGGGGAGAATGTTAGTGAGGGTGACAAAATATGAATAAAAAAAAGAGGAGGGAGGGACCTTAAGTTAATCAGGAGAGTGAAGGTCTGCTTTAAAGCAGAACTGAAATTGCACTTTAATGTCTCTTCTGCAATAAAATGCCCCTACCTGCTTGCTGTCCTATGTAGTGCTGTAAACTGAGTTGCACATGCACGGCTCAGCTTACAGCATCAGGCCACGATGATGGCCTCCTGCTGTCCAATACAGAGGCCCCAAGACTGGCACTCAGAAGAAGATGCCAGCACTAGCGCAGGACTGTTGGACAGGTCAGTTTTCAGCCTTTAGTTCTGCTTTAAGGTTTAAAGGTAATTCCCTGCACAGCAGCTCTACTTCCACAGCAATAGGACATAGGCATAGTTATAGTAAGATCAACTACACCACGATCCCAACTGACACTGCAAGGTGTCACAGAGAGAGGTTGCTGGGGAGGGGTGAGGAGGACATCTAAATTTTGCTGTGGGTCTCTATGAATTGTAGTTTTACAGTTAAGCTGTGGTGGTGGCCTACAGATAACAGTAGCATACATTAAGCTGTGGTGGTGGACTAGAGACACAAGTAGCATTGGTAGCATAGAGATATCAGTATCATGCATTAAACTGTGGTGGCCTAGAGCAGTGGTTCTCAACCCTGTCCTCAAGTACCCCCAACAGGCCATGTTTGCAGGTTTCCCTTTATCTTGCACAGGTGCTTTAAATCAGAGTCAATGGCTTGGTATTTTGGACAGCTATTTATCTAAGAAAAATTCCCAAAACATGGCCTGGTGGGGGTACTTGAGGACAGGGTTGAGAACAGGGCCGGACTGGCCTACCGGGATACCGGGATATTTCCCGGTAGGCTGCCTGCCCTGGGGCCGGTTTGCGGCTGCAGTGCTCCCCTGAATCCCCTCTCTCCTGCTCCTTTGATCACGGCGCTGGCCGGGGCTGTGCTCTGCGGCCGCACACCGCGCTGTAACGCGGTCCCGCCCCCCTAGACCGGCTCATGTGATAGTAGATAGAATCAGTGTGTGTTCCACCTATCACACGAGCCGGTCTATGGGGGCGGGACCGTGTTACAGCGCGGTACGCGGCCGCAGAGCACAGACCCGGCCAGCGCCGTGATCAAAGGAAGAGAGAGATGCCTGTGAGTACAGCCCAAACTGTGTGCCTGGATAGGGGGATCGGCAGGGGGGCGGCATATAGAGGAGATTATCTTTCTATATTCCACCATGCAGCCGCTCAATGCTTGGAGGAGGGAGAGGAGGAGGATCAAGCATTCAGGGGCTGCATGGAGGAATATAGAAAGCTCACTTCCTCTATATGCAGCCCCACTGCTTCTCCTCCTATCCAAATTCTTTTACTGCCCCCCCTTCTCCTTGTGCTCCCCCCCCCCCAGTGCTCTCCTCCCCCACCACACTCTCCAGCCCCCCCCCCCCCACAGTTCTCTCAATCCTTGTTCTTTCTGCCTCCCCCTCTCTCCAGCTCTCCCCATCCTTCTCCAGCCCCCCCCCCTGCTTCCTACCCCCACAGTGCTCTCCAGCCCCCCCCCCCCGTGCTCCCCACCCCCCACAGTGCTCTCTAGCTCTCCCCATCAGTCTCCAGACTCCACCCCAGTGCTCTCCACCCCCCACAGTGCTGTTCAGCCCCCCCATACTCCCCAGCCCCCCGTGCTCCCCACCCCTGTTCTTTCTGCCCCCGGTGCTGTCCAGCCCCCCCACAGTGCTGTCCAGCCCCTCCGTGCTCCCCACCCCTGTTCTTTCTGCCCCCGGTGCTCTCTAGCCTCCCGTGCTTCCCACCCCTGTTCTTTCTACCCCCGGTGCTCTCCAGCCCCCACCCCAGTGCTCTCCACCCCTGTTCTTTCTGCCCCCGGTGCTCTCCAGCCCCTCACAGTGCTGTCCAGCCCCCCCATGCTCCCTACCCCTGTTCTTTCTGCCCCCGGTGCTCTCCAGCTCCCACCCCAGTGCTCTCCACCCCCCACAGTGCTCTCTAGCCTCCCCATCAGTCTCCAGACTCCACCCCAGTGCTCTCCACCCCCCACAGTGCTGTTCAGCCCCCCCATACTCCCCAGCCCCCCGTGCTCCCCACCCCTGTTCTTTCTGCCCCCGGTGCTGTCCAGCCCCCCCACAGTGCTGTCCAGCCCTACCGTGCTCCCCACCCCTGTTCTTTCTGACCCCGGTGCTCTCCAGCTCCCACCCCAGTGCTCGCCACCCCCCACAGTGCTCTCTAGCCTCCCGTGCTTCCCACCCCTGTTCTTTCTACCCCCGGTGCTCTCCAGCCCCCACCCCAGTGCTCTCCACCCCTGTTCTTTCTGCCCCCGGTGCTGTCCAGCCCCCCCACAGTGCTGTCCAGCCCCCCCACAGTGCTGTCCAGCCCCCCCCATGCTCCCCACCCCTGTTCTTTCTGCCCCCGGTGCTCTCCAGCTCCCCCACAGTGCTGTCCAGCCCCCCATGCTCCCCACCCCTGTTCTTTCTGCCCTTGTGCTCTTCAGCTCCCACCCAGTGCTCCCCACCCCCCACAGTGCTCTCTAGCCTCCCCATCAGTCTCCAGACTCCACCCCAGTGCTCTCCACCCCCCAACAGTGCTGTTCAGCCCCCCCATACTCCCCAGCCCCCCGTGCTCCCCACCCCTGTTCTTTCTGCCCCCGGTGCTCTCCAGCCCCCCACAGTGCTGTCCAGCCCCCCGATGCTCCCTACCCCTGTTCTTTCTGCCCCTGGTGCTCTCCAGCTCCCACCCCAGTGCTCTCCACCCCCCACAGTGCTCTCTAGCCTCCCCATCAGTCTCCAGACTCCACCCCAGTGCTCTCCACCCCCACAGTGCTGTTCAGCCCCCCCATACTCCCCAGCCCCCCGTGCTCCCCACCCCTGTTCTTTCTGCCCCCGGTGCTGTCCAGCCCCCCCACAGTGCTGTCCAGCCCCTCCGTGCTCCCCACCCCTGTTCATTCTGCCCCCGGTGCTCTCCAGCTCCCACCCCAGTGCTCTCCACCCGCCACAGTGCTCTCTAGCCTCCCGTGCTTCCCACCCCTGTTCTTTCTACCCCCCGGTGCTCTCCAGCCCCCACCCCAGTGCTCTCCACCCTTGTTCTTTCTGCCCCCGGTGCTGTCCAGCCCCCCCACAGTGCTGTCCAGCCCCCCCATGCTCCCCACCCCTGTTCTTTCTGCCCCGGTGCTCTCCAGCTCCCCCACAGTGCTGTCCAGCCCCCCCATGCTCCCCACCCCTGTTCTTTTTGCCCTTGTGCTCTTCAGCTCCCACCCCAGTGCTCCCCACCCCCACAGTGTTCTCCAGCCCCCCATGCTTCCCACCCCTGTTCTTTCTGCCCCAGTGCTCTCCAGTCCCCACCCCAGTGCTCACCACCCCTGTTCTTTCTGCCCCCGGTGCTCTCCAGCCCCCACCCCAGTGCTCTCCACCCCTGTTCTTTCTGCCCCCGGTGCTCTCCAGCCCCCCACAGTGCTGTCCAGCCCCCCCATGCTCCCTACCCCTGTTCTTTCTGCCCCCGGTGCTCTCCAGCTCCCCCACAGTGCTGTCCAGCCCCCCCATGCTCCCCACCCCTGTTCTTTCTGCCCTTGTGCTCTTCAGCTCCCACCCCAGTGCTCCCCACCCCCAAAGTGCTCTCCAGCCCCCCCGTGCTTCCCACCCCTGTTCTTTCTGCCCCGGTGCTCTCCAGTCCCCACCCCAGTGCTCACCACCCCTGTTCTTTCTGCCCCCGGTGCTCTCCAGCCCCCACCCCAGTGCTCCCCCCCCCTGTTCTTTCTGCCCCCGGTGCTCTCCAGCTCCCACTCCAGTACTCCCCACCCCCCACAGTGCTCTCCAGCCCCACAGTGCTCTCCAGCCCCCCCGTGCTCCCCACCCCCCACAGTGCTGTCCAGCCCCCCGTGCTTCCCACCCCCCACAGTGCTCTCCAGCCCCCCCGAGCTCCCCACCCCTGTTCTTTCTGCCCCCAGTGCTCTCCACCCCTGTTCTTTCTGCCCCCGGTGCTCTCCAGCCCCCACCCCAGTGCTCTCCACCCCTGTTCTTTTTGGCTCCCCCCCCAGCACTCTCTCTATCTATATATATATATATATATATATATATATATATATATATATATATATATATAATATAATATAAAGCCCTATGTGATTTCATATCTGTCTTATCTATATATAATACACTCTTCAAATGTGCTTTAAAATGTATGGTTTTCCCTTTCATGAACCAGGAAATAATGACGTTATGCTGTTGCACTGGTATAATAACGCTGTGGGGCTGGTGTGAAATTTTTTCCAGGGCCGGATTTTATTCCCAGTCCGGCCCTGGTTGAGAACCACTGGCCTATATTAACCAGTAGCATAAATAAAGCTATGAAAATTACCAATGTGAGTATTTTGTGTTTTTCAGAGTCAAACATCAGGTTGAATATCTAGGCCTAAAGGAGAACATTCGTGTACGACGTGCTGGGTTTGCTTATAGAAGGGTTTTCAATAAATTTCTTCAAAGGTACAGCATTCACAGTTCATTGGTACAATGTGTAATAGTTATAAATATTGATGATTATATGTTGTTACCAGATACGCTATCCTGACACAGGAAACATGGCCCAAATGGCGAGGGGAAGAACGGCAAGGAGTGCAGCATCTCTTGAGGTCCGTAAATATGGATGCTGATCAGTACCAAATGGGAAGAACCAAGGTGTTTGTAAAGAATCCAGAATCGGTATGCCTTCTGAATGCCTGCCTCAGTATGAAATGTACTTTTTGCAATTTCTCTTAGAATAACAGATTTCTACAATAGTATACAATACTGATCATATAGTCAGGTTACACTGCAGTGTTTCAAAGTGCAACAGAAAATAGTTGTTAATATTTACTTGTGTGTAACTGGAATTTCTAATTTCTCTGTGGCGTGAATAAAAGCTCATGTCAACGGGCATTGTTTTCCTGAGTTTGACATGCATGAGTTTGAGCGCACATCAAACACAGGAAATCAAAATCCCATTGGGTTTAGCTGAGCAGTATACATGGCAGTTCAGAGGCTGCTTTGTGTTGCTCTGCTTCTCTTTGGAGACAACATGTCCTACTGAGGTGTGTTTGAACCTCATGCAAAGCAGGTCAATGGAACCTTTTTTTCATCAAATGCTAAATTTGCCATTACAATGCATATATTTACATTGAATAACTAATGAAGCGTTTGGCAAGCATGCCTTTCTACATGAGGTCTCATAATAGTACCTGTGATGCATGAGACTATCAAAAAGTGTGTGCATTTACTGGAATCAAGATGAAAATACTGGATGATGCTAATAGCTTGCTTTGTGGTGCAACACTGCAAGGTTAATTTACTAAAAGAGTAAAGCCTGTTCACTTGACGTGAATATTAGTAAGTTAGGTAAATCTGTGTTCACTTTGCTAGCACATGATTGGTTTATTGAAGTGAACACAGCTTTGTCTTATTCAATAGGCTTGGTAAATGTACACATTGCACTTTACTGCTTTTCTCACAATGCTAGTCTATAAGGTTGATTTACTAAAGGCAAATAGGCTGTTCATTTTGCTAGGGCATTTTCACTTTGACTTCCATCATCCAATTATGTGCAAGGAAAAAGTAATTTTTTAATTTTCCTTGCATGGTATTGGGGATTCTTTGCAAAGGGAAATTTCAACTCATTTACTAAGCGAAGGGAAAACAGCCTATTTGTCTTTAGTAAATTAATCTCCATGAGTTTGCTGACTGATTACAAACCATGTGTGGTCAATATGGTTGTGGAAATATCTTTAGCTAAGGCCAAGTTCACACTTGTACGACAGATGCTCCGACATTAAGAGCTAATGTCACATGACGTGTGAAAATCAATGTTTCCTTATAAGAGCCTTCTTAACTGGTCCGACACAAGTCGGTCCGACTTTGAAAATGCTCCCTACACTACTTTGGTCCGACTTTGATCCTACTTCAACCCATTGAATATCACTAAATTTGGATCAAAGTCAGATCGCCATCTTAACTGATCCGACTTTGGCATGTGACATGTGTGCTCTGATGATCTTGGAGGGGAAGCTCCACACCAAAAAAAAAAGGCATAGGTTCCCCCTCCAAGATCATACCAGGCCCTTCCGTCTGGTATAGATTTTAAGGGGAACCCCATGCCGAGAAAAACTGCTTGGGCCCCCCAAAATCCATGCCAGACCCTTATCCGAGCACACAGTCCGGCAGGTCAGGAAAGGGGGTGGGGACGAGTGAGCTACCCCCCTCCTAAACTGTACCAGGCCGCATGCCCTTAACATGGGGGGTGGGTGCTTTGGGGCAGGGGGGCCCTGTGCCCCCCAACCCAAAGCACCTTTTCCCCATGTTGATGAGGACAAGGGCCGTTGGTTGTCGGGGTGTGCGGGCGGGGGGCTTATCGGAAACTGGAAGCCCCATTTAACAAGGGGGCCCCCGGATCCCGACCCCCCACCCTATGTGAATGAGTATGGGGTACATTTTACCCCTACCCCTTCACCTAAAAAAAGTGTCAAAAATAAAACACAGTACACAGGTTTTTAAAGTAATTTATTAAGGCAGCTCTGGCGTCGCTCCTGATTTCTTCTCCCCTCTCCAGCTCTTCTGCTTCCTCCGCTGATGTTTTCTGCCTCTGACGGTTCTTCTCCCCTCTGATGGTTCTTCTGCCTCTGACGGTTCTTCTCCCCTCTGATGGTTCTTCTCCCCTCTCCGGGTCTTTTTCCCTCTTCGTTGATGTCTTCTAGCCCTCTCCGGTTCTTCTCCCTCTGTCCCCTGTCTTCTGCCTCTGCCGAGTCTAGTCCGCTGTGTTCTCGCTCTTTTGCCGGGTCTTCTCAGCTGTCTTTTCCCTCTGTTCTTCTTCCGATGTTGACTCAATGCTCTCTCCCGCTCTAATGCTGGGTGCGCGGTGTGCCACTACTTATATTGGCATGGGGCGGGGGTCACTGGGTGACGTCACCCAGAAGTCCCGCCCCTTATGATGTCACTGCCCCATTATGCCCTTGGGCGGTGACATCATAAGGGGCAGGGCTTCCGGGTGACATCATTTGGTGACCACGCCCCATGCAATATAAGTAGTGGCACACTGCGCACCCAGCAACATTGGAAGAAGAACAGAGCGAGAAGACAGCGGACAAGACCTGGCAGAGGCAAAAGACAGCAGACAGAGGGAGAAAAACCGGAGAGGGCTAGAAGACATAAGCAGAGAAGACCCGGAGAGGGGAGAAGAACCATCAAAGGCAGAAGACATTAGCGAAAGAGGCAGGAGAGCCAGAGAGGGGAGAAGAAATCGGGAGCGACGCCAGAGATGCCTTAATAAATTACTTTAAAAACCTGTGTACAGCGTTTTATTTTTTACACTTTTTTTTTAGGTGAGTAGGTAGGTGTACAATGTACCCCATACTCATTCACATAGGGTGGGGGATCGGGATCTGGGGGCCACCTTGATAAAGGGGGCTACCAGATTCCGATAAGCCACCCGACCCTGAAACGCCGACAACCAACGGCCAGGGTTGTCGGGAAGAGGCCCTTGTCCTCATCAACATGGGGACAAGGTGCTTTGGGGTGGGGGCGCAGGGCCCCCCATGCCCCAAAGCACCGACCCCCCATGTTGAGGGCATGCGGCCTGGTATGGTCAGTTCAGGTGGAGGGGCGCTCGCTCGTCCCCACCTTCTTTCCTGACCTGCCGGCCTATGTGCTTGGATAAGGGTCTGCTATGGATTTTGGAGGGAACCCAATGCCGTTTTTTTCGGCGTGGGGGTCCCAATAAATCCATACCAGACCGAAGGGCCTGGTATGCTCTTGGAGGAGAAACCCATGTTGTTGTTTTTTTATTTGGCATGGAGTTCCCCCTAAAGATTCATGCCAGACACTAAGTGCCTGGCATTGTCGGGAACCAAGTCCGATCCCCGTTCATTAAAGTCGGACGGATGTCTGACTTCAAGTTGCAGGGCAAAGTTGGATCCACTGTCGTACGACTGTCGTGTCGTACCAGTGTGAACCTGGCCTAAAACTTTTTTTTATAGTTTTGGATAGAGTAGGGAAGTGTTAAACCACCTGTCAGGTAATTTTGTTGCTGTCTTTGCGCCACTTGATATATTTCCTTTCACTTTCTGTCCCAACGATACAGCAGAAAGATTAGGGAAATCTCCCAAAGAATTCTCTTCTAAAGTTGGGTATACAGTACAAGGACCAAAAGTTTAGCAGGAAGTGGCCAAATTTCGCTCTATGCGTACCCCTGTCTGTTCAACAGAAGTCAGTTTAGTGGCATGCAGCCAATACCTATAGCTCTGATTTGTGTATTCTGACAGGGGGGATCCGCCCCCTGTCAGAATACAATAGGGGAGTGGGGGAGATCCCTGCATCCACATCACTTGTAGGGATTTGTGAGTTTTTTTCATTCAACACATTGGTTGAATTAAAAAAAAACTCCCAACCTTTAGAAGTTTAGAAGTTGTCCCCATCAGAAAATTTCCCCTCACCTCTAAGGGCCAATTTGTCCTCACCTCTAAGGGGACAACTCTAAGGACCCTTTCACACTGATGGTTTTTTCAGTTGAGAAAAAAGCAGAAGGAAAATGCATGAAAAAAAAATCCCTTTAAATCCCATGGAACTCGTCACACTGGCCAGTTGCATTTCAGTTGCGTTTTTTACACTGTTCTATTACAAAAATGTGGTAAAAACTCACAATCCTTTGCTTTTTTTAACTGAAAAACTGATCAGTGTTAAAGGACTCTAAACATACACCAAACACACCAAAAATGCAGCAATCAGGAATTTTAAGAAGCAACAGAAAGCAACTGACCAATGTGAAGAGTTTCATAGGATTTAAAGGGATGCATTTTCATGTATTTTTATTCCTCTTTTTTTAATTGAAAAACTGATCGGTGTGAAAGGGCTCTAAAATTTCAAATTTCCGCTCACTTTCTTTCTCAGCGAAATTTACAGTACAAACAGTGGGGTAAGAAATTCCCCGATGGGGACCAGGCAACAAATAAAAGCTTGACAGAGGTCATGCACTGCTTTCCTGGCCCATGACAAAACTAGACATGTGCGATTAGTTTCGTACGAATTTCGCACAAATTTCGTACAAATTATTTTTTGAAATTCGTACGAATTTTTTCGAATACGAATTCCGTATGAATGATTCGAATGACAAAGTGTCATTTTTGCAGGAAAAATTCCGTTTACGAATTTCAGCTCCAAATTATTCGAATCAAACGACCAATATCGAATTTCAACTAATTCGAAAGAAATTATTATAGCGGATGATTCGAATGAATTTGAATGATTCGAATGACAAAGTGTAATTTTTGCAGGAAAAAAAAGCTATTTAAAATCACTCGCGGCTATTGCCGGCTAATGAATTGTCGGCTCCGTAACACAGAGAACAGTCATTCATTGATAAAAAAAAACAGGCCCTTCAGGTCTGCTATGGATATTAAGGGGAACCCCAGCCAAAAAAAAAAATGGCATGGGGTCCCCCCTAAATATCCATACCAGACCCTTCAGGTCTGGGATGTATTTTTTTGGTGAAATGGTAGAGGTACTTTTGTACCCCCTTACCATTTCACACGGGGGCGGGATCTGGGGGTCCCCTTTGTTAAAGGGGGCTTCCAGATTCCGATAAGCCCCCCGCCCGCAGACCCCCACAACCAATGGCCAGGGTTGTGGGGATGAGGCCCTTGTCCCCATCAACATGGGGACAAGGTGCTTTGGGGGTCTCAGACCCCCAAAGCACCCTCCCAATGTTGAGGGCATGTGGCCTGGTACAGTTCAGGAGGGAGGGGGCCGCTCTCGTCCCCCCTCTTTTCTTGCGGCCTGCCAGGTTGTGTGCTCGGATAAAGGGTCTGGTATGGATTTTGAGGGGGACCCCACGCTATTTTTTTTTGGCCCTTGTCCTCATCAACATGGGGACAAGGTGCTTTGGGGGGACCCCAAAGCACCCTCCCAATGTTGAGGGCATGTGGCCTGGTACAGTTCAGGAGGGGGGGGGGCCGCTCTCGTCCCCCCTCTTTTCCTGCGGCCTGCCAGGTTGTGTGCTCGGATAAAGGGTCTGGTATGTATTTTGAGGGGGACCCCACGCTATTTTTTTTTTTGGCCGGGGTTCCTCTTAAAATCCATCCCAGACCTGAAGGGTCTGGTATGGATATCTAGGGGGGACACCACGTCATTTTTTTTTTAAATTTGAAGTGGGGTTCCCCTTAATATCCATAGCAGACCTGAAGGGCCTGGTTATTGAATTTGGGGTGCCCCTCATGCTTTTTTTTTTATCAATGACTTTCAATGAATGACTGTTCTCTGTGTTACGGGAGCCGACAATTCATTAGCCGTGAGTGATTTTAAATAGTTTTTTTTCCTGCAAAAATGGCACTTTGTCGTTCATTCATTCATTTCGAATCATTCGTTATATCCGCTATAATAATTTCCTTCGCATTAGTTGAAATTCGATATTTGGTAGTTGGATTCGAATTATTCTATGTGTTACGGGAACCGTCAATGCATTAGCCGCGAGTGATTATTAACGATTCGTAACGATTCGAATTTCTTTAACAATTCGTACGAAATTTGTATTTCGTACGAATTCGAACGGAATTCGTACACGAATTACAAATTTTTTTTTTTTACGAATCGAAACGGAACAAATTTTTTGATGGTTCCCATGTCTAGACAAAACTATATAATGTCTGAATCTGGGGGGGGGGGGGGATGCAGTAACTTTTACATGAATTTACCTAACTAATTAACCTAATTGATTAAGAATATAAAGGTATTGATTACTGAAATTTTGATGACAACTACATAGAAAAAGTAAATTTAGCACAATAGCTAGGTATGGTCTATACTAGGAAATGGCATCTAATGACACGTACTATCTATACAGCTCTTCTTACTGGAGGAAATGAGAGAGAGAAAATTTGATACCTTTGCCAGAACCATCCAAAAAGCTTGGAGACGATACATTGCTAAGAGAAAGTATGAGAAAATGAGAGAAGAAGGTAAGGAGAAATAATTTATCTGCAATAACATCATTAGATATTTTGACTAAAAAGCCAATGCAAGTACTAACTTTCTGGAAGTCAATATTTGCATGGGGCTAAACAGGACCCCCACGTGACAGAGCACAAATCTAATTTGGTGGAGATTACTTTTTTTCATTAAAAGTGACTGTTCTTGAAAGCACAAATGCATGCATTTTTCATTTGCTGCATTTGGCTCACCAATAACGTCAACTGTGATTTTGTATTTTAACACTAATGCCAAGTCCTTCTAACTCCTAATACAATTAGGAGTATATTTTCCTTTTATTTTCCTTAAGAAACCATGCAAACAGTGAGAAAATTTGCAAATTACAGTGTGTTTCTCTGTCAGGAAATTGGATCAGGGGAGCATATTGGCCAAATTGTTTTGACAGGGAACTGTTTCTTACACATTCCCTTAAAAGAGAAGTAAAGGATTTTTTTTCTCCCCCCCCCCCCCCCCCCCATCATACCTACCTCAGTGGATGCAGCTTCGGTCTGATGCTGCATCTGTCCCCCGGTGCCTCTACACTAAGAACCGAGCAATTGAAAAACGCAGATCGCTCGGTTTTCAGAGTTCTGTAAGCAGAGAGCGGCTGACTGTAAGTCACAGCTCTCTGCTCTGCCCCCTCCTCACTCACTGGGGAGCTGGGCTGTGGAGGGGGAGGAAGCATTCGGCTCAGGCTCTCAGCAGCTCGCTGAGAGCCTGAGCCGGGTGTCAGTCCAGGCACCTGGCAGATCCAGACTTTATTGTTGGGATGATGTGGTGCCTGGACTGAAATCAGTGACGTCAGCAGAGAGCGGACTTCAGGCTTCTCTCTGCTGAAAACGGGTCACAGGAGTGCAAAACGAACTGCACTCCTGTGATGCATAGGAGAAGTATAGCCAGCCTGAACGTTCTTTATAAATAGGGTGATTTGAGCAGGGCCAAATAACACTGCACCTCAGCAAAAAGATAAGTACAGCCAAGTCCTGTTTAGTAGGGAATATCCCTGTCAGAGGTTAGGCAACCCAATGGAGCAGACATCATGTGATCATATACAAAAAATGCAGTTTGGAAGGATAGGTCCCCAATTGTAATATGTAAAAAATTACTGTTGGTAAAAACTATTTTAAATAATTTTGTATGGTTACACTCATTAAATGTGAATAAAGGATTTCTTGTAGCTTCTAAAGTACACTAAACATGCTTAGGCATGCTTTATAGGCAAACAGGGAGACAAAACACACCTGTAGAAGAGAATTTTTGTTGACGCTTACCACATAAGAATTTTAGTGCCTCTTGAAGTATATATGAATCAATAGCAAAGAATGACACTGGAACAGTAATTTATATAAAAAAAAAAGATTGACTACGTCTAAAGAATATAGGCACCCATCAAAGTAATTTCATCACCCCTCTCTGGCAATCCCTCTATTGATTCAGATTGCACAACAATTAAAATTCAAAATATAACAACATACAAAGCCATATACAACTTTGCCCTGAGCTACAACACCAATCTTTTCTCAATATATCACCTAAACCATTCTTAAGTCCCGTACACACAGGCCGAATGTCAGGAGACAACGGCGGTTACAAAAAAAAAAAGCTGACATTCGGCCCGTGTGTATGTCGATCTGTCCGACAGAAGCCAGCTGTTCGGCTGGTGTATGTCGTAAGTGCATCCTGGAAAACCAGCAGCAGACCAACTCCCGATCAGTGCTCATAGCCAATGGCAGAGAGTGCTGATTGGAGTGTTCTGACGGGAGGGCCGTCCCTCTGTCAGAACACAACAGTTTGGCAGGGAGATCATTGAACTAACCTCGAATGGTTAGTACAGAGGCTCCAAACTGTGTTGACAGTTTTTTTTCCTGTTAGTGTGTAAACGGCTTTACGCTTCTCCCAAAACCTTCTACTTGCTAAGTTCCTTGTATCCTCCTCCCATACTGACCTCCAGGACTTCTCTCCTATCCTCTGGAACTCCCTACCTCAATCTGTCCTGCTGTGTCCCAGTCTGTTCACCTTTAGGTGACCCCCTGCAATATCATCTTTTCAGTGAAGCCTACCTAACCTCAATCTAACATATGAACTTTTAATTCTCCCATCAGCTCATCATTCACAGTTATACCTTTTGTACCCCTCGCCCCTCCCTATTAGATTCTAAGCTCTCATGAGCAGGACCCTTTAACCTTCTTCAGCCAACCTCTGCCACCTCACTCACAGTGACTGAATGGGGTCCTGCCAAGCACCTAGCGCAGACCTCATGCGTGCTTTCACTTAACTCCTCCCGCTCTCCCGTACCATGTGCCTAGATACCTGGAATTTCCATACCACAGGTTCAGTCCCAGATACTTTTGGGAAACAAACTGCTAGGGAGGTGGCCAGGACACCAACCCCCTCGCTACTGGGGGACCTTTCGCCATCACCAGGTACCACGCTTTTGGCGGGCTACTTTGTAATAGTTACTAATTACCCTTAGCAACTGCTTTCCTCCTCCTACTTGTATTTCCGAGTTAACCTTTAGTGGTGGCCTTGCTTCATATCCTATTATGCGTCACAGACTCAGTTCTTTTGCTATGCCATAATCTACCGTGCAACCCTTTGAATAACTTCAGACCAGTCTTAGAATGTTTCTAAACTTTACTGTTTGACAAAGGTGCTAGTCCATTATTTGCATCCTCCAAAGCTTGGTAGTTTCTCTGATCTTCTGGTGATTCATAGAACTACTGGGCACAGCAGCACTTTTTTAGTATCCCATGTCTGTAGCAGCCAGGAGCAAGAATGGTACTTTCGAAACCAGGCCTTCCGCCTCTTTTATCACAGGGTGGGAAGGCAGGGCCCCAAAAGCCCAGGAAAGGAGCTCAGCACTGGTTAACCTCTTCCCTGCCTGGCCAGACTAACTCAATTTCTTTATCAAAACCCACGATTGTAGGCAACCTGCCTACATGTAGTGTAGCTGTACAGCCTGCAATATATTGTAAACCACTGTACAAACCGTTGGTGCTATATAAATTCATAATATTAATAATAATAACATAACAACTCAACATGTTGTATAGTAATTATTTTTACTATTTTATAAATGATTATACATATAAGTATAAAGTGCAATAAGTACCGTATATTAAAAACAATTCTGAGTCCTTCTTTCATGTATATACACATACTGTATATAGATGTTCAACGGTACATAGTACTAACATCTGCATGTCCCTGCAGACCTCATCATGCGAAAAGGCACTTATTCAGCATATAATAAAGTTAAAATATCAACACAAATCTTTGGATAAATATGGCAAATAAGCTCTATCTGCAAGCTCTCGAAATCTTTGCAATAAAAGTAATTGGCCATTACCACAATGCTGTTCAACAGAGTCAATCCATTGAGAAGAGGGTGCAACCAACTGGATTATCTGAAAAAGCCAACAGATCTTTAAGTTGAAATGCACTTTTTTTTTTTTTTGCATAATTCTATACAGCTAATCTTTTAGCTGGTTACTTACATGTTTAAACATTTACATAATAGTAAAAAATTTGATATACAACATGGTGAGTTGTATATTTCTTTGATGGGTGCCCATATCTTGTAAACTTAATTAACCTGGTAATCATTATTTTTAACAGATAAGACACTTATAGGACATTCAATTAAACAATATTTTATTCTTTTAAATGGTAATTTACACGATCCTGCCATGATTTCTGTTTTGCTTATGAAAAAGTTCATCCCGAGAAAACAACTGTTCTGTCTAGTCCAATTTTTAAACAGGATCAACTTCATTACATAGAGTTGAGCAGAAGATCTTATGTCTTTTTAATAACAAAATATAATATATATTTTTTAATTTTTAAATCTTGTTTTGACCTTCAAGCCTCCAACATTTTGTATGGCTTCAAAGAGCGCCGCAGAAATAGCATCAATCGCAATTTTGTGGGAGACTACTTGGGTATGGAGGATAAGCCAGAGCTTCGCCAGTTTATGGGCAAGCGAGAAAGAATAGATTTTGCTGACTCCGTCAACAAATATGACCGGCGGTTTAAGGTGAGAAAATAAGTATTGGCAAGTTAATAATTCAAGGTCCACAGAGTTCATTTGTACATTTACCTCTATTGTATCCAGTACAAAACATTGCATACCATAGCCTTGCGTAAGGTTCACTTTAAAGTGGAGTTCCACTTGGTTTTGTGTTTATTAAAAGTCAGCAGCTACAAAAAAGTGTAGCTGCTGACTTTTAATAAACACAAACTCACCTGTCCCACAGATGCAGCCGCCCGAGCCCTCGGTTCTCTCCGGCGCCGGCATTACAAGTGTGGGCACCGGCTGTGATGGCTGACGGCTTCACAGTCAGGTGTGCACTGCGCATGCGCGAGTCATGCTGCGCCTTCTAAATGGCTAGGCAATCTTCTGGGACCTGTGACATGTCCCAGAAGAATGCAGGGAGGGAGGGGGAGAGGAGAACTTCCACTCAAGTCACCTAGGCGGCCCAAGTGGAAGTGGGAGCTGGGTACCTGTCAAAACTCGATACCCGCCCCCCCTCCCAAAAAATGACAAGCCAAATGTGATGATCAGGGGGTTAGAAGTCCTTAAAGCGGAACTCCGCTTTAAGCTTCTCTGAAACCCAAAATTTTTTACAGAAAAGTAAAAAATATTTACCAAACATCCACACACTCTCTGGACACATTTATAAATGATCGGTTTACATTTTTTTGGATAAGTTAGAAACCCACCTCTAGCTTGGGACACACAATAGTCAACATGAACCATCACACGTTTCATATATCTGTCATACGATCAGTTCAAAATTTTACATATCACTGATGGCTTGAGAGTACTTGGTACAACAGCTGGCACTTTACAAAACAGGGGGGTTGATTTACTAAAGGCAAATAGACTGTGCATTTTGCAAGTGCAGTTGCACTTATTTTGCCCAGAGCAAAAATAAATTTTTTTTTAATTTCCCTTGAACCTGATTGGGTATTCTTTACAAAGTGAATCTTCATCACATTCACTAAGCTCTTGGAAAAATGAATGAAACTGCACTTGTAAAGTGCACAAACTATTTGCCATCAGTAACTCAATCCCTATGTTTCTTATATGTCTTTTCTACAGGGCTGCCATATAACATAGTGGTCTTGTGTTATTATTTATAATGCTGTTGAAGGTGTCAGTAATTTTAACATTGAAAACCCCCCAACAATACTTTACTGAGAGCAGTGGGCAACTAACTGTTATACTGCATGATACTGTATACCAGGGGTCGGGAACCTATGGCTCGCGAGCCAGATGTGGCTCTTTTAATGGCTGCATCTGGCTCTCGCCTCTCAATCCGCGGATCGCGTGGTGTGCCGATCCGCGGATTGAGTCCATAGGAAAGGCCACGGCTCCGGAGCGGGGGCCATCTTGGTACACTCGGCGGCGGACTAGGTGAGCACCCGCCTCAACTGCTTGTGGATCTGCCTGCTTGTGTAGTGTAGTGTAGTGTAGTGTAGTGGTAAACAAGCAGACAATCGTAGGGGAGATGTGGGCATTACAGTGGGGGGAGATGTGGACATTACAATGGGGGGAGATGTGGACATTACAGTGGGGGGAGATGTGGACATTACAGTGGGGGGAGATGTGGACATTACAGTGGGGGAGATGACGTGGACATTACGGTGGGGGAGATGACGTGGACATTGCGGTGGAGGAGATGACATGGACATTACGGTGGGGGAGATGACGTGGACATTACGGTGGGGGAGATGACGTGGACATTACAGTGGGGGAGATGACGTGGACATTACGGTGGGGGAGATGACGTGGACATTACAGTTATAATTAATCAAAATTAGTCAATTAAAAAAAAAATCGATTAATCGAACACGAAAATATCACCACTTATCAACCCACAAAGCCATCAGCAAAACCATGCAGCACCAGAAGTCACATTAATGGTAAAAAGTACTTTATTCATCATTAGTTAGCAACAGCATAACAACATTATTAAAAAGAATTCAGAGACTTATTGTACTTTAAAAGTGTTGGTCTTACATAAAATGCACACATTTACGTTTTAAACATATTGTATGGCTCTCATGGAATTACATTTTAAAATATGTGGCGTTTATGGCTCTCTCAGCCAAAAAGGTTCCTGACCCTGCTGTATACAATAGTAATTTTACCAATGGTCATTGGACTATAACAATGTCCAAAGAACCTATTCAAGAAAATCTGTACTGAGAGAACTATGGAGTGCTGCCATTGCTAGGTTCTTTTTGAAAATTCTACTTTGTTTGCTGGATCTGGACTCAATATTTACTGAGTCACTCACCTGAGATAAGCAAACAAGTGTTATCAAAGCTCCTGATATACAAATTTGTTCTGGGCCATTGACTCAAAGTATTTAAACATATGGATCATCAGCATGACAGCCAGGACTTACAAAAGTAGAGGTAAGCATTGTTAGCCCTCATATCCCTCTTAGTACAAGTTTTCATTTATCCCCCAAAAACGTGTCATTCAGCATCAGCAGATTTCTTTCCCACTAAATGTATTATTTATTTGCTGATACTCTTGGCTCTTAGATAATGTAGGCTAATACCAATAGTATCCAATAGTAGCCTCGCCCTTGACCTTATGCAGCATAGTGGAGGTATTTAAACACAAAATCATTTAAACTATATCTACTCTTAAAATATATATATATTCCACCTCCTCCTACCTATCCTGCCTTACCTGTAAAAGAAAAGATCTGTATAATTACATATTTTTAATGTTCTCTGGTCCGTGAGCTTTGACTCCCCTGTTTTAGTGAGCAGCTGCTGCAGGGGAGAGCTGACAATGCCTCCCCCTCCTGTCCTGTAGATACAACAGAATGTGGAATCCATGTCCCTCTTGGAATATTTGCTCTCTGTTCTTTTTTTTGGTGACAACTCAAAATTTGGGATTTTTCGTATTTTTTTTTTTTTTTTTTTTAGACAAAATACAACAAAAGTTTGATAACCAATTTTAATATTATACAGTATATAACCATACATTAAATCAAGATGTTCAGAAAAGACCTCCTAATTTTTCTAATTTTACTAACAGTCAATAAGACCTATATTTAGACCTTACACTTGGTAGGGTGAAGGATCAAGTCCCCGGAGACCCTATAGTCAAAACCCACTGGGTCACCATCTACAAAAACATGCCTATAAGCTCCTCATCACTAACTAGATATCCTACCAACATATGCCTATAACAATAAAATATAATTATATAGTCCATTTAGTAAAGAATCTAACCTTGACCCTAACCATAACTACCATTAATTAATATCAATGATAGTAGCTATAACATTTATTCAGAAAAATTCATTGGGTAAGGTGTACCAGAACAAATATAGAAAGTGAATCTATCCAGCAGGGACACTAACAAAAACAAAACCTCAGAGAGGTTCTTACCATTCCTCACTTATCCAAAATGGCAAAAAAATTAACACCCACATTATGACAACATCGGACACCTACAAGTTCATGCACTGCATCATCTTTTTAATACATGATAATCTACTGACACATTCATCTGGAGGACTTGCTGTATAAAAAGGAAAGGAAAATAGGGATCTAAATGACCCCTCTTATGACTCTGCTGCTCAATTATCTTTTTTTGCAGAAAGATCTCAACTGAGTAAGACAAGACTTGTAACTAAAACTTTTGTTTTCTTCTATCAGTCTATAAAGAGAGATGTTATCCTCGCTCCAAAATACCTTTACTTCATTGGACGTGAAAAGGTCAAAAAGGGACCAGAGAAGGGACAGATCAAAGAAGTTTTGAAGAAAAAACTTGAAATACAATCTGTTAAAAGCATTTCTCTAAGGTACACTTATATACATTTTCATTAAATGCATGTAGCTTAATATAACAATTTTCAACAATATATATGCAATCACTACTGTAGCTCATACTATTTAAAGGAATTTCTAATGCAAAATGATAGTATATGTCAATGCATAAAATACATGTAATATACCAAAAAAAAAAATCACTTGATGTGCCAGGAATATAATGGGCTCTCACCTTACTCTTTTGACATGGCAATACAGTGTATTTTTCACTCTGAATTCCTAAGCACATGTTGTCAGCCTTCATTACTGTATACTTCATTACTGTACTTATAAGAACACAGACCTCCATTCATCTCCCCTCCTCCTAATCTACATAACCCATCCTCCTCCCCATAACCGGCCATGTGCACAGGCAAACAGCACAGGAAGTTATCAGCTCACAAGATTTCAGGCAAAATTTACAATTAAAGTAAATGACTTTCACCATCTTTGCACCCACTATGCCTCACAACCCACTACATATTGAAGGATGTCAGCTGTCTTTGGCCTTGAAGGTTCTCATTAGACTGGGAGAGGTAAAAGACTTTGCTACAAGTAATACAGGCAAATGTCCTAGGGAGGAAAATATGCCAAGCTCACTCAATAACACCAAATACAAGGTCTGTAAATGTAATACTGGTATAAGTGAAAAATGGGGACATGTCAGTGGCAGTGCTGTTATAATTCACACAGACTTATGCCCCATACACACGGTCGGAAAATCCGACCACAAAATCCATCGGATTTTTTCCGACGGATTTTGTCCGACACTGGTGTTGCATACACACGGTCGGACAAAGTTGTCAGAAAATCCGATCATTCTGAACGTTGTGACGTTTGTTGCCTACGACGGGACTACGTAGAGGCTAGTAGCCAATAGCTTTGGTCTTGTAATGTAATCTGAGCATGCGTGGCACTTTGTCCGTCGGAATTCGCTACACACGATCGGAAAAAGTCCGATAGGACTTTGTTGTCGGAAAATTTGAGAGCAGGAGATAAAACTTTGTCCGTCGGAAAATCCGACGGAAAAAGTACGATGGAGCCTACACACGGTCGGAATTTCCGACAACATTGTCCGATAGGACATTTTCCGTCGGAAAATCCGACCGTGTGTACGGGGCATTAGACATTCCCCTCAATGGACTGTGTATAGGTGAATTTATATGAATAACTATCCTTCACAACATAACTAAGTTGCAGCATCTAAAATGTAGCTAAAATTTTTCTCATAACAGTTATTTAGCAAGGCTTTGGCCTGAACAGCATGACATACAGATAGACACTAGAAGGAACCTACACACTAGTATATAAAATATGAATACATGTGTGGTACAACAACGCAACAGATGCAAACATACTCTTTCAGGTAACTAAAGTGCTCAATGAAAATACATAAGTTTTTCCTTAATGTGCATCTGATTATTCCTCAGCAAAGATCTACTGTAATGTCCCGTACACACGAGCGGATTTTCCATCGGAAAAATCTTGGATGGTTTTTCCGACGGAATTCCGCTCAAGCTTGGCTTGCATACACACAGTCACACAAAAGTTTGCTGAACTTTCCACCGTCAAGAACGCGGTGACGTACAACACTACGACGAGCCGAGAAAATGCAGTTCAATGCTTCTGAGCATGCGTCAAATTGTTTCCGAGCATGCGTAGGAATTTTGCGTGTCGGAATTGCTACAGACGATCAGAATTTCCGATCGGAACATTTTCCGACCAAAAAATTGAGAACATGCTCTCAATCTTTTGCTGGCTGGAAATCGGCCAGCAAAAGTCTGATGGAGCATACATGGTCGCATTTTCCGACCAAAAGCTCTCATCTGTCTTTTGCTGGCCGAATTTCCGATCGTGTGTACGCGCCATTAGAAGGCCAGTGCCAGAAATGTTTCTAATATAAATTACCATCACTTATACAACTAAATTGCTTTTTGTCTATATCCAGCACCCACCAAGATGATTTCTTTATCTTGCACGAAGCGGAATCTGATACCCTCATGGAGTCTATGTTCAAAACAGAATTAGTTAGTCTGATGTGCAAGCGATATGAGGAGCTAACCAGGAGTAAGCTAACCCTGAATTTTGCTGACACGTAAGTATTATATAGTAGTATATTGTATTTGTCTAAATGCATACCTCCCAACCGCCCCGGATTGGCCAGGACCGTCCAGGAAATGGATCTATGTCCCGGGGTCCCAGCCAATCATAGTAATGTCCCGGAACAGAGCCAAGGGCCGGAACAAGTTCCAGCACTTGGCTCCATTGAAATTTTGGCAGGGGAGCACTAGCGCAGGGCTTATTTTCAGCCGGCGCTGCTCACGTCTCCCTGCATGATCTTCATGTCAGCACTGCTGACTTCACCTCCCCCCTCTGGCACTCTGTGGACCCAGGGCCGCCTGACCAATCGGGTGCTGTCCTGGGAGAACATGCAGACTGAGTGTCAACAGGTCCGGGGAGTGGGACAGCACCTGGATGAGGGCTCCAGGAGGCGGCGGGGATAAAGAGCGGCTACGGTGGCCAGAACCGATTTCCCTGGAGCAGGGAGAAGAGCTCTGAAGACCTCCCAGCCCAGGACCAATGGACAGACTGACCGGAGATTAGGACGGGTGGGCAGGAGGTGCAGGCAGCCAGAGACAGCAGGAGGTCCGCTGGATAGAGCAGCTCCGTGACCACCGCGCTATGAGAATGGGGTCTGCGCAATGCATGGAAGGTACTGTGTTACACACACCTTCCCACAGGAGGGACTGCAGACAGGGCCAGGATCTCTCTCACCCCCCCCCCTTTCTACCCTCCCTCTTCCTCTAACATTCTACCATCCTCTCCCTCCTCTCCCCCCTTTCACCACCCCACAACCCTGCACTCAGTACATAGCACACCCCACAACCCTGCACTTAGTACATAGCACACCCCCACAACCCTGCACTCAGTACATAGTGAACCCCACAACCCTGCACTCAGTACATAGCGCACCCCACAACCCTGCACTCAGTACATAGTGTACCCCTCAACCCTACACTCAGTACATCGCGCACCCCTCAACCCTGTACGCTGTACGTATCGCGCCCCTCAACCCTGCACTCTGTACGTAGTGCGCCCCTCAACCCTGCACTCAGTACATAGCGCACCCCTCACCCCTGCATTCTGTACGTATTGCACCCCTCAACCCTGCACTCTGTACGTATCGCACCCCTCAACCCTGCACTCTGTACATATCGCACCCCTCAACCCTGCACTCTGTACATAGTGCGCCCCTCAACCCTGCACTCAGTATGTAGCACGCCTCAGATATCGCACCCTGCAACCCTGCACTCAGTACATAGCGCACCCCACAACCCTGCACTCAGTACATAGTGCAACCCTCACCCCTGCATTCTGTACATATTGCACCCCTCAACCCTGCACTCTGTACGTATCGCACCCCTCAACCCTGCACTCTGTACGTATAGCGCCCGTCAACCTTGCACTCTTTATGTAGCGCACCCCTCAACCCTGCACCCAGTACATAGCGCGCCCCTCAACCCTGCACTCTGTATGTAGCGCGCCCCTCAATCCTGCACTCTGTACATATTGCGCCCCTAAACCTTGCACTCTTTATGTAGTGCACCCCGCAATCCTGCACTCAGTATGTAGCGCAACCCTGCACTCTGTGCGTAGCACGCCCCTAAACCCTGCACTCAGTACGTAGCACAACCCTGCACTCAGTACGTAGTGCACCCCTCAACTCTGCACTCTTTATGTAGTAAAATAATGTAGTAAAATAAATGCAGACTCCAAACACTCCTGACCCCTGCAGTGTGTGCATTACACCCTCCTGACCCCTGCATTCTCTGCATTACACCCTACTGACCCCTGTATTCTGTGCATTATACCCTCCTGACCCCTGCATTCTGTAAATTACACCCTCTTGTCCCCTGCGTTCTGTGCATTACACCCTCCCGACCCCTGCGTTCTGTGCATTACACACTCCTGACCCCTGCGCTCTGTACATTACACACCCACATTTTGCCATGGCACACGCTGCAAGTTGTCCCTTGCCTCAATTGTCCCTCATTGGGAAGTTCAAAAGTTGGGAGGTATGTGAATGTATTTTATGTAAAGCATGCAGGGAAATGTCAGAGTGACATAAATACATGTTTTTTGTTTATTCCTGTAATGAATAGCTCAGTGAATTGTGATGAGACAGTGTGCTGAGTGTGTGGATTAACCAATGTTCGGTTCACACCTATGCAGTTTGCTTTTGATCCGTTTCCGCAGTGCTTTTTGCAGTGCATTTTTGCACACGCATTTTTGATGCATTTTTCACATGTTTTTTGATGTGTTTTGCATTTATTATGCTTATTTTTGCCCACGTTGTTGGGTGGATTAAAAAACACAACCTGCAAATCTAGGCAAAAATGCGCACATGCTTTTCTTCAGCTTCTCCATTAAACCAAAATGCACAGTTTTGCTTTTAATAAAGTCCTTGACCCTTTCCAAAAATGCAGCAGCTGAAAAAAGCATAGATGTGAATGTGTCCCATAGGAAATCATGTTAAAAGGACTGTAGTGCGTTTTTGCAAAAAGCATTAAAAAATGCATAGGTGTGAACCGAGCCTTAGGGTTGACAGGACAGTACAGGGATCATTCTCAGATACTTCTAATAATAATGACTAAATTCTCTACAGACTACAGGTTAGAGTGAAAAAAGAAGGCTGGGGAGGAGGTGGCACACGAAGCATTTCATTATTTAGGGGACAAGGAGACATTGCTCAGCTGAAACCAGGAGGGAAGAACCTAACAATAAGTATCGGAGATGGACTCCCCAAAAACTCCAGTAAGTATTCATTCTAAAAATAATTTCTTACTAAAGCAAATATGATGATGATGTCACATCGGACATTATTTGAATATGTCATCCACACGCAACCTAGAGCACAGGAAATCTTTACAGGAATAGGAATAAGGCATCTAATTCCACCCTCTGTGCTTATGGTAGTTCATTAAAGAGGTTTGGAGGATTAAAGCGGAAGTAAACCCATCCATAAAACAGTTTCATTTCCAGCACGTGTCGTAAATCTAACACTCACATTGGCTGTGCTCTCAACCAAACTGTCAAACCATTCAATGGCTGGTGTCATAACTGATCACATGTGCAGCATCATGGCAGTTGTAGATTAAACGGGCAAATATTGCATCTTCCTTGGCTGAAAATGATAGAGAGGTGGCTATGGTCACTATACACAGTTAGATTTTTGATTAAAATGTTCATACAAGGGGGGCGTGGCCTGGACGGCATGGTGTGAGGAGTGCGGTACGGGAGCTCTGCTTGCCTAAACTCCGATAATACCCATCCTGAGGCTAACAAAGATCCGTTTGCTGCCATCTAAACGAACGCCGGGACACCCAACCCTCCCAGGACGATGTCACCCCCGAAATCGGTGAAGGATGCGGCTGCCAAGCTGGCGAAATACAGGAATGCTGAGAAGGAGGCCCCAGGGGAAAATGGCGCCGAGTCATCTCCCACTAGTGACTCGGCGGCGGAAGACACAGCACGTGTGCTTGAGGCAATATCTGACTGCAAGATCGAGGAAGTTAAAATTGATGTTTCCCTGATCCGCCAAGATTTGCAGAAACTAAGGGACCGGGTAGCGGAGACTGAGATCCGCATCAGTCGTGTGGAGGACGATCTGCCGCCGCTACAGACCACCACCGAGCGGCTCCAACACCAACTCAGCATGGTCCTCTTCAAACAAGATGATATGTAGAACCGCCTGAGAAGATGCAACCTGCGGTTCGTGGGGCTTCCCGAGGGGGCCGAGGGCTCAGATCCCCCATCGTTTTTAGAAAACCTCCTTGTCACCACGTTTGGCCGGGCTGAATTCTCGACCTCCTTTGTGGTAGAGCGGGCCCATAGACTGGCTTCTAAACCCCCTCCCCAAGGGGCGCCCCCGAGGACATTCATTGCCAAACTTCTCAATTTCCGGGACCGAGACGCGGTCCTTCGTCTCACCAGGCAGAAGGGAAACATACCTTACAAGAACTGTGAGATCAAGGTATTCCCGGACTTCTCGGCGGAGGTCCAGAAGAAGCGGGCGCACTTCAATGAAGCTAAACGTCGCCTGAGAATCTGCAACTACTCGTATGCCATGCTCTTCCCTGCTAGGCTGCGAGTCGTGGGGGAAGATCGAACACATTTCTTTGACACGCCGGAGGCAGTCTTCCAGTGGCTGGATCACAGAGCCGCGCCGGACCGCGCACCTCCACGAGATCGCTGAGACCGGAGCTGACAACCCTGAAACCCTGCCAGCGTACAGATCCAAATATACAGCCGCTGAAAAGGACACCTACACCCTGCTCATATGGAGACAAGGTACTGTGCACTCCGTTCTATACCTCCGCTGCCCCTATTCCCCCCATCCACCCTTATTGCGGCCCCCACTAACTGCCTCGGACCCCTCAGCATCTCACTACTGATCGGGGCTGTTGCACCATTGAACTTGATCCTGTTCACCCCCCCTCCCTCCCCCCTTATTGCGGCCCTCACTAACTGCCTCGGACCTCTCAATATCTAAATACTGACCGGTGCTGTCGCATCATTGAACTTGATCCTGATCACCCCCCCTCTCTCCTTTCATCTCCTGTCCTGGCTAACATAGTCGAGTGCACTGGGATCCGTGCACACCAGAACATTGACTTTAGCCCCCTGGCTCTGCAACCGGAGGCAAGCTGCCACCCGTCATGACGCCCGGAGCAAGGTCATCAATATGTATATCCTGCCCTTCTCCTAGGAACTATCCTGGTGTCCCCATGCCGGGCGGCGTCCCCCTTGCACCAAGGTTTGATCTTCAGAGGAGAATCGTCCCCCTAGTTAGGGGAGCCCATTTGGGCTTCACTTTTACCAATGCCATTTTTTTGTTTTTTCTTAGACTCTATATGGCACAAGCAATGTTTCCCCGGCCTGGACGGTTGCGGCGCACAGCACCTGGTGGTGTATTGCTGCGTGAGACGATCGGACAAGTCGGTGCACCAGTTTACATAAATATGTTGTACTGTTTGATAAAGGTTAAATTGTTAAGCTCACAACGAAGAGATCTATGCATTGGTGTGTACTACAGACATGTGGCAGTTGCACCAGGATCCCGTGCCTGTCAGTGGCGTTGGGGCCCTGGGGTTCTGCTCACAACATGCTCAGCTCAGATCCGGGAAGCTATGATAGCAATCCCTAGCCATGACTAGACTATTGAAATGCATTACATGGAATGTAAGGGGTATCAGGGCCAAACCCAAAAGGACGGCGGTCCTGTCCTATCTTAAGGCCCAGAGAGCCGACATAATGGTCCTAGTTGAAACCCACCTCACTGGCCAACTTATGATGGCCCTTAAAAAACCATGGGTGGGATGGCTGTATCAGGCCCCCCACGCTGCCAACTCCAGAGGGGTCGCAGTGTTGGTGGCCAAATCGGCACAATTTGTACTACTCACACTCAGATCTGACCCGCAGGGCAGGTATATATTTTTGCATGGTAAAATCTGCGGACTGGAAATACTGATCCTTGCGATTTATATACCTCCCCCTTTCCAGTTTACGGTGCTGCTAGAGGGACTGTCCTTTATGGCGCAACTCCCTGCAGTCCCTGCGATATGGCTAGGGGACTTTAATAATGTCATTGACAAGAGACTGGATAGGATGACGACATCACCCCCGCTAGACCCAACCCACTCCCAGACGAGATTTGGTAAGCTACTCAACGACCTGGCCCTAATCGACACGTGGAGACACTGTCACCCCAATGACACGGCATTTTCTTGCTTTTCTGCGACATACAACTCCATGTCTAGAATAGACCTTATCCTTATATCTAGATCCCTCCTGCCCATTCTAGGAGACGTAGGCTTTAACCCCCGTATTCTCTCTGACCATGCTCCATACTGGATAACGCTCCGGCTGGACTCCCCACCGGCAACATACACCTGGAAACTTAATCCCTTTTGGTTGCAGGTGGTGCCGGAATTGTTAGAGATAGGTACCGAATGGGAATTCTTCTTTCAAACCAACAGAGGGACTGCGCCATGCGAAATTATCTGGGACTCCTTTAAATCCCACGCGAGAATGCTGATGTCCCAGCGAATTGCCAGATATAGGAAGTCCTCGGCCCAGGTAGTGACACAGGCAGAATTAGCACTGGCTGACATAGAAAGGGACTTTTCTGCAGACCCATCTCCATCCAAAGCGGAACAACTCAAATTGCAATCTAGAGTAGTGAACAACTATTTGAGAGGGCGGAACAGAAAATATTTTATAGCAAGCAAAGAGTGTATGAGTGTGGGGAACGTGCGGGACGCCTCCTGGCCTACATGGCCCACATGGAGCATAAGCCACCGACTGTAGTCGCGTTAAGCAGAGAGGATGGCACAATGGTCACTGATCCACTGGAGGTGGCTGAGGAGTTCCGCTCCCTCTTTGCATCCATATACTCCTCCAAGACTGACAAATCCAGGGAGGAAGTTGAGACAATGCTTTCCCATATAGATACCCCTCGGCTATCACAATCTCAGATGGAGATGCTCGAGGCTCCAATCACCTCAGAAGACATAGTGGAAGCCCTATCCAATCTTAGCCCGTCCAAGGCCCCAGGCTCGGATGGACTACCCTTGGAATTTTACACCACCTATACTGAAGTACTGACCCCCAGACTACATGAGCTGTACTCCCATATATTCCGTACGGGAGCAATACCCCCCTCAATGAGTGAAGCCTATGTAGTGTTAATACCCAAACCAGACAAAAACCCAACACTCCCTGAATCGTATAGGCCAATCTCCCTTTTACAACTTGATATTAAAATCTTGGCTAAGATCTTGGCGCTGCGGTTAAACAAAGTGATTACCTCACTGATCCATCCTGATCAAAGCGGCTTCATGCCGGGTAAAAACACGGCACATAACCTTCGGAGACTACACATGAATATTCAGGCTGAACATGACCAGGTAGGATCCCGGGTAGTGGTGACGCAGCCAAGGCGTTTGATTCGGTTGAATGGATATACCTATGGGAATGCCTGTCTAAATTCGGATTTGGACCCAACTTCATCAGGTGGATCCGCTTATTTCTGAAAAATCATTTTTCAAACCTCTATGCTTTAGCGGTGGAACCCCTTGCTGCTTCTCTGCGCAACCACGAAGGCAGGGCTGCCATAGAAAATACTTAAGTTATCACCTTGGTGACTCAACACATTTAATTTGAAGTGTAGATCAACAAAATTTGGTTTAATTGGCATGCAAATCATGTTTCATTTTTAATGTTTAGTTACGGAATACCTGTTTACAAAATCAATGCAAGACTGGCCAAGATATAACTTCTTCAACCACCCCTTTCAGACTATTTTCCGCGAACCATCTGACCCTTGGACGCTAGGCAACCGTAAGGGATCTGCAAAGTTTGTTAATATATAAGAAAATAAATAATAATGCTTTACCACTTAAGAAAGAAATATATGCCCACAGGGGCTGCCCGACAAAGTATGGGAAAATATGGGACTCATGGCTGGGAAATGCAGACACCTGTAGCGACATCCCCGACTGACTTCCTTAGCAATAAATCACTTTAAAAAGAATGGGTGGAGTACCAACGACTGGCGATATACAAGTTATAGTAGGACCCCTACGGGAGCACTCAAGGAATATTTGTATGTATGTAATGCAAATTATCACATGCTGTACATCTGTATCTCGGAATGCGAACTTTAATGTGTTTCATAGGACCTGTGAGCAATGTCTCTACTCCTCACTGTTGTACCAATGCTTATGACATAGGCCTTCGATGGGTTATACTAGTAGCAGTATATTGCACTATACTAGAATATATTTATATATTTATATATACCTACATAAATACATACAGTATATTCTTTAATATTATTTTTTTCAAAATATACTTCTTTAAATTATTTTTTCATACATCCAAATGCCATATATCTTAGTTTAAAAGAAATTAATGTTTGTGAACCCAGAAAAAAAAAAAACACTTTTTTAGAATCCCTTTACATTTTTGTCTATATATTTCATAGAAATAAGAAAGTTATTGCTAAATAAACAGGCTTGTAGGGGAAAATCTAAAAATTGTTCTGGTCCATAATGGGTAAACAGATACAAGAGCTTAAGTGGTTAAAATTCAGTGATATGTGTGGAAAATAACCTAGGGTACTTTGTGTAGATTGCTACAGAATAAAAAATATAATAATAATATTATAATATCTTATTTAGAGCCTACAAGAAAGGAAATAAAACAAATTCGCTCACAGAGACCACCGCCTAATCGCCCAGCTCCTGCTCCCCCTGGTAAGTCTTTCCAGAAACATTACCTCTTCATCCCCATTTATTTTTGTGTTATTGAGGACTTATGTATACTTGCATTTCATAGGTTCTGTTAGAAATGGGGCTCCTCGGTTCAATTCTGGGCATTCCAGAAACCCTACTTACTCTCAGGCCAAGCGACAGGGCAGAGCTCCACCCTCTACTGCCCTCCCTCGACAATCAGCACCTAGGAAAAGCCGTACACCCTCTGACCACAATATGGAGTTCCTTAATGTACCAGACCAGGGTGTTGCTGGGTAAGATTTCTTACTATTCTTTTTATTTTTTAATTTTGGGTTAAACTCATACACTGACAAAAGGAGTGTTAAACAGGAGTTTGAGCAGTTTTTTCTTCCTCTGACCTGCCAGTGCTTGATCAGCTGCCACAGAACATCTTAAGATATCACTGGAAACTGGTAGGGTAAATATTATATAAAAAAGGAATAATAAAAAAGGAATAATAAAGTACTTTTTAATTTTTGTGCTTTGTCTTTTTTAAACTTTTATTTACTTGCTGATTAGGGGTCTGAGCAACCCCTAAAACCAGTTGGTCAGGGAGGAGCGACTGACAAGGGTGAAGCCCAACTGCGGTCAGCAGAAGGGGCATGCTGATTTTTGAGGCAACCCCTCTCGAAGCACCCCTCTAAATGTTGAAGAGCATATGTGCTGGTTTTATCATAGTTTGCTGCTCTTTTGCTATGGGGATGCCAGCCTTCAAAGCAAAGAAACACTTCAGAATACATAGTCCCCTTGGCTAATTAGAGAATAGTTAAATAGCCTTGTTGGAGGTAAATGTCAGTTTTGCACGTGTGCGCTGTAATATGTTTGTTCTGTTTAGTTTGAATATTGGTCGGGCATTCGTCAAACTTCAGAATGCTTCTATATTTACTGAGTGATAAATTGGATGAATCGCAAAAAAAAAAGACTTTTCCCAATAAATAGCTGATGTTGGGCAACTCTGGTTTGATGCATTGTTCATTCAAAGAATGTTGAGCGAATCTTTTCAAAATGGGCAAAACTCACTGTAATAAATGGAGTACATGTGGGAAAAAAATCGAAAAACAGGCAAATGTTGGGCAAATTGTCCTTCAAATCAATGGTAAATACACCCCTTAGTTTTTTTCCTATAACAAAAGACATTTCAAATTACATACACTACTGTGCAAAAGTTTTAGGCAGGTGTAAAAAAAAATGCTGTAAATGAAGAATGCTTTCAGAATTAGAAGTGTTAATAGTTTATCTTTATCAATTAAAAAAAAGAAAGTAAATAAATAGAAGAGAAATCCAAACCAAATTAATATTTGGTGTGACTGCCCTTTGCCTTCAAAGCAGCATCAATTCTTCTAGGTACACTTGCACACAGTTTTTGTAGTAACTTGGCAGGTAGGTTGTGCCAAACATCAAATCTTCTGTGGATGTAGGCTGCCTCAAATCCTCCTCTCTTCATGTAATCCCAGACAGTCTCCATGATGGTGAGATCAGGGTTCTGTGGGGTCAAACCTTCACTTCCAGGACTCCATGTTCTTTACGCTGAAGATAGTTCTTAATGATATTGGTTCTATGTTTGGGGTCTTTGTTCTGCTGCAGAATAAATTTGGGGCCAATCACATGCCTCTCTGATGGTATGGCATGATGGATAAATATCTGCCTGTATTTCACAGCATTGAAGATATCAATGATCAATGATCCTGACCAAATCTCCAACTCCATTTGCAGAAATGCAGCTCCAAACTTGCAAGGAACCTCCACCATGCTTCACTGTTGCCTGCAGACACTCATTATTGAACAAAATAAATTACTATCACCTTAACGCAAGATATGATATAACTGCATGATTTTGATCTGTAACATAATGATTAGACAGTCAATGTAATTCTTACAGTTAACCAAAGAACGTGTTCATTAAAGTGTTACTAAACCCACAACAGTAATATCAGTCTGTATATGCAGTAAAGCATGCTTGTTATACTCACTGTGGAACCCAAAAGGTTAACCCCCCACATTGTGTAAAAAGGCTGTTTGATCCTGTCTTCAGTCCCTAAACGATCTCCTGATAGCAAAGAGCCTTTGGGGCAATCTGCGCATGCTCAGTTTAGTGCATATTGCTAGAGTTTTTTTTTCCTTGGGAGAGTGCATGTGATCAGCGCAGGGCCAATCAGCACTGTCCAGACAGATGGTCAGGGGTCCTGCAGCCTCATAGGACAATAGGAGGAGAAGGAAAACTCCTCCTACAAGCTTTAACCAGACACTGATAAAAGTCAGAAGACTGCTCTAACTGCTAATGAGAAAGGGTATTTAGCAGTTTATATTTATTAAAATAATTGTATTTCCATGTACTGTGGGAGATCAGATAAAGCGAATGTATAGTCCCGGGTTTAGTAACACTTTAAATAGCCCTAAATGGAGAGAGAGAGTTGTTTTAATGAGGCATAAATGTCACTCTACAACCTGTCTCTTTTCCCCCAGTTTATTGGTTCAGTTTGTAATGTTCCAGCCTATGTTTTATGGATCTCTATATCCTCCAGGTCCCTACTTCTCCACTAATTCCAGACCACAAGAAGTTTATGGGTAATGTTCAACTCCAGGCAGAGGCAGTTGGAAGAACAAGGAAAGTGTTAGCAGTGATATTTTATCACATTGAGAAGAATTATATTTATACACTATATTCTCGTCACCCCTTGAAAAAAAAAAAAAAAAATTGAGAGAAATTATTTTTATAAAGCGGAGTTCGACCCATTTAAACAAAAAGTGTAGCTGCTGACTTTTAATAAATTGAAACTCACCTGTCCCATGATCCAGCGATGCAAAGCCTCGCTCCTCTCCCCCTCCTCTCCACGGCGCTGGCATTGTAACTGTGGGTGCCCAGCTGTGACTTCACAGCCAAGCGAGCACTGCGCATACGCAAGCCGTGCTGCGCATTGTGAATGGCCCGGCAATCTTCTGGGATCTGTGACGTGTCCAAGAAGATTTCAGGGAGAGAGGGGGGAAAAGTGAACTTCCTTTCAGCGCTGCGGCACCAGGGGAGGAAGTAGGAGCTGGGTGCCTGTCTAAAAAAAAGGGGACCCGCTCCCCCAAATGTGGCATGTCAGGGGGTCACCAGTACTTAAAGTGGAAGTTTCATTTTTGGGTGGAACTCTGCTTTAAGTTTCAAACCACTTGTAGTGATAGGGGGTTTAAACTGGAACTCCCAAAAGTATCTAGCCATTAGATGCTCTGCCTGATAATTATACTTGCAGATTTTTACTGTTTGCCTAAGCAAATATTGTGCATTGCCATAACGGCAGGTGGTATACTGCTCACTCACTCCTTAGTCTTCCTTCTCAATTTGTCTGAAATAAGGAGTACCTGGTGTTAGAGTGATGTAGGCACTCACTCTACCACCATCAAAGGAAGACGCGCCAATATTAGTGCTCACTTGAGGGCTGATTGCAGCACAGATTCCAGTATGGCATCAGTATCTAAGAAACGAGTGCCCGAAGATTGCTGCAGTATTGTGAAAGCCAGGGGCCAGTGTGAAAAGAAATAAAGATGTTAGCGGTAGTAGGAAAGTGCCTCATTTAAAAAGGCGTGTTCATTTTGTGTTTATCAGCAAATTACAATACAGTCTTGTGAATAAGAACATCATTTCTGGGCTTGATATTCCTTTATCACCTAATTTGCTTTGCAGGGCACAAAGGAGAAGGAGTGTCAGTCATCGACCTCCACCTGGAGTAGGCCATCCAAAACCTCAGGCCAGGCCTGTTCATCCTCGCTGCAGAGCTGTTTACCAGTACATTGGTCAAGATGTTGATGAGCTAAGCTTTAATGTTAATGATGTTATTGATCTTTTGATGGAAGGTGAGGGGCAAACAGAGGTATTTATTTTTTCCTTGACAAAAGTAGAATTGCATATCAGAAAACATCATAGTTTATGAATTCAGCCATTATTCCTCACGCAGACACAGGTATTCACAGAACCTTCTTTAACTCCTTGGCGTCGAGCACACGCAAATATGTGACCTTGGCACAGAGCGGCTGCAATAGCACCAATAGAGCTGTGCCGAGAGCGCACGCCCTGTGCGATCCTGGCTCAATTACTGGCGGTTAACTGAAAGTTCCCATCCGCGTGTTGAGATTGGGAGCTTTCCAATCATGTGACCGCCGTGACAGTCAATCATAACCGTCACATGATGATAAGCCCCACCCCGCCTCCTGCCATTTTAAAAAACTTAGAGGGCCAGCTTCCCCTGGCTTTAAGGGGTCTCCCAATCAACATTGATTCTTTGTAACCATCATGCTTCTAGCATTATTAGTCAAGTTCCTCCACCCTAAACTCGCTCATCCATGTCTTTATGGACCTTGCTTTGTGCGCTGGTCGGAATCATTTGGTGGAGGGGGGGGGGGGGGGGGGGGGGGGGGGGATTATGGTGTGGGGTTGTTTTTCAGGGGTTGGGCTTGGCCCCTTAGTTCCAGTGAAGGAAACTATTAAGGCGTCAGCATACCAAGACATTTGGGACAATTTCATGCTCCCAACTTTGTGGGAACAGTTTGGGGATGGCGCCTTCCTGTTTCAACATGACTGCGTGCTCACCAGTGCAAAAAGCATGGTCCATACAGACATGGATGAGTGAGTTTGGGGTGAAGGAACGTGACTGGCCTGCACAAAGTCCTGACCTCAACCCGATAGAACACCTTTGGGATGAATTAGAGCAAAGACCACAAGCCAGAACTTCTCATTCACATCAAGCCTGACCTCACAAATGCGCTTCTGGAAGAATGGGCAAACATTTCCATAGATACACTCCTAAACCTTGTAAACAACCTTCCCAGAAGAGTTGAAGCTGTTATAGTTAATGTGCGTGTAAAGGCAGGCGTCTCCAATACTTTTGGTAACACAGTGTATGTATAAATACGTATATTAGCTTTGTTAATCGCTTAAAGTGTAACTGCATTTTTGATGTAGTTACTTATGCCTCCCCTTGACCCACTCCCAATCTTACACTCACCTGTCCCCAAACCACCAAGATCTTGGTTACTTGACACCATTTGCCAATGAGGCTGCTCAGCCGACATACTGGTGCATCAGGGACAGGTAAGTACAGAGTTTAGAGGGAGGCTGGGAATTATCCATATAAATGTGTTTATATTTTCTATTGCTATTCACAAACCACAAACGTACATGTTAGAATTCACTATGTATTTTATCACATTTTAATTGGATTCATTGTGATTTCTGTATTTTCAGATGTTTCTGGTTGGTGGAAAGGAAGATTTAATGGAAAGGAAGGACTTTTTCCAGGAAATTACGTTCAGAAAATATGAAACTATATATAATCCTTCCCAATACACACAAACATAAAGAATATTCAGTGTATTGAGAAAAAGACTTCTCAAAAAGAAAGCTTCCTAACAAAACAGTTTTTAGCCATTATCAAATACATTGTGTAATGCTATCACTGGAGCATTGGCCAAGGGGTTTACATTTTCTGTTCAAGAACATTTTAACTTTGCCTTTATTGAAAGCCATGTCAATTAAAAGTTCTGATGGGTTTCTGTCTCTATGTACATTATCCATAAACAATAATTTTTTTTGTGTCAAACGTATCACCTCAAAAGTAATTTTGTTTGAAAGGATTTACATTTTTCTCTGAAATAAACTGTATATTTTGCCAAGAATCTGATAAAAAAAAAAAAATCTACCACCTAAAGGTTTAAGCTGAACCCACCTAAACAACTAAACTGCTGCATGGTTGAAATACACAAATATGAAAACTCTTATGCCCCGTACACACGGTCAGAAATTCCGACTACAAAATCCGTCGGAATTGTTCCGATGGATTTTGTCCGACACTGGTGTTGCATACACGCGGTCGGACAAAGTTGTCGGAAAATCCGATCATTCTGAACGTGGTGACGTTCGTTGCGTACGAGGGAACTACGTAGAGGCTAGTAGCCAATAGGTTTGGTCTCCTAATTTGATCTGAGCATGCGTGGCACTTTGTCCGTCGGAATTCTCTACACACGATCGGAAAAAGTCTGATCGGATTTTGTTGTCGGAAAATTTGAGAGCAGGATCTCAAATTTTTTCCGTCGGAAAAAGTTAGATGGAGCCCACACATGGATTTTCCGACAACATGGTCCGATCGGACATTTTCCGTCAGAATTTCCGACCGTGTGTATTACTTTCTAAAAGATGTGAAATCTGTGGAGACAAATTTGGAGACACACCATTTGACCAAGGCGCCGGAGCCACACTGCATAGACAGACTAGTTACTACAATTAAGCGATAGTTTGGTCAGTTACTCACCCCCAGCCTTCTGGTCAGATCATGCAAAGGCAGCTAAGCCCTGATAAGGATGTCATCCATTTTGCTCACTCCTCCTGTCAGCAAGCTACTATTGCTGGATTCCACTGTACAATGCTGTAGAGCCTAATTGGCTCATAGTGCTGCCTCTTTCTCTTCCAGACTACACCAACAATCATGAATATGGGAATATTATGTTTTGGTCATTTATTTGTCACTACCCAGATCAAAGATAAACCACTTCTCCCATTTCTTCCCCTTAAAAACAAGTACAGTAGACTTCCATGTTTAATGTCACTTTAAATAGTTGGCTTGGGTGAAGATGAGTCAAGTAAACAATTTCCATACACAGAACAATGTGGAAAATGGGTTTGCTGTAATGGACTGTAGTAGCATTAGCTACATGCAGCAAGTAGTGCTGTGCTGTGGCAGCAGTACCAGTGACTTCCCGCCTGCTGCTGGAGATAAAGGGAGTCAGGCTTAGTGCTTCTCTGCCATTCAGGAGAAGCCTTACATTTTCATCAGTGAATACAAGGCTTTCTTTGATTGGCCTGAGGTGGGGATCGTGACCCCATCTGTCTACCTCTCCACCTCAGCCAGTCAGAGGAAGCCTTGTATTCATTGATATGGAAATAGTGGTCATCTTGGTAACACACTTCCTGTCTTAGGGTGGCAACGTTCAATCAGTGTACTGTATCTATGGAGGAGCAGTGTTGTCACCCTGGGCTACTCCCTGATTTGGATACATACACCTTCTCCTCTTCATCACATAGGTGGGAGGTGGTTTGTAGTTCACAAACAATTGCTGGAAAATGGATAACATTGTTTGTGATACAGGTCCAAAGATAATAGAATTCTTGCAAGGTCAACAAGTATCTTTCTGTATTTGCAAAAAATGTATTTGGCCTGCAAAAATAAAACTAATGCAACCACCACATCTAAACACTGGTAATCTGCATTATATTACAATTCTTTTCTTGGAATTAGACACCCTTTATTGCAGAACTAAACTTACCTCTGCTCACTGACATCTTCTCCGGTCTTCTTCCAGGCTTGGCTTTTTCACCCATCCTAATTGGCAAAGCCAGGAAGTTGTAACTCCTGTAGTTACGCATAGGAGTCAATTCATCCCGACACTTAGGCCCCATGTACACAGGATGTTTTTACAACCTCTCCTGAATGATTTAACTTGACAGATAGTAACCCACGTTTAAAACGTCCGTTTCGCCACGTTTACATGCCGTGTTTAGCAGCGTTTTGCTGTGTTTGCGCTTAGAAGCGTTTAAAAAATTATTAAAATGGCCAAAAACAAAAAAACACCTATAAACAAAACAATTTTAGCGGCTAATAGTAATAATGTATACAGCACTCCTTCGCCGCTCCTGCCCATTGAAATGAATGGGCACCGCTGCCGAATCGCCTACAAAGCGATTCGGCAGCGGTGATACACAGGCGCATTTAATCCTTTATTCGACCGCTAGCGGGGGGGTTAAAACCAAATAGCACCGCTAAAACGATGCTAAAGCGCCACTAAACTAGCAGCATTTTACCGTCAACGCTGCCCCAGTGTGAAAGCAGCCTACTTGTAACTTAATTTCTAACATCAAGGACCCTAACCCCTATACTGTACACCACTAATGCTGCGTACACACGAACGGAATTCTCCTCGGAAAAGCCCTGGATGGTTTTTTCCGACGGAATTCAGATGGAATTCCACTCAAGCATGTGTTGCCTACACATGGCCACACCAAATTCCGACCGTCAAGAACGCGGTGACATACAAAACTACGACAAGCCACGAAAATTAAGTTCAATGCTTCCGAGCATGCGTTGAATTGTTTCCGAGCATGCGTCAGAATTTTGCCCGTCGGAATTGCCACAGACGATCGGAATTTCCGATCTGAACTTTTTCCATCTGAAAAATTGAGAACATGCTCTCAAACTTTTGCTGGCGGAAATTCGGCCAGCACAATTACGATGGAGCATACACACGGTCGCATTTTCCGACGAAAAGCTCTCATCTGTCTTTTGCTGGCCGAATTTCCGATCGTGTGTACGTGGCATAAGGAAGGAAAGCAATCTTTCTGAAACATGTTCGGTATTCCCTACCAACAAGCTACAACTTCAGCTTGTGGTTGGCAATAAGGATGAGGGGTACCGATTGTAATGAGATCTTGTAATGTCATGGTACAGTATATCATGTTATAATGTTTGTCAAACATACAGCTGCAATTGTTTTTTATCTAATGGACTTTTATTATGTCCTGCTATAATAAACTTTGATAAGTTGTTTTTTTAAACTTGTATCTTGTTGTCTACGGCAAATAAGACATAAAGCATGAAGTTCACAATTTTCACCACTAGATGCCACCACCTATCTTTAGTTCACTGTTAAGCCTTATTCACACCTTAGTTGCAGAAAAAATGATGGAAACTGATGTGCAGATTTCACTTGCATTTAGTTTTATACATGTTTCAGATTCCTGCGCAAAAAAAAATAAAAAATAGCACGATACTAGTACTGTGTTGTGAACAGGGCACATTGTCCTTGCAGAATTTGCACATGGTGTGAGCGAAGCCTTAAGGAAAAATGATAAATGCACATATTACACCATAAATTTGAACTTAGCTTTAAATTGTAATTGTATTGCAAGTGAAGTATTTCCCTTTCTGTTTTCTAGGGGGAAGGTCACACATGGCACAAGAATGTCCGCTGCCATGGACTCTGGGTGCCATTTTAGGGAAGCCAGTGTCCGATTGCACACTGAGTTCCCCCCGAGTTTTGGGTGGCCATCTTAGACACACAGAGGCTTTATAAAGAGTGGGAAGAGGTAGATAGAGGAATCTATCTTGTAAGAGAAAGTTAGGTTTAGTGCAGGGAAGGACTCCTGCCGTATAGGGATAGATTAGAGACCTTCTGGATCAGGCTCCATCATTCCTGGAATGGGTGAAAACATAATTGTGAAGTGGAAGGAAAACGATAAATGTTTTTTTTTTTTTCAAAATCTTTTACAAATAAATGTAGCAAGGTCTCTGGCCTCCTGCAGTCTAATGAGGACCTCCAGGGCCAGAGATAGCCGACATCCTTCTGTATATGGTGGGTTATGAGGCATAGTGGGTGCAAGGTGGATGAAGTTTTTGGACGCCAAACACTTCTTGAATGCAAAAAAGATGTTTATTTCTCTTACAAACTTTTATGGGGGAAAGAGGGTTAGGGCCAGGACACCCTTAAGTAGTTGCAAGTTCAATTAGGAGACTCAGAGACTTCAATAGGAAGACAGCCATGCAGGGAAAGGCCTCCAGCAAGACACCACATCTGCATGTGCAGGGATGCTGTCTCCTATGGCAACAGTCTTTAACAGTTCCTAACACAAAGCGTAACAGTTCCTTCACTTTCACTACAACTTCTCCTGATAGTTCTTCAGCACAATGAGCTCCTGGTCTCTCACTCGACCCGCTGATTTACTGCCACTGAATCCCTTGGGCTCCTCCAATCTTCACGTGGTATCTTCCTCAAGCGCCACCCTCGCCTCTCTGCTGGGTCCCTAGCTTGGCACTCACAGATACTTCTCAACCTTCACCCCACTAGCCTGCTCGGCCCCTGGCTTGACACACAAGGCTGCTCTGCAAGCATCACCTCCGCTGGCTGGGTCCCTGACTTGATCGCTGCATGAAGTTTCCAGAGTCTCCATCGGGCTCATTCGGTGAGAATACTGCTCCAGTACTTGCTTCAGTTACTCACTGTGGTCCCTGGTAGTAAGGCGGATGTTTCCTTAGTGGTGACAGCTTCCCCTCTACGTCTGACCACGACAGAACCGTCAACTCTGGTTGGACTGCAAGCCGCAGTCCCAACCCTGCGCTGCTCCCTCAAGCAGCCTAGCAGCCAGATGCCCCTGGGATAAGCCCAAACTCCGGCCTAGCAGCCCGGGGCAATATGACACATGTCCATCCAGACAGCCGTCCAGGTGGCACAGATCATAGATCACATGACTACACCCAAATATATAGGCTTTCCCAGCAGGCCAAGGGATCCAAGCAGGGCCGGTACAAGGCAGGGGCGGAAGGGGCGGATGCCCTGGGCGGTACAATTTGTGGGAGGGAGGGGGGCGCAGGTGATATGCCGGCAGTGTGCTTCACAGTACCCACTAGCTGGCGCCCCTAGCTGTACTGTAGTCGTCTGTACCTTACTGCTGTAATGTGCCAAGTGTGCTTCTGCACCTGGCACAAGCTTACACAGTCCGCACCAGCTATACCTGTCAGAGCTCCCCCTTCACTCCCCCTATGAAGGGGCTTTGTAGAGCTGTCGGCGTGACGTCACTCACGGTCGGAGGCGGTATAGGAGGAGAGTAGAGAGCTGCTGCCGAAGCTGTAGGAGGAGTCGCTGAGGAGGAGTCGCTGAGGAGGAACCAGCAATTCAGAAACAAGGTGTGTGTTCCGGAACCTCTGGCAGCCCTCTCCTCTCTGACCTGTCATGTAACACATAGCCAGTAGAGGAAGTTTTCTGCACAGCTCACTTCCTCTACTGGCTTTTCTGTGTTAGCTCTGGGCACTCACTGCTGCTGCCCTCGAGCCCTTGTGCACGCTTCTGCTACCAGCGCTATAAGCCACAGCTGCAGTGACTCCAGAGGCAGCTTGTCCCCACTTGCTGCTGCTACAGAGATATTGTAGCATGGAGGTGAGGAGCTCTGAAACTCCTCCTCAACTCTGTGCTACAGCAGGCAGATCTCTCTGTACTCTGAATAATAATTAAAAAAAAAAAGCCTGCACATACCATAGAGACTGGTGGCTGTCGGAAAAGGTGAGGGATTGCCAAAGCCTGAAGTTGTGCAGAGAGAAGTGCACTGTAAAGTAGGGTGACCAGACATCCCCGGTTTCCGGGGACAGTCCCCGGATTGAGGACCCTGTCCCCGGACCAAGTCTGTCCCCGGTTTTGTCCCCGGATTGGATTTGAACAGGGACTGGGGCAATTTCAAAGACAGTCAGTGCAGAATTAAAAAAAAAAAAAAAAAAAAAAAACTGAATCTGCCGCTCCTACTAGCTTAGGGCAGTGTATTTTTTTCCATCATCTGTGCCCCTTTCTGATGGTCATGTGCTGGTCGGAGCAGAGGGAATATTTCTTCAGCTTCGGGTGCATGCCCATCCAGCTCTGCTCGCATGTTCTTCTGCCTTGGCTCAAGTCCCAGCCAGCCGCCTACCTGCTCATCTCCTTTCCTTCCCTGGCGGAGTGATTTTCCTCTGCTCCCCACCCAGTAGTAGTCGGGGCCCGGAGAGTAAGACTTGACAGGCTGTGAGGCTGGCGGCAGCGGCGATGGGCAGAGAGCGCTGATTGCCGCCATTACTAGTAAAAAAAATCAATATGTCCCTGGATTTCATTTTAAAAATCTGGTCACCTTACTGTAAAGGTGTGGGGGAATATGTGCTGAGAGAAGAGCAGTTGGCAATTTGTGCAGAGGGAACAGTGGGGGGTTAGCAGAGATGAGAGCTGGAGGGAATGTGTGCAGAGAGGAGATTTAGGGGGATTTGTAAAGAATGGAGAGCTGGGGGGGATGTGTGCAGAGAGGAGATCTAGGGGGATTTGTAAAGAATGGAGAGCTGGGGCAATGTGTGCAGAGAGGAGATCTAGGGGGATTTGTAAAGAATTGAGAGCTGGGGGATGTATGCAGAGAGGAGATCTAGGGGGATTTGTAAAGAATTGAGAGCTGGGGGGATGTGTACAGAGAGGAGATCTAGGGGGATTTGTAAAGAATGGAGAGCTGGGGGGATGTGTGCAGAGAGGAGATCTAGGGGGATTTGTAAAGAATGGAGAGCTGGGGGGGATGTGTGCAGAGAGGAGATCTAGGGGGATTTGTAAAGAATGGAGAGCTGGAGGGAATGTGTGCAGAGAGTGATCTGGGGGGGGATTTGTAAAGAAAGGAGAGCTGGGCAAGAATACCTGCGGAAATCCCCAGAGAGGCACAGATATTCTGAACGGTGACAATAATTGGGGGGGGGGGGGGGGCGCAGTTTGCCATCCTCGCCCTGGGCACCAAGTGACCTTGTTCCGGCACTAGATCCAAGTAAACCCCTGCCAATTGGCTGAGATACCCCATATACCCATAACCAGACCTTGGGTTGCCCTTCTCATATCTAGTACCACCAAGTACCCAGCCATCTAGTGGTAGAAGAAAAAACAAGGCCAAACTTAGGGAGAAATCAATAGATCTCTAACAATCAACCAGGATAACCACTCCTGGCAAGTAAATTTGTGAGAAGCAACCCTGCCTAAACTCCAGGGTGCTACATCCTCCCCCTGCCCAAAAAAACGACATCTCAGAGTTTGCAGAAAAAAAAATTGAGCTCCCAAGCCTGAGAATGTCCTGGCAAAAACTGGGATGGGTGGGGAAAACAGGAAAGGGTTAACAATATAACAGTATAGAAATAAAAAAAAAACATATGTGTGGCGTACCACTTGAATAAACATAGATGTCAAATAGTTATATACAAAACTATGATAAGTCATATAGGACAATAAAGAATCAAAAATATTTATGTACAATTTTAAAGGCAGGCCTCAGCAACAACCTTAATTCCTCACTAACTAAAATATATATACAGTGATAATATGAAAGTAGGTTAGTGTTGATGGCAGGTTAGGTCCCTGTCTCTCCTTAGCCAAGGAAGACGCACCGACACAGCAACACCTTAAAGAAAGAGAGAGAGAGAGAGATCAAAACAATGCAAATGCATCATATCCTATAATAACGTAGTGCAATATGTACACAGTGATTTAAATTGGTCCTCAGCCGAAAACAGCCTAGCGGTGCAAGTACACCCTAGAAAATAATACATTATTTATATTCTGAAAGCAGATCCCATCCGCAATGGAGAATGGCACCTCCTTCCATTAATTATAAAACTGACACTTAGCACATAATATAAATACATTTCACTCAGGTCAGCACTGCTCACGCTGCCTGGTGACTAACTCTAGAAACAGTTCTGTCATATAAGTTAGACCATTAGCCACATGAATGGTGAGAGTATGTCCTTTCATCACAGCCTATTCTGACTAACTACACACCCAGTGTCCATGACATGTCACAGTCCATCAACTTTACTCAGGGTGGACCACATTTCCCAGCAGTTCCCTCTCTTCTTTAAAGGGTAACTCAGGGCACAAAAAGACATGACGGCATTCCAGGCAACAAGCAGCCAGGCCACAGTGCAAGGGACCAAACCTCGGGACACAGATCCCCTTGCAAAAATATCTTCAGTCTGTCCACATGACAGCCGAAAACAAAAGAACTTTCTTTATTACTTGCAAACAACAATCTGCTCTTTAGGGTGGAACACCCCAACAACTTCAGTTTTAGCCAACGTGGCTTAAAAGATCACTCCATGTATCTGCCGGCAGCATTCTGTCTAGAACAGTCCTGGTAGTACAGCTTTCTGAAATGTTTCCTATTATCAAAGAACTTTGTGCAAAAAAATAGAGTGGCTTCAGCAAAGCGTCCTTTGACTCCACAACTGCACATTTGTAATCCACAAAGAGAGATGATATTGGTATCTTCAACACAGTTACCAGTAGTACCCAGGATTGGGTAAGATCAAGGTCTCTCCCTTGATGTTCACCGTACTGACAAAATGATTGAGGAATCTTTGGTATAACTGACATTATCTGCATTAGTTCAACAAATGGGCTTGAAATCAGGTAACAATGGGGTCTTTTAATCCCTGGTTCTTTACTGCATTTCAATGGTAACAACTTATCCATAAGTCAACTGTAGAACACTTCTTCCCTTAAGGTGGGGAAGTGAACAAGATGAGGTACACATTTTCTAGGTTTGATGCACGGCTACTTTGTACCAGTCACTTTATGTATCTCGCACATTCTCCCTTCCCTCTTCACTTACCGGCTTCAAGCGCCACTGGGGAGGGATCCGAGATCATTCACCTTGCTTCATCCGTGATGAGTGAATTTCCAGGACCAGACGAGTAATGACCGTAGGGCCACCTCCTCTCTCCGCAACCCCTGACACCCGAGGTAGTCACCGAGGTAGATACTTGAGTCTCTGTAGCAGGAAAAGAGGTTACTTGCACCCCTGTTCTGGACTATCGGTCACTCTGGGTGTCTCGGGAGGAATGATGGAAACGGGAACTAGCACTTCCATTGCGGTTTGCAAGCTCGCCAGACACATCTGGTTCCTCGGAGGAAGAGTCAGTCTGGGCTGAAGTGGGACTGCTCGAATCAGCTGCTTCGGTACTGGATATGGGTTCCTCCACTGTAGCATAGCCATGAGCCCAATCCGCCCTCATCACCCATGACGGTAGTGGCGGCCTAGCAGTTATAAGCAGCAGTTCTCTGCATGGACAGCACCGGCTCCAAGGGCGCATAAACAGGGCAAGCCCAGAGCACCACTGGCAGACAATCCCCATGGCCGCAGAGCTTTGAGAGATATACAGGGCAATTTCTCCCTTCGGTGCCATCCGAATACCTGTATTGGTAATCCTGGTTCCAGAGGTGAAGAAACAGGCGATTTCCCGTGGGTCATATTCAGCCAACATGGGTTGAGGGACTTCAAATCCTGGAGCTTCTAGATGTGCCATGTTTCCTTTCAGGCCACAAGGTCTCAGCATGAGGACCCAAGATGGCGACCCGAACAGTAATGCCTCCTCCTCTGCAGAGCGGGGGCCTTCTCCCCCTGTCAACGGATTGGTGCAAATGTTCTCTGTGAACCGTGGTGCCTGATTTCTTCTTGCTGCGGCGTGCTAAAACTGTAATAGAATCCATTTTGGAGTCTGTATTAACCCTCACAGCACTGGCATTTTTTTGGTGGGGTATATGCTATAAGATTTTAAAAGACCTTGGACACTTTTGATGGCCTAAAAGAGAGTAGTAATGTGCTTGCTGCAGCAAACAGTGCGCGTGGCTGAATTGTGAGTGTTTTGCATGGAATGCAGGGGTCAGATATGTCCTTGGGAGAGGGCTACTGCTAGCAGGAAGGGGGGGGGGGCGTAAACAAACTGAGGGATTCTGAAAAAAAAATAGGATTTTTATAATAGCTTACCTGTAATATCCTTTTCTTGGAGTACATCACGGGACACAGAGCCACAGTAATTACTGTCTGAGTTATATGGCACCTTTAGGTGATGGACACTGGCACACCCTAAACAGGAAGTTCAATTCCCCATATAACCCTTACCGGCAGTACCTCAATTTTGTAGCAAAGCAATACACATGTAACCAGAAAGAGGGGGGGATCTCTGTGTCCCGTGATGTACTCCAAGAAAAGGAAAAGCCAAACCGTTAAATTTAGCGTTTGTAAAGTAGGATGGAACACTGGTCCCTGCGATAGCAGGGCTTGGAAGTGATGGTAGGGTCCATGGGTTTCCTACCGCCATCTTTACTATTTCTGCATACCAAGATCTTCTGGGCCAAGCTGGGGCCACAAGAACTACAGACTTCCTTTCCTGCTTGATCCTGCAAAGAAGTAGAGGTAGCAGCAGAAAGAGAGGGCCGGAACAAGAATGGACCGCAGGGTAATGGTAGTGTAGGGCCGGACATGACAGTGTGTCTAGTGACACACAGGGAGGATAAAGGGGTGTGGCCATGCAGGGCTGGCCCTGTAAGCAGCAGGGGGAGCGGCCGTATAAAAAGAGGGGGCGGGACTAAAGGCCTCAGTCGGGAAGGTGGCAGCACACGAGGAGGCAGTTTTATACACTGCTCCTCGTTTCTTCCCTTGCAAAATGGCGGCCGGGACCTTGTGAGAGACTACGGACGGCGGCGTCCACCACAAGAGGGGTGGACGAACTACAGGACCGGGCCGCGGCCGTTGCGGGCCTGCAACCGACGCAGGGGGACAGCAGGAGGATCGTGGGGACCAGATGTCGGTTGGAGGAACACACGCGGCCGGATCGCTAGGCCGGCGTGCAGTTATGCGTTAAGGTCAGTCGAGGCCCCTTGTCAGGGTGACCGGGGGTCCACAGGGGGGGAACACTCACCCCCCTCCTCAGTAAAGAGCCCAGACAGAGCCTTCCAGGGGGCCCGGGGGACAGCGGGAGGATCGCGTGTGATCGGATGTCGGCTGGAGGGACACACGCGGCCGGATCGCTAGGCCGGCGTGCAGGGATGCTTCAAGGTCAGGCGAGGCCCCTTGTCAGGGTAACCGGGAGCCCACAGGGGGGAACACTCGCCCCCCTCCTCAGAAAAAGAACCCAGACAGAGCCTTCCAGGGGGCCCAGGCGGAACGCACGCCGTGGGCTCCATGCGGGAGGCGGGGCCACGGGCCTACACGGCGCCGCATCCCCAGGCTCTAGTAGGGGAGACTCCACATGAACATGAATCCCCTGCAGCTCTGAACAAGTGGGGGGGACAGCAGGTGAAGGAAGGACACGGATGGATGCACCCAGCAGGGATAGGCGGATGGATGGAGCAGCAGGCTGGTGCCCCCCCCCCCCCACAGCAGCAAGGTACGAGGGGTACGAGGTACGAGAGCAAGGTACGAGGGGAGGAAAGTCGACAGAAAAACGGGTACAGCCAGAAGGGTTTTTTTTTCTACACCCAGGAAGTTTTTCAGCTACAACCCCCCCCCCCCCCAGCAGCTCTGCACGAGCCGAGGGGGGAGGACGGACAGGGGAACGGGTCGACGGCTGCAGCGAGACTGACCGGCAGCGTGGCAAGCACCGCAGCGGGTGAGCAGACACCACCAGGCGGTAACAGACGGGTCACGGGGCAGGAGTGGTGCCGGGACCGGCCCATCTGCCTGGGACGTAGTGGGGCGCATGACATCCAGGGGTCCCTCCACAGGGGGTCTGCCATTTTTATCTCAGCAGGAGGAAGTGAGCAGGTCAGAAGGTGAATTGTCGGAGGATGAGGAGGAGCCCAGTCGCCAGCTCGCAGCGGTGGAGATCGGTACATCGGCTGTGGGGGGGGACTCCCAGACAGGCCGGTAAGTCTAGTCATATTAATGCGTTTACTGTTACCTTTTTACGAAGCTTACTGGGGGGTTGTGTGTGGTGGGGAGGGCAGGACTGCGCCTCCAGCACCGCCGAAGGCGGCTACTGGCCGACCAGTAATCAGGGTGGTGTAGTGGTTAGCACTATGGTCTAGAAGTGATGTGGGTCATTGGTTCAGAACCCCACCAGGACATTGAAAGTTCAATTCATGGGCTAGGAAGGTTGTAGGGGGGGAACGGGAACACAAGGGGTCCGGGGGTTTATGATTGGAGTTGTTAGGGGGCCTGCGGGCATTTAGTGGTCCGTCTCGGGTACGGTCAATCGCCCTCCAGAGAGAAGTGGAGAGAAGGTGAGTACCACGGGAAAAGGGGGTCCGCGGATCCGTCTGTTAGAGCCGTCGTCGGGCGGCTGGTGGGTGCAGCGGATGGCGAAGTATGTCTGAGTTGGGGGACCACGAGTCGCTCACATGAAACGGTAGGGAAGGAGAAAAGCGGAATGGGGAATGTGGGAAGAATTTCTCCCTATGGCCCTCAGAGAAGTTAATTCATGGACAGAGGAAAAGCCAGAGGCTACTAATTAAGACGACTAGGAGAAGAGGAGGTTCCGTTTGACTCCTGGGACTGTTGCCAAATTGGGTACCAGTGTTCGCCATGGTGGCAGAGGTAAGTGGAAAAAAGGAACCCCTAGCAAGGTTCGGTATGGGTCTTTTACATGGACGCCGTATGAAAACTAATCGGGTACAGGGGCGGACGCAGGGCAGTTCGTCCCACGGTGGGAGCACGAGGACATTAGTCTTTGGTGTAGGCTGATGGCGTGTGCAAAGACGCCAGCGCAGCCATTTTCAGGGGGGGTCGGAGGTGGCCACTCCTCGGGATCACCGGCCGGCAGAGAATGGGGAGTGTGCTGGCAGTGCAACGTGGGATCCTACAAGTTTGGAGGGACCGGTAAGTTAGCACGAAGTCTCAAGGTGGAGGAACGCATACAATCGCTGGGTGAGTCATAAGAGGAAAGCGTTCCGGGGAGCCCGGTAACAGAGGGACGAGTCAGGGGGCCGTAGGAAAATAGGCAGCCTTTCCTGAAGATGTACCCCGGACAGGGTTGCGGCGGTACTGTTTAATGCAGTTTTCTGATGGGGTTTTTTGGAATTCAATTGCCCGCTAATAGTTGTTTCCCCTTTTGGTCAACAACTTGCGGTCGGCGTGACGGCACCCGGAGGTGGAGTCTGGAAAATGGGCCATCAAGGTGCGCTGGGTCGCAGGGCAGGGCCTTGTAAGGGTCATACCATTGGTTGCTTTAGTGGTGTCCCCGCTAGGGGTGGGGGTTTCACAAAAAGAGTTGGATAAGTTCAGTTTTCTACCCCATTTAACTTTTCCCAAAAAGGGGTAGGTCAATGTTTTCATTGATCCTGAGGCTGGGACGGTATATTACAGGTCTTTTGAAGCCGCGGTTGAGCGATACGGTCAAGGGGCACTAATGGCCAAATCAGATGTGGAGCCTATTTTTGGGCGACTGTCGGTTCGTCCATACAGTGTTAGGGCGGAGTGTTTGGTGGCAAGAGCACTCTTAGGTTGGGCGGTGGTTGCCCAGGGGTTGTTCTATCCCTGTCGTCTGGTTGAAGCAGCTAGTTTATTTTAGAAGGGGTGGTTAGGGATATGACAGGCACGAATCCGTCATCCATGCGTGGGATGATTTTCTCTGCGTGGGACATCTTGGTTCCAAGGGTGTGCGATACTGTGGTCCACGTTTCAGCCGTTACAATCACGGTTGGGAAATTCAACTTTGCGGGCGGGATCACTACTATGGGGGAGAATGTTGTCGGTGGATGTCGCCTGCCACGGCAGGGGGGGAAGGCTCCCGCGCATTTCATCTGGTTGGCAGAGGAACACAGGGATGACCCCAGGTATTGTATCAATTTCGGGCTGAGTTTCACGGGAGGTGGTTTGGAGGTCGGGCCAGGTAAGCAACTTCAATGTGGAGTTGGTTACAGACGCCGCAGGATCTATTGGATACGGGGCGTACTTCCAGGGACGAGGTGATGTAAGCCGTGGGTGGTGTAGGGTTTTTTCGGTACTTGGTGCTCCTGGGACTGTTTTTTTTTTCCGGTGGTACTTGTTAATTGTGAATTGTGGTAATTGTGGGTAGCACTGCCGCAACTTTGAAATTAAGAAGTAACTGTGATAACACGGGGTGGTGCAGGTCAGCAATAGCGTGTCTGCGTTTTTCACAACATGGCATTCGGTTAATACGACGGCGGGGGTGGAGCTGATTGTAATTGAACGGGTTTCTCTATACGGTGCAGGTTACGGGGGTAGAGAATACAATGGTGTTGTTTATGGGGGCGGAGGTTGGTTGGGAGAGTCGTCAGCTCGGCTCTTGGTTGTAATTTGTATTTAGGAACATGGAAGGCAAGCAGTCGGCATCGTCCATAGCAATAAAGTTAGCGGGGTTGGCCTTTGTGGTTTCAATAAAAAAAAAAAAGGTGTTTTGGGGTAAAACAGGCCATTAAAGGATTAAAGGATCATAGGACGATGGACAGGAGGCAGACAATTACATGGAGAATTGAGTAGTTTTAGTGGGACAGTTGGGTTCGGTTGTACCGACCGATTTGAGAGATGGTCGTTGGCAGGATGCTGATGGGTAGAAGAGGTTGTAGTATACAACGGCAGGTTGTTGGTGTTTTGTGATGATGGCTAAAAGGGACACGGTTCTTCGGAAATGTTTGGGGAAGTTGGGGATGGAGAGTTCCGCCTACGCCTCACACTCCTTCCGGATGGGGGCGGCTTACGGAGGCCGCCAGGTTCGGGTCGGATGAGGTGGATGTGCGACGGATGGGAAAAGGGGAATCTAAGCGATTCCGGGCCTAGAGGGGGCTTCAGTTGGTCTATAAAAAAAAAAAGATATAATACATTGGATATATATATATATATATATATATATATATATATATGTATATAGGTAGGAGGAGTGCATTTGTTGTTTTACGGATATCGGCCTGTTTTAGTACCTGGTACCTGTTAAGGGGAGTTAGAGTTGGTGCATGTCAATTACACTATGTTTGTCAATTCAGAGAGAGGGCTACTACGCCTCGTCTGGAAGTTCTGACACTCAGGTGTGTGTTGGGAGGCACGGTATTTGCAGTTGGGTATTTCTGGGAAGGAAATGATCATACAGTGTTTGGGTAGACCAGGAATGAGGTGGGGCAGGGTGGTCCCAGAGGTTGAGCGACTTGCAGGGTGGATAGGCCACTTGAGGTAATGGGCAACAAAGGTGGTGGTGGTGACCTGGTAGTGCGGACAGTCAGGGTCCTGATGGCAGACATAAAAGCTGATATGACAGACCTGTGGGGGACATTCCCAGACACGTTGCTGGTATGGTCAGTCTTGGCAAGGGGGGTGGTGTTTTCGTCACAGGGAACTGGAAGACGAACGTGGGCTTTGTATGGGAGGAAAGGTCCACTTAACAGACGTGGGCATTGTCCTTTGGTCTTTGGGTTTGCAGGAGGGGATTCAGTTGGCCCTGCGGGTGTGGAGGTGCCTTCAAGGATGAGGTGTCAACCTTTCTGGCTATGGCGGTGTTTGTTTGTTTAGTCAGTGACGGTAGCAGTTATGGAGGTGGTAAGTGTGTGGGGGGCTCATCATTAGATGGCCCCTCCGGTGTGTGGGGGGCTCATCATTAGATGGCCCCTCCGGTGTGTGGGGGGCTCATCATTAGATGGCCCCTCTGGTGTAGTACATCAAATTTATTTGATGATTACTCGTTGTGCACTGCGGGAAAGGTGTTTGTCTCCGGGCGGTACAGGTGGAGGCCAGTTGGTTATGGTAAAATCCCGCAGTGCCCCCTGGTGGTTTCATATATATATATATATATATATATATATATATATATATATATACACACCGAGAATTATATATATACGTTTATAGTACTTAGCTCCGTCACTGACCAACAAACAGGGTGTAACTGATTGTTTATGTGTTTATATGTGTTTTATCGTTATTGGTATTTATATCTGAGTTAATTGGAGTTTACATTTAATAAAAGGCCGTTGCGGCCATTTACTCCACAAGATGGTTTGGACTCTTATTTTAGGGTTTAAGTAAGGGGGAGTACATGGTTGTATCAGCCTATGGGTATTATCTAGGCTACACTGGTCAAGAGAGGGCCGGAACAAGAATGGACCGCAGGGTAATGGCAGTGTAGGGCCGGACATGACAGTGTGTCTAGTGACACACAGGGAGGATAAAGGGGTGTGGCCATGCAGGGCTGGCCCTGTAAGCAGCAGGGGGAGCGGCCGTATAAAATGAGGGGGCGGGACTAAAGGCCTCAGTCGGGAAGGTGGCAGCACACGAGGAGGCAGTTTTCCCACCCACCCTCACTAATGTAAGGTTAGTTTTGGAGGTGTTAATGTTTTTGTTGTCATTTCAGGAACAGGAACAGCGTTGGCGTCATGACAATAAGGAGTTGGCGGTGTTTGTTTGGTCAGTGACGGTAGCAGTTATGGAGGTGGTAAGTGTATGGGGGGCTCATCATTAGATGGCCCCTCCTGTGGGGGGCTCATCATTAGATGGCCCCTCCGGTGTAGTACATCAAATTTATTTGATGATTACTCGTTGTGCACTGCGGGAAAGGTGTTTGTCTCCGGGCGGTACAGGTGGAGGCCAGTTGGTTACGGTAAAATCCCGCAGTGCCCCCTGGTGGTTTCATATATATATATATATATATATATATATATATATATATATATATATATATATATATACACCGAGAATTATATATATATATACGTTTATAGTACTTAGCTCCGTCACTGACCAACAAACAGGGTGTAACTGATTGTTTATGTGTTTATATGTGTTTTATCGTTATTGGTATTTATATCTGAGTTAATTGGAGTTTACATTTAATAAAAGGCCGTTGCGGCCATTTACTCCACAAGATGGTGTGGCCTCTTATTTTAGGGTTTAAGTAAGGGGGAGTATATGGTTGTATCAGCCTATGGGTATTATCTAGGCTACACTGGTCATAGGAGGGAATGCATAAATCAGTGAGAACTGATCCCACGGAGTCACCAACGCATTTGTTCGGCATGCAAGTGTATTCCTTGTTCTTGACACAAAGTTGTCAACTTTGTTGTTGAACCTGGACGCAAACAGATCTACATCCGGGATCCCCCATTTTTGGCATATAGCCAGGAAGATATATATATACCCCATATATGAAGTCTAGTAGATCACAATTAACTGATCAATCTACATGAATCTAAAACTGTAATGGAATCCATTTTGGAGTCTGTATTAACCCTCACAGCACTGGCGGGAAGTGTCAAAAGACCAGGCTGACCTTTCCCCTGAGCAGTGAGACTTGTTGGTTCTTCCCCACATTGGTAGTACATGCGACAACAGTCTATAAGAAGGGTAAATGTTACTTGCCACCTTCCCACGGAGCCAGACGATATGCTGATGCAGCTGAAGCCGGATGCTATGGGCGATTGCCGCAAGGATAAGGCCTTTGACCTACATTGGGTGCCAAATGTAACAAGATCTCTGGCCTCCTTCAGTCTAATGAGGACCTCCAGGGGCAGAGATAGCTGACATCCTTCTGTATATGGTGGGCTGTGAGGCATAGTGGGTGCAAGGTGGATGAAGTTATTGGGTGCCAAACATTTCTTGAATGCAAAAGAGATGTTTATTTCTCTTACAAACTTTTATGGGAGAAAGAGGGTTAGGGCCAGGACACCCTTAAGTAGTTGCAAGTTCAATTAGCAGACTCTGAGACTTCAATAGGAAGACAGCCTTGCAGGGAAAGACCCCAGCAAGATGCCACATCTGCACGTGCAGGGATGCTATCTCCTATGGCAACAGTCTTTAACAGTACCTAACACAAAGCATAAACGTTCCTTCACATTCACTGTAACTTCTTCTGGTAGTTCTTCAGCACACTGAGCTCCCTGTCTCTCACTAGACCTGCTGATTCACTACCACTGAATCCCTTGAGCTCCTCCAATCTTCACGGTGGTATCTTCCTGCAAGCCTCACCACCCGCCTCTCTGCTGGGTCCCTAGCTTGGCACTCACAGATGCTTGTCAACCTTCACCCCACTGGCCTCCTCCGTCCCTGGCTTGACAAACAAGGCTGCTCTGCAAGCGCCACCTCCGCTGGCTGACTGATCACTGCCTGAAGTTCCATGATTCTCCACCAGGCCCGTTCGGTGGGAATACTGTACTTGCTTCAGTTACCTGTCGTGGTCGGAGGGGAAGCTGTCGCAAGGGGTATAAATACTTTTTCAAGATACTGTAGCAGCTGGGTGTCCATTCCTGGTTCTCCCACCTGGCCACAGCTGTCATCCTTACAGCAGGGCAGAGGGGGGGGGAGGTGCTGCAAACCTGCACAGAGAGTGGGAGTCTTTTCAAATTTACAAGCGGGGGCCTGCTGTATGGATGTCAGCGGCAGCCAGTAGAGGACACCCCAGCTGATAACTGCCTCTGCCCTGCTGTGTTAGGGTAGGACAGTGCAGGGGAGGCTGCAATTGAAAGGGGGACTGTGATGTAAGGGAAGAAAGGGGGGCTATGACTGCAAGGGTGATTGTGATGTGGGACTTTGAATTCTAGGGGCACTGTGATTTAAGGGTGGGGGGCACTGTGATTGCAAGGTGGACTGTGGTGTGAAGAGGAACTGAGGACACTGTAAAGGGGAATGGGACTGTGATGTGAAGGGGGTCTATGAAGTAAAGGTTCAATCTCACCAAAATGTAGTGTGGGAAACGTTCCACTGAGGAAGTCTCGTTTAGGACGATACACGTGCGGGAGGACCCTGGATCATCACTGCAGCCACCTATTTTGTCTTGAAAGACTATATGCTTTTCATCCCAGCACTAGGAATCTAGTGCTTTGTAAGCGAGTACCTGTCATTTTAATAAATTAGAATTTAGAGCCATACAGTGTGCACTATATTTCCTTTTATTGCATTCTATGGCACCATGGTTTGAAAGCAAGAGAGACAACTGGAGGCAGTGTAAAGTGACAAGAAGTCTTTCTACCCATCCGTCCACCCAGGCCTTTGTCTATGACCACTAATAGTGGTAAGATGCACATTTGACCCATCTGTTAGCTCAGGTGTCTACGATTTGAGGTTAGCGGTTTGGCTAGCTGGTGGTGGAATCACAGATGTTGTCTGCACTATAAGGATATCTGCATGCATTCTTTTTAACCACCACAGAGGAGAACGTCACTATCAACTGTCCCTACAATTAATTTCTTCTATCTCAGCTTTTTATGTCATTTCAAAGGACTTTGAATTTTTAGAGGGTTTAATATTAGCGCTGCACTGTTATGTATTGATTATTCCTTTGAGGTTTTTGTTATATTTACCTTTATTGTTCAGCGGCTATTGTTTTTTTAGATTTCTTAAGGTTATTATTTTGCGCTAACTGATCTCACACTTTTAAGTGTGGGAAACCTGCATTCCATGTGCGTTTCCCACACCACATTCAAAATGCAATCTGCTGAGGGTGTCAATATATTCCTAAACAAGATATTTGGGGGGCACACCCTAAAAGATGCATTAAAGATGGTGCAGACATAAGACCATACAACAGAACAAAATATTACAGCGTACACATGCAAAAAAGACATTTACCGCCTGCAAGGCTATTTAAAACATCTAGACATTTTTAAAAAAACATTATCAAAAAATATGGGGATTTGGTCACACCATATTGCTATATGGTGCTTAAGCCCATTTACTGCGACAAAGTACCCCACGGTTAGTGGGTCCTACACTATCCATAGACTGGGAGATCCTGCCTCTCTGAACCATGGGAACCATACACTCCTCTATATGGGAGAACTAAAGGTCTCCACCTATGACACAGGTGTACACTAATGAGAGGCACTGATGAGGGAGTGGGGTGCTCCTGCCCAAAAGGATTTGGTTAAAATCCATACAACTTTTTTGCAGTAAGTGGGCTTAAGCACCATATAGTAATATGGTATGACCAAATCCCCATATTTTTTAATATATTCCAAAAGACACCCCAAACGCAGATTGTAAAATAAGTTAGTTCATCTGCATCAGATTGTGTTTTTGAAAAGTAGTTTATGCACATTTTGTGCAATCCAGTGTTATTTCAGCCCATTCAAATGAATAGTCTCAAAATTGCACTGCACTGAGTTGTACAAGAATGCAGATAGGGTTGCCACCTTTTCTTCAAGCCAAACCCGAACACATCAGCGGCGGCATTTTTTTGGTGGGGTATATGCTATAAGATTTTAAAAAGACCTTGGACACTTTTGATGGCCTAAAAGAGAGTAGTAATGTGCTTGCTGCAGCAAACAGTGCGCGTGGCTGAATTGTGAGTGTTTTGCATGGAATGCAGGGGTCAGATATGTCCTTGGGAGAGGGCTACTGCTAGCAGGAAGGGGGGAGAGTTAGATATGTGCTGGGGGTCGGCTGGTGCTCAAAATTTTTTTTTGGGGGGGGGGGGGGGGGGGGGGGGTCCTAAACAAACTGAGGGATTCTGAAAAAAAATAGGATTTTTATAACAGCTTACATGTAATATCCTTTTCTTGGAGTACATCACGGGACACAGGGCCACATTAATTACTGTCTGGGTTATATGGCACCTTTAGGTGATGGACACTGGCACACCCTAAACAGGAAGTTCAATTCCCCATATAACCCCTCCCCTTACCGGCAGTACCTCAATTTTGTAGCAAAGCAATACACATGTAACCAGAAAGAGGGGAGGGATCTCTGTGTCCCGTGATGTACTCCAAGAAAAGGAAAAGCCAAACCGTTAAATTTAGCATTTGTAAAGTAGGGTGGAACACTGGTCCCTGCGATAGCAGGGCTTGGAAGTGATGGTAGGGTCCATGGGTTTCCTACCGCCATCTTTACTATTTCTGCATACCAAGATCTTCTGGGCCAAGCTGGGGCCACAAGAACTACAGACTTCCTTTCCTGCTTGATCCTGCAAAGAAGTCGAGGTAGCAGCAGAATAGGAGGGAACGCATAAATCAGTGAGAACTGATCCCACGGAGTCACCAACGCATTTGTTCGGCATGCAAGTGTATTCCTTGTTCTTGACACAAAGTTGTCAACTTTGTTGTTGAACCTGGACGCAAACAGATCTACATCCGGGATCCCCCATTTTTGGCATATAGCCAGGAAGATATATATATACCCCATACATGAAGTCTAGTAGATCACAATTAACTGATCAATCTACATGAGATCGTATCATTTGGGTTTTAGAGAGTAGGACTGCTCAGTAGGCACCGCATAAAGTTATGTGCAGATATATGTATGTGTGTGTATATATATATATATATATATATATATATATATATACACATATACATGTGTGTGTGTGTGTGTGTGTGTGTGTGTGTATCTTTTACTGATTTTATACATGTTTACATGTCTGTGTAATTTTATATGTGCTGTATCATGTATTTGCATTTGATATATATTTCTTGTTCATTTATTGCTTTTATGATGATAACTCATATTTTGAGTATAACTGTAGCATAACCCTACATTAGACTAAATTGTGTTCTTTTGTATTCATTTATGCTGGGATTCGTATCTATTGATACTTATAGGTTTAGTTCTCGACACATGTTACAGGACTTTTTCGTCTCAGAGTACCCCCTCTCTCTTTATTTACATTTCAACAGGTTTTACCTGTGAGTTCTATCCACACTCTACAAATAAATGGATTAGTCTGTCTATTTATTAGCATACACATCCACTACATTCACCGTAGGATGCGCAGGGAACTGCATTGCACGATCTCTAATTACAGGTAGTTGGAGCACAACAACTAAGAGAGGTGCTGTTTACATTGAGATTGTGTAATGCACTTCCATTGATTTTACTAATCTTACAAACATTTTATTGATATTGGGGGTATATATATGTGTATACATTTGAATATAAATCTAGATACACAGGTCATCATTTTAACAAACTAGAATATGTCAGTTTGCACTATCTATGAATACTTAATTTTTCAGCATCATTATATATTTAATCATTTTGGTTTATTTATATATTTTTCACATGATTCATTTTCATTTTGTCTCACATATATTTTTGAATATATATTCATCAAATAGAATTTCACTCTTCATTCATGTTTTTTCATGGTTGATCCATATTATACATAACCACCACTAATTCCATTGTCATTTATTTGATTCCTCTTTTTATGTATTCATCAGATGTCCTCACAACTACACACATTCTATTACATTATTCACTTTTTATTCATTTATTACACTTTTTTTTTTGCACAAACACTGTATCTATGGGCTTACACAGTTTATTTTGAGATTGATGGTCTGGTAACATGTGTTGAGACTTCACACAATTAGCGTTATTTGATAGGGCTGGTTTTCCAGCCGGTCAGATAATTGATTAATTAATCACCTAGTCACATGTTTTATCACAAACAGTATATATTTGTCAGTTATTCTAGTGATTATTAGCTATGAGTAAGCACTTCATTTAGTGTGAAACGCATCAGCTTGTTCCTGTATTGTTTGCTGTGGCTTTTACAGTGTGATTCCGATGTTTCAATAAAGGCATGAGAAATTTCACTCTGAGTTTGGCTGTCCAGAACTTTCTATTCACCTTGATTTACTATATGCATTAGCCAGCACCTGGAGCTCTTAATTTCCTAGAGGAAAAATTTCTTGTTTCAGTGGACCTGCCTGGAGTGGTGGTAACCCCCTCTCCATAGCCAGGAAGATGTCAGGATGAAGGAACCATTCCCCCGGGAACAACTGCTGGCGAGGTAGTCTAGGTAGTCTGCCTGTCCGTTCTCTACCCCTGGAATGAAGATTGCCAAAATGCACGGCACGTTCTTCTGCCCAGGTTAGGATATGGTTTACATCTGCCTGGGCTGCCTGACTTCTGGTTCCCCCTTGGTGATTGATATAAGCCACTGCTGTGGCATTGTTGGATTGAATCCTAACAGGAGAATTCTGCAACCTGAATGTCCAGGCCTTTAGGGCTAGACACGCTGCCCGTATCTCTATAATGTTGACGAGCAAGGTCTTTTTGGTTCTGGACCATTTCCCTTGGACAGACGCTTCTTCCAGACTGCGCCCCAAACTGGCATCTGTTGTTACCACCTTCCAGGTAACCGGTAAAAAGGATTTCCCCCTCCTGCAGATTCTCGGATATCCTCCACCAACTGAGGCTCTGGTGCACTTTTGGCGACAAACGCATTGCAAAATCTGGTGCCTGAATCTTTTTGTTCCAGGCCGATAGGATACTGCTTTGAATGAATACTGAATGAAACTGAGCATAGGGAACTGCTTCAAAATGAAGCCACCATCTTCCCCAATAACCTCATACAAAGGCGAATGGAAGGACCATTCTTTGCCCTGACCCCTTTGACCAGCTCCTTTATGGCGCTGATCTTTGCCTGGAGTAAAAACACCTTCTTTTGGGCTGTATCTAAGACCAGACCCAAGTACTCTAATCTTTTTACTGGCTTTAAAGAAGATTTCTCTAGGTTGATGACCCAACCTAGGTATTCCAGGTAGTTGATTGTGGTGACTACACTTTGATTCAAGCGGACTACCGACCAATCTATTAAGAGAAGTTCGTCCAGGTATGCTATTATTGTTATACCTTAATTTAGCCAGAGGAAGGGCCAGAAGTTTTGTAAACACCCGAGGTGCAGTAGCTAGACCTAAAAGGCAAGGCTACAAACTGAAAATGAAGTTTTTCTACTTCGAAATGCAGATACTTCTGGTGAGTGGGGAAAATAGGTACATGCAGGTATGCAGCCTTGATGTCGATTGATGCCAGAAGCTCTCTCCCTTGTAGGATGGAGACTACTGATCGAATTGATCCATGCGAAAAGAGCCAATCTTCAGGAACCGGTTTAGATCTTTGAGATCTAGAATGGGTCTGACATCCCCATTTGGTTTTGGTACCGTGAAAAGGTTTGAATAAAACCCTGACCCCTGGTCTTCCACGGGACCACCATGATCACCTTTTGTGACAAAAGTCGGTCTAACGCTAGAAAGAGAGACTTCTTTTTCTCTGGATCTTTGGGGACATTTGACCTGAGGAAACGAGGTGACGGGAATTCTTGGAACTCTAGTTTGTAACCTAGAGCTATTGTGGAGACCACCCATCTGTCCCAAAATTCTTCCTGCCAGACCTTTGAGAACTGCAGAAGTCTTCCCCCCACTCAAGCGAGCGGGGGCTCCCCTTCATAAAGAGGCTTTAGCGTTGTGTCTTGCGGGTTTCTTCCCCCAGGACCTCTATTGTCCCTGGGATTGACCCTGAGGTTTACCTCTTTAACATGACGGTGGAGGCCGTCGCGACTGCCTGGAGAAAGAGCCCATTTATATGAGGGACGTTTACTCTCTTCTTAACTGGCAAAAGGGTACTTTTCCCACTTTTCTTTGGATATATTTGTCCAGATCCTCCCCAAACAGCTTTTCACCATGAAAAGGAAAACCAGTCAGGAGCTTTTTGCATGGTGCTTCGGCTGACCAACCTTTCAACCATAAGATTCTACGCATATGCACCAACCCAAGCATAAGGCGAGAGGTTTGATGAATAGAATCTCTGATTGCGTCAATTGCAAAGCACAAAGCCACTGGCAGCTCAGCTAATTCCTGGGCCTGCTGTTCAGGGACCACCTTGAGTACCTGTTTCAACTGGTGTCCCAAGGACTGACATACCCCAATTGCCGCCACTGCAGGTTGAGCCACTGAACCTGCCAGGGAAAATGTTTAACAGGAATTCCAATTTTTTATCAGTTGGATCCCTAAGCATTTGCGCATTGTCAACCGGACAAGTCAAATTTTTATTTACAGAGGCTATAGCATTGTCAATTGCTGGTATACTCCACATCTTAGTAAATTTTTTCTCCATAGGATAAAGTGTTGAAAACTTTTTAGGAGGGAAAAAGTGCTTATCTGGGTGATCCCACTCAGAATACATAAGCTTTTCTAGTAATGAATGGACAGGAAAGGCATGCAAGGCTTGAGGAGGCTTTAGTGAACCCAAACAGCAAGTGGGCTCTTCAACCGACTCCGTTAAGGGTAGCTTAAATGTGGAGCGGACCATTTTAGTAAGAAAATGTATCAGCAACTTCTCATCATGTGAAGCTGAAAAAGATCCTTCCCCACTTGACTCCTTGGAAGAGGAATCATCAGCCTGTTCACGGTCCCCTGAGGGGGATTCATCTTCCCCCTCCCACAGTTCCTCCGTTTGGGGACCCTGGGTGGTAGAATGGGACCTAATGCGTTTTCTTGCACTCTGTGAAGACGTGGTTAAAGCCACTAATCTTTCCTCTAAGCCACTCATAGCTGGGGAGAAAACCTGCTCAGTTATATAGACAGGGGCTGAAGTGTCGGAAGCAGTTTCAGCCCCTGATGACCCTGATGGCTCACGTGTCCTTGGTCTTTGTGGCATTTGAAATAGGAAAAAAAGGAGAGCACACCGACCTAGTGCATTACCAAAAGTAGTTTTATTAAAATATATATATAAAAAGCAAAAGGTACTACTCACAAAACGAGCATATAAAAAGCCGTTTTCATATCGATCAAGCTGCTTTCTTTGCATCGACAGAAAAGACCTGATGACCGGAAGATCGGATGGTACCCCAAACGGCTGAACGGCTGACGCGTTTCAGGGGTGCCCCCCTTTCTTCAGAGCCTAGGCGATCAATGGCTACTCTTTCCTGCGGACCCCATTAAATGCATCCATCTGTCCATGCCCCCGATGGCATCTCCCGGTCAGGTCACGCCCCTCTACATAGGCTGGCTCCAACCTGACAAACACAGCCTATTGCCTATTACAAAACTCTACACTATTAGTCACCTAATAAAAAGTGAAATGGAGAGAGATTGTACTACGATTGTGACTGGTGAAAACACAGTTGCATACTAACACCATACAGCGCCAAGTGCAGATCTGAATTGTTATCATTAGGCAGCCTGATCCCATCAGGTTTAGAGAGATTCACCCCTACAACTCTCTCTCAAGCGATCGCTGGTGGATATGATGAAATTGAGTGTCACCTGTGGATGTTATGTGCGCGCATAGCAACATCACACGCGCGCACATCTCAACGCCGCTCCCCCTGGGGGCGCTAATGAAATATTAAGATAAAAATAAATATAAAAATAGTATTTAAAATTTTGGAATTTAGAATTAAAAAAAAAACAATTAGGACAAAAATTACCTGAAAGGTAAACTAACTGGCCAATATAGTGGTCATGGACAAGATACCTAGACATATGGATGCACAGCCTGGGGCACACAGAAATGGCACAAGGGGCAAAACCTTCCCCAAAAATCAAAACCAGTGTAATTGATCCATAGGTGTCTGGATGCTTTAAACCCACTTCAACAATTGATTGAAAGTCAAAAAAATCTAAAAATCAGTCAGCTAAAAAATTTGTTAATTAATAAATACTAGTATTAGTGATAGTAGCAGCTATAATATTGTCGCAATTTACATTTTTGCTATTGATGACGGGGTCTGTTGTACGTGAAAAAAAGGAGTGTATTAGATACACATGAATCCAAGATTACCTGAACCTATAAAATCATATGGACCATCATGTGCACATATACATACATACCTATACATACATATATGCACATGTACACACAAAAGGTAAAGCAGCAATACCAATGTCAACAATACCCATGTACCATCAGCATCGTGGTCTTACCCCAAAGTGCCATAAGTCTGCAACGAGCCCTTGACCCGCCTATATTCAATGAATGATACATACTAGTGTATTACATTGTTACAAGTAAGGATGAGCCCGGTGTTCGATTCGAACCCATGTTCGAATCGAGCACCGGGCGTTCGCTCGCTCGGCGAGCCCAGAACTATTGGGGCCGCTCGCATCAAATTCGTGTGATGCGAGCGGCCCCGCAATGCATTGCGGCCCGCGCATTGCAATGCTGGCTGATGATTGGCCAAGCATGCACTGTGACCCCGCATGCTTGGCCAATCACAGCGCCGGCAGCGAGGAGAGCCATAATTGGCTACAGGCAGGATGCCTGTAGCCAATTATAGCTCAGGGGCTTTAGTACACGCCCCACGGTATAAGAGGCCGCCGCGCCGGCGGCCTCGCATATTATGTTTCAGTCAGTGTCAGCGTGTCAGTGTGCTGCTGACAATATGTGCTCTATTTCTGGGGATATGTGTGTGCATGCTGTTAGAACAGCATTGCAGTATCACATCTGGGGGGTGTCTATAGGTGGCCTGTGAAGGGGGGCAGGTTTCCTGTGCTTAGAACTTTCCCTGCAAAAAAGTGTAAATTTTTGCAGGAAAAAAGCTATTTAAAATCACTTGCGGCTAATGAATTGATGGCTCCTGTAACACAGAGAACTGTCATTCATTAATAAAAAACAAAAAAAAAAAGCACGGGAAACAAAAAAAAATAAAAAATAAATGGCGTAGGGTCCCCCTCAAAATCCATACCAGACCCTTGAGGTCTGGTATGGATTTTAAGGGGAACCCTAGCCAAAAAAAATGGCGTGGGGTCCCCCTCAAAAACCCCCCCCCCCCTCTGACGAAATTGGAAGAAGATGAAGGAAGGAGAAGATGAAGAAACCGAAGGATGAAGAAAGAAGAATTTACAGGCCCTTGTCCTCATCAACATGGGGACAAGGTGCTTTGGGGGTCTTGTTTCACTTTAAGCATTATTAAAATCACTGCCCCCGAAAAAACGTCAGTTTTTAAAAGTTTTTTCTTGCATTGATACATGTCCCCTGGGGCAGGACCCGGGTCCTCAAACACTTTTTTTTTAAAAAAAATACTTTTTAGGACAATAACTTGCATATTAGCCTTTAAAATGAGCACTTTTGATTTTGAACGTTGAGTCCCATAGATTTTAATAGGGTTCTAAAGTTCACGCAAAGTTTAGGTCTGTTCGCAGGTTCTGGTGCGAACCGAACCGGGGGGGTGTTCAGCTCATCCCTAGTCGGGAGGTACGGCCAATGTACATAGGGCCACATGGGCAAAGTAAGCCATATATGACATAGGGTGTATCGCAGTTAATAAACTGCTTTATCTTGTGGCTCCTCCCATCTACCCCTATTAGGTCTTTTTTCCTGTGACACATGTGTACACAGTTCCCACAATTCCCACCGCCACATTTATAGCTGCCTTTTTTAACGAAAATAGTGGTCCAGAGATTGTTCAACCCTCCATTGCTACTCTCCTTTACTCTACTAGGGGCAATAATACTCCTAAGGTCTTTTGATCTCCTAAATACTACATTAGGATGGGATAAAATGCATGTCTTCAAAAATGGATCGGATTCCAGTATCTTCCAGTTTTTCTTGAAGATTTTCTGTATTGTTGGGACCTCGTTGTTATATCTGGTACAGAACCTTACTTGTGGTGGTTCTTCTTTGTCATAGTTTGTTGTTTTTTCTCTTTCTTCCCCCTCATCTTCATACAACGTCAAGTATTTTTGGAAAGCCTCCTCAATGTGTGTTTCTTCATATCCTTTCCCATTAAATTTGTTCTTCAGTATTATGCTTTGGTCTTCATAGTCCTCCTTTGAGGTACATGTCCGCCTGAGTCTGCATAACTGGCCAAAGGGAACATTCTTGATCCATCTTGGATGATGGTGGCTGCGGGCATGCAGATATGAGTTGCCTGCACTCGGCTTAAAATGGGTTCTTGAATGAATAACTCCATTGTCGTCAGCCCTCATCTTCAGATCTAGAAACACTAGAGACTTTTTGTCCACCACATGAGTAAACAAAATTCCATAGGAATTTCCTGCACAATGCGCCAGAAATCCTTCTAGCTCATCATCCGTACCGTTCCAGATGATAAGAATATCATCTATATACCGTGAGTACGGTATAAGGTTCCTCCCAAAGGGGTTATTGGCCCAGATATGTTTCAACTCCCAGTACCCCATAAAAAGATTTGTGTAGCTGGGAGCGAACCTTGCTCCCATGGCTGTGCCCCTTACCTGCCTATAGAAGCTGTCCATAAAAGGAAAATTAATTATGGGATAAGGTAAACGCAATACACTCATAAATGAATTGGGCCTGTTGTGGGCTAAACCGGTGTGCGTCTGCCTAGTAGTATTCTATGGCTCTAGGGCCGAACTCGTGCTGGATGGATGTATACAGTGATGCTACGTGAAGCAATAGCCATCAATAGCCTTTTTCCCATCTATATGTAGCTAGGATCTCTAGGGCATGGCCCGAATCTTTTATATATGAAGGCAGGTTTGTTACTAGACCCTGTAGGAAATGGTCAATATAGCTACCAAGGTTACTAGTCAAACTGTCAACTCCTGTAATAAAGGGTCTACCTGGGGGTTTCTCCATATCTTTATACACCTTGGGTATGTGGTAAAAATAGGGGACCACTGGATGTCTGGAGTATAGAAATTGGTGCTCTCTCTTGGTCAGGACCTGACTTAATAGTGCCCTGTCCAAAAGTATTTTTAGGTTATCATTATAACTCACATTAGGGTCCCATAGAAGCCTCTCGTATGTGTCAGTGTCACCAATCAATCTGAACGCTTCTTTTAGATACTGGTCTTTATCCTGTATGACCAGACCTCCACCCTTGTCAGCTTTTCTAATTATAATTTCCAAATTTTTCTTCAAGCTGCTCAGGGGTGCTTCAATGCCCACCTCATGACCCTTATTGTATTTATGGCTCTTATCCCCACATATTTTCCTGAATTCACTCATAACAACCTTACAGTGGTGTGAAAAAGTGTTTGCCCCCTTCCTCATTTCCTGTTCCTTTGCATGTTTGTCACACTTAAGTGTTTCGGAACATCAAACCAATTTAAACAATAGTCAAGGACAACACAAGTAAACACAAAATGCAATTTGTAAATGAAGATGTTTATTATTAAAGGTGAAAAAAAATCCAAACCATCATGGCCCTGTGTGAAAAAGTGATTGCCCCCTAAACCTAATAACTGGTTGGGCCACCCTTAGCAGCAACAACTGCAACCAAGCGTTTGCGATAACGTGCAATGAGGCTTTTACAGCGTCCTGGAGGAATTTTGGCCCACTCATCTTTGCAGAATTGTCCTAATTCAGTTACATTAGAGGGTTTTCGAGCATGAACGGCCTTTTTAAGGTCATACCACAACATCTCAATAGGATTCAGGTCAGGACTTTGGCTAGGCCACTCCAAAGTCCTCATTTTGTTTTTCTTCAGCCATTCGGTGGTGGACTTGCTGGTGTGTTTAGGATCATTGTCCTGCTGCAGAACCCAAGTTCGTTTCAGCTTGAGTACACGAACAGATGGTCGGACATTCTCCTTCAGGATCTCTTGGTAGACAGCAGAATTCATAGTTCCTTTTATCACGGCAAGTCTTCCAGGTCCTGAAGCAGCAAAACAGCCCCAAACCATCACACTACCACCACCATATTTTACTGTTGGAATAATGTTCTTTTTCTGAAATGCAGTGTTCCTTCTATGCCAGATATACTTGGACACACACCTTCCAAAGAGTTCCACTTTTGTCTCATTGGTCCACAGAATGTTGTCCCAAAAGTCTTGGGGATCATCAAGATGTGTTGTGGAGAAATTGAGACGAGCTTTGATGTTCTTTTTGCTCAGCAGTGGTTTTCTCCTTGGAACTCTGCCATGCAGGCCATTTTTGCCCAGTCTTTTCCTGATGGTGGAGGCATGAACGCTGACCTTAACTGAGGCAAGTGAGGCCTGCAGTTCCTTGGACGTTGTTGTGGGGTCTTTTGTGACCTCTTGGATGAGTCGTCGCTGCGCTCTTGGGGTAATTTTGGGCGGCCGGCCACTCCTGGGAAGGTTCACCACTGTTCCATGTCTTCGCCATTTGTGGATAATGGCTCTCACTGTGGTTCGCTGGATTCCCAAAGCTTTGGAAATGGCTTTATAACCCTTTCCAGACTGATAGATCTCAATTACTTTCTTTCTCAATTGTTCCTGAATTTCTTTGGGTCTCGGCATGATGTGTAGCTTTTAAGGATCTTCTGGTGGACCTTACTGTGTCAAGCAGCTCCTATTTAAGTGATGCCTTGATTGTGAACAGGTGTGGCAATAATCAGGCCTGGGTGTGGCTAGAGAAATTGAACTCAGGTGTGGACAACCACAGTTATAGTATGTTTTAACAAGGGGGGCAATCACTTTTTCACACAGGGCCATGATGGTTTGGATTTTTTTTCACCTTTAATAATAAACACCTTCATTTACAAATTGCATTTTGTGTTTACTTGTGTTGTCCTTGACTATTGTTTAAATTGGTTTGATGTTCCGAAACACTTAAGTGTGACAAACATGCAAAGGAACAGGAAATGAGGAAGGGGGCAAACACTTTTTCACACCACTGTATAAAAGGTAGGTATAAAATTACCCTTGTTCCAATGGGGGTAGAAGCATGATTTCGGTCTGAAATGTTGCCAAAAAGGGGGTCTCATCTATAGACTCCCGCTTTCCTTCTGCATAGAGCTCCTCCAAAATCTCAAGCATACCTTCATCCAGAGACCTCTCACCAGGAGTCCAAGTAGTTGTCTCCAAATTCTCACTGGCTGCCCCATTCATTTTTTTTAAAGTGGTGCTTTATAGTGAGATTCTGCACAAACTTATTAAGATGAACAGTTCAAAGAGGTTGGGGGGCTTTCTGGGGCATAATTCAAACCCCTTCTAAGCAACTCAAGTTCGTTTTCTGAGAAGGCACATTGCGAAAGATCGTATATTATTATAGTCGAATGACCTTCTAATGGTTCCGATCTCTTTTTTGATTTCTCTCCTTCTCCCTCTTTTCGCTGGTTTCTTGGTCACCTGGTCTTCAGGGGGAAGTAGGTCTGAATGCTATGCTTCTCTGCGCTGCGGGTTTCATCCTTCCCGCAGCTCCTTCCACAAAAAAAGAATTCTCGTCCTTGGAGTTTACATCACCATTACTGCTGCCAATATTCCCTGATCCCATTGAATTGCTCATTCTTAAACTTGAGAGGGACTCTTGTTGTTTCTCCAGTGTATTAGGATTTAGGAGTGTTGCTGTTACAGGGCCAGTAAATGCTACTTGTGATGTCAACTTCTTCTGTAGTGATTGGTTCTCATTTTCGTTAGCATTTCCATTCGCAATCTCATTACTGCCACCATCGTGACTTTGGGAGTCATCGATTTTCTGATTAACTTGATCCCGTATATTTTCACCATTTACCTCCAAAGTATCCCCCTGTGAACAGAGGGGAGGAAAATCCTCATGGACATTTGATCTAAAAAACTCATTATTCGACCGATCGTCAAATTTCTTGTTCTTAGTTTTATACCAATATTTATTCCTATTCCTATTACTGTTTCTATTTCTATTACCTTTATTGCCCCATTTGGGGTGGATGTTGGTCTTTTTATGATTTCTAGGGTTCTTGTCTCTGTGTGGATGGACTTGGCTAGAACGACCAGGGTCTTTAACCAATAACATCTCTTGTTCGTCCACTGGGAGTGAAGAATTAATATTTTTCTTCCAATTGAACTCGCATCCTGATAGATAATCCTGCCTATCTCTCTCAAATTTCCCCTATTTTCTAACTATCAGATCTGCTTCGAACTCTGTTGTTTGATCATTTATCCTAGTATCCCACTCAACAAAAGACTCTAGGTCTGTATATACCTCCAATTCGTCTTGTATACTTGTAATATCTAACTTGATATTTAACAAGTTTCTCTCCCTTTGTCTAATGATCATATCCAGCCAGGACCTGTTGAAAAGCCGCATTTCGCGGACCCATTCCTCATCAATGTCTTCATCTAATAAATTGCACAATTTATTTATTCTCAACCCCCTTGGGATCCTATTGACCTCCAAGTATTTTTGCAACAATATAATATCCCACCACTGAGTCATTTCATTTTCTAAAAGATGTTTAAGCTTATAGAATGCTGATACCATCTTCTCCTCTCTATTCGGTATAGCATGAGTGCTTTCGATCATCTTGTCTTTCTGGTTCCTGTTCATAGCTGTCAATACTGCTCAAGAAGCCTTTTGCTAGTGAGGCTCTTCTTAACTGCCTCTCTTCTATAGACAGTACCATATTTCCTGCTTAATAGTTAATGTTGATGCTTGGCGATAGTCCACACCACAATAGCTTTACACTCAGCAGCTGGAGTCCCCAAATAAAACAAGACAGTAAAGCAATAATCTCCTGCGCTTTAGTGGCATTTGAACCACCTCCTCTGCTCATAGTGCCGAGCACAAACGCAGAGGTAAAATGCACCCACTGCTGAGCAATAGTCCAGCAACTGCCGCTGCTATTAAGCTCAGCCTGATGCTTAAAGTAAATGTGCCTGGGAATGCCTGTGTCACCAACGTGAGTTGGTGCCCCCCGTCCGCTCTGTGTCCCTCCTAGCTGTATGCACCTGAAAAAGGTGCATTTTAAAGCTATGCAGCCCGCGTTGTGGATGCTCAATTCTCGCTAACGCCGCTAAGCCCCCCCTCATCTATTTTAAAATAGAGCGATTTCCCACGCGAGCGGGCTCCGATCATGCCCATACCGCATTGAGGAGGAGAGCTGCCAAAGGTGGACAGCTGTAATGGTGGCGGGAGCAGTGCGGCACACCGCTGTCTAGCTTTATGTTCTCCCTGCCTAGAGGAAGCTATCCATGTGGGGGGGGGACATTCCTGGGAGAAGAAAACCCCCCTTTCCCACGATTTTACCTGGAGCTTGGGCCGGAGAAGCGTGCAGCTTGAGACACAGAGGAGAGACTGACAAGCATGGAACAGGTACGTGCTCTTGACAGCCCCTGGTAGTGACTATAGGCATAGCAACATTTACTTTAAAAGAGAAAACCCACAAGAATTAGAAAAATTCCTCAGGAATCTCCATTACCTTATCCAGCTGCAGGGTTCTGTGGTAACAGACCCAATCTTCACCTCTCACGGTGGGTTAGAAAACCTTCAGGTACTGGGGCCCCCTTTTTATCAGGGGATCCACAGCCCTGGGCCTGTAAAAAGCACCCCACCAGGAATATGGCTGAAAAAAACAAATACTGGATTCCAGCGGTGGTAATCCACTCTTGCTATCCAGCGATGGGTGATCTCTCCCGATGGTCCAGCGCAGCGCATCCTGTCTCCATGGAGACACTGCGGGAATCCCGGCGCCTGGCAGGTCTTAGCTGAGGAGGATGGGGCCACCCATCACCTGACCTGACCGACGTACGGGTGACCCCACCCCCTCTGATGTAATGGAAACCCGCTCTCTCGTCCCCCCCTCTTTTCCTGCGGCCTGCCAGGTTGCGTGCTCGGATAAAGGGTCTGGTATGGATTTTTGGGGGGAACTCCACGCCATTTTTTTTTTTAAATTTGGCGTGCAGTTCCTCTTAAAATCCATACCAGACCCTAAAAACAGAAGCGTTACAGGTAAAACCTTGTTTTTTCGGACATGAGGCCTGGGTACCATTCAATTTGGCCTGGAAAAGACACTTTGAATGGATCCGGTTGCATGGCTTGCCCCAGTAAGGAATATTCCAGCGGAGCTCAGCACAGCACATCTTTACTTGTGACCAACAAAAAAAAAAAAAAATTAGGTACTCCCAGTAGGGGGAGGGGTTATATGGGGAATTGAACATCCTGTTTAGGGTGTGCCAGTGCCCATCACCTAAAGGTGCCATATAACCCAGACAGTAATTACTGTGGCTCTGTGTCCCGTGATGTACGATAAAGAAACATCAATTGCCGCTTCACTGTGCCCCATAAATTGCAGCCACTGTGCCCCATCAAATGCCCCATCAAATGCAGCCATTGTGCACATCAGATGCAACCACTGTGCCCATCAAATTCAGCCACTGTGCCAATCAAATTCAGCCTCTGTGCCAATCATATGCAGCCCGTGCCTATCATACAGCCTATGTGCCCTTCATACAGCCTATGTGCCCATCATATGCAGCCTGTGCCTGTGCAGATATGTGCTGGGGGGGCGCTTTGTGAGAGAAGAGGGTCAGTGCAAGGGGGAGGGGTAAGGGGGTAGGATATGTGCTGGGAAGGAAGAGAGATAGTGCAAGGAGAGGTTGCCAGATTTCAAATCCAATCTTCCTCCTGCCAAAGTCCCCCCAGCACATATCCTCCTAATCCCTCAATCAGACCACATATTTTCTACCCTCCTCCATCTACAGAGTATAATAAAAACTTTCTACAGACCTGATATCAGCGTGTCCCTGCTCATCCCTCCTCTTAGTGTGTGTACAGAACAGAGGAGCAGGAGGGGAGGAGCTTTGATACACTGACACTCTGCTCTGCTGAACCAAGCTGCTGTCATGGAGAGGGGAGACATGTCACAATCGGTGCAGTCCATGTGATGGATGTGTCCGGGTCTGGGGCAGAAGTAAACCCGAACACATTCAAAAAACGGATTGTCCGGGAGAAAACCGTACAGATGGCAACCCTAAATGCAGACTGCATTCAAGTGTGAACGGGCCCTCAAAGAGGACCGTGTACACTGATGTAAGGGAGGGAATTGTGATGTTAAGGGGGGTTGTGATGTGAAAGGGGGGTGCTAAGGTAACTGATGTAAACAGGTGGCTATGATTTGATGGGGGGGGGGGGGGGTGAGGATACTGATGTAACGGGGATCTATGATGTGGAATGGGACTGAGGACACTGATTTAAAGGGGGGGTTGTGATGTGAAGGGGGTTGAAGACACTGATGTAAAGAGGGGCTATGATGTGAAGGGGGGACACTGATGTAAAGAGGAGACTGATGTAAAGGGGGCTATAATGTTATAGCAAAAATATGAGATTTGGACCTCTGCTGGAAGAAGATTTTACTGACTGGACCTTCATGAATTTTAATTTAAGACCCCTGCCTTACAGCTTTTATCGCCCCTCTAGCATTGTATGAGATGCCTTTTGGCTTGACCAATGCCCCCAGCACTTTTCAAAGACTGATGGAATGATGCCACTGAGACTTAAAGTGGATGTTTTTTTTTTTTTTGTCTGGCACAATATAGAGTATGGGATTTCAGATCAGCTGTGCCCAGTCTTGCCACATCGTACCCCATACTCATTCACATAGGGTGGGGGGGGGCTGGGGGCCCCCTTATTAAAGGGGGCTCCCAGATTCCGATAAGCCCCCCGCCCGCAGACCCCGACAACCAACGGCCAGGGTTGTCGGGAAGAGGCCTTTGTCCTCATCAACATGGGGACAAGGTGCTTTGGGGTGGGGGGGCACGGCCCCCCCCCCAGGGCACCCCCCATGTTGAGGGCACACGGCCTGGTACGGCTCAGGAGGGGGGGCGCTCGCTCGTCCCCACCCCTTTCCTGACCGGCCGGGCTGCGTGCTCGGATAAGGGTCTGAGATGGATTTGGCGGGACCCCCACGCCGTTTTTTCAGCATAGGGATTCCCTTTAAATCCATGCTAGGTGAGGGGGCTAGTGCTGCGGCATTCACTGCCTTCGCTAGTCCCGTCTACCTGCAGTCACGTTCTAAATGAACGGACTTTCCGATCGTGTGTCGGCAAGTCCGTTCATTTCCAAAAGTGCCGCTGACTTTTTCCCGCGGATTGTCTGCCGGAAAAGTCCGGGCGTGTGTGGGCAAGTCCACACGCTCGGAAAGTCTGGCGGGCCTCCGCTGGAAAGTCCGGCGGTTTGTCCGCTGGACTAGGTCCGGCGGACAATCCCGCTGGAAAGTCTGAGCGTGCGTACGCCGCATTACTGTGAAGAAACATTTCCGTATTTGGAGATTAAATCTCTTTTCCTCTAGAAGTAAAGAGTCCCCCCTTGTCCTCTGTGATGACCATAAAGTGAATAACTCAACACCAAGTTCACTATATGGACCCCTTATGTATTTGTACATGTTGATCATATTCCCGCTTAACCGCTTTCCAACCGCCTCCCGCAGATATACTGCGACAGATAGGCACGTACAGACAGATTAACGTACCTGTGCGCGCACAAGCCGGGAGCTCCGTGACCGTGGGTCCCCTGGACTCGATGTCCGTGTGGATACCCACAATCGTCTCATGGTGAGGAAGAACGGGGAGATGCTAATGAAGACAAGCATCTTCCCGTTCTGCCTAATGACACTGTCACTGATCACAGCTCCCTGTAATCGGGAGCCATGATCAGTGTAGTGTCACACTCAGCCCCTCCCCCCACAGTTAAAATCACTCCCTAGGACACACTTAACCCCTACAGCGCCACCTAGTGGTTAACCTAGTGGTGAAGGCACTGCCAGTCACATTTACACAGTTTTTTATGCATTTTTAATTGCACTGATCGCTGTATAAATGTGAATAGTCCCAAAATCGCGCCAAATTGTCCGACGTGTCCACCATAATGTCGCAGTCATGATGAAAAAATAAATAAAATCGCTGATCACTGCCATTACTAGTAAAAAAAAAATGTATTAATAAAAATGCCATAAAACTATCCCCTATTTTGTAGACGCTATAACTTTTGCGCAAACCAATCAATAAACGCTTATTGCGATTTTTTTTCCAAAAATATGTAGAAGAATACGTATCGGCCTAAACTGAGGAAAAAAATACGTTTTTTTAATATATTTTTGGGAGATATAGCAAGAAGTTAAAAAAAAATTTGTTTTTTTTTCAAAATTGTCACAATTTTTTTGTCTATAGCGCAAAAAAAAAAAAAAAACGCAGACGAGATTAAATACCACCAAAAGAACGCTCAATTTGTGGGAAAAATAGGACGTCAATTTTGTTTGGGAGCCACGGCGCATGACCGCGCAATTGTCTATTAAAGCGACACAGTGCTGAATCGCAAAAAAAGCTCTGGTCTTTGGCCAGCCAAATAGTCTGGGGCTTAAGTGGTTAATATCCTCTTCTCATCCTCTAATGTGATGGAGCCATGTTCCATCTTGAGGGTATAGGGCTATTAGTGGAGATTGAACTTTGCATGGATTGCAGCCCCACTCAACTAGTTATTGTGCAGACAGCCCACTAATCTAAAAGATAAATATTAACCTTTCATTAGTGCTAACTGCAAGTGTCTCAAGTCAAATGTTTTGAGACTCTCAAGGAAATACTGACAACTGCTCCCATCCTGGCAATGACCATCTCAAAACCCTCTGGGAACACTGCAACAGCAGCTTGCAAGACTTAGGAGCTGTGATCGCTCAGGAGTAAGTTGGGACTGAAAGAGTATTTGCATATACCAGCCAGGGCCTACACACTACTGAACGGAAACCAGCCAACTGCAGCTCCTTTAAACTTGAGTTGCCAGTTAGTCTTTGCAAAAACTGAGAGGTTTGCTGAGTACCTATTGAGCAGGCATTTGAACATCAACATAGACAACAATCCACTTGCCCATTTGGAAACTGCCAGACTCAGGGTCTTAGAACAGTGCTGGGAAGCTCAGCCTGCCTGGTTCAATCATTCCATTCACTACAAACCTGGATGTTTAAACAGTAATGCTAATGCACTTTCCCCTTGGCCAACCACGGGAGGGGGGGGACATTGTCCAACTTTTCGGAGAATACGTTTGTTTTTCCTTGGGGTTGATCTTCGGGTGTCAAGGTTGCCAGTGCCAGCAAGTTGGTCCCCAAATTCATACTCCAGTGTCATTAGTACAGTGACAGTATATAGTATTAGCACTGATCACCGTATTAGTGTCACTGGAGATGTCAGTTAGTCGGTCCCCCCCCCCCCCACACGTGAGGCTCCATTCACATTAGTGCATTTCCAAAGACTTTGCTTTGTGCACTGGTCCAAATCATTTGGTGGAGGGAGGATTATGGTGTGGGGTTGATTTTCAGGGGTTGGGCTTGGCCCCTTAGTTCTAGCGAAGGGAACTCTTAAGGCGTCAGCATACCAAGACATTTTGGACAATTTCATGCTCCCAACTTTGTGGGAACAGTTTGGGGATGGCCCCTTCCTGTTCCAACATGACTGAGCACCAGTGCACAAAGCAAGGTCCTTAAAGACATGGATGAGCGAGTTTGGGGGGTGGAGGAACTTGACTGGCCTACACTGAGTTCTGACCTCAAACCGACAGAACACCTTTGGGATGAATTAGAGCAGAGACTGCGAGCCAGGCATTCTCATCCAACATCAGTGCCTGACCTCACAAATGTGCTTCTGGAAGAATGGTCAAACATTCCCATAGACACACTCCTAATTTCCTAAACCTTGTGGACAGTCTTCCCAGAAGAGTTGAAGCTGTTATAGTTGCAAAGGGTGGACCAACTCAATATTGAACCCTACGGACTAAGACTGGGATGCTATTAAAGTTCATGTGCATGTAAAGGCAGCTCTACATGCAGGGTGCCCCATGCATGGATTCCAATAGAGTTTTTTTTTTTGAAGCACGTGATCAGAGCCTGAAGCTCTAATTGGCTTTTTAAAAAGGGTGGGCTCCGGGCGCACAGCCCACCCTGTTGTGTGACATTAGCAAATTAATATTCGCTAATGTCTTCCCGTTTCTCCTTCTGGCCAATCAGGTCCTTAGACCCCATCGGCTGGGAGTCCGAGGACCCTTTTGGCAAGGAGAAGCGATAGCCAGGACACAGAGGAGGGAAGCCACCGCGGCAGCTGTAACCTGCATGGGGTAAGTGCAGGGCTAACAGGAGGCCAGAGGGCGAGCAAGCCGGCGACCAGGGGGTGTGTGGGGATGGTGTGCGGTGGCGGGCTTGAGCCATGGTGGGGAGGGTTAGTGTGGGGTGGCAGGTTGGAGCGACGGGGGGATGTCTGTGGTCAGGTCTGTCTGCCCCCGACCAATAGAGCATCAGCTGCCACTGATACTGGCCTGAATTTAGGAAGAAATTTGATTTGTTACATTTTCTTATTGGGTATGTTTTATAGCAGAAAGTAAAAAAATTTATTTTTTTTCAAAATTGACGGCCTTTTTTTGTTTATAGCACAAAAAATAAAACATGCAGAGGTGATCAAATACCACTAAAATAAATTTGTGGTGGCAAAAAAAATAAAAAATACATAAATTGTATTTTTGTACATGACCGCAGAACGGTCAGTTAAAGTAACGCAGTGCCGCATCCCAAAAAGTGGCCTAGCCAAGAAGGGGGTAAAATCTTTTGAAAGTCAAGTCATCAAGTAAATCTTCTGGAAGTCACTTAAGGCTACTTTCACACTGCTTCATTGCAAAAATAAAAAAACGCATATGCATTTTGCACTTGTGAAAAAAGGGCATGTGACTTCAAAACGCCCACCAGCGGTGCATTTATGAATTGGTTTCCATTCATTTCAATGGGGAGGTACGTTTTTGGTGCAGTTTACCGCACCAAAAATGCAGCGTGCAGGACATTGAAAAAACACAACTTACCCGTGTGAAGAGTTCCACAGAATTTAATGGGCATGCGTTTCTCTTCCGCTTTTTTTTTTTTTTTAACGGAAGAAAAAGCGATTAGTGTGAAAGCAGTGTACGCCCCCCCCCCCATAGGAATAATGTAACTTTTCTGTCACTTTGCTCTTTTCTATCAAGCAAATGTTGAGGATTTTCATATATAATATGGCTCCTCTTGTACTATTCAATAAAAATGACTGGAAATGAAGGAGCCACTAAAAAAATTTAAAAAAACACGCAAATGTAACTTTGCAAAAAAAATAATTAAATAATAATCGTGAATAAAGCACACCACAAAGTATCCCAAATGCATGTAAAAGATGTGGACGTGCAGAGTGAAGTGAAGGCAGGAATGGCCGAGGGGGTGATACATATCTGAGGAGAACTGCCCACAATGAGGAGAAAGGGCGCCATTCAGAGCACGTCTCTCCCCCCTCCCGCCATGTAACACACGGCTCTCCCCCCTCCCGCCATGTAACACACGGCTCTCCCCCTCCCTTCCTGGACACAGCAAATCTCGCGGTATCACCACACTCAAAATGGCTACCATGTAAGCCAGCTGTGGGAGCCCACTGTACTGAGAGAGATAGCGCGTCCTAGAAGAGCTCAGCCGCCATGGTAAGTGATGGCCGCCCCTCTGCCCTTCTATAGGACTCTGTTATTAGAGAACGTCCCCCCCATTTCGTGGCCAGACTTGTGTATACCCGAATTCCAGTCACCATTATTTTGTCTATAGGACGTTCTCCTGTATACATTGTAATTCCAGCATAACACGTACTGTACAAGGAAGTGTTCGTCCTAGAAGGACAAGCAGGGGTTAAGACGTGCTTCCGTGAGCACGCTAGTCATTGGCTGCCTTTTGTGGACGTGCGGTGGCTTTATAGAGGAGGGCGTGGCTGCGTGATGCCTATTAACTGTTACTGAACCGGAGAGAAGTGTGAATAGGCTGACTGGTGAGCCATAATGGACAATAGACTGGCAAGACTCTATTATTGGGCGAGGTGTGCGGATGTCAGAGCAGGAAGGGAGCTGATTGACCTACATAGGGGGCTGCCAGCAGGGAACACAGGCTTCAGCTCTTCTGTCTCTTATGTCTATGTTGTTGTAGGTCTGACAATCTGATTGTACAGTGTCCTTTCCATCTACCATCAACTGTCTAGTGCAGGGGCCCACATTCTAGGTTTTACAGATATGATATATGGGCTGAAAATCATCCCTTTTATAAAGGAGGGGAGAATGTAAAATAAATAATGAAGGAATCACATTGAAATTAATGAATAGTTTCTATGTGGGCTTTTTTTTTCAATCTGCATATGATTTTGAACCGAAAAAAACATAAATAAAATAAAGTCAAAATAAATGTGATTACATCAGAGCACCCCTTTACATCAGATCCCCCATTTACATGAGAGATCCCCCTCCTCCCAGCTTCTGTAAAAGATCTTTTACAGAAGGTGGGAGGAAAAGATTCCTTGTGTGAGAGATATGATTTTTTTGTCACGTGAGACGTCCCGTCAGAGGACACCACCCCCTCCGCGCGTGAGACGTCCCGTCGGAGGACACCCCCCCCCCCCCCCCCCGCGCGTGAGACGTCCCGTCGGAGGACACCCCCCCCCCCCCCCCCCTTCCGCGCGTGATACGTCCCGTCGGAGGACACCCCCCCCCCTTCCGCGCGTGAGACGTCCCGTCGGAGGACACCCCCCCCCCCCCTTCCGCGCGTGAGACGTCCCGTCGGAGGACACCCCCCCCCCCCCCTTCCGCGCGTGAGACGTCCCGTCGGAGGACACCCCCCCCCCCCCTTCCGCGCGTGAGACGTCCCGTCGGAGGACACCCCCCCCCCCCCTCCGCGCGTGAGACGTCCCGTCGGAGGACACCCCCCCCCCCTTCCGCGCGTGAGACGTCCCGTCGGAGGACACCCCCCCCTCCGCGCGTGAGACGTCCCGTCGGAGGACACACCCCCCCCCCCCTCCGCGCGTGAGACGTCCCGTCGGAGGACACCCCCCCCCCCCCCTCCACGCGTGAGACGTCCCGTCGGAGGACACCCCCCCCCCCCCTCCGCGCGTGAGACGTCCCGTCGGAGGACACCCCCCCCCCCCCGCGCGTGAGACGTCCCGTCGGAGGACACACCCCCCCCCCCCCCCCCCCCCGCGCGTGAGACGTCCCGTCGGAGGACACCCCCCCCCCCGCGCGTGAGACGTCCCGTCGGAGGACACCCCCCCCCCCGCGCGTGAGACGTCCCGTCGGAGGACACCCCCCCCCCCCCCCCCTCCGCGCGTGAGACGTCCCGTCGGAGGACACCCCCCCCCCCTCCGCGCGTGAGACGTCCCGTCGGAGGACACCCCCCCCCCGCGCGTGAGACGTCCCGTCGGAGGACACCCCCCCCCCCTCCGCGCGTGAGACGTCCCGTCGGAGGACACCCCCCCCCTCCGCGCGTGAGACGTCCCGTCGGAGGACACCCCCCCCCCCCCCCCGCGTGAGACGTCCCGTCGGAGGACACCCCCCCCCCGCGCGCGAGACGTCCCGTCGGAGGACACCCCCCCCCCTCCGCGCGTGAGACGTCCCGTCGGAGGACACCCCCCCCCGCGCGTGAGACGTCCCGTCGGAGGACACCCCCCCTCCGCGCGTGAGACGTCCCGTCGGAGGACACCCACCCCTCCGCGCGTGAGACGTCCCGTCGGAGGACACCCCCTCCGCGCGTGAGACGTCCCGTCGGAGGACACCCCCCCCGCGCGTGAGACGTCCCGTCGGAGGACACCCCCCCCCCCCCCCCGCGCGTGAGACGTCCCGTCGGAGGACACCCCCCCCCCCCCCCCCGCGCGTGAGACGTCCCGTCGGAGGACACCCCCCCTCCGCGCGTGAGACGTCCCGTCGGAGGACACCCCCCTCCGCGCGTGAGACGTCCCGTCGGAGGACACCCCCCCCCTCCGCGCGTGAGACGTCCCGTCGGAGGACACCCCCCCCCCCCCGCGCGTGAGACGTCCCGTCGGAGGACACCCCCCCCCCCCGCGCGTGAGACGTCCCGTCGGAGGGCACCCCCCCCCCCCGCGCGTGAGACGTCCCGTCGGATGCCAAATCCCCCCCCCCCGCGTGAGACGTCCCGTCGGAGGCCACCCCGCCCGCGCGTGAGACGTCCCGTCGGAGGACAACCCCCCCCCCCCCCCCCCCCCGCGTGAGACGTCCCGTCGGAGGACACCCCCCCCCCCGTCCGCGCGTGAGACGTCCCGCCGGAGGACAACCCCCCCCGCGTGAGACGTCCCGTCGGAGGACATCCCCCCCCGTGCGTGAGGCGTCCCGTCGGAGGACACCCCCTCCGCGGGTGAGACGTCCCGTCGGAGGACACCCCCCCCCCCCTCCGCGCGTGAGACGTCCCGTCGGAGGACACACCCCCCCCCCCGCACGTGAGACGTCCCGTCGGAGGACAACCCCCTCCGCGCGCGAGACGTCCCGTCGGAGGACCCCCCCCCCCCCCTTCCGCGCGCGAGACGTCCCGTCGGAGGACCCCCCCCCCTCCGCGCGTGAGAGGTCCCGTCGGAGGACACCCCCCCCTTCCACGCGCGAGAGGTCACGTCGGAGCCCCCCCCCTTCCGCGCGCGAGAGGTCACGTCGGAGCCCCCCCCCCCTTCCGCGCGCGAGAGGTCACGTCGGAGCCCCCCCCCCCCCCTTCCGCGCGCGAGACGTCCCGTCGGAGCCCCCCCCCCAGCGCGAGATGTCCTGTCAGAGCCCCTAGCATGAGACATCCCCCCATTACATAAGAGACCCCCTTTTACATGAGAGTCCCCATCGCTGTCTACTAGCCAGGCAACAAGCATTTTCAAGAGTCCATAGACACGAATGCCGGACTCGGCCCCGCCCACAGCACTCGCATCATTGTATTTAATTGACAGCAGCGGGAGCCAATGGCTGCGCTGCTATCAATCTGTCCAATCAAGAGCCGGGACCACGTGGAGAGAGGGCGAGTGCATCTACACTGACAGAAATACAGGGCTCAGGTTAGTAAAACGGGGGGCTGTTCACTGCCAGGTGTTTTTTCACCTTAAGGCATTAAGGTGAAAAACCACAAGGGTTTACAACCCCTTTAAACACACTGCTAATAGTATTAGCAAAATTTCTATTTGGTGCATCTCTAGCAGACATGTTACAGGCGATGGTCAGAGACTGCAGACATGGTACAGGCGATGGTCAGAGACTGCGGACATGGTACAGGCGATGGTCAGAGATTGCAGACATGTTACAGGCGATAGTCAGAGACTGCAGACATGTTACAGGCGATGGTCAGAGACTGCAGACATGGTACAGGCGATGGTCAGAGACTGCAGACATGGTACAGGCGATGGTCAGAGACTGCAGACATGGTACAGGCAATGGTCAGAGACTGCAGACATGGTACAGGAGATCAATGCAGTCTCACCAGTGCCAATGGGATGCAGCCTACCAGTGCCTGGTAGTGCGATCTCGCGCTGTGTCACAAAGCTGGAATGAATCGCCGGGCAGTGCTGTAACGATGTCCCGCCTCCTAGGCCAGCATTGGATCCGTGTGCCGTCTAGCACAAAAGCTGGTCTAGGAGGCGGGACATTGTTACAGCGCCGTCTGACGATTCAATCCAGCTCCGTGACACAGCGAGAGCTCGTTGCGACAGGAAGAGGAGTCTCGCAATGAGAGGTTGAAGACGAAGGGGTGGACTGTGGCAGGGGCACACCAGGAGGACTGGTGTGGCACCTGGAGCGGACCGCCCCCTTTTCTGCTCCATTATCAACACTTTATTTCGCCCAGATGCCAAAAACAACATTTTCGGATGATAATTTTTGGCGGCCAAAATTTGTGCACCACTAATAATAGTTGTAATTTATTTTTCACAAGTAACCAGATGTTGTGTTTTTATTTTATTTTTTTTAAATATTATTATACTGGATTGCTTTACTTTTGGTTTAAGGATAAATCAGAAGATACCCCAGCAGACAAACAAATTAAGGGAAAAAATGAAGATGCTGGTCCCTCTACATCAAAGACTGTTAGAGGAGTCAAACTGGAATCCAAGAGACCAAGAGAAGGAGGCAGAAGGCGGAACCTCCAAGGCTCAAGTATGTGTGGGGAATGGAAACCATTATGTCTTTTTACAGCTCTGTGTTCATAATGGGCCTGATGTACTGAAATATAGGCACAGATGATTATGCATTATTACCTGCCTGAATAAGCAAACTGTATGCACACCAAACTTACTATGTGCTTGAATGTGCACATCCATAGATGCACAGAAGAGCTGCACGACTCTGGCCAAAATGAGAATCACAATTTTTTGCTTAGAATAAAGATCATGATACTCGCGGCGTAACGTCTTTTACATTATACAAAAAATTGGGCTAACTTTACTGTTCGTTTTTTTTCATTAATTCATTAAAGTGTTGTGTTTGAATGACCGCTGCAAAAATACATTGTGACATAAAATATTTCAAAAACTGCCATTTATTCTCTAGGGTCTCTGCTAAAGTGTGTGTGTGTGTATGTATGTATATGTGTGTATATATGTTTGGGTTTCTAAGTAATTTTCTAGCAAAAAATACTGATTTTAACTTGTAACCAACAAGTGTTTTTAAGTGGTTAAACTGCCCTCATTTACAGACCGAAGTTCATTCCTTTGAGAACTAAGTGTTACATTGTATCTCTGTCTAAGCCATGTTGTCATAAATTTGGCAGGCTGCTTGGATATTTTTTTTTTTTTTTTAGACAGCTGTGAGCAGAGAACTCTGCATAGAATCAAGACAATGATTTAAGATCGCAAGGAGGAAAGAATCACAATCTGATTCTTTAAAAATGAATTGTGCCGCTCTAATACACAGGCTATGCAATATATACACAGAATTTACTATCAAGGCTGGTTTTCTATGAAATGTACATTCCAGCGCTCGAACCAGCTAAGTTGTTCTGTACCTAAAATAAAATACAGAAAATGACATCATAGAACCTTGATGGCAGACAAAGGCTATATGGAGCCAGATTAAAGCGTACGTAAACCCAAAACAAACCTTTAAAAGAACAACAATTTTGATCTTTAACTTTTTACTTTTTTTTTTTTTAACTGTTCTGTTCCCCATGGGACAAAGTACATACCTTACCTATGAGGTCAGACTGGAAACCCACCCACCCCCACCCCCACACCCACCCATTTTTATTTCAAAATTTTTTGACTTTTTTTCGTTTGTTTAGCAAAAAATAAAAACCCAGTGTTGATTGTATGCCACCGAAAGAAAGCTCTATCTGTCTCAAAACAATTATAAACATTTAATTAGGGTGTACTCAAATGACATTTTTATTATTGTTGCATGACATGATGGTAAGTTGATTGGCTCCTGCCTAAACTGGCCTTAGTATTGTATGACCTCACAATTGTCATTCAAAGTGTGACAGCGCTGAAAGCTGAACATTGGCCTGGGCAGGAATGGGGTGAAAGTGGCCGGTATTGAAGTGGTTAAATTTATGTTTTTTGGGGATTAGGTACACTTTAAAACTGAGAGTAGATACCGATATCTGGTGCACACCGTGGCCTGTATTGTCGTGTTTATAAAATGTGGTGTGGATCCTGCGCTGTCTCATGGGGGTTTATTTACTAAAGCTTGTGAGTGCAAAATCAGGCTCACTTCTACATAGAAACCAATCAGAATTAGTTTTTTTTTGTAGAAAAACTTTTACTAATTATTATTTAGTAATACTACCGTGCTTGCCTGAAAATAAGACCAGGTCTTATATTACTTTTGGCTACAAAAAACACACTGGGGCTTATTTTTAGGGTATGTACAAAAATGTTCCTTCCTCTGTCATCTTAGGAGTCAGCATTGTGAAATTCTGTAATCCCAAAAATAAACCTTAGTTAAAGACCTTGTAAAAAGATTATATAATGTGCAGTGTGTCTAGTTTGTAACTTTATTGTGGAAAATACCTTATTTACAGCGCCGCTGGGTGCTCCCGTGACCCACCGGACTTCTTCTTCCCCACTCCAAATACTGCAGAGGGAGAGGCCAAGATCCCTGCTGATGTCAGCCCGCACCGAGCACTGCAGAGGGAAGGGGCTGCTGATGTCAGCCGGGAGGAGAAGAGAAGAACTCTGTCGGGTCACGAGCGGCGCTGTAAATTAGGTATTTTCCACAATAAAGTTACACAAAAAGACACCCTGCACATTATATAATCTTTTTACAGAACGGATTACATGATTTTACAAGGACTTTAACTAGGGCTTATATTGCAACCATCCCAGAAACTCACGCTAGGTCTTATTTTCGGGCAAACAGGGTAGTACAGGCAGTCCCTGGGTTACAAACAAGATGGGGTCTGTAGGTTTGTTCTTAAGTTGAATTTGTTTGCAAGTCAGAACAGGTACTTTTTATTTAAATTTTTTTTTTTTTTTTTTTGCATAACTCCAGCCCCAAAAAAAAATATTTGTATTTCTTTTTGATAGCATAGTGAAGGGTTAACACCCCTTTAATGTTTGTTTTGCTGTCTGTGCCCCTGTTCAGAAGATTTCACCTCTCTTTCTGTCCCTATGAAAATTGGATTTCGAAAATTTTGGGTTGTTGTGGAAACAAGGATTGGCGATTAAAGCATTAAAAGAGATACGTTTTCCCACCATAACTCTTAGGCCCCTTTCACACGGTCGGACCGTTCAGATCCGCCTGTCAGTTTTGACGGCGGATCTGAATGGGCGCTCCATGTTAGTCTATGGAGCGTCGGATGTCAGCGGAGACATCTCCGCTGACATCCGACCCGGTCCGATCCGCCAAAAGCAGACGTATGGCTCTACGTCCAGATCCGTTGCTGGCGGATCGGATCGGGTGAGATCTGATGAAAACGGACACACCTGTCCGTTTTCATCCGATCTCTCCATAGAGACCAGCGGCGCTCGCAAGCCCCTCCCCGCTCAGTGAGCAGAGAGGGACTTGTCATCCGCCGGTTCAGCGGAGATCAACAGAGAGATCTCCCGCTGAGCCGGCGGACAGAGGCGGACTCCGTGGAAGCGGAGTCCGCCTCGTGTGAAAGGGGCCTTACAAGAATGAATTTCCCTTCCTATGGGTAGATTTCCCCTCACTTCCTGTTGTCGTCCTCCATTTGTAAGTTGGATGTTTGTAACCCAAGGACCGCCTGTATTAGTAACATGTGATAAAATAGCTGCTTGGTCTTATCTGATTTGCATTGCATAAAGCATACTACTTGCACAGGTGATTTTAGGCAACAGTAACCCAAATCCTGCTTCTAATGTTTCTTATGTGTTTAGTAGTTCAGGCCAGTTGTTCACTTGTTCCAACAGTGGAAACGCAAAGATGCTGTTGATTTCAAATCAATACTTTTTTGGTTTGTTTTTGCCTTTGGTACTTTGGATTGCACGTTAAAATAATGCATGCCATATACAGTACTTAGCATAAATGAGTACACCCCTTTTGAAAAGTAAGATTTGAATCAATATCTCAATGAACACAAGAACAATTTCCAAATTTTTTAGAAAACTAAGTTTTATAGAACATTTGTTTAGCTCACTACATGAAAGTAAGGTTAATAATACAACTTAGATTGCAAAATTAGTTGATGCAAAAATGAAGACACCCCACAACAAAAACTACTACATCTAGTATTTTGTATGACCTCCATGATTTGTAAGGACAGCACCAAGTCTTCTAGGCATGGAATGAACAAGGTGGCGACATATTTCACATCTTATCTTGTTCCAGTCTTCAAGAACGACCTCTTTTCGAGCATGGGTGCTGCACAGAGAGTGATATTCAACTTGTCTCTTCAGAATTCCCCATAGGTGTTCACTTTCACCCTGTTCTTCTTCAGAAATGCAACAGTGGCCTTTAGATGTGTGTTTTGGATCATTGTCATGTTGGAAAAGTGCACAACGACTAACAGAGTGATGGTAGCATCTTCTCTTTCATTGTAGAGCAGTACATCTGTGAATTCATGATACCATCAATGAAATGCAGCTCCCGGACACCACCAGCACTCATGCAGCCCCACAGAAGGACACTGCCACCACCATGTTTCACTGTAGGCACCATGCATTTTTCTTTGTACTCCTCACCTTTGCAACGCCATACAGTTTTGAAGCCATCAGTTCCAAAAACATTTATCTTGGTCTCATTACAGAAGATGCTCCTGTCGAGGTGTTAACTTATGTGGCTGGCCTGTACGTCTCTGTGAGATGGTTGCAGTTCCATCTTTGTTACATTTTTGTAACACTTTTGCTACAGTAGTCTGACTGATAAGTAAGACTACTGTAGCCTTCACCTTTTCTTTCTATTATTTTCTTTCCCAGGCCTTGTGACATTTCTCTTCCATGTGGTGCCATTGCTGACAGTATGAAATGGGAAGGGGTTTTCTTTAAATAATGCCCTTTTATAATTAACTTTCTCCTGGACAACCGTTTAATGAATAATTAGACTAATCTGTAATTTAATTCTTGTTCATTACGATTTTGTTGTCTAATCCCCCATTTACATTGGTGCAATTTGACATGCCAAATTGCAGCCTATTGCCGGCAACGACACTGTCACAATCCATGCGGCGTCGATACTTTTGGCGACTTCGGGGGCGATTTTAATAGACATCTGTGCATGAACCCACACCTCCCCTGAACTTGCATTGAAATGCAGGTTTTAAATTGTGCAAGTTCAGCTCACACCCGTGTTCAGTGTGAACAAGGGCTCAAGCTTTCCTCCTAAGGCCCCTTTCAGATGGAGCGGATCCATCCAAGCGGTATCTGCTCAGACACAACCCGCTCTCCTCTATGGGGCGGTCAGATGGAAACGGACTGTCATCGGATCCGCTGGATGGATGGCGAACATATTGTTACACGTCTATTTTTAGTGGATCAGATGCCCGGCGGGTGTCAGTGGACACATGTCCACTGACATCCACTTCCCTATAGAGAACAATGGGTGGTCCAATCCAGTCTGCCTGTCAGTTTTCTCGCTGGTGTGAAAGGGACCTAAGACTTTCATTGGGGTGTATTCAGTTTTGCAACATGGTCTTGAATGAATTTGTTAGGAAAAATACTTTTTTTGTGTGTGCAAATTAACAAATCTTGGTTGCAATCAATTTGTGGGAGAATTTTGTAGTATAGGAACGGGTGCATCTGAGCTACTACCTCCTGTGCAATGCCTGGTGAGCCTCAAGAACACAGAACTCAGCCTATGAAGTCTCTGTAAACCTCCATATAGTCCTTGCAAAAAAGAAGTCTGGCTGCTGCTATGAAAGTTAGCTAAAACATAATTTTATTAATGCATGTGAACAGCTGTCAAAAAAAACATGTTTCGGCCGTCAGGCCTTAATCGTGGCTATACTCATTTTGTAGTATAATGTCCCATAGAAAATGTTGGTTCTGAGAGGAAATTAAATGTTTTCTAACAAATCTGTTGGGGTGTACTCATTTATGCTGAGCACTGTACATATCTTGTATAAACTTCTGACTGGATCTTTTTAAAAAGCACTGTTTGTAAATGCAGAACTGCTTGTAAAATGTATACCAGCTCTTATTAATTATCTCTTTTAAGTAGAGCCTTATAATTTCTATGCTGTCTCCCATCTCCTGGACAGAAAGGGGTCATCGGTGTACTACATATGGTTGTAATCGATCGTTTCTCACCATGCAAGAGCTTATTACCCACGTGTCTGTCCACTATAAACCCACTGAGTCTATGCAAGGTAAGAAGTCTACTAGAAATGTTTTTTTTCTATCTGGTTGTATATCCTTTCTTCACTCTATAGACTATTTTGTGGACTGACGCAATATAAATGGCAGTGATACTTGCCATTTAACTGGCTATAATCACAACACCACAACAGTGCTGGTTCTGTCCATAAATAGCTGCAGCTGGTCTTAAAATGTTCTTTTACAGTTTGATACCTTATGTTTTTAAAGGTGAAGTTTAGGTTTGGATATTTTACATGGCTAACTTGATCGAGTTAGGATCAATGTAAGTATGGGATCCATGTGGTAGCTGAAAATCACTGTAGTAGGCACCACTACTGCTGTGCTCTCCACTAGCTTCTGGGGTTTCTCAGCATAGGCACCATTCACAGAATGGCTTGCATTTTTCTTAATGAATGCAAGGTATTCTCTGATTTGGACAGGGTGGAGATCGTGAAGGTGGAGCAAGCTGACATGAGTGCCCCCATAGCAAACAGCTTGCTATGGGGGCACTCAGTAGAAGGAAGGAGCCAGAAGCGCTGGCGGTGGACTTAAGAAAAGGAGGTTCAGGGTTGCTCTGTGCAAAACCATTACACAGAACAGGTAAGTAACATATATTTGTTGTTTTTTTGTTGGGGAAAAATTGATCCTTTGCAATCACTTTAAGCTTTAAAAAAATGTTTTGCCTAAATTGTAGTTTCCTAATGCAGTCTTTGCTAAAAGATCTGTGGGCATCTGAAGATTTCACTGCATGTATCTCCTTTTTTTTTTAAATGTCCACTTGTTATACTTGTGTTCAATGAGTAAATATAAAATTTCAGGGTTTTGGTTTGACCAGTTTGAGGGCCCATTTACACCTAGATGGGGAGTTTTGGTGCATTTAAGGCATCTGTATTATGTTGTGTGCTAACATGCATTGCATTGTCCATTCATTTGAAGCACAACCCAATGGTTAAAAAATCAGATCTGGAAAAAAAAATTTCTTTTTTTTGTAATGAAGCACACCATAACACCGCAGGTGTGTGTTTAGCTTGCTATTGGAAATGAAGGGCACTGTGATGCGCGGAGGCGTATGAAGTGCGCTGCTCTCTGTTGTAGTAATGTGCATTGCCACAATGCATAGATGTGAATCGGCCCTTAAAGGAAATCTTTGCTGAGTGAAATTTGTAGACTAACATTACTAATGTCTTCTGGAAATGCTAATTGCTTGGTTGTTGCAGTGATGCTTTATATTCAGTACTTTCTAAATCATCTAAGTTGAAATCTACTAATCAGGTGTTTTAAATTCACAGGCTTCAAAAATATAAAAGCCACAGACAGCCAGGTAACTAGCATTTTCAGAAGGAAGTCTGCAATTACAGTCTGTCACACAAATGTACTGAGAAATTAATTGCACTCCTGTATACCACTTATCAGGCAAACATTCTTATTGATTTTTTATTTTTTTTTCATTAAAGATACTTATATAGCGCTAACAATTTACGTAGTACTTTACAACACTGTACATTGATATCAGTCCCTGTCTTCAAGGAGCTTGCAATCTAAGCTCTCAGCCTTACATGCATATATACACATACTAGGGACAATTAAGACAGGAGCCAATCAACCTACCACAAGAACAGGGGGGACAAGCAGATAGTGTTCTGATAGGAAATCAAACCCCAGTACTGCAAGGCATTAGTGCTAACCACTAAGCCGGCATTTTCTTCTAATAGAACAGCTAAAACATAAAATGTATGCAGAGGTCTTAAATCATTTGCTAAGCAGTAGTTGCATTTGGGGATAGGTAGGGTGTAGTATACCATTGGAGGTCATTATTTATCGTTTAAACAGTGCTTTTGGGAATACATTGAACAATTCACATCAGTTCTTGCTCCAGATAAGCTTCCTGCAGTCCTTCTTGTGGCCATATAACAATTGCAGGTATATTTTATATTTGTTTTGCACTCAAAAAGAGCAAAAAACAGAAGTATACAAACTCCCTTTTGACTGAATACCTAGTGGGGCTTATCACCCCAGTAACATTACACTTTACTTGACCTGTATACCTAATTTACATTACTGTTATCTAAGTAAAAGGACTATAGCAGCGTGTTTGATTCTGACCGTATTTTCATTTGCAGATAAAAAGTTCATATGCTCAATGAATGACTGTGGTGAGACGCTGGACAGTATGCAAGACCTTATGACCCATCTAAAGGTCCATTACAAGCCGAATCGCTATTTTAAGTAAGTCTGTTGAACTGAATTGCCAAGATTGGGGAGCATTGTTGAAATCCAATACTGAGGACACTTGCACCTTTTTAGTCCTTAGTGGAACTATAGTAGTATGAAAATTAGTGGTTCAAATATTTACAGAAGGATGTCATATTCTGCACCCCCTTTTAGTGGGCTGCACTCAATTCAATTATTGAAATGTAGACGCTATTTTAACACACAATGTTTTCAATCATGAAATTTAAAGCCCAACTCTGGAAAATTCTCACTTGCAGTAGGGCTGCGCCCACACTGCAAGGATTAATTGCATGTTTAGGTCATGGGAAAAGATTTACTTGCCCAATCCTTCGCATTGCTAGACTGGTGCCAGCAGAGTCTCCTCCCCCATGTGCCAGTGGTCTAAAGTCCTGATGTCATCAAAACGAATGCAGTGGTCTATAGCCTTGCTCTGAATGTAATGATGCAGAGGGACAGTCCATCGTTGGAACATGGGGGATCCCGTTTACCAGGGTAATGCAGGATCGAGTAAGAAAAGTGCTTTTATGCTCCCTTAAACCTAAAACGAGCAGTTAAACCTTGCAGTGTAGGCGCAGCCCCACTTCAAGGGAGAATTTCCACATTTCCCTGAGTTGGGCTTTAATCCAAGTCAGTGGTGGTTTGAGATTGTTATTCTCAATTGTGGAAAGTAGAAGGTGATGGAAGCACTAATTTATATTATCCTTCAATTCTCTTTATATCGAATTGCTTATTATATGAGATCAGTGCATGAATCTGTTGGAGCCTGGTACTGAGTTTGGAGTGTCCATACTGGACAGTGCTTCCTCAGTGCACTCCTTCCTCCCTGTCCAGTTTGCCCATCACACTGAAGGAATTTTGTAGTGTGTTTATGTGTTTAACAGCCAGAACCCATCAGGCCCACCTCGCTGTTAATTGACCGCACACCGCAGTGGGTGGATTCATAGTTGCTATTAGCGAGTTTCGAATCCACCCATTGCCGTCCATTGTCTATTAAAAGTATGACCTATTGGAGGAAATTGTCTCTCAGTTCACCCACCCAGTGTTTCAGAGGAACTTCACTCTCCCAATTAACACTGAAGTTTTTTTAATCCTAATGCCGCTAGCATTAGTAAATAGATAGGAAAGTATATCATATTGTGTTAAACTTTTCTTTTACATTTCTTGAAATTATGTCATACATCCCAGGAGTTTCAGGAGTGGAGGTGGCGTTTTCTTAGCTAAGCACACCCTCCTGCCTGCATACATAAGCTAAAGGTAGATTGATTCCAGGAAGTAAATGCTACTACCCTTAAGATGGCCGCAGACAGAAATGCTAGGGGGTGTTTTTCAAAGTGATTTCTAAGCAAAATAAAGCATGGAGAGATGAATGGATGGGGAAGATTGCTTTGAATATTAAAAATGAATTAAATAGCGTTTTTGGTTTGTGGTGCTCAGATGCAGTGTAGTTCCGCTTTAACTGGTTCCCGACCGGCTCGCGTACATATATTGTGGCCCAATGCACGTGCACCTGTGTGTGTGTGTATGTATATGTAATATATAAACACACACATCCCTGTACTATCAGAGGAGAGGAGACATGTCGTTTGTTCCTAGTAAGTAGGAACAGCAAAATGTTTCCTCTCAGTCATATCCCCATACAGTTAGAACACACATTTAACCCCTTGATCGCCCCCTAATGTGAACCCCTTCCTTACAAGTGTAATTTAAACAGTAATCGGCGCATTTTTATAGCACTGATCGCCGTAAGAATGTCAATAGTCCCAAAAATGTGTCAAGTGTCCGATCTGTCTGTTGCAATACCGCTAAGAATCGCAGATCACCGACATTACTAGGTAAAAAAAATGTTTTTATAAAAATGCCATAAATCTTTCCCATAGTTTGTAGACGCTATAACTTTTGCGCAAACCAATCAATATACGCTTATTGCCTTTTTTTTTTTATTTTTTTTTTTTTTCAAAAATATGTAGAAGGATATATATTGGTCTAAACTGATTTTGTTTTTTTAAAAACATTTTTGGGGATATTTGTTATAGCAAAAAGTAAAAAATTGTTTTATTTTTTTTTTAAATTGTGGCTCCAAAAATCTTCTGGGGCTGAAGGTTAAACCTGGTGCATAAAGAGGGGTTGTTTTTTTTATTTTTATTTTTTTTTTCTGTTCAACCCAGCGGGCTGAAGGAAAAAAAAGCTGAGGAGGCTATTGGCTGCAAGCGCTGATCAGATGCCGATCAGCTGCCGGTTTTCCAGCATGTTTGTTGGACAGATTTCCGGTAATGAGACCAGCTTCTGACGGACGAGGAGTTGTAAACACTGGCTAAAAGTCGGCTGGTAACTGCTGAACCGACCATTTGTGGACAATTTTTATCCCGTGTGTACCTAGCTTTAAGTTTCCCTAATATGGGCATTGCCATATTTTGATAATGGCATCGCCAGTATCCGCAACCATTTTGTTTACATTGAGCTTTCGGCCAGGGAATCTCCTGGTTGACAGCTGAATGGGATCGGGTATAGAGCCCTATGTGGGAAGCTGCCACATTCATGACCGATTCCCAGTAGAGAAATGCACCTACCTCTGTACACCAGCTCAGACCTGGTCTTAATTACTGCCAGATTCCTAAACTCCTAACTGGCGGTAATTCTTTAAAAACCTGTCGCTACCATAGCGACAGGTTGTTAAAGTGGTAGTAGTTTGAATTACCGGAAATTGTCGCACATGTCAGCAATGATGCTGCAACTGGTGGAAATGCTTGCCTGAATTGGGTACAAGTAGTTCTAAAGGAATGTATGCAGCACACAGTTCAGGTATGATTATGTCATATAAAGGTTGGAAACCAAACCCTATTTTAACAGTTTCATGCATTTTCCTTCTATAGGTGTGAGAACTGTATGCAGCCATTTCGTACACACCGCTCACTGTTTAAGCACCTTCATGTGTGTTCTGACAACCTTTCACGCTCCGACAGCACAACAACCATGCCGCCACCCACTGATATTAAGCCAGCTTCAGTGAGCCGCCAGACAAGTGTTATCCAGTGCGCCAAGAAAGACACCCCCCTTCCAGTGGCTGAGGATCCAACAAAATCCATTGCAACAGTTTCAGTTTCCTCCGTTCCTGGTGGTCAACTGCCTTCAGTGAGCAAACTGCCTTCTGAGACTTCTAACTCTTTTCCTGCCCTTAGCCCTTCTTTGTTTACAAGTCGGCTCCCAGGTCCACAGCGGTCATCTGTTACTGGATCCTATCTAAACTACCTCCACCAATCGGCATACTCTTTACCTCAAGGTGCAGTCCCACAGAAACTTAGGCCGTTCCTTGGGAATCAAGGACTGCCTGTCTCCAACGCCATGTGGAAAAAGAACCAAGGTCAGCTAGTGGGTTAGAATGGGTGCAATATATTGTAATTTGGGTTTGTGTTCTTTTTGTTACATGCACTAATGATTAAGGTGGAACTAAACCACCCTATCCTTTACAGCCAAGGAAGCTGCCATCTTAGTCTCTGTTTGATCTGCAGTTGCCATGGTGCTGCACATGTGATTCATTATGACATCAGCCATTTGATTATTTGCAAATGGGTTTACGTGTACTTTTTAGTAGCACCTCAACACACCTTGCCAGCAGATGTGCATTGTTGTGCGCTGTGTTTTAAAGTATAGCACCTGCACCTGTTGTTAGGCAGCCCACTCAAATAAATGGGCTGCCTTTATGCAACATGTGATAATTCGTGTGCATTACTGCACCACAGATTTGTGAACCCAACCTAAATACTACACAAATTAAAGTGAAACTAAACCCTCCTCTTTTACAGACAAGGAAGCTGCCCTCTTAGCCTTTTTTTTTTTGCTCCGCAGTTGGCATGGTGTTACACATGTGATCAATTAAAGAAGAGCTCCCCCCCCCCCCCCCCCCAAAAATGTAAAGTCAGCAGCTTGTATAGTGTAGGAATCCAGTGTTGTCCTCATCCGAGCCAATTCTTCAGTGGACTTCGGGTCCAGGCACTGGCATCTTAACTAAGGAAAAACCGGCAGTGAAGCCTTGCGGCTTCAATGCCAGCTTTCCACTGTGCATATGCAAGCTGTGCTGCGCTTTTGGGGACCTGCGATGTGTCTCGGAAGGCTACAGAGGAAGGAGGGGGGGCTGATTTTCCACTCAGATCGCTGTGGCGATCCGGCCGGAAGAGAGAGCGGGTAGTGGTACATGTCAAAGCCAGGTACCTGTTCAAACCCCCCCCCCAAAGTGTCAGTTTTTAAAGAGAAGGACGCAAGCAAACAAGCTGAACTCCCCCTTTGGGTGAAGTTCCGCTTTAAGACACCAGCCGTTTGATGGCTTAATGTTTGGTTGAGAACACAAGCAGTTGTGACAGTTATCATTCATGGCAAGCCTTAAATTTAGGGCCCCTTTTACACAGGCCAGACTCCATTGAGATCAGCAGAGGATCAGCGGAAGAGCATAGTAGGCAAATTAACCATCCTATGCTGAGCGGACACGAACAGCGCCCGTTCTGCTCTATGGGTGGCTGGGAGTAAACAGACTCCGTTGTCCATTTAGACCTGATTGCCCTCTGATCTGGTCCACCTAGACGAGGAGGATGGATCCCCCTAAAAATTGACAGGTGGACCTGAAACAGACCCTTCATGTGAAAGGGGCATTACTGTTTTGATAAATTGATGGGTTTATTTCTGCATTAAAGTGGAACTAAACCCACCAATTTAATAGCTCCCAAACCAGTTAGCTTTCACGTCATGCCTTGAATGTAACGGTCAGTTATTTGTCACCATTACTAGTAAAAAAAAAATGAATAATAAAAATGCCATAAAACTATCCCCTATTTTGTAGACGCTATAACTTTTGCGCAAAACAATCAATATACGCTTATCGCAATTTTTTTTTTTTTACCAAAAATATGTAGAAGAATACATCGGCCTAAACTGAGGGAAACATTTTTTTTTTTTTTTTATATATACATTTTTGATGGGATATTTATTATAGCAAAAAGTAAAAAATATTGCTGCTTTTTTTTATTTTTATTTATTTTGTTCAAAATCGCAAAAAGTGCTCTGGTCAGGAAGGGGGTAAAATCTTCCGGGGGGCTGAAGCAGCTAGATTCCATATCGAAAATGAAGATGTTACTAAAGTACAAAAATTCTCATACAACAGAATAAAAATTCAGAAGTGATGTAATGTATTGTATTTTTGGACGAATACTGTACTGATTAACCACTTCAGCCCCAGAAGTATTTACCACCTTAATGACCAGGCCATTTTTTGCGATACGGCACTGCGTTACTTTAACCGACAATTGCACGGGCTTGTGATGCTGTACCCAAATAAAATGAATGTGTTTTTTTTTTTTTTTCTCCCACAAATTGAGCTTTCTTTTGGTGGTATTTGATCACCTATGCGGTTTTTATTTTTTTATGCTATAAACCAAAGACCGACAATTTTGAAAAAAACAATAAAAAAAAAAAAAACAATATTTTTGTTACTTTCTGGTATAATACATATCCAAAAAATTTTAAAAAATTGAATTTTTTCATCAATTTAGGCAATTATGTATTCTGCTACATATTTTTGGTAGATGGCGTAATCAGTAATTTTTAGCGGGACTGCGACATTGCGGCAGACAAATCTGACCCCAAGTGACACTTTTTTGGGGACCAGTGACACTAATACAGTGATCAGTGCTAAAAAAATGCACTGATCACTGTAGAAATTACACTGGCAGGGGCGTTTAAATATGTTCACTCAGTGTGTTTCTAACTGTGTGGGGGAAGTACTGACAGGAAGAACACAGATTGCTGATCCTGATTTTCTGTTCCTAGTAATCTCCATGTTCTCCCCTGTCTGAACAGACACCCACCTTGTTTACATAGGCAGATGCCCGCTCTGCCTCTGTGAAGCGATCGTGTCCGCCGGAGACGCACATCGGCTCCTCCGTGCAGCGGGCGCATGTGCGCCTACACTATCTATTGCATGAAACAATGTACAGGTACGTTGTTTCGCGCAGTAGAGTGCCCTGCGTTAAACAAAAAAAGTACAATCGGGTATAATACAAGAAATTTACGTGTTTGTCCCTTTGGAAAATTTCAAACGAAAGCTGTGTACTAACAATCAGATTATCGTACGATCAGTTCAAAAGTGGTATTTGTAGGATGTTCTGATCAGGCCTTAAGTCCCTCCTCCTAATTTTATATGAATTGAGTCTGGCTGTTTAGTTAATCTTGCCATTGTCCATATGATCTTTACATGCACTCATTAATTTTAGCATGGTCTAAAACTAAACACTCATGCTTATGTTTTAGGACACACAAGCAACAGCCGCATTGTTTGGGAACACACCAGAGGTAGCTACAAGTGTATGCAATGCAGTTTTTCTACTTCCACGAGGGACCAGATGAATAAACACATTGAGGAAATACATAAAAATCCTACACCAGCCAGACCTCGAGAAGATATAGGTGGGTAAACATTAAAGGCCATAGTTGTTGCATTGGTAGAAACTAGGGTCTGTTTAGCAATGCAAACATAAGCACATGTATGCAGAAATTTTGAGATTGATCTGCAAATGATGAATTCCCTGTGGATTAATGTACTTTGCTTTATTAAAGACCAATTTCAAATAAACAAAGTGTTAAATGTCAGGAGATCCATTCAGTTTCCCTTTTGTAATTCACTGTGTCCAGGCTTCACAGAGCTTGTCATCCGTTGGGTGGATGGGTCTGCTCCTAAAACCTCTAATGTGTAAACTTCCTTTTTCAGATTGGTAGCGTTGGTATTTTGATACTGATTGCTAGATACATTTGGCTTGAGAGATCACAAGGAGCCTACAGCGTGTATGTTTGACAACTTTTCTCCTGCATCTTAAACAGATGAATACAGTGAATTACATGATTACTGGCCGAAGGGACTGGGGTGTACTGATGCATTACATCAGGGCTGTCTTAATGAGTGGGCACACCTGGGCACTTCCCAGGAGCCCCCAGCTGTATGGGGGGGGCCCTGTACTTTCCCCAAAGCAGCTGGTCCTTGAGCCCATGCTGCCCCAAAAGAGAGTGATGGATACACAGGGGAGGCAGGCTGGCAGCGGTGCGCTGTGCTGTGCAGAACGATACCTATGATTTCACAGCCAGTAGAAAGGTGCAGGGCCAGAGCGCCAGTGATGCTCCGACCCCCCCCCCCCCCCATGCAGCTTGAATTCTCAGGACTAGAAGGCTGCGGGGTAGGAGCTGGAGTGGGAGCTGCTGAGTCAGTAGCACTGAGAGCCCCCCTGCGGAAGTAGCATTGTGGATGGTGTCATGGTGAGCCCAGCTGTCCAGCAAAGTTTGCACCGAAGGACTTGGAATGCCCGGAGGGATGCTCCCTCCTACGCCCCCTCCTTCTGCCTGCTTGATTGGTATAGGCAAGTCCAGTGCTGGAGGTGGGCACAAAAGTTTACATGCACTGTATCTCCACTGGAAAAGGGGGTACTACATTGATGGAATAATGGTGCTAAGGGATATCAAGGTTGTATGGGTGAAAACAATGCTGAGGGGGGGATCTGGGGTGTATAGGGATAGCAATGCTTCGGGTAGCTTGGGTGGCTATAGTGCTAGAGGTATCAGGGATGTAGAGAGGCCACAGTGTAGGTATCAGGGATGTAGTGGTGGGTCACAATTTAAGGGGTATCTTATGGTAACAGTGCTGGGAGCAATATCTAGGGTGTAGAGGGGTCAGAGTGCTGGGGGGATATCTGGGGTATAGAGGGGTCAGAGTGCTGGGGGGATATCTGGGGTATAGAGGGGTCAGAGTGCTGAGGGGATATCTGGGGTGTAGAGGGGTCACAGTGCTGGGGGGGATATAGTGCTGGGGAGGCATCAATCTAGCAGATATATTATATGCACAGTATAGCAGAGACCTTCATCTTGCCAGCGTTCTAAATCATTCAGAACTGCACTTAAATGAGGAGGGTGCAGATCTGCTGGGAGTGAAGATGGCCGAAAAGTTAGAGGGGTTTTTAAACTAGGCGACGGGGGAGGGCCCAGAGGTAGATATAGTGAGTGCGAAACATATTCCAGAGAGTAGTATTGGGGGCATTAGTGGTAGGTTGACTAAAGCACATAAACCCAAGGTAATTATAGTAAAGTCCTAGTTGCAATCTCGGAACACCCAATAAGAGGATAGTATGCGACTGGTCTAAACTACGTGGCATGTTCACCAATGCCAGGAGCCTGGCGGACAAAATGGGAGAACTAGGGATACTGTGGTATGAGGAGGATTTGGATTTTGTGGGAATTTCAGAGACCTAATTCAACAGCTCTCATGATTGGCTGGCAACCTATCAAGGGTATACCCTTTATCGCAGGGATAGAGAGGGTAAAAAAGGGGGAGGGGTATGTTTATATATCAAGAATAATGTACAAGTGAATGTGAGGGATGACATCACTAAGGGAGCTAGGGAGGAGGTGGAATCCTTATGGGTAGAGCTCCAGAGGGATGAAGCTAAGGGGAAAATAATACTGAGAGTATGCTATAGGCCCCCTAACCTGAGGGGGGGGGACGGATCTCCTATCACAAATTGGATTAGCAGCAAGGATGGGAAGTGTTATCATAATGGGGGATTTTAATTATCCAGACATAGACTGGGTGGAGGGAACCCACGCATTCGTCTAAGGCTCACTAGTTCCTAAATGTGTTGCAGGACAATTTCATGGTTCAGATGGTAGACGCACCAACTAGAAATAAAGTGTTACTGGATCTACTGATGACCAACAATACAGACCTGATCACGGATGTGGAAATATGGGGCAATTTAGGAAACAGCGATCACAGGTCAATTGGCTTCAGTATAAATCGCACAAATAGGAAACGTAAGGGGAATACAAAGACACTGAATTTCAAAAGAGCCAGCTTCCCTAAACTACGAACCTTGCTAGAAGGCATGAATTGGGATAAAATCTTAGGAATAAAGAACACGGAGGAGAGGTGGGTTTGCTTTAAGAGCATATTCAATAGGGGCATTAGCCAGTGCATCCCATTGGGTTATACATTTAAAAGGGCGAACAAAAGTCCTAGATGGCTTAACTCCAATATAAAATTGCATATAAAAGCAAAGGAGAAGGCCTTCAAAAAATACAAGGTTGAGGGATCATCATCAGCATTCAGACTTTATAAAGAATGCAACAAGAAATGTAAGGGTGCAATAAGGACGGCTAAGATAGAACATGAAAGACACATAGCGGAGGAGAGCAAAAAAAAAAAACCCAAGAAATTCTTTAAGTATGTAAACAGTAAAAAAGGAAGGACAGACCATATTGGCCCCATAAAGAATGAGGAAGGACATCTGGTTACAAAGGATGGGGAGATGGCGAAGGTATTGAATTTATTCTTCTCATTTTAGTCTTTACGAGGGAATCGTGGGGGGGGGGGCTTCAGTAACCAAAACTGCAGTGTTTATCCTCATGACACATCACGGGAAGCACCTCCATGGTTAACAGAGGACAGAATTTAATATTAGACTTGGGAAACTTAACATTAATCACCGGGACCAGATGGCTTGCATCCGAGGGTACTTAGGGAACTCAGTCAAGTAATTGCCAGGCCATTGTTCCTAATTTCTATTGACTGGATTGAAGAAAAGCCAATGTAGCACCAATATTTTAAAAAGGGGCCCAAAATACATCCCTGGGAATTGCAGACCAATTAGCCTAACATCAATAGTATGCAAGCTCTTGGAGGGGGATAAGGGACTATATACAAGATTTTGGTAATGAGAACGGTATCATTAGCAGTAATCAGCATGGATTCATGAAGAATCGTTCTTGCCAAACCAATCTATTAACCTTCTATGAGGAGGTGAGTTGCCATCTAGATAAAGGAAGCCCCGTAGACATGGTGCATCTGGATTTTGCAAAAGCATTTGACACAGTTCCCCATAAACGTTTGGCATGGACCATAGGGTGAGTACATGGATTGAAAACTGGCTACAAGGGTGAGTTCAGAGGGTGGTGATAAATGGGGAGTCCTCAGAATGGGGTGGGTAGTGGCGTCCCCCAGGGTTCTGTGCTGGGACCAATCCTATTTCATTTGTTTATAAACGACTTGGAGGATGGGGTAAACAGTTCACTCACTGTATTTGCGGACGATACTAAGCTAAGCAGGGCAATAACTTCTCCGCAGGATATGGAAACCTTGCAAAAAGGTCTGAACAAATTAATGGAATGGGCAACTACATGGCAAATAAGGTTTAATGTAGAAAAATTTAAAATAATGCATTTGTGTGGCAAAAATATGAATGCAATCTATGCACTAGGGGGAGAACCTCCTGGGGGAATCTAGGATGAAAAAGGACCTGGTCCTACTATGTCCTAGTAGATGATAGGCTCAGCAATGGCATGCAATGCCAAGCTGCTGCTAACAAAGCAAACAGAATATTGGCATGCATTTAAAAGGGGATCAACTCCAGAGTTAAAACGATAATTCTCCCACTCTACAAGACTCTGGTCCGGCTGCACCTAGATTATGCTGTCCTGTTCTGAGCACCAGTCCTCTGGAAGGATGTACTGGAAATTGAGCAAGTACAAAGGACAACAAAGCTAATAAAGGGTCTGGAGGATATTAGTCATGAGGAAAGGTTGCGAGCACTGAACTTATTCTCTCTGGAGAAGAGACGCTTGAGAGGGGATATGATTTCAATTTACAAATACAATACTGGTGACCCCACAATAGGGATTTTTTTTTTGCGGAAGGGAGTTTAACAAGACACGTGGCCACTCATTAAAATTAGAAGAAAACAAGTTTAAACTTAAACTACGTAGAGGGTTCTTTACTGTAAGGCTACTTTCACACTGAGGCGGGCGGGCGCCAGCGGTAAAGCGGCGCTATATTTAGCGGCGCGGTTTTAACCCCCACTAGCGGACGAAAAATGGTTAAAGCCGCCGCTGCAGCGGCGCTTTGCCGGCGGGTTTGCAGCTTCCCCTATTGTTTTCAATGGGAAGGGGCGCGGTGAATACACCACTTCTACAGCGCTCCAAAGATGCGGCTTGTAGGACTTTTTTGACCGTCCTGCAAGCACTTCGCTCCAGTGTGAAAAGCCTCGGGCTTCCCCTCAGATCTAGCACAACTGCACTTGCCGTACACTAAAGCCTAGCACATTGCTTTTTTTTCATTCAACCCAGCGGGCTGAACAGAAAAAAAAAAAATGACTGACTTCGACAGAAGCCGGCTGCAGTACACAAGGGCTGGTTCAATAGAAACGGGCCGATGCCACCCGACATTTTGGCCGCGTGAACAGGGCTTTGCAGTGCACAGATTTACATTTAGTAAATGAACCCCATTGTCCACACTTACCCTCGAAAAACCTGATAATTGGATAACTTGCAAAAATAACTGAGCATTTTTCTCATTCTTATTATAGATTATGACATGGATCTTCTCCCTTTCCACTCCAAGCTGCCGGCAGAAATGGAACCCAGCCTTTTACCACAGATCTGACAGAGAAGAGTTCTCAAATGCCTTCCCTTACCATAGCCCAGTGCCACCGATATCTGGGTGATGGTTGCAGCCATAATTTGTTAAGAAAATGTGCTTTCACTGAACAAGAATACTTTGAAATGGGCTACAGTTAAAATTTTAAATTGGTGGACTTGAACTGAGGAAGTACGGATTTGAAAAAGTGAATACAGACGTTACAGTGCAACATTACTCATTTCAAAAATGAGCTACTGCTTCAATACTGGCTTCACTATCTTACTCTAAGAAGTATTTGGTGTTTTTCCACAACTATTTTGTATTCACGCTTGCTTATTTTGAAGCCATTCTATTTCTACTATGATAGGCGCACACGGTCTTGCTGGTAATGAAACAAATCATTATAACCTCAGGTTTTCCAATCACTGAAGGCTAAAAATTCTTAATAAAGTTGGGTGTGTGTTGGTTTCTTAACTAGATTCTGCTCGGTATTATTTGGACATCCGTGTCGCAAAGGCAGGATAGACAGGTTGTCATTTTATTGCATTATTTGGTGCCATGTGAACAAAATACAATACAAACAAAAACTAGGACAAACTAGTTTAAAATTAAGAAAATATGTAGTTGGTGAGACTGTACGAGTTAGAACATGAAAAGAATGAGGCTGCCTTTTGGGCTTCCACATTATGTGGAAAGTTTACAGCTGTTTAAAATTCAGTTGTAAAATAATAGAACATCTTCGAATTTTTACCCATCACCACCTAATTCAACTGAGTATAAAATCTAAAGCTCCAGGGGCTTAGAAAACTGCCATGCATATGGAAAAATATGCTAAAGCTGAAGGGGCTAAAAAAATTGCCAATGGAGTGAACATCTACAAAAAATGTTTGAAGTCCAATTAGGCCCACATGCAATACAGGGCCATCTGTTGTACCAATGAGGGTTCATTCACAGCAGAATTCAGTATGCCATGGTGAGTGACTTTTGGCAGCCTATTGAAACTGAATTGGCTGTAACGCACCTCATTGCATGAAAAATAGGTGCTGCTGCATATTTTTTCGGGGGAATGCATTGAACATGCCAAGGGGAACCTTTCAAAATGCACTGCAATGCAGTAATGCATTCATGGTGTATTACAGCACATGGTTGGCTCCCTTCCTTTATGCCTCCTTTCAGTGGGCTGGAGATTATTATTGTTATTATTATTATACAGGATTTATATAGCACCTACAGTTTGAGCAGTGCTTTACATTGTGAGTGCAGCCAGTACAGTTACAATACAAGAGGAATTGGAGGGCCCTGCTCCTTAAAGATTACAATCTAAATGGGAGAGGATGTCCACCATATCACAATCATATGACGTAACCAAAATGTAAAAAACGGATAATGTACAATTTTCTACAGCCTTCTAGTTGTATGTTTACACCAATAACCCTTCTGGGATGGCAGCTGATAGTCCTGCAATTTGGCAGATGTGCACACTTGTGCTGTTGCATTCAGCATTTCTAGGGTGCAATAGGTCTCATTGTGATCATGAAAAGGGTCACACCATAAAGTAATTGTTAAAAAAAAAAAAGGAAACACTATTTTTACTTTGTTCTACTTTTAAAAAAAGTTAAACCTATACGTACCATACTACATAACTATCTAGCAACATAGTACTCCATTCATTGAGATTGTGCATTTACTCAAGATGGCAAATAACTTAAATGGTTTGCAGTAGCAGGAATTGTTGCTACCCTGCAGAATGTATTTTACGTGCATATACGGAAGTGTCAGTGACTGTTAAACCTGTGCGTTTTACAGCGACACCTCCTGAGGACATTTGTATACATGGATCTTGGGAGCCTTGGGAAGGTGGCCATTGCAGCTGAATATTTTTTTTGGAGTCTTAGGTTCAGCTAATGGAATGTTTAATCACAATCGGTTCAGATATGGAATGGTAGCAATGTTTACAACTGATCAATGATGGTTCACACAATGCAGATATAACATCCCATTTAATTTTTGTAGACTTTGACATGTAAATTAGTCATGTGTATTTAAAGAGCTCCAGGGTGTTGCATTAATCCTGGACCAGCATTTATAAATAAAACTTTTTTTTTTTTTTTTTTTGCAATTTATTGTCTGGCAAATCAAACTTTATTGACCTCAAGTGGGTGGGGGGGCTGCTAAATATATAGGAATATATTTGGGGACCAAAAAAAAAACTAATTTATGATGGGTGTATTTCCAGTTTCAGAGTAAAGTACGGTAAATCTTATAAATCAATACGAGTGTTTGTTTAGAAGGGAATGATGATGTAAAAGATTTAATTCTTTTTTCACATTTTTGTATATAATTTTACTAGAGGAAACTTTTTGTCAGAAAAGAGCGTCTAGTCATGTTTTCCCTAAAATATTTGTATGTCCATGTCTCTTATCCTTAAAATGCATCCCAAATATGTGAATTTATTCTCATTAAATAAATAAAAGTGCTCCCGATTACAAACAAATTGTCCCTTTTTGTTTTCATTATATCTGTACTTTTTTTTTAATTCATATAATAACTCCAAGTTTTAAAACAATATATCATCAATTATGTTAACTGCACTTTGATGGTATGGTATTTTTTTTTTACTATACTTTTTATTATTGTATTGCAATGATCATTTGCTCAATAATGCTGAGCACTTTGGAAAGCACATTTGATCCACAGAATTCAAAGGGCTCCTTCACATGGACGGCAGTGCCTAACGCCCTCTGTAAAACAATCATGGTGGATCACTAAAGAGCAGAATAGCAGCTGCTAGACATTCAGGCTGCCTCCTTGTTGTTTCTTTGTCCCAGGAGAAATTCTATATTAAAATACTGCACAAGGGGCTTTTAACAGGCGGTGCTGCCGGTCAAACTCTGCTAGATTGGGTCAAACCACAAGGTAAGAGTATTGCAATGTTGGTGTTGGGCTTTGCACAATATATAGTGGAAGAGCTATTCCAGTGATTCACAAATTGTGGCAGAGAAAGTGTTTATGGCTCGGTTCACATATATGCAAATTGGATGCGGTTTTAACCGAGTCCAATTCACATAACATATGAATTGAACCGGCTTTTAATGGAGCTTGTTCACACATGTGCGGGGCAGACACGGAGCGGTTTTAATAAGGGACCAGTGCAATTTTTGGGTCCAATTCAGGTGCAATTTCAGTTAAAAAGGAGAAAGAGAAAACAAAAATCGCACCTTAACCTGTGAACAGAACCGCAACCAAACTTTTATTCACATTTAGTGACATAATTGTACTAGTTTAGTTGTACAAAAAATAAGCCACAACAGGGGCATACTATACTAGTATAAACGAATAGGCTTTTTTTTTAGGGTGCTGTTGTAAATGAATACGCCTGCATTAGTAACTCCTCCCGATAACACTCATCTATACAGCAGGAAACATCTAACATGCTATCCAAAGATGTGAGCCCCAAATGTCTACATAATCAACTGTTTGCATAGCCAACAAGTAGTCTTAAGCTGCCCATAGATGGTTTGAATCTTTGCCGGTTCAGCAGGGACCGGTTGAGATTAAAGCCATCTATGAGCAGGCTGATTGTACCAAAGGTCAATCTATCGTATTCAGAACAACCAGCATGTCAGAATTTTACATGCGATCATTGCCACTAACCATAATCACTGTGTTCTCCCAGCAAAGACAGCTCCCTGCACCCCAGCCCCCCCCCCCCCCTGCTGGGAGAACACAACAGCTCCATGGAAGTGATTTCACCCAGCAACACTGATTGTATTGATAGGGGAATCTATAGATTTTCTTTCTTGCAACCAGTGGTTGCCGGAAAGAAAATCACATCATCTATGGCCTACCTTAAAGCAGAGTTCCAGTCGTTTTTGTGTTTATTAAAAGTCATCAGCTGCAAAACGTATCTGCTGACTTTTAATAAACACACACTTACCTGTCCCACGATCCAGCCGCCCGAACCATCGTTTCTCTCCGTTGCTAGCATCACAAGTATGGGCACCTGACTATGACAGTTTGTGGCTTCACAGCAGGGTGCACACGTCGTGCTGCGCATTTTCATTGGCGGGGCAATCTTCTGGGACCTGTGACGTGTCCCAGAAGATTGCAGGGAGGGAGGGGTAGAGGAGAACTTCTGCTTGAGTTGCCTTGGCGGCCCGAGCAGAAGTGGAAGCTGGGTACTTATCAAAACTAGGTATGATGATCTCTGGGGTGTGGTTTAGCATGGAGTGAGCTCCGGCACCGGGAAAGCTACAAACAGTGGGTTTTTTTTTTTGGTTTTTTTTACCCAACATGGTAAAAATTGGTAAACCTGCAGCACCCTAGAAATCTCCATTTCCCAACAGTCACAACTGGATAAGAACATGTCTGAAAGACCTAAACCATCTGTTCCCACTGCTCTAGAACCTTTAGAGAGTAGAGCCCTGCAAGCACTCACAGCACTATTCAGTGCATCCATCCGCTGCCTACCAGGACAGAACTCGCCTCGATAGTTGCTGATAAGGATGAGTGACCGGTTTGGACCGAACATTGGCTGTTCGGAAGTTCTCTGAACAATTAGTGTGAATGTAGGGATAGTTCAGTCAGTGTGAGTATAGTGACCGTTTAACACAGTATATTTTATTGCGTTCCTGCAAGTTTAATGCCATATAGTTCTGTGCGTTACTGCACATTTTACGCAGTATATTATAGTGTGTCTGTGTCGTAAATACTCAACTTTAAGTGCACCAAACACCACTTTCCATTGATTAAAGTGCATCCACGTACACATTTACACATCTTTATTACATTTTGTTAATAAGCACCCCTCACTCCCCATCATGTCTGGGAGGACAGCAAGGAGAGGCAGACGTTCCAATGGCACTGTAAGAGGGCCAGCAGTGTAGGTGTCCACAGGCAAAGGTGGATGTGGTTAGTCCTCAGGCAGGGCATCATTTCCTCTGTTTAGTGATATTGCCCATGCTATCCAGCCCCAGCATGCAGAGGAGGTGGTGGACTGGCTTACTAAACCGTCCTCATCCTCTGTCCTCCAAGCAGACTAGTGTGCAGTCCCCTACTGCTGCCAGAGTGGCAAACCCTGCCTCCTTGTTCACAGCTATTCCTGCCATAGACCCAGCATCAGGCATGGAGGAGTCAGCTGAGTTATTTGAACACAGCGTCAGCCACTTGCTCCTTGACGATGCACAGTTATTACTCGATTCAGATGTTGCTTCTGACTGAGGTTGAGGAAGGCAGGAACATGAGCCTACAGAGAGGCGAGAACACTGGTACACAAATTGGCAGTCATGTTCTCCCAGCCACAGCATATTTCCAAGTTGTCTCCAGTGGTAATGAGGATGTAGGAGATGATGAGTTCACTGATTTGACTTGGGTTCCGGATAGAGCAGAGGAGGAAAGCGAGGGCGAGGCACAACCCCCGAGGCAGCCATCATGGAAGAGTAGAGAGCAGCCACCATATTACATCACATTGTGGAGCTGTTATCTCCCAGCCCACTTCCCACAGCTCAGCTCTCTGGGCCGTTTTTAGTACATGTGCAGCCGATCGCACTGTTGCTATTTGCAAAATTTGTCTCAAGTGCATCAAGCATGACAAAAAAACAACCATTTGGGTACCACATGCTTGACAAGGCATTTAACCTCCCACCACTCCCGTTGGCCAGAGCACCTAAAAGACACACAAAAGGGGCACAAATCTGTCCCTCCTCACTCACCTAGGTCTGTCCCTGCTATACCTCATGACCTCTCAGCAGCCTCCACTGACAGGGATGATGGTATGGCGTAGGGTGTCCCAGGTTCTTGCAGCACATCTGCTATCAGCACACCAACAGCTGTAGACTATAACCAGCAAATTTCTCTGCCCCATCAGCTGCAGCGGAAACAAATACAGTCCCTGCCACACACATGCCCAGCGTCTAAATGCAAGCATGTCAAAGATGCTGGCTCTACAACATCTGCCTTTCCGCCTGGTGGATTCTGCCCCCTTCTGTGAATTTGCAGCATGTGCTGTACCACAATGGCAGGTTCCCAGTCGCTATTTCTTTTCACGTTCGGCACATTCCATCTCTCTACCATCATGTGGAAGGCAATGTTGTGGCATTGTTGGGCAAGGCAGTCAGCCGCAAAAAGTCCACGTTGCTGCTCACATGTGGTTCAGCAAGCATGGGCAGGGACAATATATTTAGTTCACAGCACACTGGGTAACTCTGCTTGCAACTCAGAAGGATGCAGGACAGGGCTCAGTGCTGCAGCTTGTGCCCTCACATCTCCATACAGCTGGTGATGATGCCAGATTCATCAGCTCTACGCCCTCTGCTGAATTATACTATGAACCTCAAGTACCCCCTAAGCATTCAAAGGGCTATTTAATGAGTCAAGCTAAAAGGTGCAATGCAGTGATTCAGTTGGTGTGTCTAGGGGACAGGAACCACACCGGAGCAGAGATTCTTGCAGCTCTGCAGGGACAGGCCCAGAGGTGGTTCACGCCAGCTGGAGCCAGGAATGGTGGTGTGAGATAATGGCACAAACCTCCTGTCTGCCCTTAGACAAGGAAAGTGTATTGCTTGCGTTTATCTAACAAGGTTACTCTGTGGTAAAACCAAGGAAGCTTAGACTTCTGAAGTGTATCAATGCTTTACTAAACAGGGAAAAATCTGCACATACAAACTGTAGGATGAACAATACAACACAACTTCTAGCTTTACAAAATATATATATATATCTACACATATAAGCATGTATAACATGTACACATTAAGTAAACTAAACAGTTACTCAACTTAGGGGTTAAGATGTCCTTCATAGTTCCTGGTTCAAAGTCCAACTCACAAGAGCGTCTCCAAAGTTCTCCAGCTCCTGGAAGCCATGTGTTTTCTCCATGTCCTCCAAAAAACAACTGTTTCTCTGTCCCAAAACACATGTCTCTTTCAAACCCTCTCCATGCCCCTCCCACCCACTTCCTGCAAACACCAACTTCCTCTGCTCATCTTCAAAACCTAGCTATCTGGTTTATTTACATATCAATGGAGGGGGAAAAGGCCTTTGTAGACATATGCTGTTACTAAATCTAAACTCTATATTATTGCAATAAAGTCACTATACAAATGCCCATAACAACACAGAAAGTTGACACATGTCCTCAATTTGGTGGTGCAGTGTTTCCTAAATAGGAACACAGGGCTGGAAGATTGTGTAGCCACTTTAGCCGGTCATACACAGCCAGTGCTCGGTTTGCTGAAATTCAGCGGGAATTCCACCTGCCGTAAACCGCCTGCCTTGTAACATGCCCACCAGGTGGAACTCGACTTCGGCAATACTGCAGCGGCTGCACATGCAGCAGAGGGCTGTCAACAAGTACCTGTGTGAGTATGGTATAACAACAGCCTTGTCCGGCTCAGCTTTTTTTTCCCCACGCCAATGGCTGCTCATAAAGAATGCATGCACTACTGTCACCATTTGAGGAGGCCACAAGGATGGTGAGTCGTGACAATGCATGCATCAGTGACACAATCCCTGTTGTGTTCCTGCTGGAGCAGACTCTGCGTGGCATTATGGACAGGGCATTTGAGGCAGAGCAGCGGGACGAAGAGGAGGACTTCCTTTCCTCTCAAGGCCCACTTTATGAGGACACCATTGTTCCTATGCCACAGAACACACAAGAGGAGAAAGCGGAGGAAGAGGTTTCTGGCAGTTTCGGAGGAATGGAAGCAGAGAAAGACATACATCAAAGATTAAGAGATGTTTTTCCATCCGCAGAACCCTTGGGAGTAGTACGTGGCTGGGAGGAGGCAGTTCCAGATACTATAATCCTTAGTGACCCCGATGAATCTGCTTCTCATGCCTCTGCAAATTTGTGGTGCAATGAATCCCTCATGCTTCAAAGCCTGTGAAAGGATCCATCCAAGAATACGTGGCGTAAAGGAAAAAGATCACTATTTGTTGGCAACCTTCCTTGACCACCATTATAAGGAGAAAGTCTCATAACTCATCCCGTCCCCACAGAGAGTGCAGAAGATGAAATCTCTTGAGGACACCTAAAACAGAAGTTTATTGAATGCTTTTCCTGGCTCTGGTAGGTTACAGTGTGTCATGGAAAACGTAGTTTTGAGGCTTCGGTTGGTCAAGTGAGGAGCGGTGGAAAAGGCGGCCACTCAAGTGCTGCATTTCTGATTTTTTTTAGTCCACGCCGCCCAGTGCTGTCAGTTTCCACATCCCATCGGCAGCATCTGAATCACATGGGGGATGATTATCTAGGGGCGAAAACAGAGCTGGAGAGCTTTCTAGTCGACGATCCACTGGCTTACTGGGTCATGAGAATAGACCACTGGCCAGAACTTGCCCAGTATGCCAGGGCTTAAATTTTCAAGTCTAGACCTACTAGCCAGGCAAAAACCTTACTCTCCACCAGTTGCCCCACCAAACCTTGCCCAGGTCTGTCCCCCAACCCCCGCCCCCTTAAAGCTTATGAAATTACATTTTTGTTTAGACTAAAGAGTCCAAAATATTAAAAAACTGCAATTACATCAGTGTCCCCAGAGAGCCTCCCCTTACATCAGTGTCCCCAGAGAGCCTCCCCTTACATCAGTGTCCCCATAGAACCTCCCCTTACATCAGTGTCCCCAGGGAGCGCCCCCTTACATCAGGGTCCCCAGAGCCCCCCCTAAATAAGTGTCCCCAGAGGGCCCCTCTCTTAAATCAGTGTCCCCAGAGGGCCCCCCTCTTACATCAGGGTCTCCAGAGAGCCCCCCTTACATCAGGGTTCCCAGAGGCCCCCCTAAATCAGTGTCCCCAGAGGGCCCCCCTCTTACATCAGGGTCCCCAGAGGGCCCCCCTCTTAAATCAGTGTCCCCAGAGAGCACCCCTCTTACATCAGAGTCCCCAGAGGGCCCCCTAAATAAGTGTCCCCAGAGGGCCCCCCTCTTAAATCAGTGTCCCCAGAGGGCCCCCCCTCTTAAATCAGTGTCCCCAGAGGGCCCCCCTCTTAAATCAGTGTCCCCAGAGGGCCCCTCCCTCTTACATCAGGGTCCCCAGGTAATTTACCTTAAGCTGGCGGGTATAGGGATGTGCACCGTTGGCAGGCCTCTCCTTCACATGTCTGCCATAGCAATGGAGATCGGACCTCTCCTCGTGTCCCCCATGGTGGTGGAGAGCGGACCTCTCCACCTTGTGTCCCCCATGGTGGTGGAGAGCGGACCTCTCCTCGTGTCCCCCATGGCAGTGGAGAGCGGACCTCTCCTCGTGTCTACCTCAGCAGAGGAGAGCAGACCTCTCCTGCACCTGTCCCCTCAGTGGCGCTGCCAGTGTAATGGTGAGGCCGAAGAAGCCGGAAGTCGAAAACCGGCTTCAAAATGAGGCTTGGAGCGCAAGTGGAATGCAAATCGATCCCGGGGGCCTGGAGATCACATTGCAAGCCACCCGCTCCATCAATAAATGTACAGAGCATTACTGTGCTCTCCATAAAGGAATTTATTCTCGCATTTGGCAAGCGGGCGAGCATAATTTTCAAGCCCTGCAATATGCCATTAAGCTGCTGGGCTGCCCTGCATCCAGCGTGCTTTCTGAACGGGCATTCAGTGCTGCTGGAGGTTTTGTTACTGACCATAGAACGCGTCTGTCCACAGACTCCGTGGACCGTCTGACTTTTGTCAAAATGAATCAGTCCTGGATTACCAGCAGCAATGAAGCCCCTGATGCCGATTAAGTGTTTTTGGGATGAGGAATATCTGCAGAACTTCTAGGTTGCCTAGTGTTGTGGGTGTTGATTTCATCTGGAAGAATGTTTTTAGTGTAGGTTTCATGGGCACAAATAACACCCAAAGACCTGTTTGACAGGTGCATATCATTACAATTTTTGACAGCAAGGCAAATTCTTGCTTTCATAAAGAGTACCTCCATAGGGTTATGGCGTGAAGGCACCACCGAACAATATTTCTGCACCCGTTACAGAAGTAGAGACACCAGAATTTATCCAAAAAATATCTAATCTTGTTCCCTGTGCACTACATTGTGGCCTCATCATACAGAGTGGCTCCCCAAGCCGTTGCTTACGAAATATAGAAAGTTTGCATGGAAAACTACATTTTTGGGGTATTATAAATGCACAGTACAGATGTGCCACTTTACAGGTGGAATAAGGGGACCCCCCAGGCACTATATTGAAAGGAATTTTTAATTTTTATACTTTCACTTTAAGCATCAATAAATCATTGCTCATTTGAAAATGAAATTTTTCACAAACTTGTTTTTACATTGATACATGTCCTCCCAGGATAGTAACCGGACCTCCATAACTATTGTATGCCCAATTACTTGCATATAAGCCTTCAAAATGGGCACTTTAGATTTTTCACGTTTGGGTCCCATAGATTTCAGTGGGGTTCGTTATTCGGTTCTGAACTTTCTAGATGTTCAAAAGTTCTGGTGCGAACCGAACAGGGGGGAATGTGGCCCATCCCTAGTCACTGATATCAAGGGTGCTTTACAGGCAGTGGTCTGGGAACTTTCATAGGATTTCCAGGGCCTTGCTGGCAAATTGAAGGAAGTGGATAAAGCGAGCATCCACGGAGATGAAAAAACACTACACCGAAATCACAATAATGCCGCGTTCACACGTGCAGACTTTTGCCGGCGGACCTAGTCCAGCGGACAATCCCGCGGGACTTTCCAGCTGGGTCCGCTGGACTTTCCGAGCGTGTGGACTTGCCCACACACGCACGGACTTCTCCAGCGGATAATCCGCCGGCCAAAAGTCCGCGGGACTTTTGAAAATGAACGGACTTGCCCACACACGGAGCAGTCCGTTCATTTCGAACGTAACTTCAGGTTACGTAGCTAGCGTAGGCAGTAAATGCCGCCGCGCTAGCTCCGCAAGCTGGCATGGATTTAAAGGGAATCCCCACGCCCCAAATCCATGTCAGACCCTCATCCGAGCACGCAGCCTGGCAGGCCAGGAAAAGGGGTGGGGACGAACGAGCGCCCCCCCCCTTCTGAGCCGTACCAGGCCGCGTGCCCTCAACATGGGGGGTGCCCTGGGGAAAGGGGGGCCGTGCGGCCCCCCCCACCCCAAAGCACCTTGTCCCCATGTTGATGAGGACAAGGGCCTCTTCCCGACAACCCTGGCCGTTGGTTGTCGGGGTCTGCGGGCGGGGGCTTATCGGAATCTGGGAGACCCCTTTAATAAGGGGGCCCCCAGATACGGCCCCCCACCCTATGTGAATGAGTATGGGGTACGATGTACCCCTACTCATTCACCTAAGGTGTAAAATGTAAAGTACAAAAAAACACCCACACTTTTGAAAAAATAGTTTATTGCACTGCTCCGGGGGTCTTCTTCCGTCTTGGGGTCTTCTCGCCGGACTCCCCCGCCATTTACCAAGCTCTTTTACCGAGCGGGGGAAGTCCGGCTACCTTCTTCGTCGTCGCCGCCGTTGTCTGGGGGTCTCGATCCGCCTTCGGGGGTCTTCCGGGGGTCTCTTCTGTTCTTGCGGCGGTCGTCGTCTTCCGCGCCGCCGGCGCCTTCTCCTTCTTCTTGTCCTTGTTCTTGTTCTTCTTCTTCTTCCGATGTTGACCCGACGCTCTCTCTGCCCGGAATGCCTGTGCCGCTCTGCGCTCGGACTTATATAGGGACATGGGGGACAGGGTCACATGCACATGTCACATGGTGACCCCGCCCCCTTGTGTTGTCACAGTCCCGGAGGATGCTGGGACTGTGACATCGCAAGGGGGCGGGGTCACCATGTGACATGAACATGTGACCCTGTCCCCCATGTCCCTATATAAGTCCGAGCGCAGAGCGGCACAGGCATTCCGGGCAGAGAGAGCGTCGGGTCAACATCGGAAGAAGAACAAGAACAAGAACAAGGACAAGAAGAAGGACAAGGCGCCGGCGGCGCGGAAGACAACGACCGCCGCAAGAACAGAAGAGACCCCCGGAAGACCCCCGAAGGCGGATCGAGACCCCCAGACGACGGCGGCGACGACGAAGAAGGTAGCCGGACTTCCCCCGCTCAGTAAAAGAGCTTGGTAAATGGCGGGGGAGTCCGGCGAGAAGACCCCCAAGACGGAAGAAGACCCCCGAAGGCGGATCGAGACCCCCAGACGACGGCGGCGACGACGAAGAAGGTAGCCGGACTTCCCCCGCTCGGTAAAAGAGCTTGGTAAATGGCGGGGGAGTCCGGCGAGAAGACCCCCAAGACGGAAGAAGACCCCCGGAGCAGTGCAATAAACTATTTTTTCAAAAGTGTGGGTGTTTTTTTTACTTTACATTTTACACCTTAGGTGAATGGGTAGGGGTACATCGTACCCCATACTCATTCACATAGGGTGGGGGGCCGGTATCTGGGGGGCCCCTTATTAAAGGGGGCTCCCAGATTCCGATAAGCCCCCGCCCGCAGACCCCGACAACCAACGGCCAGGGTTGTCGGGAAGAGGCCCTTGTCCTCATCAACATGGGGACAAGGTGCTTTGGGGTGGGGGGGCCGCACGGCCCCCCTTTCCCCAGGGCACCCCCCATGTTGAGGGCACGCGGCCTGGTACGGCTCAGGGGGGGGGGGCGCTCGTTCGTCCCCACCCCTTTCCTGGCCTGCCAGGCTGCGTGCTCGGATGAGGGTCTGACATGGATTTGGGGGGAACCCCCACGCCGTTTTTTCGGCGTGGGGAGTCCCTTTAAATCCATGCCAGGTCACGGAGCTAGCGCGGCGGCAGTAACTGCCTACGCTAGCTACGTAACCTGAAGTCACGTGCTAAATGAACGGACTTGCCGATGAGCGGCAAGTCCGTTCATTTCAAAAGTCCCGCGGACTTGCCCACTAACGGCGGGATTGTCCGCTGGACTGCCAAGTCCAGCGGATAATTTTAAAACAAAACTTAAAACTTTGGCGCCAAAAAGTCCGCCGGACTTTGGCGCCAAAAAGTCCGCCGGCGCCCACACACGAGGGGATTATCCGCTGGACTTCAGTCCAGAGGATAATCCCGCGGGATTGTCCCTTCGTGTGTACGCGGCATAATGGTTTTTGTTAGTACAAATCAAATGGGAAGGTTGTTAAAGGAAAGCGTACTGGTAGACCAAGAAAGACATCAAAGTGTCAAGTTAGAAAACTTAAAGCAATATGCCTTAACAACTTAGAAAATGCACAACAAAACAAATGAGGAACAAATTTTTATTTTTTTTTGAAAAGCCAGTGGCGTGTGAAAACTCCACCCGGTGCCAAAAAAAGTGCACACACATAAAGAGTGAAACACAAAACGTGCAACGGGTGTGTTGTCCTCCTTAGGGATGGACCTTACCCTGATCCCCCGGGGCGTTAGGCTCCAGACGGGGACTGAGGTACTTCACAATGGTCCATCTGGCCGAAACCAGACGGACCCCTTTCTTTGGGGGTCTGCCGAAACAGACCCACCCAAGTACTTGGTGGGGCTCCCCCAAAGGGAGACCCCATGAGAGAAGGCGAACCAAGCCAGAAGGACATGTCCACCTCCTCCCAAGACTTTCAGGGTTGGCCCGAGGACCGAACACCTTACTCATCACACTGTGACAAACGAACACAAATGAGGAACAAATGGTCAGATACTGGAGTCAATGTCTGTGACTTACATACAGAAAAGCCAAACGAAAACCATCATTACCACCTAAACAGAAAAAAACAAGGTTACAGTGGGATAAAGAAAAGGACTGTGGATGACTGGATGAAAATGATATTTAGCAATGAATCCCCAATCTGCATTGGGCAGGGTGATGATGCTGGAACTTTCGTTTATTTTCGTTTTTGGTTTATATTGAGATTTTGGGCACTTTTCCTAATCCATCAATTGAAAAGATGTTTGGTGATGATGACATCATTTTTTTAGGATGTAATTGGATGCCGATGTTTGTTTTAGAACTGCAAAGTACATGGTGATTCCATAATGTTTTCTTTAGAATTAAGTGATTCCATATTTTTTTTTCCTCTTCCTTGATCTGCAAAAACAATTGCAACTGACTACAGTTTTCTTTTTTTTTTCTTTTTTACGTGCTTTTTAAAGCCAGAAGGTTGGAATGTTAAATGAAAATAGTTTTGAGGCATGTTTTACACAAACAATTGAATAAACATTTTCCAAGTGTGGTGAGTCCATACTTTTTGTAATTCACAAAAAATATAGAAAGAAAAAGAAGAAGTCAACTTTTAACCCTTTGGATTGTATAGTTTTCAACTCTGCTTTGCATTTACCCTCTCTGCACTTCAAGTGAACCCAACCAGGATTTGGGAATGTGATCAATAATCATAAATTTGAGCTGTGAGATTCAATGTTTATGTGCAGCAGAATGTTTGGCAACAGGGAGCTCTGGCTGATCCACCCTTAGTGAGGACTTGTGTTGTGATAGTCTATCCTTCATCCTCTGTGTTGTTTCCCCAATGTAGGGGAATTTTAACAAATAAACTACAAAGACGCTCTTGATGTCTATTGCTGCCTGTGTGAAAAACAAACCCTTTGGGCGTGTCCTGACGATGGACGAGTGGAGATGTGTGTCTCCTCAGCTCCGTGACCACTGCAACTTCTGAACCCTCGTACAGGGGAAACAGCATCTACAGGGAGCCCTGATCATATGCCAACGCCGACGGACATTGGACACTCCCACCGCGGACAGCTAGAATCTTTCTTCCCGAAGGCCTGCTGGGTGGAGACCAGGGCTTCCAAGATGGCGCTGACTCAGGAGGCCTTACCACACCATGCGGCCCTGCTGTCTCCGGCTGCAGCTTTTTCCATTCCGTCGACAAGGTCGGTAAGCGACTCGGCCCCTCCAGCTTCCCTGGGCTCCTCTCCCTCTCATGACAGAGAATCAGACATGGCAGAGATATTGGGGGATGGAGACCTAAAACGCCACATCTGGTCTCTCCCCACGAGGGATGATTTAGAGCACTTTGCTGACAGGGTGGAGAAGGCTCTTAAGCAGGACATAGCACAGCGCCAATCTGATACCACACAGCTAGGGAACAGTATGGAGACTTTGGAGCAAAGATTTGACGACGCTGTCCCCACTAAAGCTTTGCTAACTGATAGATGTGCTACACAGGATCTGAAGATTGAGTCCCTGTTATGCCAGGTGGATTTTGAAAACCGAAGCAGATGAGCAAATATACGTATCCGAGGCCTACCTGAAGCCATGGGCCCCAAAGATATTGTACCCACTCTGATTGGGGTGTTCAGGGAAATTCTGGAACTACCTAACACTGTCCCCATTGAGATTGACTGAGCCCATAGGGCACTCAGGCCCCCGTCTCAGGATATTAACAACCCTCGGGATGTTATTTGCAAACTACACAAATATACCCTTAAAGACTGCATTCAGCAGAAAATGCATGGGAAACCATGCTTTGATTTCGATGTGGCACATTTTTCCTTTTACCAAGACCTTTCCGGGTGTACACTCATGCAACGTAGAGTGTTTTGCCCCCTGCTGGCTGCCATTCAGGAAGCAGGCCTCGCCTACCACTTGGGATTTTCCTGCAGGTTATCATGGAGGGCCGCCAAACCATGCTCCACACCAAGGATGACCTTCCGTGCTTTCTGGCTAATCTGGAGCTGGGCACGGTCGATTTCTCGGACTGGAGAGGGGCGGTGAACTTCCCTGTCCTGTAAAAGCAGAAGTCGCAAGAAAAACTATCAATGTAATGCCCTAAACTCTTCTCCTGGCCCCTTTACTTTATGGGAGTGAAGGCCTGTCTATGCTATGCCATACTCCCCCTGTTGCCTGCTATTAGTGGCCGCACTTGATCCCCCTTTTTCTTTTTACTTCTTTTTTCTGGCGGACAAGGCCAGCCTGAATAGTCTGGGTCCAGGGCTTGAACTTTTTCCACACTGCTATGGTGTTTATTCAGACAGGTATTCCTTGGACCTGGGGCCTATGTCTAGGTTTGGAACTCTACCTTAGGCCCAATAAGGTTGCTCCCCTTACCTCATCTAATCAGTTGCGGTGGTCAGGGGAGGAGCCTCTCGGACCCTTTCATGTCGGTTCATGTACCTCCCCATAGGCCACACCTCTATAAGTGTAGATTCCGGAAAGGTTTATGGACAGCAGGAGGGGCCGTCCTTCACTACGGGAGGGCCCCTCCTGCTGTATCTACAGTTATCTCAACTAAGGGACTGGTTACTACCAGTCCACTGTTTGTCTTATGTCATACTCTTATGTTTATTTTTTTCTCTTCTTGTGTTTCTTTTTTGTTGTTTCTCATTATTTTTTCTTTTTGTTCCTATACTCCTAGGACCTGCCTTCTGTACCCTCGCTCACGCCGTGCCCATTGGTGTTCTTCGTGGAGCACCATTCCTCACAGTTGTCCATTGCATCGCTCAAGGTAACCAAGGTACAGGCTGCTTTCCCCTTTACCTGGGCTAAAACATCTTTGAAATATTTGTGTATTCAGCTTACGAATGACTTTGACATCCTATATGCTAATAATTATCTTATGCTGTTAGCCACACGTAGACGGGATTTAGCCTCCTAGACTAAAATAGCCTTTACGTGGATAAGGCAGGTGAATATTATGAAAATGAATATCCTCCCACGGATACTCTTTTTTATGCAAATGGTAACGATACCCCCTAGGGGCTTCTTCACCCACCTTAACAGTATACTGACTGTGTTTGTGTGAGGAATTAGCAGAGACCACTTATCGCTTTGCGGCTGTTGAAGCATTCAAAGGGTAGAGGCCATCTGGGAATCCCAGATGGCGTTTCCATACTAAGTCTAAATTATGGCTGTCCTTGGAGAAATGCATGGCGGACAGATATCTGAATGAATGAATGAATGAATAATTTGTATAGCGCTACAATGCGAACCGAATCGCCTCAAGGTGCTGTAATTAGTGCTTTGTTGTCAAGCTTCTTAGAAGAGGTGGGTCTTGAGTTTTTTCCTGAAGACCTGATGGTTTTCTTCCATGCGGATGTAGGTTGGTAGTGCATTCCATAGCCGCGGTCCTTGGACAGCGAATCTTCGTTCCCCTTTTGATTTGTAGCGGGACTTGGGGATGAGGAGGAGGTTTTGGTCGGACGATCGAAGACTGCGATTGGGTGTGTAGCGTTTTATTTTCTCGAGAAGATATTGGGGCGCGTCTCCATGGGTGCATTTGTGGGTGAGGCAGAGGGTCTTGAAAATGACCCGATTCTTTACGGTTAGCCAATGTAGGCTCCTCAGGGAAGGGGAGATGAATTCCCACGTTTTTTTTCCTGTTATCAGCCTTGCCGCCGTGTTTTGGATAAGTTGTAAGCGCGCAAGTTGATATTGGGGTAACCCTATGTAGAGGGAGTTTGCATAGTCAAGTCGTGAATTAATGACTGTTCCAACTACCACTGCTTTGTCCTCCTTTGAAATGAAGGGGATGAATCTGCGTAGCAGGCGAAGGAGATGGTGAGATCCGCTAACTACCGATCCTATTTGTGCATCCATTGACATTTCTGAGTCAAAAATGACTCCGAGGCTCTTAGCCTTGGTCCTTGGGGAGATGGTCTGTCCAAAGATGGTAGGAGGTGTCCAAGGGATCTTGGTTCGTGAGTTTTGGTTTGCATGTAGAATAAGAAGTTCTGTTTTTGATTCGTTGAGTTTAAGAGAGCTGGTAGTCATCCAGTCGTCTATCACAGTGAGGCAGTTTTCTAATTGCTGATGATGGTCTTTTTGTCTGGTGATCCGAAAATATAATTGGGTGTCATCAGCGTATGAGTGGAAGCAGAGATCTGATCTTCTGATGATTTTGAGGAGTAGGCGGATGTAGATGTTGAAGAGCACTGGCGACAAGGGTGATCCTTGAGGGACTCCACAAAAGATTGCCCGTGTTTCAGAGGTGAAAGCTCCTAGTTTCACTGTCTGAGAGCGATTTCCTAAGAAGGATGCGAACCATTGTAGGTCTGCGTCTGTGACTCCTGCTACTTCTGTAAGGCGGATGAGTAGAGTGTTGTGGTCCACAGTATCAAACGCTGCGCTAAGGTCCAACAGCACCAGGAGACATGATTCTCTGGCATCTGCTGCTTCGTCGTCCCAAATCTTTAGGAGTGCCGTTTCTGTGCCATGGCCTGGGCAGAAGCCTGATTGTCGAGGGTCCAGGAGTTTGTGTGTGTCTAGGTGGCGGTGTAGCTGTTGTACTACCGCTTTCTCCATAATCTTGGAGATGGTGTTGAGGCTTGTTATCGGTCTGCGGTGGTTAGGGTCCTGAGGGTCGAGGTTGGGTTTCTTTAGCAGGGGTTTGATGATGCCTTGTTTGAGGGCGCCTGGAACAATCCCTTCTTTGAAAGATTGATTTATGAGGTGAGTTAGAGTAGGCACCAAGATGTCAGAGCATTCTTTCAGGAGTTTTGTGGGGATGATGTCAATAGGAGATGTGCTGTCTCTGAGGTTTTTGATGATGTTTTTAGTGGTGTCCGTGGAGATTGGGATCAAAGAAAACTTTGGTGGATGTGGGATATTTGTGACGATATCTTCTTTTTGCTCTGGATGACTGAGGTTGGAAGTTTTTTTCAGATGAATTATTTTCTGGATGTTGTCGATTTTGTCAATGAAAAAATCTGATAACTCATTGCAGAAATCGTAAGTTTTGTTTGCTGGGGGCACTAAGCATGCCGGGTTCATCGACTGAGCGACTATTTTAAAAAGTTCCCGAGGGCGGTTTAGTGCCGATGAAATGGTATTTGCAAAAAAATATTTTTTAGCTTTAAAGATTGCTTTGTGATAATTCTCTGTGAGTCCTTTGTAGTTTGTCTGATTTTCCTTGGTAGGATTTCTTCTCCATGCTCTTTTGGCTCTTCTGCGTTCTTGCTTGAGTAGCATGAGAGAGCTGTTAAACCATCCCGAGTTTTTCCTCCGGATAAGTGTTCTGCGTTTTGAAGCCACTGTGTCTGCTGATTGTAGTAATACCTTGTTTAGGGAGCTGAGTGTATGTTCCGTTGAGTGGGTTAAATTCAGCATTGCTATTTTGTTTGCCAACGTGATTTTGAAGGTTTCGGAGTGTCGTTTCTTCTGCGATATGGTCCAATGAGTTGTTGTTGCCGGTTTCTGTTTTTGCTGGGTGGTATTAGTGGTGATTTTAAATTTGATGGCGTGGTGGTCCGTCCATGGTAGTGGTAGGTTGTCGAGTATGTTGATGTTCAAATTTTGTTTGAAGATAAGGTCCAGGGTGTGTCATGAGCCATGTGTTGGAGTCTTTATCAGTTGCTGGAGACCCAGTTCTTCCAGTTGGTTGATGCAGGTGGTCGCGATAGGGTCTTGGGTAGAATTTGCCCAGAGATTAAAGTCTCCAAGTACCAGGAGGTTTTTGGATTTCAGGGTGTGTATTGAAATGAATTCCGTGAGGGGAGTAAGAAGATTGGTCTTTGATCCTGGTGGTCTATAGCAGAGTAGAATGTGAGTGGTGTCATGGGGTGTTGATTGAAGATGTAGCGTCCGTGTCTCCATAAAAGGCACTGAGTTCTGCAAAATCGGTTTGGTGAGCTCCTATATTTTGTTACCAGAAGCACCTATAGGACTTGTAGTGTGTTAGTGGCAGGCAGGCAGAGCTCCTATATTTTGTTACCAGAAGCACCTATAGGACTTGTAGTGTGTTCGTGCAGGCAGGCAGAGCTCCTATATTTTGTTACCAGAAGCACCTATAGGACTTGTAGTGTGTTAGTGGCAGGCAGGCAGAGCTCCTATATTTTGTTACCAGAAGCACCTATAGGACTTGTAGTGTGTTAGTGGCAGGCAGGCAGAGCTCCTATATTTTGTTACCAGAAGCACCTATAGGACTTGTAGTGTGTTAGTGGCAGGCAGGCAGAGCTCCTATATTTTGTTACCAGAAGCACCTATAGGACTTGTAGTGTGTTCGTGGCATGCAGGCAGAGCTCCTATATTTTGTTCCCAGAAGCACCTATAGGACTTGAAGTGTGTTAGTCCCATTACAACACACAGAGCTATATTTTTCTTCCCAGAAGCACCTATAGGACTTGAAGTGTGTTAGTCCCATTACACACACAGAGCTATATTTTCTTCCCAGAAGCACCTATAGGACTTGAAGTGTGTTAGTCCCATTACACACACAGAGCTATATTTTGTTCCCAGAAGCACCTATAGGACTTGAAGTGTGTTAGTCCCATTACACACACAGAGCTATATTTTCTTCCCAGAAGCACCTATAGGACTTGAAGTGTGTTAGTCCCATTACACACACAGAGCTATATTTTGTTCCCAGAAGCACCTATAGGACTTGAAGTGTGTTAGTCCCATTACACACAAAGAGCTATATTTTGTTCCCAGAAGCACCTATAGGACTTGAAGTGTGTTAGTCCCCATTACACACACAGAGCTATATTTTGTTCCCAGAAGCACCTATAGGACTTGAAGTGTGTTAGTCCCATTACACACAAAGAGCTATATTTTGTTCCCAGAAGCACCTATAGGACTTGAAGTGTGTTAGTCCCATTACACACAAAGAGCTATACTTTGTTCCCAGAAGCACCTATAGGACTTGAAGTGTGTTAGTCCCATTACACACACAGAGCTATATTTTGTTCCCAGAAGCACCTATAGGACTTGAAGTGTGTTAGTCCCATTACACACACAGAGCTATATTTTGTTCCCAGAAGCACCTATAGGACTTGAAGTGTGTTAGTCCCATTACACACAAAGAGCTATACTTTGTTCCCAGAAGCACCTATAGGACTTGAAGTGTGTTAGTCCCATTACACACACAGAGCTATATTTTCTTCCCAGAAGCACCTATAGGACTTGAAGTGTGTTAGTCCCATTACACACAAAGAGCTATACTTTGTTCCCAGAAGCACCTATAGGACTTGAAGTGTGTTAGTCTCATTACACACACAGAGCTATATTTTGTTCCCAGAAGCACCTATAGGACTTGAAGTGTGTTAGTCCCATTACACACAAAGAGCTATATTTTGTTCCCAGAAGCACCTATAGGACTTGAAGTGTGTTAGTCCCATTACACACACAGAGCTATATTTTGTTCCCAGAAGCACCTATAGGACTTGAAGTGTGTTAGTCCCATTACACACAAAGAGCTATATTTTGTTCCCAGAAGCACCTATAGGACTTGAAGTGTGTTAGTCCCATTACACACACAGAGCTATATTTTGTTCCCAGAAGCACCTATAGGACTTGAAGTGTGTTAGTCCCATTACACACACAGAGCTATATTTTGTTCCCAGAAGCACCTATAGGACTTGAAGTGTGTTAGTCCCATTACACACACAGAGCTATATTTTGTTCCCAGAAGCACCTATAGGACTTGAAGTGTGTTAGTCCCATTACACACAAAGAGCTATATTTTGTTCCCAGAAGCACCTATAGGACTTGAAGTGTGTTAGTCCCATTACACACACAGAGCTATATTTTGTTCCCAGAAGCACCTATAGGACTTGAAGTGTGTTAGTCCCATTACACACACAGAGCTATATTTTGTTCCCAGAAGCACCTATAGGACTTGAAGTGTGTTAGTCCCATTACACACACAGAGCTATATTTTGTTCCCAGAAGCACCTATAGGACTTGAAGTGTGTTAGTCCCATTACACACAAAGAGCTATACTTTGTTCCCAGAAGCAACCTATAGGACTTGAAGTGTGTTAGTCCCATTACACACACAGAGCTATATTTTGTTCCCAGAAGCACCTATAGGACTTGAAGTGTGTTAGTCCCATTACACACAAAGAGCTATATTTTGTTCCCAGAAGCACCTATAGGACTTGAAGTGTGTTAGTCCCATTACACACACAGAGCTATATTTTGTTCCCAGAAGCACCTATAGGACTTGAAGTGTGTTAGTCCCATTACACACACAGAGCTATATTTTGTTCCCAGAAGCACCTATAGGACTTGAAGTGTGTTAGTCCCATTACACACAAAGAGCTATATTTTGTTCCCAGAAGCACCTATAGGACTTGAAGTGTGTTAGTCCCATTACACACACAGAGCTATATTTTGTTCCCAGAAGCACCTATAGGACTTGAAGTGTGTTAGTCCCATTACACACACAGAGCTATATTTTGTTCCCAGAAGCACCTATAGGACTTGAAGTGTGGTTTGAGTCCCATTACACACACAGAGCTATATTTTTGTTCCCAGAAGCACCTATAGGACTTGAAGTGTGTTAGTCCCATTACACACACAGAGCTATATTTTGTTCCCAGAAGCACCTATAGGACTTGAAGTGTGTTAGTCCCATTACACACACAGAGCTATATTTTCTTTGCAGAAGCACCAATAGGACTTGAAGTGTGTTAGTCCCATCACACAGAGCTCCTCTATTTTCTTTGCATAAGCACCCACAGGACTTCTAGTGTGTTAGTGGCACCACACAGAGCTCCTCTATTTTCTTTGCAGAAGCACCCACAGGACTTCTAGTGTGTTAGTGGCATCACACAGAGCTCCTCTATTTTCTTTGCAGAGGCACCCATAGGACTTCTAGTGTGTTAGTGGCATCACACAGAGCTCCTATATATTCTTCTCAGCAGCACCCACAGGACTTCTAGTGTGTTAGTGGCATCACACAGAGCTCCTCTATTTTCTTTGCAGAAGCACCCATAGGACTTCTAGTGTGTTAGTGGCATCACACAGAGCTCCTATATATTCTTTGCATAAGCACCCACAGGACTTCTAGTGTGTTAGTGGCACCACACAGAGCTCCTCTATTTTCTTTGCAGAAGCACCCACAGGACTTCTAGTGTGTTAGTGGCATCACACAGAGCTCCTCTATTTTCTTTGCAGAAGCACCCATAGGACTTCTAGTGTGTTAGTGGCATCACACAGAGCTCCTATATATTCTTTGCATAAGCACCCACAGGACTTCTAGTGTGTTAGTGGCACCACACAGAGCTCCTCTATTTTCTTTGCAGAAGCACCCACAGGACTTCTAGTGTGTTAGTGGCACCACACAGAGCTCCTCTATTTTCTTTGCAGAAGCACCCACAGGACTTCTAGTGTGTTAGTGGCATCACACAGAGCTCCTCTATTTTCTTTGCAGAGGCACCCATAGGACTTCTAGTGTGTTAGTGGCATCACACAGAGCTCCTATATATTCTTCTCAGCAGCACCCACAGGACTTCTAGTGTGTTAGTGGCATCACACAGAGCTCCTCTATTTTCTTTGCAGAAGCACCCATAGGACTTCTAGTGTGTTAGTGGCATCACACAGAGCTCCTATATATTCTTTGCATAAGCACCCACAGGACTTCTAGTGTGTTAGTGGCACCACACAGAGCTCCTCTATTTTCTTTGCAGAAGCACCCACAGGACTTCTAGTGTGTTAGTGGCATCACACAGAGCTCCTCTATTTTCTTTGCAGAAGCACCCATAGGACTTCTAGTGTGTTAGTGGCATCACACAGAGCTCCTATATATTCTTTGCATAAGCACCCACAGGACTTCTAGTGTGTTAGTGGCACCACACAGAGCTCCTCTATTTTCTTTGCAGAAGCACCCACAGACTTCTAGTGTGTTAGTGGCATCACACAGAGCTCCTCTATTTTCTTTGCAGAAGCACCCATAGGACTTCTAGTGTGTTAGTGGCATCACACAGAGCTCCTATATATTCTTCTCAGCAGCACCCACAGGACTTCTAGTGTGTTAGTGGCATCACACAGAGCTCCTCTATTTTCTTTGCAGAAGCACCCATAGACTTCTAGTGTGTTAGTGGCATCACACAGAGCTCCTATATTTTCTTCTCAGCAGCACCCACAGGACTACCGACTACAATGGCTGGAAGACCGCCAAGGGGAGGCAGAGCGTGCAGAGCCAAGAACACAGGGCAGGCAGGCTCTGTTTCTAGTGGACGTGGCCGTGGACGTGGACGTGGTCGTGCATCGTCATCAGCACGTGGCCATGGGACACGCGCGTCTTTGTTTTCGCAGCTGGACATGTGGAGCCGCATCATGCTGAAGGCTTGGTAGAATGGATGACCAAGCCCTCCTCATCCTCCTCATCCTCTCTCACCCAGGCTCAGGGTACTGACAGAGCATCATCAGCCACCCCTTCCCTAGACCCACCATGTCCTCCTGAGGAGTCCCCCGAACTCTTTGAGCACAGTGTTGGGTACATGCTCCAGGAGGATGCCCAACGATTCGAAGGCTCGGATGACGATACCCAGCTTGAGGAATCTGGCAGTACAGTTCCACCAGCTGCAGCTTACTGCCAGGTTTGCTCTAGTGGTGAAGAGGGAGGGATGATGAGGTCACTGACTCCACGTGGGTGCCTCAAGGGAGAGAGGATGAGGAGGAGGACGAGGAGGAGGAGGATGCGGCGTCACATGTCCAACGAGGCAGGATGCCCCCTGGAGGCCAGGTAGAGGCCAGCACAGCAACTGTACAACACCGCAGAGCTCCGCCTGTGCAGGGCGCTGCCTCTGCACGTTATCAGAAAAGTTCTTTGGTGTGGGCCTTTTTTGAGACGAGTGCAGCAGATCGCACCACTGCTATTTGCAATATTTGTCTCAAGCGTATCTCGCGTGGCCAAAACATCAGCCGCTTGGGCACCACAAGCATGACCAGACATATGGCGACCTGCCATGCAGCTCGTTGGCAGGCACACATAAAAGACCCACACCAAAGAACTAAGCGGACCTCTCCTTGCTCCTCCTCAGCTGGATCTCCATCCCCACTACACCTTCAGTCCTCTCTGAAAGCTGCTCTGAGAGGACTGAAGGTGTAGAATTCGGTGTGTCACAACCAAGTACTTGCAGTACACCGACGTCCGAATGCAGCAGGCAAATTTCCCTGCCCCAGCTGCTGGACCGTAGAAAGAAGTACACTCCCAGCCATCCACATGCCCAGCGGTTGAATGCTAGCCTTGCTAAATTGCTAGCACTTCAACTGCTGCCTTTTCAGTTGGTAGACTCGCCCCCCTTCCGTGAGTTTGTTCAATGTGCGGTTCCTCAGTGGCAGGTTCCCAAACGCCACTTTTTCTCGCGGAAGGCGATTCCGTCTCTCTACCGGCATGTGGAGGGCAATGTCCATGCCTCGCTGGACAGGGCGGTCAGCGGTAAGGTGCATATTACCGCTGACTCATGGTCCAGCAGGCATGGACAGGGACGGTACCTTTCTTTCACGGCCCATTGGTCACTCTATTGGCAGCTGGGAGGGATGCAGGACAAGGTGCAGTAGTGTTGGAGGTTGTTCCGCCACCACGCCTCCAAAACGCGACTACTGCTACTGGTTGTGACACACCTCTCTCCTCCACCCCCTCCTCTTCTTCTTCCTCCAGTGCTCTGTCCTTGGAACCAGCGGTGCTCCGTAGGCGTACAAGGGCTACGCAAGTACGCAGGCAAAAAGATGCCATGCCGTGCTTGCGCTGGTGTGTTTGGGGGACAGGAGCCACACTGGGCCAGAGGTTCTGGCAGCTCTGCAGGGGCAGGCCGAGAGGTGGTTGACGCCACGTCAGCTTAAGCCAGGAATGGTCGTTTCTGACAATGGCACCAACCTCCTCTCCGCCCTGCGACAGGGGCAGCTCACCCATGTGCCCTGCATGGCTCACGTCCTCAACCTGGTGTGCAGCGGTTCTTGGGCAGGTTCCCAGGCTTACAGGATGTCCTGAGGCAGGCCAGGAAAGTCTGTGTGCATTTCCGCCGATCTTATAATGCCAGTGCTCGGCTGACTGAGCTGCAAAAGGAGCTGAACCTGCCCAAGAACCGCCTAATATCTGACATGCCCACCAGGTGGGAACTCAACGTTGGCCATGCTGCAGCGACTGCACACGCAGCAGAGGCCATCAATGAGTACCTTTGCGACTACGGCACCAGGACAGGGTCAGGGGAGCTTGGTTTTTTTTCCCCACGTCAGTGGAGCATGATCAGGGATGCATGCACTGTCCTCTCACCATTTGAGGAGGCCACGAGGATGGTGAGCAGTGACAGTGCATGCATCAGTGACACTGTCCCTCTTGTCCACCTGTTGGAGCATACGCTGCGTGGGATCATGGACAGGGCACTTGAGGCAGAACAGAGGCAGGAAGAGGAGGACTTCCTTGCCTCTCAAGGCCCCCTTTATCCGGACAGTGTTCCTTCTGTCCCACCCATCACACAGGAAGAGGATGAGGAGGAGGAGGAGGAGGAGGAGGAGGAGGATTGTGTGAGCATGGAGGTGGAGCCTGGCACTCAGCATCAGCAGCAGCAGTCTTTTAGGGATGATGTACAGTCCCAACAAGCCAGTGGACTTGTACGTGGCTGGGAGGAGGTGGCTGGCGATCATGTCATCCTCAGTGACCCAGAAGACTCCGGACCGAATGCCTCAGCTAACCTACGCTGCATGGCCTCCCTGATCCTGCAAAGCCTGCGGAAGGATCCTCGTGTTCTTCGGATCAAGGAGAGGGACCATTACTGGCTGGCCACTCTCCTTGATCCGCGGTACAAGGGTAAGGTTGCGGACCTTATCTTGCCGTCGCAGAGGGAGCAGAGGATGAGACATCTCAGGGAGGCCTTGCAGAAAGGTCTGTGCAACGCGTTCCCAGAAACTGGAGGCTACAAACTCCTGGTCCTGGGCGACGAGTTGCTGAGGCTTCGGTCAGTGGCAGAAGGAGCGGTGGGGAAGGTGGACGTCTGACCGATGCGTTCAGACAATTTTTTTAGTCCGCAGCCCCAAGGTATGATCGGTTCCAGCAACCATCGCCAGCGTCTGATATACATGGTGCAGGAATACCTTGGGGCAAGGTCAGACTTGGACACCATTCCCACCGAAAATCCTCTGGCTTACTGGGTCCTGAGGATGGATCACTGGCCAGAGCTTGCACAGTATGCAATTGAGCTACTGGCCTGTCCTGCCTCCAGCGTTCTTTCCGAACGCACATTCAGTGCTGCTGGAGGATTTGTGACTGATCATAGGGTGCGCCTGTCCACCGCCTCGGTTGATCGACTGACCTTCATCAAAATGAATCAGTCTTGGATCACCACCAGCTACCAGGCACCTGAGGCGGATATAACCGAATAATTTTTAATGTCACATCCCTTCAAGACTGCCTATGCTGATGCTGAGTGACTGTCCTCTTATGTTCACTGACTATCCTCTTCCTCCTCCTCAATGATCCATGCCACCACACCAGTGCCTAAGGCACAATTTTTCAGCCCCTGTTTAACAGGGGCGTGTACTTACAATTTTTAAAAAAAATGCTTCGCAACACGTGTGACTGCTGTGCTCCAAGTACAGTCTCTGTGAGGGCCGTGTTGCAGTGTTGTGGCACCAGCACCAGTGCCTAAGGCACAATTTTTCAGCCCCTGTTTAACAGGGGCGTGTACTTACAATTTTTTTAAAAAATGCTTCGCAACACGTGTGACTGCTGTGCTCCAAGTACAGTCTCTGTGAGGGCCGTGTTGCAGTGTTGTGGCACCAGTGCCTAAGGCACAATTTTTCAGCCCCTGTTTAACAGGGGCGTGTACTTACAATTTTTTAAAAAAATGCTTCGCAACACGTGTGACTGCTGTGCTCCAAGTACAGTCTCTGTGAGGGCCGTGTTGCAGTGTTGTGGCACCAGTGCCTAAGGCACAATTTTTCAGCCCCTGTTTAACAGGGCGTGTACTTACAATTTTTTAAAAAAATGCTTCGCAACACGTGTGACTGCTGTGCTCCAAGTACAGTATCTGTGAGGGCCGGGTTGCAGTGTTGTGGCACCAGCACCAGTGCCTAAGGCACAATTTTTCAGCCCCTGTTTAACAGGGCGGGTAATTACAAATCTTGATCTAATAGTTCACAGCAGGGCCCATTCCTGCGCCCACCAAGAGTAACTATGAGGGCCTGCAGTCTTGTGGCAACACCGTCCACCACCACCGCCAAAGGCCCAATTTTTCTGCCCTGTTCATCAGGTGCTTGCAATTACAAATCTTGATCTAATAACTCACAGCAGGGCCATTCCTGCGACCACCAAGAGTAACTATGAGGGCCTACAGTCTTGTGGCAACACCGTCCACCACCACCGCCAAAGGCCCAATTTTTCTGCCCTGTTCAACAGGTGCATGCAATTACAAATCTTGATCTATTAACTCACAGCAGGGCCCATTCCTGTGCCCACCAGTCTTGTGGCTACACCAACATCTAATAGGGCAAATTTCTGCAGAGTATATACGCCAGGCCCCTACTTTCAAACATCCAACTTACAAACGACTCCTACTTGAAAATGGAAAGAGAAAACAGGAAGTGAGAGGAAATCTACCCCTAGGAAGGGAAATTCTATCCTGTTAGATTTAATTTGGGAAAAAGGTATCTCCTCTCTACTGATACTTTATCACCAATCCTTGTTTCAATTAAAACCCCACTTTTTCCAAAAACATTTGTCATTGGGACGGAAAGTGAGGTGACATGTTCTGAACAGATGTGCAAATGTTACAGGGGTGATAACCCCTCCCTATGTTCTCCAAAAAGCTTAAAAATAGATTTTTTTTGGGATGGAGCTACACTTCATAATGAGCACCAGGTGCGATTTAAAAATCGCTGCTAGGCCTCCTCCTTTTTTCCCTATCCGATGCTCAGTTAGGATCCTGTAGTTCTCCGGCACCAATTCGGTAAGGATGGTGTTGCAGTCGGGAGTTAGCCAGCTTTCCGTGATAAAGAGGCAATCTATGTTGTTTTGGGTGATGAAGTCGTGTACTTCAAGTCTGTGTTTGACTGCAGATCTGGTGTTGATCATGGCGCATGCTAATTGCTGAGGTTGAGTTGGTATCTTCCTGTGTTTGATGGTTGATCGTCAGTCGGTCTTTAGTAGTTGTTCTTTCCTGAGAATTTTTTGAATGGTGGCTGGGAATGTAGAGGTGGCATTCCTTAGCCTGTGGAGAACTTCTGCTGAATATTTGAAGTAGCACATGGCGGGAGGGTGAAGTTGATGGCACTAGGATGACAGTGCTGATGATCCTGATCCGGGTTTTTCCTGTTTCCTGTTTGTATCAGTCTAGGTATCAGACTTGCCGCCGTGTTGCGGCTATTTGTAAGCGCACAAGTTGATCATGTAGTGCCCTATGTGGAAGGAATTTGTTAGTCGAGTCGCTAATTCCTGGCTGTTCCAGCTGCCTCTGCTTGTAGCGCAGATCCTGGACCAGAAGAATACTGCTGGTGACCGCTGAGGTATCTTGTACTGGTGCGAATCGTTCCGGTAGGGGTGATGGGGGCCTGTTGAACCTACCGCCCTCCAGTTTGATCCAGAGGAAGGCGAAAAACCCCTAACTGTGCCGGCCAATCGCTCAGTAAGGGAAAAAATTCCTTCCTGACCCCCGAAGGCGGTCGGACCACAGGGCCCTGGATCAATGACTAATGGGGGGGGGGGATAACCGGGAACTTACCTGATTGGAGATAATCCCGCGGCGCTTGCTGTGTGACCTGGTGCCTCTGCGGTGAAGTCTGGTTGCTACGGTAGTGGTGTTCTGAGAGGGAAGGGCACGCCGGCTTGCAGAAAGGAAATAAGGGTAGGTGAGAGGTGGGATGGCGTGGGCTGGGTCTCAGCCGCAGCCACTTTCTTCCTCGTCTAGCAAGCTAGAGCAGAGGTGACGGCGGCTGTGGATGATGCCCACCCAGATGACTGACCTGAATTGGGGCAGTTCCCGTTAGCACCTGCTGGGGGGTCCTGGGGGGTCCTAGTGATGTCCTGGGTGAATCTGGGTGGACTGGGTGGACCAAGATGGCCGCCGACTAGGCCGGAGCCACGGGTTAGCCTGGTCTCGGCTGCCCAGTGGGAGAGAAGGCGGTCGTGGATGAGGGGGGGTCCGATGAGTGTGGGTACCCGGTGGTGTGGGTGCTAGCTGCGGGGCAGCTTCTGCCGACGGAGCGGTGATCCGGCGCCGGCCGGACTAGGCCGGAGCCGCGGTGTTTCCTGACCGCCTACCCGGCGAGGCTGGTGGGCTGGGAGAAGCGGCGCTGACGGGCGCTGAGGAAGGTAAGGTGATTGAGAGGGGCCGGGGGGTCGCGTACCCGGTCCCCGTGCCTGGGGGGGGGGGGGGGACTCGGATGCTGCTTCAAGGCTGGTGAGGATCAGGGAATGCTGGCCTGAAAAAGGTCGGTGCTATTGACGGAGCTATTGACGGGGCTGCGGAGCTACTGACAGCACGTCAGCACTCCTCACTCCTGCTCCATCTGTCTTATGCCCATTGGTTGGCCCGGGAGAACAGGGGATTATCAGAGGGCACCTCTGCTTTGGCGACTCATGCTCTTCGAGTTTGGGATCATAGCAACCAATTATGGGCTCTGGTTCCCCGTGTCCCCATTGGCCCTGCTTGGGGGATTCCTTTGATTCTCCCCTTGTATTTCGTAATACGAATTAAATAGCGAAAGTTCGTTATGATGAATTTATCATTATGAGGGGCTCCCATCATCCCTGCGCTGTGCTGACTTCCTGGGTTTTTAACCCTTAGTTTCGTTAACTTTTCGTAAAAATAACGAAAGTTCGTTATGATGAATTTATCATTATGCCATCCCTGTGCTGTGCTGACTTCCTGGGTTTTTAACTTTTAGGTTTGTAAACTTTTTCGTAATAATTACGAATGTTCGTTATGAATTTATCAATATGAGGGGTCCCCACCATCCCTGTGCTGAGTTCCCAGGTCTGTACACCTGCTGTGTGTCTATTATGAGGGGTTCCTACCATCCCTAAGCTGAGTTCCCGGGTCTAAATGTACACCCGCTGTGCCCATTATGAGGGGTTCACACCATCCCTGTGCTGTACTGACTTCCTCTGATTGGTGAACAAAACACCAGCCACAATTCTGTTAATTTGTATCCGAAATTGGTTAACGAAATTTCGTATTTCGTATAAAATTCGTAAGCATAGAAATTCCCGTAGGGTTCCCACCATCCCTGTGCTGACTTCCTGGGGTTTTAACTTTTAGGTTCGTTAACTTTTGGTAACAATTACGAATTTTCGTTATGATGAATTTATCATTATGAGGGGTTCCCACCATCCCTGTGCTGTGCTGACTTCCTGGGTTTTTAACTTATAGGTTCAATAAGTTTTCGTAACAATTAAAAATTTTCGTTATGAATTTGGATCCGAAATTCGTAAACGAAATTTCGTATTTCGTACGGAATTCGTATGCATAAAAATTTGTATTTCAGATTCGTACGAATTTCCGGAAATTCTTACCAATTTTTGTTTCGTACGAAACTAATCGCACATGTCTAGTAAGTTTATGGAGGGCGGAAAGCTATTAACCCTGGAGGCTGAGTTATTGAGTTATTTTGAGAGGACATCAATTTTACACTGTTATACAAGCGGTAAACTCACTACTCTACATTGTAGCAAAGTGTCATTTCTTCAGTGTTGGCACATGAAAAGAGATAATAAAATATTTACAAAAATGTGAGGGTGTACTCACTTTTGTGATATACTGTATATATACAGTGCCTTGCAAAAGTATTCACCCCCATTGGCCTTTTTCGTGTTTTGTTGCCTCACAGCCTGGAATTAACATGGATTGTTTGAGGATTTGCATCATTTAATTTACAGAACATGCCCACAACTTGGAAGATGTTTTTTTTTTTTATTGTGAAGCAAACAACAAATAGGACAAAATAACAGAAAAAGTCAACGTGCATAACTATTCATCCCGCTGAAGTCAATACTTTGTAGAGCCACCATTTGCGGCTATCACAGCTCCAAGTCGCTTTGGATAAGTCTGTATGAGCTTGCCACATCTTACCACATCTTACCACTGGGATTTTTGCCCATTCCTCCTTGCAAAACTGCTCTAGATCCTTCAAGTTGGATGGTTTGTGATCAGCAATCATTAAGTATGACCACAGATTTTCTATTGGATTGAGGTCTTGGCTTTGACTGGGCCATTCCAACACATTTACATGTTTCCCCTTAACCTCCTGAGATCCGCGCTATAGCCGAATGATGGCTACAGCGCGGATCTAACTTGCCAGGACTACGTCTATTGATGTCGTCCCGTTCACGAACAGCCTGCACGCCCCCTGAAGGGCGCGTGCGGCGCGCTCTGTGATCAGCGATCACAGATCCGAGTAAGGGGTCGATCCCGACCGCTTACCACGTGATCAGCTGTCAGCTAATGACAGCTGATCATGTGATACCAACAGAGCCGGTAATCTGCTTTTTTTCCTCCTCACGCTGACAGCACGAGGAGAAAAAAAAATAGCTAATCACCGGCGGCAGTAAGAGGGACATCAGTCCCGATCACTGCAATGTGCCCAAGGTCCATGGTGCCCACCTGTGCCCTATACAAGTGCCGCCTACCAGTGCCCACCAACTTCACCTGTCAGTGCCCACAGTGCCATCTGTTAGTGCCCACAATGTGCCTTTACAGTGCTGCACATCAGTGTCACCTACCAGTGCTCATCAGTGTCACCTACCAGTGCCCATCACTGACCCCTACCAGTGCCCATCAGTGTCCCCTACCAGTGCCCATCAGTGCCATCTATCTGTGCCCACCCGTGCCACCTTATCTGTGCCCATCAGTACCGACTTATCTGTCCCCATCAGTGCCACCTTATCTGTGCCCACAAGTGCAGCCTATCAGTGCCCACCAGTGCAGCCTATCAGTGCCGCCTCATCGGCGCATATCAATGAAGCAGAAAAATTACCTGTTTGCAAAATTTTATAAAAACTATTAAACATGTTTTTTTTTTTGTTTTTTTAATTTTCCATCTTTTTTTGTTTGTTTAGCAAAAAATAAAAACCCCAGCTGTGATTAAATACCACCAAAAGAAAGCTCTATTTGTGGAAAAAAAATGTCATTTGGGTACACTGTTGTATGACCGCGCAATTGTCATTCAAAGTGCGTCAGCGCCGAAAGCTGAAATTGGTCTGGGCAGGAGGGGGGTTTAAGTGCCCAGTAAGCAGGTGGTTAAACCATTCAAGTGTTGCTTTAGCAGTGTGTTTGGGGTCATTGTCCTGCTGGAAGGTGAACCTCCATCCTAGCCTCAAATCACAGAGTGGTAGAGGTTTTTCTCAAGAACATTCCTGTATTTAGCACCATCCATCTTTCCCTCAACTCTGACCAGTTTTCCCAGTCCCGACTGCTGAAAAACATCCCCACAGCATGATGCTGCCATCACCATGTTTCATTTTGGGGATGGTGTTCTTTGGGTGATGTGATGTGTTGGGTTTGCACCAGACATAGCGTTTTCTTTGAAGGCCAAAAAGTTAGATTTTAGTCTCATCAGACCAGAGCATACATTTTGGGAGTCTCCCACATGCCTTTTTGCAAACTCAAAATGTGCCATTTTGTTTTTTCCTGAAAGTAATGACTTTCTTCTGACCACTCTGCCATAAAGCCCAACTCTATGGAGCGTACGGCTTATTGTCGTCCTATGTACAGATACTCCAGTCACTGCTGTGGAAATCTGCAGCTCATCCAGGGTTACCTTAGGTCTCTGTGCTGCCTCTCTGTTTAACCACTTCAGCACCGGGCGATTTTACCCCCTTCCTTACCAGAGCACTTTTTGCGATTCGGTACTGCGTCGCTTTAAGTAACAATTGCGCGGTCGTGCGACGTTACACCCAAACAAAATTGATGTCTTTTTTTTCCACAAATAGAGCTTTCTTTTGGTGGTATTTGATCACCTCTGCGGTTTTTATTTTTTGCGCTATAAACAAAAGAAGAGCGACAATTTTGAAAAAAAACACAATATTTTTTACTTTTTGCTATAATAAATATCCCATTTTTAAAAAAAGTTAGTTTAGGCCGATACGTATTCTTCTACATATTTTTGGTAAAAAAAATCGCAATAAGCGTATATAGATCGGTTTGCGCAAAAGTTATAGCGTCTACAAAATAGGGGATAGATTTATTGCATTTTTATTTTTTTACTAGTAATGGCGGCGATCTGTGATTTTTTTTCCGTGACTGCGACATTGCGGCGGACACTTTTTACACATTTTTGGGAACATTCACATTTACACAGCGATGGTTGCTATAAAATTGCAGTGATTACTGTTTAAATGTGACTGGCAGGGAAGGGGTTAACACTAGGGGGCGCTGCAGGGGTTAATGTGTTCCCTAAGGTAGTGATTCTAACTGTGGGGGGAGGGGACTCAAAAGGGGAGGAGACCGATCAGTGTTCCTCCGTACTGGGAACACATGATCGGTCTCCTCTGCACTGAGAGGACGAGGAGCTGTGTTTACACACACAGCTCCACGGTCCCGCTGTTTTAACGGGCAATCGCTGGTGCCCGGCGGACATCGCGGCCGCCGGGCACGCGCACCGGGTCCCGAGCGACGCCGCGGGCGCGCACCCCCTAGGCGGCCGGGAATGGTAGGACGTCATATGACGCCCACCCAGGATGGAAGATCCACCTTGTGGGCGTCATATGACTATGGGCGGGTAGGGAAGTGGTTAATGCCCTCCTTGCCCAGTCCGTGAGTTTTGGTGTGCAGCCATCTCTTAGCAGGTTTGCTGTTGTGCGATGTTCTTTCCAGTTGGTTATGATAGATTTGATGGTGCTCCTAGGGATCATCAAAGATTTGGATATTTTTTTTATAACCTAACCCTGACTTGCACTTCTCAATAACATTGTCCCTTACTTGTTTGGATAGTTCCTTGGTTTTCATGACAGTGCTTGGTTAGGTGTTGCAGCCTCTGGGCCTTTCAAAAAGGTGTGTATATGTAATGACAGATCATGTGACACTTAGATTGCACACAGGTGGACATAATTTCACTAATTATGTCACTTCTGAAGGTAATTGGTTGGACCAGAGCTTTTTATGGGCTTCATAACAAAGGGGGTGAATACATATACGCACATGCCAATTATCAGTTTTTTATTTTGGAAAAATTGTTTTATGTTTATATTTTTCTAATTTTACTTCACCAACTTATACTATTGTGTTCTGATCCATCACATATAATTCAGATTAAAAAAAAACATTGAACTAAAGGCTGTAATGTAATAACATAGGTAAAAAGCCAAGGGGGTGAATACTTTTGCAAGGCACTGTATACATATATACATATACACACACACAGTATACACATACACCATTTTAACAAAAATCAAGTAAATACAAAGTATTTTCCAAATGACGAGGCTTATAGCTACAAATTGGTCCATAAATGGTTAATTCTTTAATTTGGACAATGAAGAAAAAATAAACATTTAACTGTTTTTATTGAGTTGTGAATTGAGAGGTATATTTTTACACTCATATCATACCACTACTGAAAGCACACCAACATTCATAGAGCTATTTCTTCTAATTAGTAGGACACCTCATATGTGTGGTTTACTTGTTGTTTCAAAATTTTCTAGGGTCTTCATTGCTTCCTATGGCTTTTGAGCTGCAACTTCTGTCTTTCATTCTCTGAAACTGCATTGTCCTTGTAATCAAATTCACACCAAAACAGAACACCCTCAAGAAAAGTAGACAACCAAAGATACCGAACAAGGGATGTGCTGTAATACTTATCTATTTTTCCAAATTATCGAACAGGATTAGCCAAAATTGATATAATAACCTAACCAACCAAATATTAGATCAAATATATTATCAGTTTAACATCATAAAATCTAAATATATAAATGTAACTTCATATTGCACAAGTAGAACCTATTTAGTTAAAATTCTAACCTATTAATGAACATATCTAATGTAATCTGATGGCCTATTTACTGTATAAAACAGCAGTATGACCCAACCATGGCTATACTGATATTTTATTCTTTCAAATAAGAAAATCTTCCAGCACATTTTAATGAATGGGAAGAAAAAAAAATGTGCCAGGAGGAAGAGAAACTCAGTCATGTGATTTTGACAGGGCCTATTTTTCTCTGCACTGTGAAAGAGATGGTAAAATCCACATTGTGGAGCATTTGCTGCTCTCAATGATATGCAATGTTGCCAATTTAACCACTTCAGCCCCGGACCAATTGGCAGCCAAAGGACCAGGCCCCTTTTTGCGATTCGGCACTGCGTCGATTTAACTGACAATTGCGCGGTCGTGCGACGTGGCTCCCAAACAAAATTGGCGTCCTTTTTTTTCCCACAAATAGAGCTTTCTTTTGGTGGTATTTGATCGCCCCTGCGGTTTTTATTTTTTGCGCTATAAACAAAAATAGAGCGACAATTTTGAAAAAAATGCAATATTTTTTTACTTTTTGCTATAATAAATATCCCCAAAAAATATATAAAAAAAACATTTTTTTTTCCTCAGTTTAGGCCGATACGTATTCTTCTACATATTTTTGGTAAAAAAAAATCGCAATTAGCGATTATTGATTAGTTTGCGCAAAAGTTATAGCGTTTACAAAATAGGGGATAGTTTTATAGCATTTTTATTAATATTTTTTTTTTATTAGTAATGGCGGCGATCAGCGATTTTTATTGTGACTGCGACATTATGGCGGACACATCGGACATTTTTGACACATTTTTGGGACATTTGTCATTTATACAGAAATCAGTGCTTTTTAAATAGCACTGATTCCTATGTAAATGACAGTTGTAGTGAAGGGGTTAACCACTAGGGGGCGGGGAGGAGTCAGTGTGACGTGTTGTGTTTTTTTTACAGTAGGGGGCGTGGCTGTACGTCTGACGTCATTGATCGGCGTTCCCGATGACAGGGAACCGCCGATCACTGACAGTCAGTGTAGGAAGCGGGGAGAGGTTTGTTTACATATACCTCTCCCCGTTCTTCAGCTCCGTAACCCGATCGCGGGATACCAGCGGCGATCGGGTCCGCTGGTCCCGCGGCCGTGGTCACGGAGCTCCCGACCGGGTCGCGAGCGCGCCCCCCAGGCAGGCAAATTAAAGGGGACGTACCCGTACGTGCTTTTGCCTGCCCGTGCCATTCTGTAGACGTATATCTACATGAGGCGGTCGGGAAGCGGTTAAATACTGATTGTGACAACCAGGCTGTATAGTGTTTGAGTAATGACTGCTTTAAGTCATTAGAAGCAATATTAATTGCACTTTTTTTCCAACAAACTAGGAAATCTGTTTGCAACCAATAGTTAATTGTTCCCCTTTTGTTTTTAAGAAAAAGGAATAAAGTTGGTTCTGGCTCAGAAGAACGAGATTCTGGGACGATATCGTTAGATGCAAAAAGCTTAGTCTTTAGCACAGGAGAGGCTAGTAAGGAGAAAATGAGGACCATTGTAAAAAATGTCACTGAAATGACAAGAGTACACTATCTTTGTGTTTCTTTTCAAGATATTCCAGTAGTTATGATGGAACTGCAGATCATCTATTTATGCCAAAAATGGATTGTTTACATAAGGAAGGAATCTTTTTCTGGTTTAGGGTTAAAGAGAAGGGTGAAGGTAACCTTAGTCAGGGCATTGCTTTTTTTTTTCATTGAAAGCTCTACATCAGCGGTTCTCAACTCCTATCCTCAGGACCCACTAATAGGCCAGGTTTGCAAGATAACTGAAATACATCACTGGTGGTATAATTTGCTGCTCAGTGATTGCAGTATTCTAGTTTGCATCTCCCCAAGGTAATACTTATAATCTGGCCTGTTAGTGGGTCCTGAGGACAGAAATTGAGAACCACTGCCCTACACATAAGCCCCCACAACCTGATAGGACTGGTTAACTATAAATCAAAGACAGACCTGACTCACAGCATACTCTGTAACTCTCACCATTTCGGTGGAAATCTGTATGCTGCCATAAAGATGCACCAGGAAAGGAAAATTACGGAAAGGTGAGTATACAATTTTTCCTTTTCCTAGTGCATCGTGGCAGCATACAATGGGAACTAACTCACCATACACGAGGGTGCAAGAAAAAATTTGTAATCATCAGTAGAGCAAGTATGCTCCATGAATTTTCCAAATTTTACTGTTGTGAGCTGGGTTCACCTATTAAAGTGTAATGAAGGTGTCCTTGGAGGACCATATTGCTGACTTGCAACTAGCCTCAGGAGACACTCAGCACTGAGCTGTATACAGAGCTGGCGCTGACCTAGTTAAATGTGCTCTTAAGACCTCCAAAACGGGAAGGCTTTGTGAAGAGTAGGCCCTTTAATTGTCTTAACAATCTAGGAGGTGACTGTACATGTTGATGCTGACTGACCCTGTCTTAAGCCACGCTGGAACCAAGTACAAATTTCAGCTTTCCTGAATAATAAGGTAGCTGCCAAGCAGGTCACCAGAGTTAGATCAACATCCAGGGGATGTGGTTCTTTCACTCAACCAAGAAAGACAGTAAATTGAGTTCCTGGTTAAATTGGAAGGAGCAAGACACCCCATGGATAAAATCAGTCTGGAGTTTTAGGACTATTCTGTCCGGGTAGAACGTTAAGTGAGGCTCCTTGAGTACAAAGCCTGCAGTTCCAAAACCCTCTTTTTACAGAGGTTGTAGCAACCAGAAATACAGTCTTCAGGGTTAGATTGCAGAGTATAGCCAATTCTGTAGGATAGAAATGAGGCCTTGATAGAAATAAGGACCATAAGCAAGTTCCACATAGAGTACAATGGTTTCCTGGGAGGTCTATAACTTCATGCAAGCCTTATAAGAGTTGCATCGTTAAAGGACTCCTTAAACCCTTGTAAGTGAAGACAAGGCTGAACTTTAAAACATATTTGAACCTAGGCCCCTGTTCTAAAAACTGTAGAACCTTGGCTGGTTTAGGTGATAAGGAACTCCAGGCTTTTGCTGTGTGAGATCTGGATAATTTTCCTATATTCTTTGGTAAGTCTTATTCATGAAGACCTCTCTGGCTTGACACAAGGTAGCCACTACCTGCACTGAGCACCCTTGACTTGGTAGCCTCTGCCTCTCAACTTCCATGCCATCAAAAGTAGTCTCTTGGAGCTTGATGGCAAAACTGTCCATGAGAGAGCAAATCTGTCATCACTGGAAGAGGCAGTGGTGACTCAATGCTTAAATGTAAGAGACAGAGTCTCCTAAGCCAAAATGGTATATTTACAATTATTGATACAGGAAGTTCCACTGACAGCCTAAGAATTCTACCCTTCCACTGCTGTCTAGGTGCAGTAAAAATCTTGCTACTCTTCTAAAAGGAGTGAATGACAGAAGGGCTTTAAACACTACTCAGTTCAAGAGCATTCAATATTATGCCTCAGCATATGGAAAGCAAAGGGAAATGCTGTCCCTTACGTAAAAGCTTGTTTAAAGCTTTCTTTGACAGACCTGCCCCACCAGAATGGGGCTCCAACCATATAGCTCATGTAGAGGAATGACTTCCACCCAGGTGAGGCTGAAATATGCCCCCCAGACCACCAGGATGGGGCTCCAACATTATAGCTCATTTAGAGACTGTACAGGAAGGACTTCCACCCAGGAGAGGCTGAACCTGGCTGGGCGGCAAACGGTAAGGGATAACCCATGCCTCCAGTCCTGATCAGGTGAGGAAAAAAAGGAGCTGCGCATGGATTGGCCAACTTGATCAGGACAGAGTACCACATCTGCCTGGCAAAGTCTGGAGCAATGAGTATGGATGCTCTCCATGTTGATCCTGCAGAGTAGACATGTAAGGCAGAGGACAAAAAACATTGCTTAGGCTTTGTTGATCCTACAGAGCTACCAGAGGGTCCATCACTCCTGCCAGAGGATCTCTGTATCTAAGGACAAATATATACAGTTTGTTTTGAATATGGGAGGCAGGAGATCCACACCCTGTATACCTTACCTAAGACAATGTTCCTGGAACACCTCTTGGTGAAGTGACCACTTCTCTGGGTTTAGACACTGGGAATATCAGGCACACAAAGCTGAAATGTGGGATTTTTGCCCATTCAAGAATCCTGTCAACCTCTTTGCTACAGCCAGAATTCTGCTTACTCCCTGGTGGTTGATGTATGCCCTCCTGCCATGGCATCATCCAACTGGATGCCAATTGGATAACCCTCAAGTTGTGTGTTATTAGTCCTAGATTGTTGATCAGGGGACATGATTCTTGTATGGACCAAGTCCTGTACACAAACAAGGTTTCTATGACCCAACCCACACTTTTCACTTCACTTGTCATCTGTTGTGATGATCTTCCATGACAGTAATTTGGGTTATTTTGCCAAATCTAGAGCTGGATTCCTGAGCAACCAGGCCAGAAAGAATTCTGTTTTGGGTGTCAGAAGAAATGGTTTATCTAGAGACTGAATTAATTTGTCCCACAACAACAGAACGTTGAGTTGAAGGTCTCTGGAGTGGAACCAAGCAAATAGTACTGCCTCAAAAGGAGGCTACAGTCAAGTCCAGAAATCAATGAGTTGGCAGCTTCTGGTCTGTGGAGACAGAGACTGGGAGAGGAGCAGCAGAAGCTTTTCTTGAGGAAGAACTTTCACATGAGCTAGCAGGAGACCCAGATGTGTTAGTTCCAGAGATAATTTCTAAATGGTCAGGAACAATTCTTAGATGTTTCAGGAACAATGTCTGCATTACATTAACAGAGCTTGAATTGACTGTTCCTATAATAAAAGATCTATGTATTCCTCTATGGAAATACGCTTAGAACATAGTAAGGCCACCCAAGGGGCTAGCAACTTGATGAACACACGTGAGGCCAAACTGTAGGGTTACAAATTGATAGTGTTTAGTGTCCACAGCAAAACAAAAAGGTAGCATTGATGGAAAGATGAGAACACACAAGTACGCATTCTTGATTTCCACTAATGCTGATGCCCCAAATGGAGGAAGGCTATGACAGACTTTGTGGATTCTATGGGGAACTTTTACATTTGAGTGGAGACATTTGGAGCCTTCAAGTATTGGGACAGTGAAAAGGCTGGTGTAAAACAAAACCTCTAAAGCCTTTCTGCCAGGGAAACCATGAAGGTTTACTAGCCTGAACAGAGACACAGACAGGTTGGACAACATGAATTGCAGTGGAGTCAGAGGGCTGAACTGTAGCCACTGGACGTGGTATCTTACATTGGCATTTCAGCCCCGAAGCCAAACTCCAGACAATTATTTTGTTTGTTTTTAGTTCTGGATAGAGTGAGGAAGAGTTAAAAGACAAGTTCTAGTGAACTTGTCCTTTAATGATATCCTCACCTCCCCCCAACCTCTTTCCCAGAGTGCAGCCTGCCATTTTAAATACTTACGTTCCTACCCATACCTAAAGCCTGGTGCACATGCAACGTGAAATCTGAGAGGTTGCTGCACTAACTAAGCAATCTTAGTGCGGCAGCCTCCCCCCGCTGAGCTATTGTATTCCGACAAGGAAACTGCCCCTCACCAGAACACACCGATCAGCACTCGAAGCCATTGGCTGCGAGCACTGATCAGATGCTGTTTCTCAAGCATGCTTGTTTGGCAGAAGCCAGTCCTGAGACCGGCTTCTTTCAGACTGGGAGCTGTACCCATAGGCCAAAAGTCAGTTGGTTCCTGCCAAACCAACCATTTTCAGCTGGCTTTTGTCCCTTGTGTAGGCAAGTGCAGTCTACTTTCTCCACTGAAGGTATCACTCAACCACAGCAGCATTGGAGGGGAGGAAGTGAAGAGGAACATGATTCCTCCATGGCTTCACTGAAAAGCTAGCCGATTGGATGCTGCCACCCCATGTGACTCTAGTAGCCCTCTTGGGTCAGGCAGAGCCTATTTAAGGCCCCCAGCTCCCATGCTTTTCACGTGCGAGTAGTGTAGGGACACCTCACCCATCCGACAGGGACAGTGATTAGTGGTAGGGAGAGGTTCCAGTTGAGTGGGGAAAGAATAGGGACACACCATCGTTTTGGAGATCTCCCCCTTGAGCTTGGACTGGCCAGGCCACATTCCACCCCTCATGACAGCTTCTGTGAGCATAATTTGCTAACCTACTTTGCTACACATTGTTGTATTGCCGTGAGTGCCCCGTTTGGGTGTCCTTCCTCCGGGTTTGCTTGTTGAATTGCTGGATTCTGCATTAATACAAATTCTGTTCTCGGCAATCGGATTTCTGTGCGTTTACTGCCGCTTTACATCTCCACCCATGTGTACGGGCATAACCGTGTGGCCAGCACCACACTGTCTTTTTAACAAAAACGTCACTGCTTCTTTGTGGCATGATTGCTACGACTGCATTCATTCCCTAACATGAAAAAAGCTGGCTATAGATGAGTAGAATTTCAAACAAAAATTCGTAGGAAAATAATATTCTAAGAAAGTTTATTTTTTTCCCCCGCTCATTAGTGGGGTCAAGTTAACATTTGTTTTCAACCACAGTACCAGGAGAATTCGAAGGAGCAGGATGGAAAGTTTTTCTCGAACAAATACATTTCTAACAGTGTATGTGATTTTCATTCAGTAAAATCCATTCATTCCAAAATCATATGTTAAAGGCAAACAAAATATTTTGAACATTTGAATATTTTGAGAATTTTCATATAAGTAGGACTTTTGTTCAAAAGTCTATCCATCAATGGCCAGTTTTACAAATGGAAATGAATTGAATGGAGCAAGTAAAAAGTGTACTAAATCAAAATTGTTCTCCCATTACGATTTAGCTCCATTGACTCCTTCGCTAAAAATAGGATGGTTTCCATGTTTGCAAGCATAGCATAACAAAAACAGGAATATTATAATTTGCAGATCTGTTAAATGATCGCATTTTGTGGCTGGTGCTGAATACTACAAAAATCTCTTCAGGGCTCCTTACATACGCAGCTGCGTTTCTAAAATTAAAGGTAAAAGCTTCCCTGCCACCTAGAGGTCCATATTATAGTTTGCAGTTTTACAGCTTGATATGAAAAATCTCACAAAAATTCACAAATCTAGCAAATTGCTCGCAAGCATGTAGGCCTCTTCTCTAAGCTGGTAACAGAGCATTGCATCAATGACGTGACCACAGCCCCCCCCCCCCCCAAAAGAAAATAAATAAAAATACAAGCCTATATCTGAAAACATCAGCCTACTGCTAAAGGGCTCTGAGCTTATTCACACCAGGAGGAGACAGAGCTGCTGTTAGAAATCATTAGTTCCCATACAGCCTGACAGGGCCCTGAGTTTTTAAAATATTTTTTTATAACATTGCTGGGGGGGGGGTTTGGGTGAAAGATCAGGGGTCTAAACAGAGAAAGGAATTGATTATGCAGATTCTTTAATTCCTTTCTCTGCAGCCTCAGCTGCAGATGAAATGATAGGAGACAGAGCCTTGTTTATTCATAAACTGAAGCATAGTAAACACAGTTTACTATGCAAATAGCAGGGGGGATCAGGTGTTGGCAGGACAGAGAGGGAGATCGGTGTGGCGGAGGACAATTACAGCAACAATACTCTGTGTGTCACTGCTTGCAGCACCTGAAAGCCACTGGGAGCGAGAGAAACTGGCTTTCAGCTGCTGCAGAGATCCACACATGGGCATCGTGTGATGGAATCCAGATACCGTTTGGTATTTCTGCCAAGAAGCTGCTTTCCAAGTCCTGGAACACGAGACCAATGGATCTGACTATAGTAACCACAAAGACCAGACAACACCAGTCTAATGCCCCGTACACACGGTCGGATTTTCCGATGGAAAATGTCCTATCGGACAATGTTGTCGGAAATTCCAACCGTGTGTAGGCTCCATCGGACTTTTTCCATCTGATTTTTCGACGGACAAAGTTTTATCTCCTGCTCTCAAATTTTCCGACAACAAAGTCCTATCAGACTTTTTCCAATCGTGTGTAGCGAAGTCTGACGGACAAAGTGCCACGCATGCTCAGATCACATTACAAGACCAAAGCTATTGGCTACTAGCCTCTACGTAGTCCCGTCGTAGGCAACAAACGTCACCACGTTCAGAATGATCGGATTTTCTGACAACTTTGTCCGACCATGTGTATGCAACACCTTAGAATGAACTAGAATAAGAACTACTTTATTTTTAGAAACACACTGAATTTATACAGCAAACCATCAGATAAGGACTACTCAGATTATCTCAGACAAAGGTCACCTTAGACAGTAGAGCTGATCCTATGATCATAACAATGACCACCTTAGGCAGTCTAGCTCCCCGTAGGACTAACTTATGCATAAGAAGCCGAAAGCAATTAGTGACCAGCTCTGGATAAATTAAGACATTAAAACACAGCGTTCTCCAGGGGATGGTTCTCCTACAGCCCAAAGTCCGTGACAATACTCCCCCCTGTTCCATAGTCCGTCAGACCCGGCTAGATCAAATACGGGTCAGCTCTGGGATGTCCAGGAGCTATAGTACAATCAAAGTTCAGTTTGCCGGGAAAAAAACATCTGCATTGCTGTTTTGTTGGCCCGGCCTATACTGCACAGCAAAGGTGTAGGGCTGCAGGGTAAGACTCCACCTCAGTAAGCGCCCATTGTCCCCGGATGCTCTATTTAACCAGATCAAAGGGTTGTGGTCCATGAAGGATTGTCCATAGAGATACGGCTGAAGTTTTTTCAAGGCCCACACCAGCACCAAACATTCTTTTTCTATGGCTGCATACCCCACCTCCCAGGGTAGTAGCTTGTGTCTGATGTAGGCAACAGGGTGCTCACTGCCAACCGCTCCCACTTGGATCGTTCCTGTAATTTAACCCCCCCGCGCTGCACTGATCCCCCCTCCCTGTCCTGCCCACATCTGTATATGCAACCATTAGTTAAAGGCTAAGCTCATCTTTTGCAAGAAAATGATAACTGCACCCACAGTTGCTGAAAAAAAGTGCAATTATTTTTTCATACAATCCCAATTTTGGGTTGTTACCAGAATAATAGATGGGAAATCTTACAATAGGGACACTAGTTCCAGTGACCCAGGTGACAACCAGATTCCCTCACTTTGGAGGGATTTCTTTTCACTTCCTGTTATGGCTATGGGGCAGTACATCGAGATCTTCCCAATGTAGCACAGATGGCAAAATAAACTGATGGATTATAACTCTCCCTTAGGGCTCTTTCACACTGACGGACCGTATGTCCGTTTTTCATCCTTCCGTTTTAGGATGAAAAACGGACATACATGTATCCCTATGGGATAGCGGGTGTCAGCGGATGAGCATCCGCTGACACCCGCTCTCGTCTGTGCCCGCTATGCTCCGTTTCTGCAGACGGAGGAAAACCCCATTTTTCATCCGTCTGCAGAGCGGATGACGACGGACTCTACGGTCCGTCGTCACCCCGATCTCCCATAGGGGAGAGCGGCACTCTGACAGGTCCGTCCCTGCACCTGTCATCTTCCTGCTCAGTGGAGACCGCTCCAGCAATCCCCGCTGAGCAAGCGGCTATCCACGGGGCGGATCTGCACTGATCCGCCCCGTGTGAAAGAGCCCTAACTACTGAAAATGAAAAAGTAAAGTTTTGCCTTTAGGACCTACTTTACGGACTTGTTAGTGCCTGCATCCTCAACAACCATTGACAGAGGGAAGCAGTCATGTATATCAGCAGTAGGAATACCGCTAATGGCTGCTGCTGCTCGTCCATCTTTCAATAAAAGGCAGAATTCCGACTATAGGGGAAGACACCAGGTAATATCAGATGAATCACATTCACATACTGAAGACCTGCAAAGCGAATCTGGGACTAATATGATGCCTTCCAGCTCTATCCTGCCTAGCAACCAGAGACATAACTGCAAAGAAAGAACGTATGTGTAGTTTGTCCCATAGAAATACCAGAGCATCCATTGCATCTGCCCAAGGATCCCTCGGGCCACAAACTTCTTAACCTTTCTTTTGAGCCTGGATAGTAGATACACACCCAGTATGCTCCATCGAAGACACAGTTGCTTTTACATGTTTCACATCAAGGGACCACTTTCCTTGAATCAGACTTTGTTGACTCAAAAAATCTGTTTGCCAATTGTCTACTTCTGGAATGTAAATGGTGGAAAGAGACAGGAAGTGCCGTTATGCCCAATACAGAATTAGGGCTACCTCCAGCATGGCCATTGTGCTTTTCTTATGCATCACACGGTAAAGTACAGAGATCATAAATAAAAGAAATACATTCATACAGAGGCTCAACGAGAGAGAATCATACCATCCCAGACACAAAATAGTTCCAGGTCTATCATGGTAACCAGTTCCAGGCATGAAGAACAGATGTATGCATGCAAGAATGCCCAGAGGAACCCGAGCGTTATGTTGTCTCTGTACCCAGTTACATTTTACACTGTAAACTCAGTAAAATAGAGAACGTAAAGAAGGCATTACAGGAAAAGGAGAAGAAAAATGGAAGTGAGAGAGTATATTTAAAAAAAAAAAGGGGGGGGGAGATGAGGAATGATTCCAACTACTGCTCCACCCCTCTCAGTCCAGGAGAGCCAACAGGACAGCCCCTATGTTCCCCAGGTAGGCAGTTTACTCTGAGGAGTATACAGCCTTGCTCAGCTAAACAAATTTGTGCCAGTAGAACCACTTTGAGGAATTTTTCAAAGACCACTACCTGTGGTCACCAAGTCCTCCAGCTCATTGATTTCAGTAACCTCTCAACCAGACAGATATGGGCAGGGCCTGCATCTGCTTCCAGAAAAGCAGGATGCAGCTCTGCCAGCTAGCAATAATGGTATATTGGAGCGCCTGTAAGCCTTATTGGGAAAATAGTGTTGATGCAGGAAGAAAAAAAAAAAAAACACAGGATCCCATGGTAACACATGATCCATAGATTCAAAAGTAAGTAGGGAGCAAGAGCCCTGTCCAAATCTTACCCCGGCAGCGTGTCCCCCCCAAGCAAGTCCATCTAATGTAGCAGAGACAGTTGAATGGCTCAAAGCTAAAGAATATTTGAGGAGTCTGAATTCTGCTGTGGCTCATTTACCCTGAGCCATTAACTGTCCTAATTTCCCCTCTTCAGCCCCAATACCACATCAATACCAAGCCTTTCAACCCCTTCCTGGCCAGACCAATTTTCAGAACTACCACACTTTGAATGACAATTATCCATTAAATGCCACACTCCCCAAATTAAAAAAGTTTGGAGACAGAGCTTTTTGGTGGTTATCAATACTGTTTTTTTATTTTGCAAAAAATAAAAAGGAAAAGTTTGTTATAAAATTTTGCAAATCATATTCCCTCAAATGTATTCTGCTAGATTTCTTTGGTAAAAAAATACTGAAAATCTGTGTATATTTAGTAGTTTGATCAGTCCTGATGTACCGACTGCCTATTCTTGAGGCCCCAATGTCAGGCCAGTGTGCAAAGACCCCTCAAATGACACTTTGGAAAACAGACATCCAAGGTATTTAGTAAGAGGCAATTTAACATTTTTTTTTAATATGCTATGACCAGAGCAGTACAGTTTTAACTTAATACTCTGAGAAAGCAATCAGGATTTTTTTTTTATCACAATACAATGATCAATGTTAAGCTATCATTTTTATGAATGTATTCATGTACTATTGTGAAGGTGTAATTTGCTAAAGCCACATGGTACAGCTGCACCAATTGGCCATGTCTGTACCATGTGGCCACTGACCAATCCCGGAACACAATAGTTCACAATGAATGGCTATGAAAGGAAGTGTGATTGGGTCACAGTGATCAAATGGACAGACAGGTAACAGATCGTGTACGTGACTGGGAGGTCATCTCCCACTTGGCTGCTTATTAGCTATAAGCTGGGCAGGAAGCCATTAAATACTGGCTCTGCAAGTTATGCTATACCTGTTCTAGGCACTGGCAGTTCTGCATGCATTCATGGCTAAAGTGGCCAAAAAGTGATTTGCTTGCACAATTACTCATAAGTGAATGAGCTCCTTAAAATTTGCAAATACGTTCTGTTTGCAGGCAGTGCGGTATTCTCCATGCTTTAGAGGCAGGTTTTCAGTTTTTCTGCTACTTCACCACAGCCTTTAAAAAGGGGTTGTAAAGGCAGAAGGTTTTTTCTAATGCATCAAGATAAAAAGCCAAACCCCCCCTAAATACTTACCTGAGCCCTATCTCTATCCAACGATGTCCATGAATTTCTTGGCTGCCTGGGACTCCTCCCGATTGGCTGAGACACAGTAGCATTGGCTCCCACTGCTGTTAAATCAGCTTGCCAATTAAGAGGGGAGGGGCTGAACCACAGCTCCATGTCTAAATGAACACAGAGCTGCAGCTAGGATGCCACCATAGCAAGCAGCTTGCTGGGGGCACTCAACAGGAGTCAAGAGCTGTGAGAAGAGGATCCAGGCTGCCCTGTGCAAAAACAGTACACAGAGCAAGTATAACATGTTCTATATAATAAAAAAAAAAAAAAAAAAAGACAAAAGAAAAACCAAAGACTTTACAAATACTTTAATTGTGCTATTCACCACCAACATTGTTTTTCATTCACATTAGTGGTTTAAGGTAGTGAATACCGCTATCCCCTTTAGCTGCAGAATTATAAACCTGTCACTTCATTGGATGCTACTTGCTGTAACCCTTTTATTTAGTGAATAGGGCCATTCTGCAACCACATATTGTGGTGTGCTAGGGCAGATTCAGATTAGGGCTCTGTTCCCCTCTATGCATCCCGGATCGTAGGCAGAATTGCAGCGATTCTGCCTGCAATCGCAGCAAATCATGGGACACCCTTGCAATCCTAGTCACTTAATGCCCCCCCCCCCCTCCCCCGATTGCAGCATGATTTTGACTGACAAATCACAGGACACCTGTCGCCCAAAAGTTATTTGGGCATTAAGTTCTTTATTTATGGCAAAATCCCACCACGATCAGAGTACTATTGGAAGGGACGGTCATTGCAAAGGCATCCTGCGATTTGCGACTTCAGGCAGAATTGTGGCAATTCTGCCTGCAATCTGGGAAACCCAAGTGTGAAGTGAGCCTAAAGCAGCAAGAAGGCAACACAATGCCTCCTTGCCATCAATGTGTTTTAAAGAGATCTGAATGTGGTTTGCTTTTTAAAAAGCAAAGCTAGTCCTTTGATTGGCCCTTGCTGCATCAGGTTAATCATCATCAACATCTTCCCTGAACTAGGACATATCACATTAAAGAGCAGAACCCCATAATTCTAGCAAAAAGCTAGAAAAGGTTTTGGCTTAAATTAAGGCTTCAGGAGCCAACCTCATTAGCACTCAAAGGAACTTGGGCTTTTCCATGCCCAACTACTGTACAATGTACAGGATTCTGGGCTAATAGCCAAAGTGAAACACAAGTTCAATGAGAGATTTACATAATCTCAACCCACAGATATCCAGCAGAGAGGGAAAAATAATAAGTACATGCAGGTGCATTCAAATTTACCAAGCTTCAGGGCTAGGACACAACAGCTCACATGCCAAACAGGCTATTTTAGCATGCAGACTGATATTGGTTGTGTACAGGGCAGTGAGGGGTGGCCCTTCAACACAATGCATTTTTTTACTTTATTGAAATGTCACAAAACGACATTATCACCATGTACTGAAGCTGAGAATACTGCTACCCATATAGGCATCAATTTCAGACAAGGCTCTTGAAATTTTTTCCTGTACACAAGCTCACCAGCACAGATAGTACGTAAATATTTTTTTATAGTACATTAACCAAATAGTGCAGTATTTTAACAAGACACCATTATTCGTTCTACAAGCAATCTTCCCCCCAATTACCCAACTGAGGTGATGCAAGAATTTGCAAAAGGTAGCTTTTGGCATGAAAATAAGCCTAAATCAAAATGTACTAGAGTAGCCTTAGCACAAAAAAAAAAAAAAAAAAAAAAACTTCAGAAGGAAAGTGTCTCAGTTCTAACATTGTACAGATCCCCCACTAGCATGCATCAATTAAATCCCAGTAATAAGACAAGCAATCTAAAAACCCCAAAATATTTTTTATTATTAAAAAGGCTTTCTGCAACAACTAGATACAAAAAACAGGGGTATTTCATAGGTCAGAAGATTTTTAAATTTCTATCCCAAAGTGATTCCCACAACCCCAAATGGCCAGAGAACAGTAATCATGTGAAACTGCTACTTTATAGCATTGTGAAAGCCATGATAGACCCTCTTGAAGACTTACAAGAGCCAAGTCAGCACAACACTGCTAATAAAGCAATGAAATACTCTTGCAACCAACACTTTATGGTCAAGTACACAGAAAAAAAAAAACCCCAAACAAATGTTTAAATAGGACACCGCAGACCCATCTGTTTGCTTTAGATGTGAGAAGGGCCATTGCTAGCTGAAGCAATGTATTCAAAGGTATGGAATATTTAAGAAATGGGGTATCAGTTACATTGGGACAGAATTCCTTACAACAGGCACATCATTCAGTGACCTTGCAAAAGAAACCGAAAGCCAACGCTTTAAGCTGTTACTACCTAGAAAACTGATCACTTCTGTACAGAAAATCTGGTTGTTCAAAGCAACACTTATCACTCTTTAAAAAAATAAATGGCCTATTAAGTTCTGGACTGATCCTTTCCAATTCCAGCTCTCAGAACCAGAAAAACCCACTACCTTGAATGAATTGTGGTTTTATATTTATAAGTAGGTTTCAGCAGTATTAACCACCACATCAAATGTGTCAGGTAGGAAGTAATGCAAACTGTTGAAAAGACAAAGCTTGTAATTTTACAATTTCAATGGAAATCTTATTGCCAAAATACGCAAATGTTAATCATATACATGTATCTGGGAGATAAACAAAGCAGAACACATTGACATTAAGGCATGACTTTAACACAAAAGGATGCAGGATAGAGGGAGGGAGACTGTCTTTGGAATCATCCTCAGATTTAAACAGCCGTGCACCATTCACAGATCAGAGGAACCACAGAACTTTCACAGAAAATTCCAGGGCAAGAGGGTTAAAAAAAAAAAATATGGGGTAAGGGAGTGGAAGGCGTCCTACGATCTGACACCGCAAATAGCTCAGATGGCCATCTTTAAATATAAAGCGGCAAACAAAAGTTTCATTCAGACCATAATAGTCTCATCTCTCAACCCTACACATCTACACAAAAAGGGAAAACAAAAAAGTTGAACAGGGTGGCGGTGAACAGCGGTATACAGTGACCCATCAGCAGACACTGTCACATGCACTGGTGGCCAGCCCAGACAGTCCATATAAAAAGATCCAGTAGCCTTTTGTATTTTATTCATCATCTTCTTCCTCCTCATCAAAGTCATCCTCTCCTTCGTCTTCCAAATCCCTTTTTCGTTTTTCTCCCTGGGGTACATCTGCAAACACAGAAGTATTACAGTTAGAGAAGGATTTCATGAGCCCTTAAAAAAATTGCCAGTATGTTTGCAAACCATAATTTCTTGCATAGGGTTAATACTTTTTGCACTTAGACAGAAAAACCCAGACCCAAGCCAGTACCAACAAATTGCCTACAAACTAACGCCTTTCCAAAAGAACACCACAAACATGGAACCCATATTCAGAAACCCGACTTTACAACATACCCCTAAAAGTTTTTAAACACAAAAGCAATATATTGCAGCTTACCAATCAGATGTGGTGGCTCATTTAGGTTCCCCCTTCTTCACCTGGTGATCTGGTTAAGAACACACCTCCACTCTGGATGAAGGAGCACGTTTGAAGCGCAATATTGTCAAGCTGATCATTGAATGCACCCATTAGAGTTAAAGAGGAAGTAAAATCCGATTGGTTTTACTTTTTTATTCCCTTGCAAGGTAACAGCATAATGGGCTAGTATGCATCACATACTAGCCCATTATGTTGGGCTTGCTTACAAATGAAGCCTGCGATGTCCCAGCTAGTGGCCGCACCCATCTTCACCCCCCCCCAGGGCCACAGACTCCGGCACTTGACTTGCCGTAGTCACGTGACACGACTCCTGCACACGGGAGCCAATGGCACAGGCCCTAATTAAGAGACACGATTGTGCCCTTTAGTGCGCATGTGCCGATGATGTCGGTGCAAGCGTATATGGTAAACATTTTCTAAACTGTGCAGGTTTAGGAGATATTTCCAGTACCTACAGGTAAGCCATCTCATCTATGAATGGTTAGGCTGCAATAGAACAAATGTTTGCTTTTGTGTTTATCGCTTAAAGAACCAAAAGTCCTGACAAGCACACCACTATGCCCAACAGTGGGCATGACAAAGCTTAAGGGTGGGATATAGGCTGCAGGTTTACCCCCTTTACCCTTAACATACCATCATCTTCATCCTCCTCCTCTTCTCCTTCCTCCTCTTCTTCCACATCCTCCTGTAATATGAACAACAAGTTAGCAAGAAATGTTACACAAATAATTTCCAAACAAAGCAATTTATCCAGTGAGAAATTACCTCATCATCCACTCCATCTTCATCCTCCTCATCAAGTTCATCTTCATCAAGTTCTTCCTCATCTTCATCATCCTCTCCATCTGTAAGGGTTGATACAAAAAGAAATTGCTTTATAGTAAATGTATACATATTTATAGCAATATACAGCCTTCATTACCAAACTCCCTTCCAAGCATCTCAGGTCATCATGAAACAATTTCACACTGCAGGCTTACATTTTCCTGCCTTAAGGATGAAGGTCATTCATTTAGGGCAGACCTAGAGGCTGCTCTACATTAAAAGAATCTTTTAAGTCCAGCATCCAGGTGCAGAAAAAGTATTCACATGGTTTAGCCTCCTTTTAGAAGCAGCATGGTAAACCAGCAGATTTGAACAAAACCCTGATCTCAGCACCCCTGTCCTGTATATTTCACTTTGCAAAAACATATCTGAATACATTAACCATTATGTCCCACATTGCAGAGAGGGGGATTACAATTCTATTCAGTGCTATTTTATCCAGCAAGTTAAGAGTCCCTGTGTAATTTTATAGGTTGACATGTTTACCATTTGAAACACATACCCAAAATTGCCCAGAGGTGGTTAAAGTGCACGTTCTTCTTTACAGATAATCTGTAAGGTGCACCTACACTGGACCCTCTTCGCACCTGGTCCCGGTAACCTGGAGTCCAGCAATCACCCGTTCTGACAGATTGTATAGCCGCTTTACCAGTCCAGGGATTTTAAATCCCAGCGGCTTTCCTCTTTGCCTGCAGTGACAGGACGGGCTATGCGGGTTCTGATAGTCAGCGCCACCCATGTGACCCAGCCCACTTAGAATGCTTTTAAATGTACCTCCTGACAAGGTACGTTTAAGGAAACTAACCCGAGGGGGATTTCCAAGTCCCAGACTGGTGAGGCAGCTATACGAGGTCCCATAGCAGGTGATCACCATGCTCAAGTTCATCTTACAAAATTTCTGTAAAAAGGTGAACTTAACCTTTAAAGGCCTTTACAGGTCATTTTGCATTAACCATAAATGAGGAGCCTAGAATTATTTCCCTCATTCTGGTGCAAACAGCAGTACTAAATGTGTTGTACAATAGTTTTGCATGCAGGCACACCCAAAGCATGTATATATGCAGTTTAAATTTTTTTACAAATTTTGCCACACCCATGGAGTGACGTGGCAAATTTACAGCTGCTCAGTCAGCTGGGAACATCCACTCAAAGCTGCTATAGCAACTAGAGTATGAAAACCCAATGCCAATACAATCCTTACAGTGTAAAGGACAATTACTGTATTACTAGCAGGTAGGTTCTGCAGATGACAGCAGAACCGTTTCCAAATATTGTATGCAATTCTTTAAGGGTCTTCATGTATTTTACAAAATTATGTAGTCTCCTTTTCACGTACTTCATCTGAAGTATCTGGTTGACCCTGCCAGTTATCTTTCTTCCATGCTCCAAACAAGCTGGTCTGTTTGTGCTGTCACTTTTCATCATTTGGCTGGCCATTCAGAGGTACATGACACTGCAGATACAGCATGACTATTAGGTTGTTTGTTCAGCCACCACACCAACCAGTCACTGCCTGCCTCCGATGCACAAACCCTCCCTACTAGGCTGGGTCTTGAACACACGCTTTTTGCTCAAGCACAGGCCTGCATCTAGTTGAACATACTATGGGATACAGGCACACTGTGTGCACAATGTCCTGCAGCTCAACTACCAAAATCACAAAGATGCATGGTCACAAAATTTTAACCCTGTAGAAAAGGTAATTTATGAAACTATACAGACGCCGTAACTGCTTTTGCTTAGACCATAGTTATAATTAGAAGGCCCCCCAACAGTAGTTCTCAACTAAAGAAGATCTTTCCATTTTTAGCTGTAGTGCTGAAGGTTAGAATAGTCCCCCCCCCCCCAAGAAAAACTACATTCGATCGTGTGGACTCGATGAGCTGAATAAAGAGCGTGGCTAATTAGAACGCTTTCAAAGAGTTCACGTGGATGGGTGCATGATGGCACAAGGACAGTAGACGTGTTCTTAGATAAGCTGACTGGATCAGCGTTTTGCCGGCTGTATCGCAGCGCTGCCCCATTGATTTCAATGAGGCGCATCGGTGGAGGAGCGGTGAGTTCACCACGCCAAAGAAGCGGCTGGCAGGACCTTTTGCGACACTGCCAGCGCACCGCTGCGGTGTGAAAGCCCTCATGGAGCAGCTTTTTACAGGTGCTATTTTTAGCACTGTAGCGCCTGAAAAACACTGGCAGTGTGAAAGAGGTCTTAATGCTGCACTTGGATGGCGCTGCCCTTTCCGCAACTCACTTCTTGTTCCAAAGACAGCACATGGAAGAACAAACTTTAGACAGCTGTCACCAGAACACATCCCTGGGAGATGCAGCACAAACTAGACATTTGTTTTAACCTTTCCCCAGAACTAAAGATACTTTAAACCGTTGAATCTAACATTTTTATTATACACATGGAAGAAAATCCTTTAGTGAACCTATACAAAACCATTTAAACTTGTCACAAAGTGACTTTGTGATGGCCGCTATGAAGAGAGTAAAAAACGAAGTTAAGCAATGCTAACCTTCTCCATTTTCATCCGCATCTTCTCCATCTGGTTCTGGGTCAGAATCTGGAGCTTCCTGGTCATCAGCATCAAAACCATCAAGGTAAGTAAGCTGAGGCAGCAATGCAAATACACTCTCTCTGTAGTTATTCAGCATGGTCACTTCACAGTTGAACAGGTCTAAACTCATGAGATGAGTCAGTTTTTTCTGTAAACAGAGGGAAATGGGTGAATACCAGAAATATTACATTACCTGAACAAAAAAATCAAGAACCATAAGCCAAAGTAGTGCAGTGTCAAAAACAAATGACAGCCACTTCAGGATGTTTATACTATGGTTGTGAATAAAAACTTTTGTTAGTACAGTTTTAGTGGCAAGAAGTCAACCTGTTTGCACAAGCACATTTTACAGATTTAAAATACTCACATCCCCATTTTAGCTATCCAAGTCCCAAACAGAACTACAAAACTCTGCTTTCAAAGGCAGGCTACAGCCACTATGAACTTAAAGTGAAGTTCCACCCCAAAAAAAAGTAATTTATGTGCATAAAAACTAAATGCCTGTTGCTAGTGGGTCCCTCAGTCTGCCTCATTAAGCGCCTGGGCCCTTGTCACTTTCCACGGCGCAGGAAGGGAGATCAGCTCTGCCCCCCTCCCTCTTGTCAATCTGGGACACGTCCCAGATGATTGCGTGGCCAATCACAGCGTGCGGTGCCACTCGCGCAGTGGGTGCCCGGCTGTGAAGCCACAGCCGGGCGCCCAGTTAATGCCAGCGCCGCCGAGTAGGAGACTAGCAGGGTTTCGATCCCCGCATTGCAGGACCCTGGGACTGGTAAGTAAAATCAGCAGCTCCAGTATTTTTAGCTGCAAACTTAAAAAAAATTTAAGCGGAACCCCGATTTAATACATTTTTTGGGGGTTGCCTCCCGCTGCGCTACTGTATTCTGCCAGCAAGGGGGGTGCGGGGACCATACCCCAGCAACAGAGTACAATGCTAACTGATAGAAACTAAAGCCACAGGTAGTAACTTTTAGGAAGGGGACAGGCTAGATGTACCCAAGTCAATTTGTCTCTGCTGGCAGCAGGTTTGGTTAAACAGGCTGCCTTCCTGCAATGTGTACTAATGCAATGCCTCTATATGAAGGGCCCGAAATGTTTACTGCATTTCTTTAAACGTGGTTACACAAATTAAAAAGGAAAAAATTAAGACTAAACTCACCAGTGGTTCAAGAGTGTTAATGTCCTTAATTTTATTTCCACTGAGGTTTAAGTGTGTCAGGTTTGGCGTTTTCTCTGCAAGAACCTCTAAACCTCCACAAATCCGGTTGTCACTGAGTTCCATCTGAGGAAAGAAAAGATTTTAATCAAGGGCAGACAACTCAAGACACCAGAGTAAACATTCTTGAATTTTACCACCATCCATGAGCAATTTATACACATACACCTTGATTTACTAAAACTGGATTATGCATAATCTGGTTTCTATGCAAAGCTGCACCAATCAGCTTCCAGGTTCCTTTGCTAAAGCTCAATTGAACATGATGAAGTTAGAAGCCGATTGGCTACCATGTATAGCTGCATTAGATTTTTCACCCTTCAGTTTAAGTATGTTATCGATATACTTCTCTCCCAATATAGCATTTTTAACTAGGAAAAGTCATTTCTACAGACCTGACAAAAATCGGGCCCACAAACACTCTAGGAAGAATTAATGAAGATCATACACAAGCATCTCAAAATATGTGTTGATGAGAGCTTTTATCTAGACAGTCAAGTTTTAATTTTAGCAATCCAAACGCCATTGTAAAAATGCATGTTGGAAGCATGCTTTCTACACAGTAATAAGCCAAATCCTAGAAAGCAGCAATTGACAAGCTCATGCATGGTAATGTTACATTCACATCTAGTGAGATACTAAGCTGGCAAGAAAATTCAGACCTAGACTGTACATACAATTTTCTTTTATCCTGTTCTTTAACCCCCCCAAAAAATGCAGGCGTTTTAGGAACAGCCAGAATATCTAGCAAGGCATTTCCACATTCACTCACTGCAGTTCAAAGGGACATCAAACCAAATACTAACCTTCTTTAATTTCTCAAGTTTTGGAAGATTGCACACCGATAACAAGTGGATATTTATCATGCTCAGGAACTCCAAGTTCATGAAGTCCGATGTGAGGCCTGTAATTTTGCCATCATCCGAGCGGCAGTTATCCAAAACCATCTCTTTAACCTAAACACAGGAAAACAAGCGTAAGCACAAACTATAAATGTGCATGCAAACATTTATCACAGTATATGTAAGCAACATTGATTGGACAACATATTAAACATTTTTGTACCTTTATTTTACAGCAAATCACTTTACAAACAGACGATGACTCTTAAGCAGTTCTAAAACAGGCTTTACAAATAAGTGTAGTAATGCAGTCAGTCCAGTCTAATGAGATTCCTCCCCTCTATGGGTTGGGCAGAGATCAGGCATCACCAAACCATGTATTTATGCCTAGGCAGTGTCATAACACCATTTTATAAACTGCCAGATCCCAATTACTAGCTCCTAAACAGACAGAACATTAGTCTGACTACACTAAAGCTACTGGGTGTCACTACAGCATTGCTACCAAGTCTACAACACGAGGACATGTAAAATGTCCACAACACCTACTTGCTCAGGTGTACCATATCCTGAAATCCACAAGTCCCTAACAGACCATATACACACTGGCTGCATGAGTGAGCACAGTAGCAGTTTGTGAGAATGCGAGTAGAGCATCTAGATCCTACACACTTTGGTAAAGTCAGTTCAAGAAAGTTAATCTACCGTTTACCGCGCCACCCAAGTTTTTTTTTTAATCAGCGACTGAAGTTAAGTCTGCACAGCAAATAAAGCAATACTCCGTAGTCCAATAGTCCGTTTGTCCAACAAATTACACCTACAAAAAAGCTTAGTTCTACTTTACATAATTTGAATTATAAAACCTTTAGTGTTCTGGAACATTAAAAAAAAAAAAAAAAAAGGTTTAGAGGCATGAGTGACCTGTAAACAAGTAAATGAGTTCACACCACTGGTTGCATATTCATTTCAGTAGCTCAGCTAGCATTGTGGGGGCGTCAGCAATGACAGCTTTCACAAGTTTCCCATCATTTACCTACAGATTACCACACAAACCCCATACACAAAAGGTTTCTTCTAAAATGCACACCTTGGGCTAAGACAATATTCACATGTCCATGTCAGAAAGATTTAAGGTGTGCCTGTATTTTCCCTAAACTGGCCAACGTTGAGACAAGCTTTGATGAGAACTTCAATCTTTTTCCCTCCAAAAGCTTGTATCTTTACTTCCATTAGCCAATAAAAGTGATCACTTAGGCTCCAAGCCTAAAGCTGGCCATACATTATAAAATCTCATTTAAGTTTACCTTCAACTATGTAGTGCCAGGGCCTGCCTGATTGCATACAAATTAAAAGCGTTTTGAACCATTATATGGTTTTGGTCAATCTAAAGGAAAATTATACAAGAAAATGGTACAACTTCTAGCCAGCCCAAGTTTCTGTAGGAGTTTGTACACATGTTTAGGCCTGTGTGTTTTAGCCAACAGAAAGCTAGTTACTAAACAATACAGAGCAATATGTAGCAAGAAAACTGCAATAGGCTTTAGGCTGGCCACACATACAATTTTCCTTTAGATTTACCAAAAACCATAAAATATGAGGTCAATTTAAAACTGTATGCAATCAGGAAGGCCCTTGCACTGCATAGTTGTAGGTAAATCTAAAGGAAATGGTATGCATGATGGGCTTGTGTCTATTTGAGCCCCCCATCCCCCCAAAAAAAGCTAGTTACTAAATGAGAAGCAATAAATCCAAGGAAACGTGCAACACATGTTCAAGTGCTCCCATTAAAGTTAACAGGGAGTTAAAAAAAAAAAAAAGCACGACTTCCACGAATCAGCTCATGTACGTCGAGCAACAAGCGACAGGACGCTCAGGTGCATCGTTGAACATAATGGGAATCTTTATAGCCAGTGTTTCTGGAAACTAATCAGACCACTCAGGTGCGAACTGGCTCTTAAAATTCTAAAGTTTTTGTACGTATTGATAGCCAACACCATACAATACTTTATTGGAGGGTGGTATCAAAACTTTCTAAAGAAGGGGCCAGTTTACTGACCTTCAGACTTTGGGGGGGGGCGCTAGAATGTGCCCAGTGGGAGTAAACAATGTTGATCTGTTGGGGGGGATAGTTGACATCAGAAATTGTGCCCCACCGATGGTCAGTGGGAGCAATGGTGCCCCATTTTTGTTAGCGGAAGAATGCCCCGATAGTCAGCAATAGTGCCCCATTTTTGTTGGCGAAAGAATGCCCCACTGATAATCAGTGCCCCATTTTTGTTGGCGGAAGAATGCCCCACCGATAATCAGTGGGAGCAGTAGTGCCCCGGTTTTTTTGGCGGAAGAAAGAATGCACCACCGATAATCAGTGGGGGCAATAGTGCCCCATTTGTTAGTGATAGAAATTCTCCCCCATCGTTGGTGTTAGTAGGATGAATAGTGCCTCAACTATTCCACTACGCTATTGTAACACCATACAACACTAACTATTGCAAAACTAAAAAGGCTACTAAATAAAAAAATAAAAAGCAAACAGCAAAAAAATAACGCAAAGATAAATCACTTAACAGCAAAAAAATTAAGAGCAAAGAGCTAAGAAAAAAGCGACACATGAATAAAAACGTAAAGCTATGGCATAACAAGCCCTGTTTCGCTATGGCTAATGGAAACAAGGAATCGGTTTCCATGCCTGCCTACTATGAATGACCTAAATGTGGACCTCTATACCCCCCCCCCCCCCCCCAGATAGATTCATCACATCTAATCGGTAGTTTAGGCCATCTGAACGAGATGTAATGCTTTCATGTACACTAAAACTAGGATTAAAAATAAAATAAAATGTATAAGCGCAGATCTCCAGCCTCCTCCAACCCCCCCCCCCCCCCTCCCCAGTAGCAGCCATACTTGATGTGAGGCTTCCATTACAGTGCATACTCCTACAAGGAGAGTGCCGAGAGATCAGCCATGCTTTCACACTTGAAGCCAACATTATATAAACAGGTGGAGACAGGAGAAAACAATCCTTCGATCTCCCTTTAAATGTAGCCAATCGTGAATCGTTGCCCTATTTCCTAGCTTCATGCAAGAAGCAGCATAAGGAAAAAAAAAAAAGTTGGTGAGAAAGCAGGCAACAGGCTGGGCTAGTAGTGACAAAGCCTAGTGGAGGGCGATGAATGCGGAGCCATGATGGGTCATGGGGGAGAAGTTAGGAGGACAGGCCTCCTGTGTCATGGAGAGAGTGCGCTGCTGCCTCATGGAGGAGATAAACAGCATGGAGGAGGCTCCCTTCTCAGCACACGTTCTTAGGAAGAACTTACTTGTCGTCGTCCCTCATGGCGGTCATTAGACGGAGACAAGGCGGGAAGGAGCGTGCTCGGTAGTGTGGAAGGTATAGGCCGGCCTGCACACAGTGCCCTCCTCAGGTATGAGGGGAGAAGAGCGGGAGCCGCACACCTCACAGACCCCCGAGGAGCCCGCCTCTCTTCCCTCTCCCGGCATGGCCGCCCGCTCAGCAGAGTTCATGGCCAGCCACGTGTTTTCACCAACTAGAATGGCCCGCCACACATGGCTTCTTCTCCCCCCCAGCACCGAGCTCCCGCCACCTCATGTAGCCGCCATAACCCTCCTCTCCACAGCGCCCAGCACCGACAACCAACGCATCCCACACACGACGCTTACCTCAGCCGCCTTCCTGTTCCTCAGCTCCAAGGTGAGCCTCTTCTTCATGTCCATGGCGACTAAAGAGCGCTTGAAGCGGCACAAGAAAAAGCCAAGTTGTAAAAAATGTAGAAATAATTAAAAGAGGGGGCTTGTCTGCTCCTCTTTATATAGGAACGGCGCCAAAGACACAAAGGAGGGGTTTGGTTCTAGGGCGGGAGGATACACAGAAAGCCCGCCACACTGACCCCTACAGGATGAGCAGCGGCACTGCAAGCATGCCCTCTATAGGCCAGCGCGGGGCCAAGCCGGAGATGAGGGAACAATAAAGACTTTATTTAAAACGCACGAGAACAGCATGGGGAAGCCATATGGCGCGTTTCACAACAATGATGGGGGAAGCGAACTCCAAATGGCGATACAAGCATGGCGCCCGACCGAGTTAGACCTTCTAAAGGGGGGGTTGTCGGCTTCTGGGGCTCATAATAACACCGCGATGATCCCACTTCATCCAAGCGATCGGCTTCACTAAGGAAAAAAACACATGGCTGCCAGCGCCGAGAGGGATTATCTGCTTTTATTATAGGCAGCGTGGGCTCGGTGTGAGATCAGGGCTGCCTGGACTACATTGTATCTAATACGAGCAGATCTCTTCTTCTGATCACCCATTACATTGTTACCACTCCGCAACATTGTCCACAACTTCTCCACTGACAGCTCCATTATACAGGAGAGGATGGAGGCCAGCCACAGGGAGATACACCATACACATTACATTATACAATACATTATCGGTTATTACAGGATACGGATCGATTGTAGTGTATATATATATATATATATTATAGTATACATTACAATATAGATATTTATTATAGTTATAGATTACAGTATAAATATTACAGTATAGATCAAATAGATTACAGTGTGTGTGTATATATATATATTACAGTATAGATCAAATAGATTACAGTGTATGTGTATATATATTATATATATATAAATAGATTATATATATATATTACAGTATAGTATAAATATTACAGTGTGTGTGTATGTGTGTATATATATATATATATATATATATATATATATATATATATATATATATATATAGCGAGAGAGATTATGGTATAACTATTACAATATAGGTATAGATTACAGTATAAATATTACAGTATACATATTACTGTATAGATAACAGTATACATATTGCAGTATAGATTACATTATATATAATACAGTATAGTTATAGATTATATTATAAATATTACACTATAGATAATAGTATACATATTACAATGTGTATGTATGTGTGTGTGTGTGTATATATATATATATAGATTACATTATAGAACACAGTATAGTTAGAGATGACAGTGTACATTACAGTATAACTATAGATTACAGTGTAGTTGCAGAATACAGTATACATATTACAGTATAGATTATAGTTATAGATTCCAGTATACATATTACAGTATAGCTATAGATGGCAGTATAGATTACAGTACAGTTATAGATTACAGTATGCCTATTACAGTATAGATCTAGATTACAGTACAGTTTTAGATTACAGTATGCCTATTACAGTATAGATCTCAATTACAGTATAGTTATAGATTACAGTATACATATTACAGCATAGCTATAGATTACAGTATACATATTACATTATAGCTATAGATTATAGTATAACTGTAGATTGCAGTATAGCTATATATTACAGTATAGTTATAGATTACTGTATGCATATTACAGTATAGCTATAGATTACAGTATAACTATAGATTACAGTATAATTATTACAGTATAGCTATAGATTACAGTATAGTTATAGATTACTGTATGCATATTACAGTATAGCTATAAATTACAGTATAACTATAGATTACAGTATAATTATTACAGTATAGCTATAGATTACAGTATAATTATTACACTATAGCTATAGATTACAGTATAGTTGTAGATTACAGTATAATTATTACAGTATAGCTATAGATTACAGTATAATTATTACAGTATAGCTATAGATTACAGTATAGTTATAGATTACAGTATAATTATTACAGTATAGCTTTAGATTACATTGTAGATTACAGTATATCTATAGATTACAGTATAAAGATTGCAGTATCTTGCCTAATGTTTTATTTTCTTCGAGACGGGGTATGCCCAGAGGCTCTGTTATGTAATTTTTCTTTCTCAACAAAAATAAATAAAAAGAATTAAAAAAAAGATTGCAGTATAGCACGGAGTCCGCCTCTGTCCGCTGGCTCAGCGGGAGATCTCTCCGTTGATCTCCGCTGAGCCGGCGGATGACAGGTCCCTCTCTGCTCACTGAGCGGGTGACGGGCTTGTCGAGCGTCACTGGTCTCTATGGAGAGATCGGATGAAAACAGACAGCGTGTTCTTTTTCATCAGATCTCATCCGATCTGCCAGCGACGGATCTGGACGTAGAGACATACGTCTGCTTTTGGCAGATCGGACCGGGTCGGATGTCAGCGGACATGTCTCCGCTGACATCCGACGCTCCATAGACTAGCATGGAGCGCCCGTTCAGGTCCGCCGTCAAAACTGACAGGCGGATCTGAACGGTCCGATCGTGTGAAAGGGGCCTTACAGTATAGCTATAGATTACATTGTAGATTGCAGTATAGCTATAGATTACATTGCAGATTACAGTATAATTATTACAGTATAGCTATAGATTACATTGTGGATTACAGTATAATTATTACAGTATAGCTATAGATTACATTGTGGATTACAGTATAATTATTACAGTATAGCTATAGATTACAGTATAACTATAGATTCCAGTATAAAGATTGCAGTATAGCTATAGATTACAGTGTACATAATACAGTATAGATAAAGATGACAGAATAGCTATCGATTACATTACACTGTCAATTTATGCAGAGCGTTACATATGTATCGTACATCCACATCAGTATAGATCACAGTAGATTACAGTATAGCTTTAGATTCCAGGTATTCTTTTCTTTTTTGTCCCACCTGCCTCCATTTTCTTTCTTTGCCCTTCCTTCATTTCATCTGATGTATAGACCTCTATAAATAAAAGAGACCCTGTCACCACATCCTACCCTGACAACTAAACACACACTGGCAATCTGTATTATGGTGGCCATACACAGTGTGATGAAACCGAACCATCCATGTCCAATTTAAAAAAAAAAAAAAAAAAGCAAGCAAGACAAAAATGGCATGACCGAAATTGATCATGCCAAGTCTTTTTGTGCCATTTGGAACATGTTTGTTTACATGTAGATTGATCTTAAGTGATTCACAAAAGTGCATAAAAATTCCATCAATTCCGTTTTGACTTTTTTTGTGCACTGTGAATGGCCACCATTAAGAGGAACTAAAGTTAAAGTGGAAGTAAAGGCTAGCTATAAGGCCTTGTTCGCACAGGGTGTACTAGAGCATACACCCATGGAGGGCCATGTTTACTAGGTATCCTGTGCATTCCTGTGCAGGCAGTTCTATTGATGTGAATTGGGGACACAGCAGCTGCAAAGACACAGCTGCTGCTTCCAATTTAATAGCCATGTGGGTGCGGGTGTATGACCCTGAACACAGACAGTGTAAGTTCAGGGACGCACACATGAATGTGAAACTGGGAGCAGCATCTGAGTCCCAATTGACATCAATAAGTCTGCCTGGGTGGAACACCTGTGCAGGTAAACACAGTCATCCATCGGAGTACGGTTTAGTACGCCCTGTGTGAACAAGGCCTTAAGCCTAGTACATGCTACAATTTTTTTTTTTTCGTTTAACCCAGAAGGTTGAATGAAAAAAAAACTGACAGCTCAGAAGGAGCCGCTGTACTAACTACAGTGCTAGTACAGCAAATAGCAGCTGCCCCCCCAGCCAGAACACTCTGGTTAGGAGCCAATCAGCAAACCTTTTTTGGTCACATCCCTTCGACAGAAGCCAGCCGAATGGTCAGCTTCTGTCGGACCAGCTGCAGTACACATGGGCCAAATGTCGGACAGTTTCTATTAAACTTTCGGGCCGCCCAACATTCTGTCGGTGTGTACTAGGCTTTAGTGTTGTTAACTGGTTGCCGCCCGCCCACTGTCAAATGACAGCAGGGTGGTGCGTCTCTCCTTCTGGGACGCCGTCATATAAGGGCATCCCAGAACGGCCGCTCTCGCGCCCACAGGGACATGCAGAGCGGCGATCGCAACCCTGATCCAATCAATGTAAACAAGGACGTGTCGGTAATCAGCGCTCCTCGCCTCACACTGACAGTGTGTAGCGAGGAGAGCCAATCAGCGGCATCTCCACACAGGGGAACATGTAGGAATGTAATCAGGGCACTGATCATCAGTGCCCTGATTACAGTATAGCAATACAGTGCCCACCAATGCCAGCAATCAGTGCCCATTAGTGATGCCAGTCAGTGCCGCCTATTGGTGCTGCCTATCAGTGCCACCCATCAGTACTGCCTATCTATCCCGCCTATCAATGCCCACCAGTGCCGCCTATTAGTGCCCATCAGTGCCACCTAACAGTGCCCATCAGTGCCGCCTATCAGTGCTACATATCAGTGCCCATAAGTGGGGTATATTAGTGCCTCTTCATCAGTGCCACCTCGTCAGTGCCCATAAGTGCCACCTCATCAATGCCCACCAGTTCAGCCTATCAGTGCCGCCTTATCAGCGCACATCAGTGAAGGTGAAAAATTACCTAGTTACAAAATTTACTGACAAAAAAAAAGTAAAAAACATTTTTTTTTCAAAATTTTTGGTCTTTTTTTTTTTGTTGTAAAAAATAAAAAACCCAGCAGTCATTAAATACCACCAAAAGAAAGCTCTATTTGTGTGAAGAAAATGATAAACAATTTGATCGGGTACAGCAGGGGTCTTCAAACTATGGCCCTCCAGTTGTTCAGGAACTACAATTCCCATCATGCCTAGTCGTGTCTGTGAATGTCAGAGTTTTACAATGCCTCATGGGATGTGTAGTTCTGCAACAGCTGGAGGGCCGTAGTTTGAGGATCCCTGGGGTACAGTGTAGCATGACCGCGCAATTGTCATTCAAAGTGCGACAGCGCTGAAAGCTAAAAAATGGCTTGGGCAGGAAGGGGGTGTAAGTGCCTGGTAGGCAAGTGGTTAAAAATGTTACCTCCTCCTACCTATGCTGTATAGCCTTTATTAAGGAGATTTTTTTTTAATCCACTCCGGTGTGGTCACATGTTTGAAAAGCTCTGGCTCCCCTTTGTCATTGCTTTCCCTGCAGCAGCTTGCTGACACAGAGGAGCGGGAGCTGCTGTATCTTGTGATCCCACCACATCAAATTGAAAAAAGAAAGGTATTTCCACAGACCTTTTATAAAGGCTAAGCAGCATAGGTAGGAGGACAGGGGAGAGAACAATTTTAAAGACTCTTATAGTAAGCCATTATTTCCACTTTAAATTAAATTTGTCATCAGACAGAATCTTTATTTCAGAAGAAACATGCTATGAGGTTGATTTACTAAGGCAAATAGGCTGTTCACTTTGCAAAAACATTTTCCTCAGAGCTTAGTGAATGAGATAAAGCTTTGTTTACTCCCAACATCCATTCATGTGCAAGCACAAATGTTTTATTCTTTTTTCTTTACACATGATCCCTTGCAAAGTGAAATGTCACCACATTCACAAAATTTAAAGGAAAATTCACTTGTAGTGAAAATGTAACTTCCCTTGCAAAGTGAACAGCCTATTTGCCTTTGGTAGATCAATCCTCATGTCTCTTCTGATCAAAAGCCAAGAACCCCGGGCAGAGAGGTCCAGCGTGTCTCCGCTGTGGGAACAAAGGGGGTCAGGTGAGTAAAACGGGGGGGGGGGGGGGGCTAGGGGGTCGGTTACTGTCAGAAGTTTTTTCACCTTAATGCATAGGATGCAAAGACTTGGCTTGCAGTTGCAGGACATTAGTTACAAAAAAAAAAAAGCATTCAGGAGGTGGCAGGATTGCCTCCTGAAAACCTGGAAGCCACTGCTTAGCCGCCTTCTGAAAAGCAATCCGACGCACTGTTCGGGAACTGCCACAGTGCCAACTTAGCCTTAGAATGTATACTGAACTGCAAATGCATGGCTTAGTGTACATTCTTGGCACACCTCGGCATCAGAATAAATGAACTTCATGCGCATGTGCAGGAGTCATTTACCAACCAGCCAAGACAAATAAGACGACTATTAAGAAAACTGGTATAAGCCAGGGAGAAGATGTCAATGGTGAGGGACCTCACAGGTGTCCCATCATTTGAGTGTAGTATTTGTGGAGTTAAGTTCCTCTTTAAATAAAGATATCAGTGCCACAGTGAAGGCACCAGTATGGGGATGTACTGTATGGGAACCAGAATAAGAAATAGCAATGAAAACAGGAAAAAGGTAAACTATTGTTAAAAATAAAAAATAGGATCCACACCCTTTGTGAATGTATACCATATATTAATAATTTCGTGTTCTCTCCGTGGCTTCTCATAATCTATTATTAGGTTTTAGTGGGGGTCTAGTAATGTCTGGTAATAAGATGATGCCTTCGAGCCGACACCTGTAATGTGTAAATGGCCGCTAGTAGTCTCTTGTAATGTTTCGGTGGCCTGTGTTATTTTATTTTTATGTGTTGGTGGCTTATAGAAATCTAATGCAACTTATTGGTGGCCTCTTGTAGGTCCTTGCACTAAATCTGTGGTCTCCAGTAGATGACTGCAATGTGCTAGTGGCATCTAGAAATTGTAGTAGTGTGTTAGTGGCCTTAATTCATTCTTTCTAATGTGTCAGTGGCCTCCAGCAGTTTGTTGTAATGTGATCTTAATCCCTAGCAGTCTCTATTTTTGTGTCAGTGGCCTCCAGCAGTCTGTTGTAATGTGGCCTTGACCCAGAGCATGCTCTATTAATGTGTCAGTGGCCTCCAGCAGTCTGTTGTGATGTGGTTTTGGCCCCTAGTAGTCTCTTTTAGTGTGTCAGTGGCTTTTAGTAGTCTGTTGTAATGTGGCTTTGACCCCTAGTAGTCTCTCTTATTGTGTCAGTGACCTCCAGTAGTCTTTTGTAATGTGGCCTTGGCCCCTGATAGCCTTTCTTATTGTGTCTGTGACCTCCCAGTAGGCTGTTGTAATGCGGCTTTGGCACTTTTTAGCCCTTCCCCCGTAGAATTCTGTTCTATGTCATATGTTATGTGGTTTTGGCCCCCGATAGTCTTTCCTATTGTGGCATTGACCTCCAATAGTCTTTTGTAATGTGGCTTTGGCCCCCAGTAGCCTCTTTTATTGTGTCAGTGGCCTCCGGTACTTTTTTGTAATGTGATTTTGACCCCTAGCCATCTCTAATAATGTGTCAGTGACCTCCAGTAGTCTGTTGTAATGTGGCTTTGGCTCCTATTAGTCTCTTTTAATGTGTCAGTGGCTTCCAGTAGTCTGTTGTAATGTGGTTTTTGCTGCCAGTAGTCTCTCTTCTTGTGGCTTTGGCCTCCAATTACTCTTTTGTAATGTGGCTTTGGCCCCCAGTTGTACCCAATGCCCATGCCCAGCCTTTTGTTGTTTATTGGCAGATTAGCTACTGAATAGCTAGGGTTAGGGTGTTGTACGCCAAGAACGCGGTGACCTACAACACGTACTACGAGCTGAGAAAAATGAAGTTCAATAGCCAGTGCTGCTCTTCTGCTTGATTCCGAGCATGCATGGCACTTTGTGCGTCAGAATTGTCTACACACGATCGGAATTTCCGACAACGGATTATGTTGTCTGAAAATTTGGAAACTGTCCGATGGAGCCTACACACGTCGGAATTTCCGACAACAAGCTCCGATCGCACATTTGCCGTCGGAAAGTCTGACCGTGTGTACGCGGCATTAGAATGCATGTTAAGAGACGGAATTAACTGATGTCAATCGAAGAACCTCTTAGACAACCAGATGTTAAGAGCAGTAATAGGGTCCTTGTGCTCATCAACAAGGGGGCAAGGTGCTTTGAGGTGGGGGTTACAGAGCCCTCCCTGCCTTAAAGCACCCCCCATGTTGAGGGCATGTGGCCTGGTTCAGGATGGGGGCGCTCGCTCATTCCCACCCTTTTCTGGCCTGCCAGGCTGCGTGGGGTTCCCCTTAAAATTCACACCAGACCTGAAAATGAAAATGCCTTGCATGGCTTAGGGGGGGGGGGGGTGACCCCCACGCCGTATTCTTTTCACAATTTTTTATTGCTGGAAATGTTTTTGTTTTGCATTCAGCTGTCAGCGGGGAACCTGATGAGTCATCCATTGTTAAGGATGCGGCTTCCCGGCCCGCTTCTTGGCAACCAGCTAATGTTAAAGATGTCGGTGGCCGCTGGCTCTAAAAAATTTATTCTGAACCGCATCTAAAATCGCAGCTGAACCGCTGAAATTTGCAGTCAGAATGAAGAAATTTGCAGCGGACATGTGTGAACCTAGATTTACCCTTTCATACCATTCAAAAACAAAATATTTCCATCAACAACAAAATAACCTCAATAAACCTAAATGGCAAGTTTCTGAAGCAATATTTATTTCCATGTGGTGTTCATTCATTCTCTTAACGTTGTAAAGGGTTTACAACCACTTTAAGAAACATTGCTATAAGAAAAGGAGATACATTTCAACTTTGTTTTCTACTATACAATTTGCCAGGTAGAGCTAGTGTTCTGTCAGATTAGGGGACCCGTCAAATTTAGTAAGTGACGTTCCGTTACGGCCATCTTGGTACAGCCCGCACTCGTCCACAGTAAGGCTACAGTGAGAAGGCGGCAAGCGGACATCTTTTTACACCCACCGGAGTCTTGCATTTTACACTGCAGTATAATGCAGTATTTTGAAATCTGAGTCTTTTGATGTTGAATTTTAAAAGCAGCGGCAAGCCAGCTAATCTCACAGGTTTGCTGATCTGACAGAACACTGCTGCTTTTAAAATTCAACATCAAAAGAGTCAGGATTTCAAAATCCTGTATTTCACTATATAAGCTCAGTCTATTGGTAAAAAATAAGGCAGACTCCGGTGGGTGTAAAAAAGATGTCCGCTTGCCACCTTCTCACTGTATTCTAAAGCCCCATACACACGCTCGGATTATCCGAGGACCAGGTCCGTCGGATCATGTCCGTCATACTTTGTCCGATGTTGGTTTTGCGTACACACGGTCGGACAAAGTTGTCGGAAAATCCGATCATTCTGAACGTGGTGACGTTTGTTGCCTACGACGGGACTACGTAGAGGCTAGTAGCCAATAGCTTTGGTCTTGTAATGTGATCTGAGCATGCGTAGCACTTTGTCCGTCGGACAACCGTACACACGATCGGATTTGGTGTGATCGGACCGTGTTGTTGGAAAATCTATCCAGCAGGAGATAGGACTTTGTCCGTCGGACAATCCGACGTACACTGTCCGATGGTGCATACACACGGTCTGATTTTTCAACAACATTGTCCGATCGGACAGAATCCATGCAAAAATCCGACCGTGTGTATGGGGCTTTACTGTGGGCGACTGCGGGGTGTACCAAGATGGCCACAACGGAACGTCACTAATGTTGACGGGTCGCTTAATCTGACGAAACACCTGCACAGATGAAGCATTCTTTCCCTGAATGTTTTTATTTTTGAAAAAACTATTTGCTCAAAATACTTTTTCCCAACATGCAAAGGTGGTACTTTAGATTTTAACTCTTTAAACCAGTTGCTTTAATTCATTTTTTATTCCTATAATTTAATGAATTTGATCACTATCATTTTATCTAAGTTTTTATCACTGTAATTTGGCTGCCATATAAATAAGACTACTGATCGATTGATCAACTTGGTACATTCAGTCTGCCCATACACGGTTCGAATCTCGGGCCGGTTCCTGCTGAACCGCCCAAGATTCGAACTGTCTATGGCCGGCCTAAGGTGCTGTAATTAGATGTGAATTGTTATACAATAAAAGAAAAATATCTACATCTGATCAAATATCTATATGCATTTCTGCAGTGCAGATTCATGTCATGCATGTCAGGCGATCTCTGTGTTTTTTTCCAACAGATGGAATAGTGCAATATCAGCTTGTTGTCCCAACTAAAGAAGGCGGATGGACTCAGCAAATCCCAAACTTTCTGCATGAGTCAGTTGGGAACCCTCGGTACATATATTTGTTCTTCCTTGATTACCTTATCTATGAGTGCATAAAATTATCTTTCTTTGCTGTGCAGAATTTGCACAAATTGACTACTCCTGCACTACTCCTCTGACCTACTACAACATGGGTCTTCAAACTACGGCCCTTCAGTTGTTCAGGAACTACATTTCCCATCATGCCTAGTCATGTCTGTGAATGTCAGAGTTTTACAATGCCTCATGGGATTTGTAGTTCTGCAACAGCTGGAGGGCCGTAGTTTGAGGATCCCTGTACTACAACATATCTTTTGCACATATCTCTGCTTGTATAGGTATATGTTTATATTTTAAGGCAGCTAATGTAAGTAACTATATAACAATTGAAGTTATGATTTCCCCGGCACACATTTGATCCAGGTCAGATCACTTCTATAAATACACACTATATTACCAAAAGTATTGGGACACCTGCCTTTACATGAACTTTAATGGCATCCCAGTCTTAGTCCGTAGGGTTCAGTATTGAGTTGGCCCACCCTTTGCAGCTATAACAGCTTCAAATCTTCTGGGAAGGCTGTCCACAAGGGTGAGTAGTGAGTCTATGGGAATGTTTGACTATTCTTCTAGAAGTGCATTTGTGAGGTCAGGCACTGATGTTGGACGGGAAGGTCTGGTTTGCAGTCTCCGCTCAAATTCATCCCAAAGGTGTTCTACGGGGTTGAGGCCAGTCAAGTTCCTCCACCCCAAACTCGCTCATCCATGTCTTTATGGACCTTGCTTTGTGCACTGGTGCTCAGTCATGTTGGAACAGGAAGGGGCCATCACCAAACTGTTCCCACAAAGTTGGGAGCATGAAATTGTCCAAAATGTCTTGGTATGCTGACGCTTTAAGAGTTCACTTCACTTGAATTAAGGGGGCAAACCCAACCCCTGAAAAACAACCCCACATCATAATCCCCCCTCCACCAAATGATTTGGACCAGTGCACAAAGCAAGGTCCATAAAGACATGGATGAGCGAACAGGCATTCAGCATATAACTTGACAAAAATCAAAAATATTGTTTGTTTATATTGCACACAGCAATGCTGCAAAAAAAAGATACAGTTTAACTGTTTGGAAATATCATTGGATATTCCCAAATATCTAGTTTAGCTTCTGTTAGAAAACAAAGACGACTATGCGCCAAGGTAGAACAAAGAATTTAATATGGGTGTTACAACTGTTAACACAACAATGGAATTTCTGTATACACATTTCCATATGTTAAATGTAGTAAGAAGCTTTCTCTGAATACCTTGATAAAAGCCTGTTTGTCCTTCAGTGTGTAACCATAAATATCACAGGTCCTGAGCCAAAACATTTCTACACCTAAGGAAACAAAGACTTTTAGACCTTTTTAACATTTCAGTTAACGTTTCTGTGAGTACAAACTAGTTTGGTTTCAATAATTGAATTAATTCTATTTGTAAGGCAATTCATCTTTTTTTTTATATGTTATGTCCTGTAGATTTTCCCTTGGCCTTTGCTTTGTACACCTTTAAAAAAGACTTTGAGTCTTGAGACCTGAGTTTGGGGACTGAAGAGTGTATGGAGTTCAGTTTACTGTAGCAGATAGACTCAGGGAACCATCACCGGAGAACACCCAGTGTTTTTTTTTTTTTAAGTGACTGCAAAAAAATACCAGGTATTAAAACATTTTTTTTAAGGTGTATAGTTACTTTTAATAGAAGAAGCAAATGGTGGTCAGACTTTCTTCTACTTATTCAGCTGAAAAATTACCTTTTTCCCTTTGGGCAAACGGGTGCACACAAATCTTACAAATATGTGAACATGAATGTGAGAACGCTCAAGGGTCTAAGTATTAGATATTTACCATGGTTGATTTACTAAAACCGTTGAGTACAAAATCTCGTGCAGCTCTGCATGGTGGCCAATCAGCTTCTAACTTCAGGTTTGTGTACGGAGCTGCACCAAATTTTGCACTCTCCAGTTTTAGTAAATCAACCCCATTGTGTCATTTGCAACTCTGGGAAGCAATATGCCCCCAGCAGCAGTTAGATCAGTAACTCCCAAGGAGTGCGGTAGATCACTTTTATGACCAGACATAATGATGTGATGTCTACCATACACATTATAACCAGTTCAGCCCCAGAAGAATTTACCCCCTTCCTGACCAGAGCACTTTTTGCGATACGGCACTGTGTCGCTTAAACTGATAATTGCACGGTTGTGCGATGTTGCACCCAAATAAAATTTACGTCCTTTTTTCCCCACAAATAGAGCTTTCTTTTGGTGGCATTTGATCACTTCTGCATTTGTTTTTGCGCTATAAACGTAAAAAGAGCGATAAGTTTGAAAAAAAAAAAGCAATATTTTTAACTTTTTGCTATAATAAATATCCCCAAAAAATATATAAAGAAACATTTTTTTTCCTCAGTTTAGGCCGATATGTATTCTTCTACATATTTTTGGTAAAAACAAAAATTGCAATAAGCGTATATTGATTGGTTTGCGCAAAAGTTATAGGGGATAGATTTATGGCATTTTTATTATTCATTTTTTTTTCATTAGTAATGGCGGCGATCTGCGATTTTTATCGTGACTGCGACATTTTGGCGGACACTTTTGACACTATTTTGGTACCATTGCCATTTATACAGCGATCAGTGCTATAAAAATGCACTGATTACTGTATAAATGACACTGGCAGGGAAAGGGTTAAATGCTAGGGGGCAATCAAGGGGTTAAGTGTGTTTTAGGGAGTGATTCTAACTATGGGGGGATGGGCTACCTAGGACATGGCAGGATCACTGCTCCCGATGACAGGGAGAAGTAGATCTCTGTCGTGTCACTAGGCAGAACCGGGAAATGCCTTGTTTACTTCTCCCCGTTCTGCCGCTCTGTGACGCGATTGCTGGACAACAGCAGACATCGAGTCCACGGGCATGGTCACGGAGCGGCAGAACGGGGTAACAATGCCGTGTCTTAAAGGGGACGTACCTGTACACCCATTTGCGCAGCCGTGCCATTGTGCCGATATATATCGGCGTGCACTGGTCGGCAAGCGGTTAATCTGACCATATGATCTCCATACAATTAACTTTAGATCTACCAAAACTATGTAATGTTGGATCCTACCTATTTATTTATTTTTCAAATCTAACATGCCCTTTCAATACATAGTTGTTGGTAGGTCTAAAGGAGATTGTACAATTAGAATGCAACTTGTCTGGTGAGCTTAGGAGAACTTTTGATTTAGTTCCAAAGATACACAATTTAATGCAATTCTGTGGCAAGTGTGATAAAGAAGGGTGTCAAAATTATGTCTGCATATGTCTTTCTTGCTCAGTTTGAATGCACTACAACATCTAATAGTTTGCAAAAGAGAGGTAAAATCAGGGCTGGTGCAAGTATTTTTGACACCTTAGGTGAAACCTAATTTTGACAACCTCCCTGGCTCCACCCCTGACTCCACCCCCTTTGCCCTCCCCATGTTCACCCCACTTTTTTTTTTTTTTTTAATTCTTTAAATTCTTTTTTTTAAATTCTTCACCCCACTTTTTTAATTAAGCACCCATCAAATGCAGCCTCACCAGCACCCATCAAATGCACCTCACCGGCGCCTATCAATGAATGTTTGCTTGCTTCCATTCATTCGGTAGTCGGGACAAAGACACAGTCCTCTGCTGCCGCTGCGCCTCTGACACTATGTGCGAACAGAGCGGTGGCTGCCTGCTGATGCTGAGACTTAAGCCCCATACACACGGTCGGATTTTTGCATGGATTCTGTCCGATCGGACAATGTTGTTGAAAAATCAGACCGTGTGTATGCACCATCGGACAGTGTACGTCGGATTGTCCGACGGACAAAGTCCTATCTCCTGCTGGATAGATTTTCCGACAACACGGTCCGATCACACCAAATCCGATCGTGTGTACAGTTGTCCGACGGACAAAGTGCCACGCATGCTCAGATCACATTACAAGACCCAAGCTATTGGCTACTAGCCTCTACGTAGTCCCGTCGTAGGCAACAAACGTCACCACGTTCAGAATGATCGGATTTTCCGACAACTTTGTCCGACCGTGTGTACGCAAAACCAACATCAGACAAAGTATGACGGACATGGTCTGACGGACCTGGTCCTCGGATAATCCGCGCGTGTGTATGGGGCTTTAGTTGCTTGCTGCAGAGAGAAGAGAGTAGGAACACCAGTGGCCGGGCGCCCTAGGGAGCAGTTTGCCTAGTAGTAGCATCGGCCCTGGGTAAAATTGTGTATGTTGTCTTTCCAGCTCACAGGAAGAGACATGAACACAGCATTTCTGGCAAGATCAACAGGTATTTTCTGTAATTGCTAAAAATATTCTAAAACGAAAGAAGCCATCACAACTAATGGCTGGTAAGCTGCAATATATTACACTTTTGTTTGTGGGTTTGGATACTCTTTAAGGTTGGATATGCAAAATCATCCACTTCAAACCATCTTCCCCCCAGAAATCCTCTTTGCTCACCCCAACAAGCTGACAATAGGTAGCACGGTAGCAGAACATCCAATATCCAAAATACCTCTTTTTAAGTGTTGCAGGAAAGAAATTTGATTTGACGATTCCTCCGTCAATACAGACACTGTATTCTCCTGGCGGGGGCTGTTCCCACCGGGAGAAGATAGTGATTATCGCTAGCGGCTATAGCAGCCGCTCACGATAGTCGCATGCAAAATCTGGTTGTACCCAAGTTGTTGGATCAATCAACTTGGTACATTCGGCCTGCTCATATACGGTTCGAGTCTCAGCCGGTTCCTGCTGAACCGGCTGAGATTCAGACCATTTCTGGCCAGCCCCTAGTCTAATGCCGCGTACACACGATCGGAATTCTCGTCTAAAAAAACTCTGACGGTTTTTCCGACGGAATTCCGCTCAAGCTGTGTTGCCTACACACGATCACACCAAATTCCGATGGTCAATAACACAGCGGCATAAAACACCTTCGACAGCACTATAAAAGGGAAGTTTAATGCTTCCGAGCATGCGTTGACTTGTTTCTGAGCATATGTCGGAATTTTGCGTGTCGGAATTGCATACACACGATCGGAAAATCCGATAGAAAGGTTTTCCGTCTGAAAAATTTAGAACAGGTTCTCAATCCAAAGTCCATCGGAAATTTCCGACAGAAAAAGACCGTTGGGCATACACACAGTCGGAAAATCCGATAAAAAGCTCCCATCAGACTGTTTTCATCGGAAATTCCGACCGTGTGTACGCCGCATTAGATTACTCTGCTACGAATAAAGAGGTTAGGTCAAAATATAACATTTGGTATTGTTACCTGTATGCTGAAGTTATAAGTAAAATGGAATTTTGGACATGCTGTTGCCTTCTGCCATTTTAATTTTATCTGAGATTTCAGATACACAGAGAAGTGCAGTTCACTAGCACTAATGGATTAGATAAAATTAAGCAACATTTTATTCTTATATTTTTGTTGGCAGTAGTCATGTGTAAGGAAATAACAGCTGATACTATCATACATGAAGACGCAGTGTCCCAAAAAAGAATCAATGTAGAAACATACTTATGCATATATTTAATTGGGTTTCTCCACTGCCAATGAAACAAAATGTTTTAGGAATTTGTTGTCTACAGTCTGTCTTTATTAAACTCAAGGCTCTCAATAAACATGTAGATGTCTCATAGGTTTTCACCTTCAGTGACATACCAGCTGATATATGAAGTCTTTCCTTTCCAATATTATCATACACGTTACAATTTGCAACCCACTGTAATCCTCTCTGTTATTCAGCAGTAATAGTGTTATATGTTTTATTGCATATAAAAAGAAAAAGGGAATCAGTTTTGCAGATTGTCTTTAACATGTTGGAGTGCCAAATGCTCTACTGTACCTTGTATACCTATATGTCCCAGTAATTGCCATTTGTTGCATTGGTGCTTAAAGCGGAACTTCAGTCACTTTTTCATCTATTACATTTTCTGGCCCTGTTGTTTTAAATTTGGATAGTAAAACTTTTTTTTTCTGCCAATAAATACCTTATACAGCCCACTTCCTGTTTCTTGTCTGATAAAAAGCATAGGCTTATGACATCATGCATAGCTCTCTCTCTCGTGAGAGATTTCCAGGAAAGGAGGGGGGGGGGTGAGTCATAAGAGGGCCAATGAGAGCTGCAGAGCTGGAGGTGTGCCTCTGTGTGTCTGTGTAAATCTAGGAAGTGAACAGGCAGCAGCTTCAGCTGCCCACAATTCAAATGGATGCAGCCAGACTCAGTGGAGGGAGATTTCTGCAGCATATTTGACAAGTACAGAATCACAGTATATATAAAATATTATGCAAAGTGGTTGGAGGGAAGCTTTTGTGAGCAGACTGCAGTTCCTCTTAACCACTTCAGCCCGGACCATTTGGCAGCCAAAGGACCAGAGGTCTTTTTTCAATTTCGCACTGCACTACTTTAACTGGTAATTGCGCGGTCATGCAATTTTGTAACCAAACGAAATTTGCGTCCTTTTCTTCCCACAAATAGAGCTTTCTTTTGATGGTATTTGATTGCCTCTGTGATTTTTATTTTTTGCGATATAAATGGAAAAAGAGCGAAAATTTTGAAAAAAAAAAAAGATTTTCTACTTTTTGTTATAAAAAAAATGTAATAAACTCAATTTTAGTCAAACATTTGGGCCAAAATGTATTCAGCCACATGTCTTTAGTAAAAAAAATGCCAATAAGCGTATATTTATTGGTTTGCGCAAAAGTTATAGCGTCTACAAACTAGAGTACATTTTCTGGAATTTACACCACTTTTAATTTATGACTGCCTATTTCATTTCTTGAGGTGCTAAAATGGCAGAGAAGTACAAAACCCCCCCAAATGACCCCATTTTGGAAAGTAGACACCCCAAGCTATTTGCTGAGAGGCATGTTGAGCCCATTGAATATTTTTTTTTTTAGTCCCAAGTGATTGAATAAAGACAAAAATAAAAAAGATTTTTTTTTTTTTTTCAGATTTTTTTTTTTTTTCAAAAAGTTGTCACTAAATGATATATTGCTCACACATGCCATAGTTATATGTGGAATTGCACCCCAAAATACATTTTGCTGCTTCTCCTGAGTATGGGGATACCACATGTGTGGGACTTTTTGGGAGCCTAGCCGCGTACGGGGCCCCGAAACCCAAGCACCGCCTTCAGGATTTCTAAGGGTGCAAATTTTTGATTTCTCTCCTCACTACCTATCACCGTTTCGAAGGCCATAAAATGCCAAAATAGCACAAACCCCCCCCAAATGACCCCATTTTGGAAAGTAGACACCCCAAGCTATTTGTTGAGAGGCATGGTGAGTATTTTACAGCTCTCATTTGTTTTTGAAAATGAAGAAAGTAAAGAAAAAAAAAATTTTTTTTTTTTTTTCAATTTTCAAAACTTTGTGACAAAAAGCGAGATCTGCAAAATACTCACCATACCTCTCATCAAATAGCTTGGGGTGTCTACTTTCCAAAATGGGGTCATTTTGGGGGGTTTTATCCCATCTGGGCATTCCATGGCCTCCGAAACTGTGATTGGCAGTGAGAAGTGAAATAAAAAAATTACACCCTTAGAAAGCCTGAAGGCGGTGCTTGGTTTTTGGGGTTCCGTACGCAGCTAGGCTCCCAAAAAGTCCCACACATGTGGTATCCCCGTACTCAGGAGAAGCAACAGAATGTATTTTGGGGTGTATTTCCACATATGCCCATGGCATGTTTGAGCAATATATCATTTAGTGACAACTTTTTGTAAAAAAAATATATATATATTTTTTTTTTCATTATTCAATCTCTTGGGACAAAAAAAAAAAATATTTAATGGGCTCAACATTGCTCTCATCAAATAGCTTGGGGTGTCTACTTTCCAAAATGGGGTCATTTGGGGGGGGTTTGAACTGTCCTGGCATTTTATGCACAACATTTAGAAGCCTATGTCACACGTCACCCACTCTTCTAACCACTTGTAGACAAAGCCCTTTCTGACACTTTTTGTTTACATGAAAACATATTTTTTTTTTGCAAGAAAATTACGTTGAACCCCCAAACACTATATATATTGTTAAAGCAAAGGCCCTACAGATTAAAATGGTGGGTGTTGCATTTTTTTTTTTCCACACAGTATTTGTGCAGCGATTTTTCAAACGCATTTTTTGTGGAAAAAATACACTTTTTTTTATTTTAATGCACTAAAACACACTATATTGCTCAAATTTTTGATGAAATAAAAAATATGATCTTAGGCCGAGTACATGGATACCAAACACGACATGCTTTAAAATTGCGCACAAACACGCAGTGGCGACAAACTACATACATTTTTAAAAGCCTTTAAAAGCCTTTACATGATACCACATTAGATTCACGGAGGAGGTCTACTGCTAAAATTACTGCCCTCGATCTGACCTTCGCGGTGATACCTCACATGCATGGTGCAATTGCTGTTTACATATGACGCCAGACCAACGCTTGTGTACGCCTTTGCGCAAGAGAAGGGGGGGCAGGGGTGCTTTTTTTTTTGTTTTTTTTTTTTTTATTTAGCTTTTTTTTTATTTTATTTTTAAACTGTTCCTTCCATTTTTTTTCTTTGTTATGATTTTTATTGTTATCTCAGGGAATGTAAATATCCCCTATGATAGCAATAGGCAGTGACAGGTACTCTTTTTTTTGAAAAAATTGGGGTCTATTAGACCCTAGATCTTTCCTCTGCCCTCAAAGCATCTGACCACACCAAGATTGGTGTGATAAAATGCTTTCCCAATTTCCCAATGGCGCGGTTTATATCCGGGAGGGGGGACATTCCCTCCCACTGCTTGTAAAAGCAATCTAGAGGCTAATTACCCGCTAGAATTGCTTTTACATGAAAGCCGATCACTGGCTGAAAAGAATGATACCAAGATGATACCTAAACCTGCAGGCATCATTCTGGTATAACCATTCAAAGTCCAGCAACATACTGGACATATATTGTAATCTTTTTTTTTTCATGCAGCCTCTTGGCTGAACGAAAAAAAGAGATTGATTGGTGGGTATGCCCACCATTAGAATACCTCCCTTCATCCACCCACTTCTAATGATGGGCATACATGCACCATTTATATATGCCGATGCATGGGGGCATCCTCCCGCAAAAGTTATGCCGTGTGCACACGGTCGGAATTTCGACCGTATGTACGTGGCATTAGGAGCCAATCGCTCCTCCGCCCCCCTGCTGCCCCCATGCTTCGGCATATATGCTCTTTTTTTTTAACTGTGGTGGTGAAATCACCTCCTACAGCGTTGGAGTCGCGGCTTTATGTATCGTGGGAGCAAACGCTGTTGCTGTCAAGATAAATAAATCCGCGTTGCAACTGAATGGCGCACCTGAAAACAAAAAAATGCTTAACACTAAAACACAGTAAACAAAATTACATACCTGAAAAGCAAGCATGATAAAACATAATAAAACATTTCAGAATAGAATGGAGTAAAAAAAGAGCAACGATAGAGAGAGAATAGAGAGAGAGAGAGAGAATAATAAAACGACAACGATTTTATTTTTTTTTATTTTTTTGAGATTCACAGGTAAAAAAGCTCCTGACTGAAGCGACTGAATCAAAGCGCTACCACAAAAAAACTGTTAGCGATCACAGGGATCAGGCCTGACTCTGCGAACGCTGCAGTTATGTGTGCTTAGTGTTTTGTAAGTGACAGTGATCGATCGATACTGCACTTGGGTGGGCTGGGCGGAGGGGGAAAACGCAGGTGCTAGCAGGTATCTGGGCTGATCCCGCTAACAATGCGTTTTTTTTTGGAACCCTAAACTGCTGGGACGCTAGTATAGATCTGATCAGATCAGATATTGATCTGTTCAGATACTATACCACTAAGGGAGGTGTATGCTTTGCGCGTGGGTGTTTGCGGTACTGGCACTAACCTGGGGCGACGCAGACCTTATTTGACCCTAAAACCTAATTGATATCACCCGCCGGGCGAACAGGGGGTTAAACCGTTATTGGGTAATAAATGGCGGGTGCCCTGACAGTATAAAAAACAAGCTAACTAACCAGCGTCACCCGTAACAGTAATACAAAAAAAAAACTGGCTACCTAGCGGCACCAGTGACACTAATGCAGCGATCAAAAAAACAATCGCTTAGTGACACTGGCAAAAGGGGGTGAAAGGGTTAACTAGGGGCAATCAGGGGGTTAAACCTTTATTAGGTAATATATGGGGGTACCTGACGCTATATAAAAACCTGACGGGGAACCTAAATAACGAAATAACTAACTGGCTAACCAGCGTCACCAGTGACAGTTATATGGTGATCACTGGTGAAAGGGTTAACTCTAGGGGCAATCAGGGGGTTAAAACCTTTAGGTTGTAATATGGGGGTACCTGACCTATAAACCTATTTATGAACCTATATAAACATGGCGGTTAACCTAAAAAAAAAACTGGTTACCTAGCGACACTAATGCAGCGATCAGAAAAACGATCGCTTAGTGACACTGGCAAAAGGGGGTGAAAGGGTTAACTAGGGGCAATCAGGGGGTTAAAACCTTTATTAGGTAATATATGGGGGTACCTGACGCTATATAAAAACCTGACGGGGAACCTAAATAACGAAATAACTAACTGGCTAACCAGCGTCACCAGTGACAGTTATACGGTGATTACTGGTGAAAGGGTTAACTCTAGGGGCAATCAGGGGGTTAAAACCTTTATTTAGGTTGTAATATGGGGGTACCTGACCTATAAAACTATTTATGAACCTATATAAAACATGGCGGTTAAAATAAAAAAAAAAATGGTTACCTAGTGACACAATGCAGCGATCAGAAAAACGATCGCTTAGTGACACTGGCAAAAGGGGGTGAAGGGGTTAACTCGGGGCACTCAAGGGGTTAAACCTTTCTTAGGGGGGGGGGGGGGCCGGGGGCTACCTAGGACCTAAAACTAACTGCCCTGACAGTTATTACAGTCACACTGACACTAAATGCAGTGATCAGTAAATAAATGATCACTGCAATTAGTGACACTGTGACTGGGGGGGGAGGGGGTGATCTGGGGGGTGATCAGGGGGTGACAGGGGGGTGGAATATGTGCCTAACTGTACTGGTGTCAGTGTACTGTTGTGCACTAACCTTTACATGTTCGCCGCTCGGCGTCTCCGGTCACATAGACCGGCGCACCGAGCGTGACATCACTTCCGCCTTCCTGTCTATACAATAGACAGGAAGGGGAAGCTTTTCATTCGCCAGGAGCGATCGCGAGGGGGTGGCCAGAAACCACTGGCCGTCCCCTCGTCCCGGATCGCTCCTGAAGCGATGCCGACCGTCCCCGCCGGCGGAGGGGGGTCCGATCGGACCCCCCAACCGCCTGAAGAATGGCACGTACAGGTACGTGGTTCTGCCTGTACGTGCCATTCTGCCGACGTATATGTACATGGGGCGGTCGGCAAGTGGTTAAAATTGAATTAATTCATTTAAACTCTCAGGCCATGTATGGACACTAAGGCCCCTTTCACAATGGGGCGGGGAGCCGCGGTGACGGTAAAGCAGCGCTATATTTAGCGCTGCTTTACCGTTGATTAACCGCGGTATTCGGCCACTCGCGGTGCCGCGCTTTGCGGCGGTATTGCCGCGGTTTTACCGCGGTGTCCCATTCTAATCAATGGGAAGGAGCGGTATAGGAGCGGTGAACACACCGCTCCTATACCGCTCCAAAGATGCTGCTAGCAGGACTTTTTTTGTCATCCTGCTAGCGCACCGCTCCAGTTCCTGCAGTTCCTCTTAAAATTGAATTAATTCATTTAAACTCTAAGGCCATGTATGGACACTAAGGCCCCTTTCACACTGGGGCATATTTAAAGGGGTTAACTAGGGGCAATCAAGGGGTTAAACCTTTATTAGGGGGGGGTAGGGGGCTACCTAGGACCTAAAACTAACTGCCCTGACAGTTATTACAGTCACACTGACACTAAATGCAGTGATCAGTAAATAAATGATCACTGCAATTAGTGACACTGTGACTGGGGGGGGAGGGGGTGATCTGGGGGGTGATCAGGGGGTGACAGGGGGGTGGAATATGTGCCTAACTGTACTGGTGTCAGTGTACTGTTGTGCACTAACCTTTACATGTTCGCCGCTCGGCGTCTCCGGTCACATAGACCGGCGCACCGAGCGTGACATCACTTCCGCCTTCCTGTCTATACAATAGACAGGAAGGGGAAGCTTTTCATTCGCCAGGAGCGATCGCGAGGGGGTGGCCAGAAACCACTGGCCGTCCCCTCGTCCCGGATCGCTCCTGAAGCGATGCCGACCGTCCCCGCCGGCGGAGGGGGGTCCGATCGGACCCCCCAACCGCCTGAAGAATGGCACGTACAGGTACGTGGTTCTGCCTGTACGTGCCATTCTGCCGACGTATATGTACATGGGGCGGTCGGCAAGTGGTTAAAATTGAATTAATTCATTTAAACTCTCAGGCCATGTATGGACACTAAGGCCCCTTTCACAATGGGGCGGGGAGCCGCGGTGACGGTAAAGCAGCGCGATATTTAGCGCTGCTTTACCGTTGATTAACCGCGGTATTCGGCCACTCGCGGTGCCGCGCTTTGCGGCGGTATTGCCGCGGTTTTACCGCGGTGTCCCATTCTAATCAATGGGAAGGAGCGGTATAGGAGCGGTGAACACACCGCTCCTATACCGCTCCAAAGATGCTGCTAGCAGGACTTTTTTTGTCATCCTGCTAGCGCACCGCTCCAGTTCCTGCAGTTCCTCTTAAAATTGAATTAATTCATTTAAACTCTAAGGCCATGTATGGACACTAAGGCCCCTTTCACACTGGGGCATATTTAAAGGGGCCGGATTTTTTCAGGCGGTGAACAGGCGCTATTTTTAGCGCTGTACCGCATGAAAAACGCCCCGGTGTGAAAGGGGCCTAAGGGAACAGGAATTGGTTCCATAATTTTCTCAGTTTGCTTGTAGACACTTAACAAATAGCATGCTAGAAAGAGTAATATGAGCAAATGGCACTAAAGTATTGCAGCCTATTGCTACATTTTATATTCATAGTAATGTACTGTTGCTAGTCAGAAACATTTATTTATTTCAGTCATTTATAAAGTGGCAATTTACTCGTTTTATAGAGTTCATCAGGGCTGCTGTTAGAAGTCATGGGTCCCCGTATAGCCTACCTGACAGACACCACCCCCCACCCCCCAAATATCAAGATAAAGTTGTGTGTGTAATTGAGGTCTTAGGGCTCATTAACATAGGTGCTGTGGCCTGTACAGTGTGAACATTTTTAAAAACAAATATGTGGCTATTACTGTGTGTAGGCAGTAGGGGTGCAATGGATCAAAAAACTCACGGATCGGATCGATCCTCGGATCAGAGTAACGGATCGGATATTTTTTTGGATCAGCAAATAATAATTAAATATTCAAAAACCTGTGAAAATTCCACCACCATATAGTCCCCACTGTAATATCCACAATCTCCCCACTGTAATATACATCTCCCCCACTGTAATATCCATGTCATCTCCCCCACTGTAATATTGGCTGAGCATGGCTGGGTACGGCTGGGTATTACCGAGTATTGGCAGGGTATGGCAGAGTATTGGCAGGGTATGGCAGAGTATTGGCAGGGTATTGCAGAGTATTGGCAGGATGGCTGTGACTGCAATTGTCACAGAGCAGCGCTGTGGGCACTACAGATCCAGCCCACAGCGCTGCTGCCATCCGATTTCTCCCCTCCACTGTACAGATCTGTACACAGAGGGGAGAGAGGAACTGGGGTCATTTGACAGAGCGATCACATTGTAAACGGCCGATGGGTGCACCAAGATGGCCGCCGCTCCGGAGCTAGGCCGAAGCCGCGGCCTTTCCTAAGGCCGAGGCCGCGGAGCGCGCCGATCTGAACAGGGTGACTAGGGTGTTCGGATCACGGATCGGTGACAATTCCGTTTCACCCCTAGTAGGCAGCCTATGATACACTATAGGGATGCAACAGCTATATAAAGACAGCCACAGTTCCTACTTCGACAAGTGTGCGGATGCAGGTGTACGGCCCCAAACACAGACATTTGTGTGCATTTGGGGACACTCACCTGCACACTTATCAAATTCTTGCAGCCGCTGCATCCCCCTAGGGTAACAGACGGCAACAAATCACTCATTCACACTGAATGAGCCAGAGAACCATTGTGAATAAGCCCTTCATGTTAAAAAAAAAATTTGAATTTTAAAATAATTTTTTACAATTTTTAATAATTATATTTTACAATATGTTTTCCTTTTCATCTTTAAAATTATTTTTACATTTTTTTTTGTTATGCTTTTGGGAGGGCTAAGCATTGAATATGAACAGGAGACAGAGTCCCCTGTTCATTCATAAACTGAAGCATAGTAAGCTCAGTTATCAATGGACACAGGAGCGATCATTAGCGATCGTTTACTGTGTCCATTCAGAAAAGGAAGGGGACCGGTAAATTACATATTTTCCCCATGCTCAGTGCTGACAGCTGACACATTCCCCGGTGCACACACAGTGCCTGTCGAGAGAGGAAAGCAAGCAGCGCACACAGGGGGATCAGATGTGGGCAGGACAGGGAGGAGGATTGGTGCAGCTGGGCTGTCTCTTCCTCCAGCAGCTAAATGCAGCTGAGGGGCGGGACCACCTTTCAGCTGCTGCAGGGTAAGCAGCACAGTGGTTCATTCCTGTAATTGCGCCCTGCCGCATCTATCACCCTCCCTGTCCAGACCTCCTGTGTGCCCGGGTCCCCTACAGGAGAACCGGTGGCCCCCCTTATCGTGGCCATGGAGTTCATTCACATCAGTCCCTGCTCTAAGGGGCTAACAATCCATGGCCCCTATATCACATATGTACATACACACGCTAGGGCCAATTTTAAAGGAGCCAGTTAACCACTTAAGGACGGCCTCCTGCACATTTACGTTAGCAGAATGGCACGGCTGGGCACATCAACGTACAGGTACGTTGCCCTTTAAGAGCCCAGCCGTGGGTCGCACACGCGCCCGCGACACGGTCCTGAGCTCCGTGATCGCGGCCGCGGGACCAGCGGACCCGATCGCCGCTGGTGTCCCGCGATCGGGTTACAGAGCTGAAGAGCGGGGAGAGGTCTGTGTAAACAAACCTCTCCCCGTGCTTCCTACACTGCCTGTCACTGATCGGCTGTTCCCTGTCATCGGGAAAGCTGATCAGTGACGTCAGACGTAAAGCCGCGCCCCCTACTGTAAAAAAAAAAACACACACACACACACACTTAGCCCCTCCCCGCCCCCTAGTGGTTAACTCCTTCACTGCCAGTGTCATTTACATAGGAATCAGTGCATTTAAATAGCACTGATTTCTGTATAAATGACAATGGTCCCAAAAATGTGTCAAAAATGTCTGATGTGTCCGCCATAATGTCGCAGTCACAATAAAAATCGTTGATCGCCGCCATTACTAGTAAAAAAAAAAAATATTAATAAAAATGCTATAAAACTATCCCCTATATTGTAAACGCTATAACTTTTGCGCAAACCAATCAATAATCGCTAATTGCGATTTTTTTTACCAAAAATATGTAGAAGAATACGTATCGGCCTAAACTGAGGGAAAAAAAAAAGTTTTTTTATATATTTTTTGGGGATATTTATTATAGCAAAAAGTAAAAAATATTGCATTTTTTTCAAAATTGTCGCTCTATTTTTGTTTTAAAAAAAAACGCAGGGGCGATCAAATACCACCAAAAGAAAGCTCTATTTGTGGGAAAAAAAAGGACGCCAATTTTGTTTGGGAGCCATGACGCACTACCGCGCAATTGTCAGTTAAAGCGACGCAGTGCCGAATCGCAAAAAGGGGCCTGGTCCTTTGGCTGCAAATTGGTCCGGGGCTTAAGTGGTTAACGTACCAGCATGTATTTTTACTAACCATTATGTCATCAAACCTTTTGGCTCAATACGCTATTTCTTTAAGAACATCAAGAGAAGTTGCACATTCTACTTTGACACCAGTGTGTGGAATCTTTGTGCCGGTTCACACAGGGGCGGCTTCAAAGTCGCCCCAATTCTGAGGCCGCCCCAAAGAGTGTGACTTCAGCGCAGCTTGCAAAACGACTTCTGTATAGAAGTCAATGCAAGCCACTCTGAAGTCACCCCAAAGTAGTACAGGAACCTCTTTCTAAGTCGGAGTGACTTGAGTCGCTCCTATTAAAACGGTTCCATTGTACAGAATGAGATATGTAAATCACCTGTCACTCACAGCAAGGGGGCGTTTTTTTACAAAGTTTTCAAGACTTTGTCAAGATTTCTGTAACTGAACAATAAAAGAGGATTTTTCTCAGGCCTCGAGTAAATCTGTGTGGCAAGACTGGGCTCAAATGAAAGGAAATCTTATTCTCTACATTATATATAACAAAAAAATGTTGGGGTTTACATCCACTTTAATGTATGAAAAGTATTTATGTTCTATATGGGAGCCAGATTTCATTCTGTAAATTGCAATAAGAAAATCCGAGCTAGAATCTGCTTGCTGAGAAAATTGGCACAGAATAGAGCTCTGCAAAGAGAAAGATGCTGCTCCTGCTGATGTTTGGGCAAGATATTGAGTTTTTGTTCTCTTTATTACTGTTAAGAGATAGCAATGTTGGGGACAACAGGGAGGGAAATGCATAATTTCTTTGCATAGATTGCCTCCCGCCTTCACATAGTATTTGTCATCCTCCTCAGTACAGTTCTTGAAAGACTTGTAGATTTTTAGAAAAATAGCAATTCTCATATGTGTGCCTCTCTTTAAATATAAATTTGAAAACTCAGAAACCTGAGGGAAACATGGAGTTTTAATGTTGGAGAACAGTGTGGCTCTTTTAAACCCAATGGTTTATTTTCTGTTTGGAGAACTTCCTTTTGATTTCCTCCAAAAATTTTAGGAATAGTGTTATTCAGCACTTCCTGCCTCGATGTCTACCTGTTTAACTTTGGGTCATCTTCTTTACTGGAGTCTCAGATTGAGTGTCTGGAACTTTGTACTTAGACATTCCAAAGGCAATAAAAATGTAAAAGTACCGATCAAGAATGATCAGGACTAAAAAGACCATGATTTTGAAAGAATGATAGTAAAATTGTTACGTGGAAGGTGGAACAACCACCTTTGGCATGATCTGTGTCCCTTGGATCAAACACTTTTTCAAATGCACCTACCTTTGACAAGTGTACATTTAAGGTGTTTTTATATGGCTTTGGTTACCCTCAGGGGGCAATGGTGTTCTTCCTTTCTGCCTTCCATACCCTTGTGTGCCCTTAACTCCTATCTGTCCCCTCTCCCATACTTCTACATTTTTTTAGACCTCCTCTTCTCTGTCACTACCTATTTTTTTAATGTCCACATATATTTGGATAAGTTTGTCAAGGTTAGCTATGTGGTGTGTTGTTTTGTCACCTCACTCTCCTTATAGTATGCCCGTTACTGGGGATGCAGCGTATAGATAGTTTATTTTTTTTTTACTTGTGTGGATCAAGTAATCTGTCTTTTTGTTCCCATCCATTTTGTTTTCAGCCCCCCCCCCCCCCCGAACAGGACATTCTGGGGGAGATTTACCAGAACTGGTGCACTCAGAATCTGGTGCAGCTGTGCATGGCAGCCATGTCAGCTTCTAATTTCATCTTGTTCAATTAAGCTTTGGCAATAAGCTCCCGTTCACATTGGCAACGGCACTATCCCAATCGGTGCGACCCCGACTTTGCGACACCGTACCGATTTCCAAAAGTAGTTCCTGCACTACATTTGCGGACTTTGGGGGCAATTTCAAGAGACATCTGTGCATGAAGCTGCACAGATGTCTTTTAAATCGCCCCGAAACTCGCATTGAAATGCGGTTTTGAAAACTGAACTCGCACGATTTCAAACCATCTTTCAGTGTGAATGTACTCTAAAACCGGAATTCGCTACACGCGATCGGATTTGGTGTGATCGGACTTTGTTGTCAAAAAAATCTATCCAGCAGGAGATAGGACTTTGTCCGTCGGACAATCCGATGGAAGCTGATAGGTTTCTATGCAGAGTTGCACCAAATTTTTCACTCTCCAGTTTTAGTAAATGAACCTCTGTATTCTGACTCAGCGCTGTCAGAATACATTGATCAGCAGTTGCTCATTGACAAAAGTTTTCCAACTCGTCTGTTGTTTAGAAGTCAATCTAACTAAATTCAATCAGTATCTAGCATCCCTGTCTAACGAGCGAGTTCTGTTGAACAGGGATGTCCCTGCTGGACCAGCCACGTTTTGGTCCGTCTATGGCCAGCTTAACTCATTTACGTATTTTACGTATGTACAGCTTGAGATTGCCCCTTATTGTGCCTAACATTGTACCCTGTTAATTGTGTGACAACCCAACAAAACAAAATCTATTGGAAAGAAACTTTTTCATACTGTCCTCCATTGTTCTCATGTTTAGACAAGCAATAAAATGTTCTTGTAGAGGAACTACTCCGAACGGCTGCACTTCTATATCCACCTGTATTCATTCACGTAAAAAGAAATCACAGACACAGTGTTGGATGGAAGGAACAGTTTGACGCATTTCACGCTGTCCTCAACACTTATAACCCATTATTAAAATGTTCTTCTATAGAATATGAGCATACATGCATGCTAGTATTAGAAAAGATACAATATTTAGTGCTTGCATTGTTTTTAAGGGTCAGTTATCTAATGTCTATAGCCTGTTCAGTTTAAAATATGTCTGAATTCACATTTTGCATTGTGAAAATCCATACAGTTTTTTGTGTGCCTTTTTTAATACATTATAAAATGCATTTCCGTGTATGTTTGTGCTTGTTTTTTTCATGTTCTTTGCTAAAAACTGTAGATAAAGTCTGCTGAACGCATCATATAATGCAATAAAATATGTGTAAAAATATATAAAAAGCTTAACTCAAAACAAATTTGGAATTAGGCAATCATTGGTGCATAATAAATAACCCACAAAAAATCAATATAGTGAACCAAAATATGAGAGATTCCTCAAAAGAAATCCAAACACCAAAACAAAAAGAGAGTCTGTGTAGTGATCTTGGTTATCCGTGCTCCACCATCACTCATGTGGAAGAAATACACACTCACCAGATAACTAAGTAAAATAAGCCTCGTAATAATCAGATCCTTTGGGAAGCGATATGGGTCAGAGGGGGATGATCCTTCACTTAAACTCAATCCTTAGATGTCTCCTTATGCTTGTATGATAATAGAGCTCGGCAAAAGCAAAGTATATATCATAGCGCAATATGTTTAATGAAACAGGTAAAAATTGTGATAAAATGCACACTTTCATTTTAAGGTGCTAGTAAGTCATCACCAACATGTACAGCCAGTAGAACAAGAACAGCACCGTTCCCCCAAGTTGCGGCGTGCGTTCGAATTCACCAAACATCGGAAACCAAGCGTACCAGAAGTGACATCTGTGCAGGCGAGTGGGCAGCCTCAATGCATTTCACATCATTCGGAAGATTCGGAAGGCTGCCATTTTCTTGTTGCATTATATACCCCACTATACAGTCTGATTGGTTGTTGAAAATCATCATATGTCTTAAGCTTAAAGATTCCTGAATTTGTTTTGTTTTTTAAATATCAAAACCGCTGTACATCTTGGTGACTTACTTTCACAAGCAAATACCAGCACACAAACAATAACGAATACATTTAATCATTAAAAAACACATCAATTTATAATCATTAATATTAAAAACTAAATTGATAACGACATTCTCAATTTAATCACAAAGCAAAAAAAACATCCTCAATTCAATCGAATAATTAACATAAATGCTACATAAAATTTAAATACTAAAAAAGCTTTTACTCGCTTATTTCATAATATTGGATTTTCCCTGGTGATCTGGCCAGTGGAGCGCCTACACTCTGGAGAAAGGCGCACAGAGACACCATTGGACAGCAGCATTGTCAGTCTAGGGCAGGGATCCTCAAACTACGGCCCTCCAGCTGTTGCAGAACTACACATCCCATGAGGCATTGTAAAACTCTGACATTCACAGACATGACTAGGCATGATGGGAATTGTAGTTCCTGAACAACTGGAGGGCCGTAGTTTGAAGACCCCTGGTCTAGGGGGAGGTGAGTGATACATGCAATAGCAGATTTAGATACACTAAATAAATTTAAGCCAAACTCCAGCTTACACTTTATAAACAGTAAGTCTAGGTTTCCACTATTGTGACCTGAAAGTCGCGCGATTTTGTTGTGATTTTTTGCCACGACTTGAAGCAATGCCTGTGTATTCTTGAGGTCTATGGACCTTAAGTCACATCAAAGTCGGACCAAAGTAGTGCAGGGACTACTTTGAAGTCGCTGCGACTTGAAGTCACACAGATATGAACGGTACTGATTGGAAATCATGGGGTATGACTTGTCATGCGGCTTTGCAGTCCCAAGTTGCAGGACAAGTTGCACAAGTGGAAATGGAGCCTTACAGGAACAGTTTGTTTTTCTTTTCAGACTCCATTTACACTTGTGTGACTCCAAAGTTGCACCGGCTTTGGAGTGCAACTTTGACGCAACTTTGGATGGGTGCAACTTGGATACGCCTTTTGCTTTGACGAGTGATAATAGACAACTGTTGCACACAAGCTGCATTATATAACATTCAGGTACAACTTTAATGCAACTTCTGAGGGATAACATTAAAGTCTATGGCCTTTAAGTTGCATGAAAGTCAGACCAAAATAGTGCATGAACTACTTTGAAGTTGCTGCAGTCACGCATATATGATTGGTTGGTTAACATTAGAAAACATGGGGAACAACTTGTCATACAACTTTGATGTCCAAAGTTGCATGACAAGATGCACAAGCCTAAAGCCTCATACACACAATCAGATTTTCCGACGGAAATTGTGTGATGACAGGCTGTTGGCGGGAAAATCCGACTGTTTGTATGCTCCATCGGACAATTGTTGTCGGATTTTCCACGGACAAATGTTGGATAGAAGGTTTAAAAAATTTTCGCGGACAAATGTCTATTGTCGGATTTTCCAAGCGTGTGTACACAAGTCCGTCGAACAAAATTCCAAAGTACAAACACGCATGCTCGGAAGCAAGGACGAGCCAGAAGCGGTTGGTCTTGTAAACTAGCGTTGGTAATGGAGAATTAACATTTGTGACATGGCAAATTATGAAATCTCGAAATGCAGCGCACAATTCTCTTCTTCTTTAATGGCATAATAAAGAAGCTGCTTTGCTGGTGATACTGATGGAGTTATTGCAAACCAATTTTCAAAGGCTTTTTTTCATAGTGATATCAAGAATAATATTATTATGCTTTTTTTCTTTTTTTTTTGGGCAAGTTACCACAACACCATTATCCCGTCGTTTTTAAGATCAAAGATACAACTATGTTGGTGTTGATTTTACATTGTATTTTTTTAAATTTATCTGCCTACTCCCAAACTGTCATTTGAAGTAAAACACATAGCCAAGTATTATTCTCCACATTTTTTTATTGTGCATTAAAAAAAGAAAACAAATACAATTAGACATGCTATCTGCCAATAGAACTCAACCTAAAAGGGCATTCTATGCATCCAAAAATATAGAAAATATAACAAATCAAATCATTATTCAATCAAAAGTAAAATAAATGCCTCATGTATGTGTCCATCATCATATCTAAGAATTGGAAAACTGCAATATAATAAATGTTTGCTTTTGGTTTTAATATCGCTTTAATGCAAGCTGCATGCTAATGGGACAATGGGAATTATTTACTAAAGCTGGAAAGTGCAAAATCAGGCTCACTTTTGCATAGAAACCAATCAGCTTCTAACCCCAGCTCGTTCCATTAAGCTTTGGCAATAAAACCTGGAACTGATTGGTTTCTATGCAGTGAGCCTGATTTTGTACTCTCCAGTTTTAGTAACTAAACCTCAATGACAATTTATTTGTAGGAAAATTCTAAGTTTACTGTGGTTTCCCTAGCTAGCTGCAGCTACCGTATACATTCTCTTCTTACTGTAACCTAAAAGATCTCCATCATGTATATGTAGACCATATAAAAATCCAGACACTGGCCACAACAAAACAATTAGCAAAGGCATGATGTGTTCATATGTAAATGTCAATTTAAATTTAAAAGCAATACCATTTGGCAGGAAGAGGCTCAGGCAAAACTCTCATCCAGGTTTACTGTCTCGTTCCTTATTAGAAGGTGTACAGATGTAGGATCTCATATCATATCTGTAAAAGTCTAACATCCAAAAACTGAAAATTGTTGTCAAATACATATTATAATTTTCCTTTCTTGACCGTCACACTAAGGCCCCTTTCACACTGGGGCGGTGAGCCGCGGTGACGGTAAAGCAGCGATATATTTAGCGCTGCTTTACCGTCGTTTTCACCGCGGTTTTCGGCCGCTCGCGGTGCGGTTTTACCCCCGCGAGCGGCCGAAAAAGGGTTAAACACCCCCCGCAGAGCGCCGCCGTAGCCGCGGTATTGCCGCGGTAACCGCGGTATTGCCGCGGTTTTACCGCGGTCTCCCATTGTAATCAATGGGAAGGAGCGGTATAGGAGCGGTGAACACACCGCTCCTATCCCGCTCCAAAGATGCTGCTAGCAGGACTTTTTTTGTCATCCTGCTAGTGCACCGCTCCAGTGTGAAAGCCCGCCGGCTTTCACACTGGAGTTAAAGGGGCCGGATTTTTTCATGCGGTGAACAGGCGCTATTTTTAGCGCTGCACCGCATGAAAAACGCCCCGGTGTGAAAGGGGCCTAAAGGTTTAGCCCCACCATCAAGATACTGTCATAGAACTGCTTATCTCTAAATGTTTGATCTAGACATGTGCACAACAAAAAAATGTGTTTATATTCGTTTCGTTTTTTTCGTTTCCGTTGATTCGTAACGATTCGTAAATTCGTAAGTCATCGGTGTTTGCATTCGTAACGATTCCTACATTCGTAAGTCGTCAGTGTTCGTATTCGTAACGATTCGTATTTTCGTAAAAGTAATTTTTTCGTTGATTCGTATTTTCGTTAGTTTAATTTTCGTTTATTCGAAATTCGGACGCATTCGTACTTATTCGTAGATTCGTAACATCCGTAGATTCGTAATCGGAGCATAATTCATAATGTTATGTAATGTGTATGCTATTATTACATTTTAAGAGACACGAAAAATTCTGAATTGAAAAAAAAGTTACGAATGTACGATCTATTTGAAGCACGTTAAGCAACGCCATTGTAAGAGACACAAAAATTACGAATCGAAAAAATAAAAAAGTTACGAATTTACGAATTTTTTCGTTCAATCCATCCGAAGCACGTTAAGCAACGCCATTGTAAGAGACACAGAAAATTACAAATCGAAAAAAAAAAAAAAAAAAAAAGTTACGAATTTACGAATTTTTGCGTTCAATCCATTCGAGGCACGTTAAGCAGCACCATTGTAAGGGACACGGAAAATTACCAATTCAACAAAAAAAAAAAAGTTACGAATGTACGAATTTTTTCATTCATTTTCATTTTCGTTGTTCCTGTTTTCGTTTTTCGGATTTTCTTCATTCGTACATTCGTTGTTTCTAATTTGTTTTTTTCGGATTTTCGTTATTTTCGGATTCGAACGATTCGTTATTCGTTAAAATTTTTAGCGAATCATTCGTTCATTCGTACGAAAACGAATGAACGAAAATAACGAAAAAAAACTAAAAACGAAACTAATTGCACATGTCTAGTTTGATCCCCCTGCAGGGGCATAGCCTGTTTTAGGTGAACTCCTGCATGGGTGGGATTGTGCAAAGCCATGCAGATGCAGAAACATTACAGCATTTTTTTTATTTTTATTTTTTATTGCTACCAAATCTACATATATATAACAAATGAACCATAAATATCAAAATTTCATATAATCAAAATAAACAATGAACCCTATTCTAGTCGCTGGAACAGTAAAAAAGAAAAATCTATATTTAGCCCACATTCCTTGAAAAGTAAACTTTTCATTCAAGGCCAAACCTTCTAGCTCCCCATAAAATTCCAGAATCACAAATTTTGAAATCTAATGACCAGCTTCTGTTGAACAGAGACAGTTTCCTGCTTAACCCAGCCCCATTTTGGTACGTGTGTCCCCGACCTAAGCAGTTCTTTCAATGTGGTCAGTATTATCAAGATTATTATTACCATTATACAGGATTTATATACGGTAGCACCAACAGTTTGCACTGCACTTTACAATGTGATTATTAAAGAGGAAGTAAACCCCCCCAAACCACTTTGGCCTACAGGTAAGCCTAGATTAAGGCTTACCTGTAGGTCCAATAAATATCTCCTAAACCTACATGGTTTAGGAGATATTTATAAAAAAAGAGGCATCGTTGTCTACGGCGCATGCGCCGTAGACAGCGGCGAACAGGCGCACTGCGCATGCCGAGTTCACGGCGATATGCCGCTTTCCTGCGCATTCGCGGGAGTGACGTCATCGCCGCTCCAGCGAATCACATCGCTGGAGCGGCGAGACCCGGGTGTCACTCCTGTATCGATGGTGGCGGAGGAGGATGTGGACGAGGGGCGCTTCGGGGGCTTCGTTCTCAGGTAAGTTATTCATAATGAGCTAGTATGCTATGCATACTAGCTCATTATGCCTTTGCCTTGCAGGTTCCGTTTTTTTTTTTTTTTTTTGTGAGGAGGGTTTACTTCCTCTTTAAATTACTATCCCTTTCCCCTAACTCTAGGAAGGAACACAATTATTTCAAATGTTAAATCGACATGTCTCTCCAATAAGTGTCCTACCAAACACACAGTTGTATCCCAGAGCCTCCTGGCCTTTCTACACTCAAAGCGTAGGTCCGCCCACCTCTGCAAAAATTAAAAGCCGCAGCTGCACATACTGCAGCTGCTGACTTTTAATAATCGGACACTTACCTATCCTGGAGTCCAACGTTGTTGGCACCACAGCTGATGTTTCCATCAGCTGTCCGGTGCATCCCTGCGAGTATGGAGACCCAGCAGTGTAGCCTTGCAGCTTCATGCCGGGAACCCTATTGTGCATGCACGAGGCTTCGCTCCTCTCTCCTACTGGCCCGGCAACAGGTGAGTATGTATGTTTATTTTTTTAGGTGTAGCAAGGTCCCAGGCCTCCTTTAGTTTAATGAAAACCTCCAGAGCCAGGGACAGCTGATATCCTTCTATATAAAGTGGGTTACAAGGCATGGTGGGTGTAGTGCAAGATGAATTCATGGGCGCCAGATACTTCTTGAATGCAAAGAGATTTGTTTTCTCTTGAACAGAACTGTGGGAGAGAGGGTTAGCGCCAGGACACCCTTAGGCAATTGCAATGTTAACTGTCAGACTCCAATACTTCTACAGGTAGACAGCCATGCAGGGAAAGGCATCCCAGCAAGACACCACATCTGCATGTGTAGGAGCGCTGTCTCCTATGGCAGCAGTCTTAGAACAGTTACTAACACAAGTTGTAACAAACTCCTTTACTCCTCCTACAATCCCTTCTTGTAGATTCTTAGCCCACTGAGCTCCAAGTCTCTCTCACTAGACTTGCTGATTCACTGCCACTGAATCCCGTGAGCTCTTCCAATCTTCTTACTCAGTATCTTCCTCAAGCGTCACCCCCGCTTCCCTGCTGGGTCCCTGGCTTGGCACTCCAGATACTCCTCAAGCGTCACCCCACTGGCTAGGTCTTTGGCTTGGCACCTGCTGAAGTTTCCTGATTCTTCACCGTCCCCGGTTCGTGTGAATACTGCTTCTGTACTTGCTTCAGCTACTCACTGTGGTCCCTGGTAATAAGGTGGCTGGTCCCTTAGTGGCGGCAGCTTCCCCTCTACCCCTGACTACGACAGGTTCTCTGGCCGGCAGAACCATCACTTCTAGTTGGACTGCAAGCCACAGTCCCAACCCTACGCTGCTCTATTGCTTCTGGATAGGCCCTCAGACAGCCTAGCAGCCAGATGTACCCAGGATAGGCCCAAACTCTGGCCTTGCAGCCCGGGCAGCCAAAACAGGTCCACCCAGACAGCAGTCCAGGTGGCACAGAATACCGATCAGCTAACTCCACTCAAATATATAGGTTCTCCCAGCAGGCTAAGGGGCCTAAGAAAACCCTTGCCCATTGGCTGAGACACCCCATATACTCCTAATCTGTCCTTGCATCACCCTTGTCTTATCTAATGTGACCAGGTACCCGGCCACCCAGCGACAGAAGAGAGAAGTGCAGCAATTCCAGACTTGGTGTGAAATCAATTGATCCCTAACAATTGGCCAAGGCAACTATACCTGGCAAGTAAATTTAGGAGCAACCCTGCCTAAACTTTAGGGTGCTGACTAGCTATCTCAAACTTCTCCATTAATAAATAATTTCTCACACAACGTATAGGCATACTTACAATTACACCCCAAAACACATTTTATACTCATCCTGAGTATGGCAATAGCATGTATGAGACTTTTTCACTAAAAACATAGAGGGACCCAAAATTCAATAATCACCTTCAGGCTTTCAAGGGTCATACATTTTGCATCTTATTTCCTGACTATCACATTTCTTGAGGCTCTGACATGCCAGGACAAGAGAAACACCCAAAAAATGACTATGTTTTGCAAAGTAGACACTCTAAGATATCCATTTGGAGGCATGGAGAGTCTATTGAAGATCACATTTTTTGAAGAAAGACAATGAAAATGTATTTTTTTAAACACGGCTGTCAATAAATAAGATATTTCTTACGCACAGCTTAGGCATACTTAGAAATACACTCCAAAATACTTTTTAAGGGGCATAAGTTTAGACATCTGACTTCCTGACTACTTGTAAGATGCTTTGAAGACCTGGATTGCCAAGGCAATAAAAAACACCAACAAATTGGCCACATTTTGGAAAGCAAACACTCCATTGTAAACAAGTGCCTGATCCCTTGCTCTACTTTGTGTTATAAATATAACTGTATATTATAAGTAAATAAAAAGTGAAAAGGATGAGTTTTTTTTTTTTTTTTTTGCTCGATACCCAAATGTGTTCCTAAAGTGAACATGTAATACTAGTAGTGGCAAAGTGCTACCCTAATGAACATACAAATAAATGGATCCTCCAATGGGGATAACACCACTTTAAAAAACAATAAAAATTACTCCATAAGTGTCCTTTAAGCAATATGAACATAATAGTAATGATTAAAAAAAAAAAAAACAATAAACCACCAGTGTAATATCAGTGTAATACGAGTAAAGAGCATAATACAAATAAGCCGGTATCAGGTGAGTAGATATGGCATGTATGAAATATAGTGCCAAAAAAACAAAGCAGAAGGGAATTCGTAGATACTGTGCAGGCACGTAAACAACACCTCCAGTGTCTCTCCACCTTCACTCGTATGAGCTCACCTCCACTCTGGACCTAGAGCAGGTCACCATGCGCCTTCCCCTTTAAGGGATATATAAATCCTCTGGTGGGTGGGTGGATTCTCTGTTGGTGCTTGCAACAATCTGTAGTACTAACGAATCCTGGTCGGTGCTTGCTATGTGTCCTATGGTAATCCTGGGTAGTAATGGGGTCCTTTGAGAAAGTCATGAGGTGTGTGATGAAATGCGTCAGTGGCGGGGGGCCTAGTGGTGTCAGCGCACATCCTTAGGAAGATTTTACACTGTGAGCTTGTTGTTACCAACAAAACAGCCAAGTGATCTTTAAGGGGGCTGCACACCCTTTAATGTGCTATGTCCATGATCTGAGTGCACCAGGATTCAGTACACCAACAAATGTGAGTTTTATGATTTTACTAGATTTTTTATTAAAGGTTTTTAAACAATTCAAGACTATGTTGGTGCTTTCCATTTTTTTCTGACCATTACTGCCCAGGATTACCATAGGACACATTGCAAGCACCTGCCAGGATTTATTAGTACTACAGATTGTTGCAAGCACCAGAGGATCCTAGAGGATTTATATACCCCTATAAATGGGAAGGCACATGGTGACCTGCACTAGGTCCAGAGCGGAGGTGAGTGCATACGCGTGAAGGTGGAGGGACACTGGAGGTGTTGTTTGTGTGCCTGCAGAGTATCTACGAATTCCCTTCTCCTTTGTTTTTTTGGGACTATATTTCATTATGCCATACCAACTCACCTGATACCGGCTTATTTGTATTACGCTCTTTACTCGTGGACACTGATATTATACTGGTGGTTTATTGGTTTTTAATCATTACTATTATGTTCACATTGCTTAACCACTTCAGCCCCGGACCAATTGGCAGCCAAAGGACCAGGCCCCTTTTTGCGATTCGGCACTGCGTCGCTTTAACTGACAATTGCGCGGTCGTGCAACGTGGCTCCCAAACAAAATTGGCGTCCTTTTTTCACACAAATAGAGCTTTCTTTTGGTGGTATTTGATCGCCCCTGCGGTTTTTATTTTTTGCGCTATAAACAAAAATAGAGCGACAATTTTGAAAAAAATGCAATATTTTTTGCTTTTTGCTATAATAAATATCCCCAAAAAATATATAAAAAAAACATTTTTTTTCCTCAGTTTAGGCCGATACGTATTCTTCTACATATTTTTGGTAAAAAAAAATCGCAATTAGCGATTATTGATTGGTTTGCGCAAAAGTTATAGCGTTTACAAAATAGGGGATAGTTTTATAGCATTTTTATTAATATTTTTTTTTTTTTACTAGTAATGGCGGCGATCAGCAATTTTTATTGTGACTGCGACATTATGGCGGAAACATCGGACACATTTTTGGGACCATTGTCATTTATACAGCAATCAATGCTATTCAAATGCATTGATTCCTGTATAAATGACACTGGCAGTGAAAGAGTTAACCACTAGGGGGAGGGGAGGGGTTATGGGCTGTGACGTGTGTGTTTTTTTTTTACCATTAGGGGGTGGGGCTGACGTCTGATGTCATTGATCGGCTTTCCCGATGACCAGGAACAGCCGATTAATGACAGGCAGAGTAGGAAGCGCGGGGAGAGGTTTGTTTACACAGACCTCTCCCCGGTCTTTAGCTCTGTGACCCGATCGCGGGATACCAGCGGCGATCGGGTCCGCTGGTCCCACGGCCGTGGTCACAGAGCTCCCGCCCGGGTCGCGAGCGAGCCGCCAGCAGCACGCACGCGACCCACGGCTAGGCTCTTAAAGGGCCACGTACCTGTATGTGGTTCTGCCTAGCCGTGCCATTCTGCCGACGTACATCGGCGTTAGGCGGTCGGGAAGCGGTTAAAGGGATGGGCCAAACAGACCCCTGTCCGGTCGCACCAGAACTTTCGAACACTGCAAAAGTTCGGACCCGAATAATGAACCCCATTAAAGTCAATGGGACCCGAAAAGTTTGTGAAAAACTTTATTTTTAAATGAGCAGTGATTTTTAGATTTTTAAAGTGAAACTATAAAAATTAAAAATTCCTTCCAATATAGTGCCAGGGGGGGGCGGGGTCCCCTTAGTCTACCTGTAAAGTGGCAGATCTGTACCATGTCTAGAATCTGCTGCAGCAATAATTCCATTTATAATTTTCCCTGCAAGCTGCATTTATTTTGCTCAGCAACAGCTGGGGAGCCAGTGTATAATGAGTCCACAATGTAGTGCACTGGGAACAGGATTAGCGATTTTTTGGATACATTCTGGTGTCACTTTGACTTTGGATAGAAGTAACGGGTGCGTAAAAATTGGTCTTTGGGTGTCGGTGAGGCCTTCCCAAAAATAATATGCACCTGTCAAACAGGTGCAGAAAAATTGTTCTTTGGGTGTTGGTGGCGCCTTCTCACCGTAACCCTATAGAGGTACTCTTGATGAAAGCAAGAATTGGCCTTGCTGTAAAAAAATTCAATGATATGCACCTGTGCAGAAAAATTGGTCTTTGGGTGTCGGTGGCACTTTCCCACTGTAAACCTTGTAAGATTGGGGTGATCAGACTCAAGCGGTAGGTGCAATTCCAGTGAGTACGCCAGTCCAAAACTGTATTTTAAGGGCGTGGTAGCTCACTTTTATTTAAAAGAAGGAAAGTTCACTTATACATCAATTGCCCACGCAGGGGATTCTTCCATATAACATGAATTAATGAAAATACCAAGCCACCAGGCTTACATGTTGGCAGCAAGGCTGCTCCTCTTACCAGTCCTTTGACTGTGTCATTCAGCTCTCTCAAAACACTTGGCTCTCTATACTTCAGTCGCACTGCCCTGCTGCGTGGCATACCTCTGGCCTAAGAATTAGGGTTCTCCTGACACCCCTGATAGGAGCTGACCTGACTCCTGGGACCAAGACCTGCTGTCTCATGGTTTCTGTCTGGGGCCCCCTGACCCTGGGTGAGACCTTCCATCTCCAAACTGGAAGTTGTCTCCAAAAATGAGGGCCTTGAGCAATTCTCAGACCTGACAATATATTGATTGGTTTGCGCAAAAGTTATAGCGTCTACAAAGAAGGGGATAGATTTATAGTATTTTTATTATTTTACAGTGCTATAAAAATGCATTGATTACTGTATAAATGTGACTGGCAGGGAAGGGGTTAACACTAGGGGGTGATCAAGGGATTAATATGTTACCTATGGGAGTGATTCTAACTGTGGGGCGAGGGGACTGACTGGGGGAGGTGACCGATCGGTGTCCCTATGTACAAGGGGCACACCATCAGTCTCCTCAGTCTCCTCTGACAGCAAGTGGATCTGTGTGTTTACACACACAGATCCACTTACTGCTCAGTTACTGGGCAATCGCGGGTGCCCGGCGGACATCGCGGCCGCCGGGCACGCGCATCGGGTCCCCAGCGACGTATGCTTCTTGCCGCCATCATATGACAGTGGGCGGGCAGGAAGAGGTTAAGTTATAGACTTATTTTTTTTATTTATTTATATAGATTTTTTTATCACTGGGACATATGGATTGATTATGCTATTATTTATTTAATGATTTACATGATTCATTGTACATTTTTTGCACATTTTTGAGGTTTATTGTAGATGTATTGAGGTTTGATCTACTCATTGATTTATCATATGTTAACAAATATATATATATATATACACACACACCATATTACCAAAAGTATTAGGACATCTGCCTTTACACGCACATGAACTTTAGTGGCATCCCAGTCTTAGATCGTAGGGTTCAATATTGAGTTGGCCTACCCTTTGCAGCTATAACAGCTTTACTCTTCTGGGAAGGAGTCTGTTAACAAGGTTTAGGAGGCTGTCTATGGGAATGTTTGACCATTCTTACAGAAGCGCATTTGTGAGGTCAGGCACTGATGTTGGACGAGAAGGCCTGACTCGCAGTCTCTGCTCCAATTTATCCCAAAGGTGTTCTATCGGGTTGAGGTCAGGACTCTATGCAGGCCAGTCAAGTTCCTCCACCCCAAACTCGCTCATCCATGTCTTAATGGACCTTGCTTTGTACACTGGTCAAAATCATTTGGTTTAGGGCGGTCTATGGTGTGGGGTTGCTTTTCAGGGGTTGGGCTTTGCCCCTTAATTCCAGTGAAGGAAACTGTTAAGGTGTCAGCATTCCAAGACATTCCATGCTCCCAACTTTGTGGGAACAGTTTAGGAATGACCCCTTCCCGTTCCAACATGACGGCGCACTAGTGCACAAAACAAGGTCCATAAAGACATGGATGAGCGAGTTTGGGGTGGAGGAACTTTACTGGCCTACACAGAGTCCTGACTTCAACCCGATAGAACACCTTTGGGATGAATTAGAGCAGAGACAGTGAGCCAGGCTTTCTCGTCCAACATCAGTGCCTGACCTCACAAAACCGCTTCTTGAAGAATGGTCAAACATTCCCATAGACACTCCTAAACCTTGTGGACAGCCTTCCAAGAAGAGTTGAAGCTGTAAATTCACCCTGTCTTCCACATCTCAGAAATACTAACAAAAACTTACAGGAAGTTGCTCCTCTGCTACCTACTTAATGCCTCTAATGCCGCGTTCACACGATCGCACATTCTGACAACAAAATCCATGTTTTTTTTTTCCGACAGATGTTGGCTCAAACTTGTCTAACATACACATGGTCACATAGTGTTGTCAGAAATTCTGAACGTCAAGAAAGCGGTGACGTACAACACGTAAGACGGCACTAGAAAGAGAAAGTTCAATACCGAGTGCGCCACCCTTTGGGCTCCTTCTCATGTTAGTAGAAGTTTGGTGACAGACAATTCGCGCTTATTTAGACTCGTGCTTTTACGATCGTTACTGCTCTTCAGTTTGTGCTTGTATTTATATTACGTATTTGATTTTCAGTGCGTTCTTGTTCTCTCGTTTCTGATTTTCAGCTCCTGGATTTCTGTTTTTCAGTGCTTTCTGTTAGTTTGTTCTGACCAGCCGACCGCTTTGAAGCCATGAGGACCCTCACCCCGGACCAGAGGGTCTAAAACTACCGTCTGGCCAGAGCCAGAAGAGTGGTGGAGAATGCTTTTCGGATAATGGCCAGCCGGTTCCACCTATTCCTTACGCCAATCAACACGGCGGAATTTAAACTTAACCATATAAACCTTGCATGCTGCATTCTCCACAACTTTTTAAGGAGAAATTCAATGAACTATGTTGCCTCAGTTGGTCCTGAGGCCGGACTTCAAGAAGAAACCCTGACGGCACTTAAAGCTGGCCGCCCTGTCTTGCCCCCCCAAAGTGCCCGTGAAGTAAGAAAAAAATATCTGGAGTACTTTGCGGGTAGGGGGGCCATTGATATGCCAGAAAAGAGGTGACAATCTCTTCTTCAGCGAACGATTATTATGTTGTGGGTCTGCTACACACACACCTTGTTTTTGTTGTTAATGTTTGTAATGCATTAATGATAAAAAATATACATAATTTTCAGTACCATGAATGAATTTTGGTGAGTCACGAAAATGGCCCGATTGTGTTAAATTATAAAGCACTGTGGGAGTTATTTACTAAAGGAAAATCCACTTTGCACTCCAAGTGCACTGAAAAACTGTACTTGAAACTGCACTGAAAGTGCACTTGTAGTGCAAAGTGGATTTGCCTTTAGTAAATAACCCCATTTCAGTGTAAACACCAACTTAGTCCAAAAAATTATATTGAGCATTGAAAGAAGAAGCCACACATTGTTGAGTAGAAAACATTTTACTCTGTGCACATTCACATGTGTGTTAGAAAATAGTTTTGGAAACAACCAACATATTTTAGTAAGAACATTTTTTTTTTGGACAGTACAAATAGTCTTTTTGTGTTCAAACAGGCATGTTTAAAACCATAAAACAATACACAACTCGGGAACTTCCAAAGTTCAACTTTGACAAAGTGAAGGCAATATCAGACATTAGTATGTCCAAACTGTGTTGGTATTGCCTTCATCAGATGGGGTGATGTCACCCCTGTAAAAGCCAAATTTTGAAGATGCACACAAATTGACAGTCAAAATGGGGATTTCCCTCCTTTCCCATGCCTAATGTCAACATGTGCTAGCTCCCATCATGGGGGATCAATGGATGTGTTTCGGGGTACAACCCCTTCCTCTCAGCTACCATAGTTGCGAGGAAGGGGTTGCACCCCCAAAACGTGTACCTTGATATCCCGTGATGGCAGATAGCACATGTTGACACACTGTGTGCATCTTCAAAATTTGTCTATCAAACTTTTGTAGAAAAGTTAGAAAAAGAGAAACAATTTTAGAAATGTTGGTGTGTTTTTGATTCTGCCGAAAACATCAATGATGTTTTTGAGTCTTTTTTCCACATCATTGATGTCTTCCTTGATCTTCTGTAAATCCCGATTGCACACCATGATCTCCCCAATGAGGACGTGTGCACTTGCACTTGTGAAATGAGATTCTTCTTCCACAACATCCACATCACCTAAAAAAAATACACACACCATGTATTATAAATATGCAGGCATACATCTATTACCTGAAGCTGTGGACTCAGACACTCACCTGTTGTGGTCACTATTTGGGCCGCTTCATAAACCTCTCCTTCCTCCACATCCTGAGGTTGTGGTTTTGGGATTTCCCCTTCTTTAGGAGGTTGGGGGTTCCTGGTGACCTCTGAGATATTTGATGCAAGAAATAGGAATATGAAACATTGCTTGGAAGTGTCGTACAATTGTCTTTTTTGGCAGAGTTCCAAGCTGAACACATGATTTTTTCCCTTTCTTCAAGCTGGAATACTTAACTTTTTGGGTAAAGTTTCACACATGGAGTCACCCCTAGTACCCACTGGAGCACCTGTGTGGCACACCCTAAAAAGTTTGTTCTGGTGTCCCACACAAGTGCTCCTGCGTAAAGATGTGTCAACGGTTGCTGAGTGTCCTCTACACTGAATCAAGTTTACATTTCATTCTAGTTACAAACCCATCTAGACAACAATGTACTAAACTTCTTTTAAGACAAATAGGCATGACCAAATGTAGTTAACCTGCTTCTGACAAAAACATCGCCTTAGTGGGCGAACAAACGATGTTTACTACGAACGATTACTGTGCCCACGACCCTGAAACTTGAAATTTTATACTGTACAACAGTAAAGAAAAGCACATGGAGCAGCACCAACATAATAAGAAGAATAGAAACACACAACAAAATACTTATTTTTTTGCAGCACTCTCTTGATTCTTCTGTACTGCTCCCTCAATTTGGGGTCTGACTTTCTTTTCCTCAGTTGATCCTTGGATCGCCATACCCCAAAATTCTTCTGCAGACTTTTCACAACTTTAGGCATGATTTTGGCTTTTCTCACTTTGGGTTTGGGTACGGTCCATGCTTCGCGTCATAGTCGGCCCTCTTGAAGATGTCCACCATCTCCACCATCTCTATAAAGGCCACATTGGAGGCCTTAAATATCCTCTGTAATCGGGACGTTTGTGGCTCCGGGCTTTCCTCGTCGTTGCTGCTGCTGTCTGCATACACTTGTTGTCTCTCCGCCATGTGCTCTCCCACTGAGCCGAAAGACTAGGGGCAGGGAATAGACTAGAAAGAACGTCAGGGGTGGGCAGAGTTTCACTCATGCGCAGTGTATATAAAGCATAACACGCGTGCGTCGTACGTACGATCTGTGAGAGGAGGAAGGTGTATCGGAAGCACCGTTCGTTTGAACAAAGGTACAATTTTAACTTGGTGCATCAGTGGCCTATACTGCTTATAGATTGAGGCCTATATTGGGACAAGATTAGGAGAGTTTAGCCTGACATTAGGGTTTGTCTTGTGTTGTGTCTTGCAGATAAAATAGATCTATTGAATGATCAGGACTATATCCCCATATTCATTGATATGTACAGGGAGCTGCCTTGTCTGTGGCAAGTAAACCACCCCTTTTATAACAATAAAACAAAGAGGAAGGCAGTGCTGGATCAATTGCTGGAATTTGTGAAGCCGGTGATCTCCACAGCAGACATCCCCTATTTAAAAGCCCTAATTGGTGGCATGAGTAGCACTTATAATAGGGAGCGCAAGAAGATCCAGGATTCCCAGAGATCTGGAGTTGCAGCAGATGACATTTATGTACCCAGGCTGTGGTACTATGACAGACTGCATTTTCTGGCAGGCCAGAATGAACCCAGGCCAGCACTCTCCAATCTTCCTTCAAGGCTTCCTTCCACCTCAGCTGAGGCTTCTGACGTTCAACCTGGGCCTTCCAGCCAGGAAGATGTGAAAGAGCCCAGCTTGAGCCAGGGATAGCATTGTTCGACATATTTCTAGTCAAATAATTAATGATGTTAACTAGATGTTATTATTGATCAGTAAGTTCTGATTTTACAAAGGGTTTTACATATCAATAGACAGTAGTGGCCACAAATGATTGGGACAAGAATGAAAAATGCTGGGGTCAGAATGATAGTCTTTTCTATTTATTAACATTCAATTTGCAACAGTCATGAGCTTAAAATTGTGTGTGATTGATGAACCAAAAACTAAAACTATGTCCCTTTTTCATACACAGGAACGTCTCAGCCAGGAGGAGGCTGTGGAAGGTGGTAGCCAGGAGGTAGGGATGGGCCCGGTGTTCGATTCGAACCCATGTTCGAATCGAACATCGGGCGTTCGACCGCTCGTCGAGCCCAGAACTATTTGGGCCGCTCGCATCAAATTCGTGTAATGCGAGCGGCCCGCAATGCACTGCGCCAGTCGCAGTGCATTGCTGCCTGATGATTGGCCAAGCATGCACTGTGACCCTGCATGCTTGGCCAATCATAGAGCCAGCGGCGAGGAGAGCCATAATTGGCCACAGGCAGGATGCCTGTGGCCAATTATAGCTCAGGGGGTTTAGTACACGCCCCACACTATAAAAGGCCGCCAACATTGTCTGTGCTGTGATTCTGGGGATTAGTGTGTGCGTGCTGTTAGTACAGCATTGCAGTATCACATTAAAACACCTTTACCCTTCTGGCCTGTTGTGTCATCTAAGGCAGCCATCTGCGGCTAATGAATTGCTGGCTCCCGTAACACAGAGAACAGTCATTCATTGAAAGTCATTGATAAAAAAAAAGTCATTGATAAAAAAAAAAAAAAAGTCATTGATAAAAAAAATAAAATAAAGCGTGGGGGTCCCCCCAAATTCAATTACCAGGCCCTTCAGGTCTGCTATGGATATTAAGGGGACGCCATGGAAGAAGATGCCGGACGAGAAGACCAGAGCAAGAAGAAGCGGATCGGAGGAAGAAGAAGATGGAAGAAGAAGATGGAAGAAGATCCTGGAAGGAGAAGATGAAGAAACCGAAGGATGAAGAAAGGAAGAAGGAAGAAGACCAGAAGAAAGAAGATTAAAGAAGATTTTAATAAAGGAATTGTCAAAGACCGTCTCCTGTCATTTTTAAAATTTTTGTCACTTTTTTGGTGAAATGGTAGGGGTACTTTTGTACCCCCTTACCATTTCACACGGGGGGGGGGATCTGGGGGTCCCCTTGTTAAAGGGGGCTTCCAGATTCCGATAAGCCCCCCGCCCGCAGACCCCCACAACCAATGGCCAGGGTTGTGGGGAAGAGGCCCTTGTCCTCATCAACATGGGGACAAGGTGCTTTGGGGATGACCCAAAAAGCACCCTCCCAATGTTGAGGGCATGTGGCCTGGTACGGTTAAGGAGGGAGGGGGGGGCAGCTCTCGTCCCCCCTCTTTTCCTGCGGCCTGCCAGGTTGCTTGCTCGGATAAGGGTCTGGTATGGATTTTGAGGGGGACCCCACGCCATTTTTTTTTTGGCCGGGGTTCCCCTTAAAATCCATCCCAGACCTCAAGGGTCTGGGATGGATTTTGAGGGGGACCCCACGCCATTTTTTTTTTTGCCCGGGGTTCCCCTTAATATCCATAGCAGACCTGAAGGGCCTGGTAATTGAATTTGGGGGGACCCCCACGCTTTTTTTATTTTTTATCAATGACTTTTTTTTTATCAATGACTTTCAATTAATGACTGTTCTCTGTGTTACGGGAGCCGACAATTCATTAGCCGCGAGTGATTTTAAATAGCTTTTTTTCCTGCAAAAATGACACTTTGTGCAGGCACAGTTCTAAGCACGGGAAACATGCGCCCCTTTACAGGCATACAATATACACCCCCCAGGTACGAAATTTAAAGGAATATTACACTTTTATTGTTTCACTTTAAGCATTATTAAAATCACTGCTCATGAAAAAACGGCCGTTTTTTTAAAAAAAAAAATTGCATTGATACATGTCCCCTGGGGCAGAACCCAGGTCCCCAAACACTTTTTATGACAATAACATGCATATTATTCTTTAAAATTAGCACTTTTGATTTTGAACGTTCGCGTCCATTGTAATTAATAGGGTTCTTAAGTTCGCACGAACTTTAGGTCTGTTCGCGGGTTCTGGTGCGAACCGAACCCGGGGGTGTTCGGCTCATCCCTACCAGGAGGTGGCCGGGCCAGTAACCTGCCCGAAACCCAGGGCCCTCCCCTCCACCTTCCACAAAAAAGTGCCAGAAAGAGAAGTAACCTGGAGGAGGCAGCACTTGGCCTATTTCTGAAGGCTACTGCGGCCATCAGAAACCCCCCCTAGTCTACATGAGGACTATGCCTACATAGCAGTCTGCAAAATGCTGGAAATGGAGGAGGGCCAACGCCTCTTCTGTGAGGAAGTGATCTTACAAGCCCTAAATAAGGGTTTGAGGGGGCAAACTCACAATCCAAAGCCACATTTGTGATTTCAACCATGGTCCTCCACCTCCTGCCACAACTACAACACCAGAGCCACAGCCTGGAAGGAAGTGTGGAAGGAGTGTGATGGCCTGGGTTCAGTCTGGTCTGGCAAAAGATGCAGGCTTTTGTATGACCACACCCTGGGGACAGATATGTCATCTCCTGCTGTTCCTGATCTCTTGTAGTCCTGGACCGGATTGTGCTCTCTATTATAAGGACTCCTCAGGCCACCAATTTTGACTGTAAAATAATTGATGTGTGCCCTGGGGTACAAAGGCTTCACAAATTTCACCAGTTTCTCCAGCGTTGCCTTCCTCTTTATTTTGTTATGACCCAGAATAAATGGCTAGTTATTTTTTAGAAATACTTGCCCATGTGTTTTACTGTGTGTCAAAATTGTGTACACATGATCGGAATTTACGAGAACGGATTTTGTGTGATGGAAATTCCGATGGAAAATGTCCGATAGAGCCTACACGGTCGGAATTTCAGACAAAAAGCACACATAAGTCTTGCATTGCACCCCGCGCACCCGCCTACCGGCCCTGGCTCACTGTCATACTCTCCTATACATAGTGCTCACTGTCATACCCTCCACACTTCTCCCCTATACATAGTGCCCCCTGTCATACCCCCCACACTTCTCTCCTGTACATAGTGCCCACTGTCATACCCTCCACATTCCTCTTATGTACCTACTGCTCACTGTCATACCCTCCACCAGGGGCATTGCTAGGTCTACAAGAGGTCTGGGGCTAGAGCCCATAGCAGCGAAGTAAAAAAAGTTATACGTTTGGGCGGGCATACACATGTATATAATATACATGTGTGTGTATGTATCTGTATATATATATATATATATATATATATATATATATAAAATATTGTTACATATCTGAGTGTGGATCCCCACTTACATCAGAGCCCCCCTCAATACATCCGAGTCCCCAGAGAGTCCCCCATTACTTCGGGGGGAGGGCTACGGTTCCCGACAATTACATCGCCTGGCAGATTGGTACAGATGTGAACGTCGGGACAATGATTAAATTGTCGGAACTGCTGAATATAGATAAGAACTTGTGCCTGATAACATTAACTAGTCATGTTCCTCCCCCGGCCACCAGCTGAGCAGATGGAGCCCGGAGCCAACCCTAGGTAAGAGACTCAGGGCTATGGGCCCCAGATTTGGGGCTATAGCCCCAGTAGCGACCCCCTAGCGACGCCACTGCCCTACACACTCCTCTCCTGTACATACTTCTCACTGTCATACCCTCCACATTCCTCTCCTGTGCATACTGCCCACTGTCATACCCTCCACACTCCTCTCCTGTACATACTACCCTCTGTCATACCACCTACACTCCTCTCCATACTGCCCACTGTCATACCGTCCGCACTCTTCTCCTGTACATACCGCTCACTGTCATACCCTCCACACTCCTCTCCTGTACATACTACCCTCTGTCTTACCACCCACACTCCTCTCATGTACATACTGCCCACTGTCATACCCTCCATACTCCTCTCCTGTACATACTGCCCACTGTCATACACTCCTCTCCTGTACATACTACCCTCTGTCATACCCCCCACACCCCTCTCCTGTACATACTGCCCACTGTCTTACCCTCCACACTCTTCTCCTGTACATACTGCTCACTGTCATACCCTCCACATTCCTCTCCTGTGCATACTGCCCACTATCATACCATCCACCCTCCTCTCCTGTACATACTGCTCACTGTCATACCCTCCACACTCCTCTCCTGTACATACTGCCCACTGTCATATCCTCCACACTCGTCTCCTGTACATACTGCTCACTGTCTTACCCTCCACACTCGTCTCCTGTACATACTGCCCACTGTCATACCCTTCACACTCCTCTCCTGTACATACTGCCCACTTTCATAAACTCCTCTACTGCACATACCCTCCACACAGTGTTGCCAACCTACAAGATTGAAATTTACTGATACAACACCCAAAATTTACTGGCACAGCCACATTTTTACTGGCATTTCCAAAAGTTACAAAATTACCGTTTTAAGTGCAAATTTGAGTATTTAGGCTACAAACAAACACAATATGCAATTAGCAAATGATTTAGTGAAGATAATAAGGCAAAAAAAATATCATATTTTATTTTCAATATACTAATTAAAGAGGAGTTCCCCATAAAAAAAAAAAAATACTGTAGCTGCTGACTTTTAATAATCGGACACTTACCTGTTCAAGGTTCCAGCGATGCGGGGGATTGAAGCCCCGCTCTTCTCCCCCTCCATTCGGCGGTGCCGGCATTGTAACTGTGGGCACCCGGCTGTGGTTTCACAGCCAGACACCCACTGCGCATGCGCGAGCGGTGCCGCGTGCCGTGATTGGCCGCGCAGTCATCTGGGATCTGTCACGTGTCCCAGATGATTGACAAGAGGGAGGGGGCAGAGCTGAGCCCTTCCTGTGCCGACGGGAAGTGATGTCACCTGCCTAGGCACTGTAGACAGACTACGAGGGACCCCCTAGCAACAGGCATTTAGAGGTGAGTAAAAAAAAAAAAAAAATTTCCAAATGTTTATTTTTTTATTTTTTTTAGGAAGATTCAGTAATTTAGTAAAAATACTGACAGTTGGCAACACTGCCTCCACACTTCTCTCCTGTACATACTGCCAACTTTCATATCCTCCACACTCCTCTCCTGTACATACTGCCCCATAATACCTTCCACACCCCTCTCCTGTTCATACTGCATCTATCATACTCTCCACGCTCCTCTCCTGTACATATTGCCCCCATTATACCCTCCACACTCCTCTCCTGTACATACTGCCCACTGGCATACCCTCCACACTCCTCTCCTGTACATAGTGCCCACTGTTATATCTTCCACATTCCTCTCCCACACCTGCACATACTTCCCACTTTTATACCATCCATACTCCTCCCCTATGCCTCTTGCCCCCAAAAACAGTTCTTTAAAATTATATTGAATATCCAATGTTAAATATCAAATATCTCAATGTTATTAGCTCTAGAATGAGCACACTTTTGTTAGTTAAACTAAAGGAAATGTTCTCAGTCCTCATATTTGTTCTGCTCATTATTAGTACTCATTTAATTTGTGAATACTATTGTGATGTATAGAGGAACATAGGGGATGTCAGCTACTTTAAATATACCACTGGTAAAAAAAAGTGTCCCTGAAAATATTTTTGAACTTGTGACAACTATGCACTTGGGCACTGCCCAAGGGCCACCGGGTCAGTAGGGGGCCCCATGAGAGGCTCCTGGGATCCAGTGATATTAATACGGTAGTAAACTTGGCTAAAGTTACTACTTTTTAGAGGCCCTGAGGTAGGTTATGCCATAATGCACTAGTATGCACAGAATATTAGCACATTAGGGTACACTTACCTGTAAGACTGAGCCCTCCTCCAGCACTGCACTGTGATCAATGGGGCGTGTCCTGGGCACTTCCATCTTCACCCGGTCTTCCTTGCGGGTTCTGTGCCTTCTGTCACTTGCCTTGGCCGGGCTTTGTTGCTGTCACTCCCACGCATGCTCATGCACATCCTCTCTCTCTCATCCCCTCTCTCTCTCTCTCTCTCATCCTCCCTCTCTTACCCCTCACCCCTCTCTCATCCCCTTTCTCTCTCTCTCATCCTCCCTCCCTCTATTTAATTTAATTTGTTATAACAAAAAATAGTTTGCATTGTTATTTATTTATTTATTTTTTTACGCCCTACCAAAATCCTCAGCACCATGCCCATGATGTTCTTAATCTAGCCCTGATTGGGTATACATTTATATATGTTTTCACAGAAGCAGTAAGTGGTTACCTCCATTAGCCTGTTTGACTCACGGTGGGCACTGCTTTGGCCTCCAGCCTGGGTTTAATCCTGATTTTAATGTATACTGTATTGGATCTATAGAGTGCTGTTTTATGTTGCTTTCAATATTTTTTCCAGCCAGCAGGTAGAGCTCTAGGCTTCTTTTCTGCTGATGGCAGGCAAATGTTAGAAGCAGATTAGGGCTGCCAACTGTTCAAGTTGCTGTTTTTATGAATATATGCCACTGAGACTTTAATTTGCCATTAAAAAATGGTATATATAAATATATATATATATATATATATATATATATATATTTATGAAAATGCAGCCTCATCCACTGTTCTATGGGGTGCATCCAAATGGTGAATGTGCCTTATAACTGGACCCCAGTGGGAAATAAGCAGATTTAACATTTCCATGATTAACTGATTAACTGTACATTGTTCTTGGTGCTGAGATTTAGGAGCAAGTGAAATTAGTTTACAGATTTTACCACCAATCTGGGTATAATTTTGCTTTACAATTTCGGGGTCCGATAAAGCAAGAATGGATGTGCAGGCATTTAGAATTCGATGTTCTCTTTGCAGCGGTTTGACACAACCCCTTCTGAGTAGAAATGTGCATGATAAAAAAATTAGTTTTGTTTAGTTTAGATTCGTTAATCTAGTTATTTTGTTTAGTTAAATTCGGTTGATTCATTGAATCGGTATTCAGAATTCGTATTCGGAATTCGTTTAATGTCTTTTTAGAATTTTCTTCGAATTTACAGATTTTTTTTTTTCGATTTGAAACGTTCGAATCGATACATTTTTAATCGGCCAAAGCGAAAACTTTAGTTTTTTTTTTTTCGATTCCAATGTGGCAAAGTGAACAAACAAAAGAAAAATCTTCATGAAATTATTAAAATTACTCACCTTTGGCTTAACTAAAACAGCATTATTTCGAAATGGTAATAACAAGCACAGTCTTTGATTTCACAGTTTGAATTCGTCTGGAATTCGTTGTAAAACTCGATTCGAATTAGAATTTTGGAAATTTGGACAAATTTAATTTAGTTATTCGGAGCATTGAGTAAACTTTGTTTTTACTGTAATTTGGGTATTTGGATATATCCAAATCTCAGAATAATGAAAAATTTGTCTGAATATTTATTCCAAAGGAAACGAACTGCACACTGCTGAGTCAGAGCTTAAGTGCTACAGAAAAGAGCATGAACTTTGCACATTCCGAAACTATGGCCCTGACCCAGCAAGAGAACCTGTTGGACTTCCCTGTGAAACTGCATGTGCATTAATTTTGGGCAAAAGGGGGAAACATCAAATGTTTTAAGACTTTTTATTTTCAGGTGTGAATGTTTTTTATGTACAAGAATTGAGTGAATCTGTGAAATACTGCATTATGACCATTAGATGGAGCTAATGATCATAGTAAAAAGTATTTAGAGATGCATTTTCTTTTGCACTCCTGTGACCTGTTTTCAGCTGACAGTGGGCTAAAACCCTCTGTCGGCTAATGTCACAGAACCGATCCTGGAAAGATCCTGACCATATGGTTAGGATTGACCCAAAAGCCTGGACCGGCACCTGGATCAGCCTCTCAGCAATCCGCCAAGAGCCTGGGCTAGTCCCTCCCCCTCTACAACCCAGAACTAAAGTGAGCCCTGGGGAGCAGGGAGCCAGAGATTGGCTGTCACCAGCTCTCTGCTCAGAGCGGAGGGGAGAACTGAGCAATCAACAGTGTTAATCACTCAGTTCTCACTGTAGAGCCAGCAGGGGGACAGATGCACCTAGATGAGTATAAATGTTTTTTTTTAAGTCCATACCTAAAGAGGTGGTCCACCTAATTTTTTTTTTAAAAAGCCAGCAGCTACAAATACTGCAGCTGCTGACTTTTAATAAATGGACACTTACCTGTCCCAGGGTCCAGCGATGTCGGCAGCCGAAGCCGATCAATCGCTCGGCTCTCGGCAGCTGCCGCCGACATCCTCGGTGAGGGAATCAGGAAGTGAATCATTGCGGCTTCACTTCCCGGTTCCCTACTATGCATGCGCGAGTTGCGATGCGTGTCCTAACTGGTCCCGCTATTTCCTAGGACCTGTGTGTTTCCCAGGAGACAGCGGGCATGGGGATTGGAAGGGGCGTGACTCCCGCGGGAGTCTATTCCCAGAAGTGGGTGCAAATACCTGTATTATACAGGTATCTGCACCCCTCCTCCCCCCTGAAAGGTGCCAAATGTGACACCGGAGGGGGGGAGGGTTCCGAAAAGCGGAGGTTCCATTTCTGTGTGAACCTCCGCTTTAACTAGTGCAGGGGTGAAATGCTATACAGAAAGTGATACAATGTTGCAGAGACCAAACTCAATCGTTTAGCAAATTTCACAGATCATCTATTCTATTCTAAAGTAAACAAAAGAGTTTTTATTTCTGCAACATTGTATCAATTCTGTATAGGAGGTCCCTCTCTGCAGTAGCTGATTCTTATACTATCAGTAACAAGCACTGGAATCTCCTTACACTTAGGCCCCTTTCACACTGGGGCGGTGGGTGCGTCAGCGGTAAAGCGCCGCTATTTTTAGCAACGCTTTACCGTCAATTTTGCGGTGCTATTCGGCCGCTAGCGGGGCCCTTTCCCCCCCACTAGCGTCCGAGAAAGGGTTAAATCCACCCGCAAAGCAGCACTTTGCCGGTGGTATAGCTGCGCTGCCCATTGATTTCATTGATTGGTATACACACCACTCCTTCACCACTCCAAAGATGCTGCTAGCCTCCGGGCTTTCACACTGGAGACACAAGAGCGGTTCTTTCAGGGCGCTTTGCAGGCACTATTTTTAGCACTGTAGTGCCTGCAAAGCGCACCAGTGATAAAGGGGTCTTAGCAGAGGCCTTCCTCATATTATTTCCTCTTCTTGGCAAATGCTCCCAAGGGCCATACACACAAAGCTAATGTTGGGCGGCATTGGCTGACTCAATAGAAACCAGCTGACATTTGGCCCATGTGTATGGCTTCTGTCAAAGGGGCATGACCGAAAAAAGGTCTGCAGATCAGCACCCGATCAGCACTCTCAGCCAATATCTAAGAGCACTGACTGGTGTACTCTGGCAGGGGGCCATCCCCTCTGTCAGAACAGAATAGCACAGCAGGGGATATCGCTGTAGTAACATCACATAGTTAGTACAGAGCCTCCTCCCGAGCCATCAGTTTTTTTTATTGGTCAAACATTCTTTACCTCTTCTGTTTGAATGTTTTTTAGGCCCCTTTCACACATGCGGACCCTTTGTCCGATCAGTTCAGTCACGTTTTTCATCAGGTTGTCATCAGTTTTTCATCCGTTTTTACATCTGCCAGCTAGAGTCCTTAACCACTTAAGTCCTGGAGCCATTTTTTCATGCAAAAATTGACTGTTTGTCCGTTTACATCCGTTTTTCATCCAATCAGTTTTTTTAACTGAATAAAAACAGGGTTTTGATCCGTTCCAAAAAACGAATGTTGACGGAAGCGGATGTGAATGGATGATCATCCATTTACATTAGTTTTTCCATAGAGATGTATTGATGTCTGTTTTTCATCTGTCAACGGATGGATGAAAAACGGACAAACGGTCCACATGTGTGAAAGGGACCTAAGACTTTTCTCTCTTAGTAACAAATGTTTTAGAATGTTACATTCACCCCACGAAAGGCAACAAATAAAAACTGACATTTCATATATATTGCAAACATTAAGGTTGGGCTCACACTATTGCCGCATGCGGCTCACAGCAGGAGTCTGGTGCGTCCCTGTTCAACGTTTCAGGTTCGATTTCAGCCTGAATTTTTGGGCTGAATTTGTACCTGAAACGGACCAAAAGATGCACAGGACCCCTATGCAAATTTGCAGCGGAGATATGTGAACAGGCGCTTCACAATCTCTTATGCCCCGTACACACGGTCGGAAATTCCGACGGAAAAAGTCAGATCGAATTATGTTGTCGGAAAATCCGATCGTGTGTGGTCTCTAGCGAACTTTTACCGTCAGAATTTCCGACGGAAAAACTTTGAGAGCAGGACCTAAAATTTTCCGACAACAAAATCTGATCGGACTTTTTCCGATCGTGTGTATAGAATTCCGACGCACAAAGTGCCACGCATGCTCAGAATAAATTTGGGGATGAAAGCTATTGGCTACTGGCCTCTTCATAGTCCCGTCGTACATGTTTTACGTCACCGCGTTCTGAACGATCAGATTTTCCGCCAACTTTGTGCAACCGTGTGTATGCAAGACAAGTTTCGGCCAAAATCCATCAGAAAAAATCAGACGGATTTTGTGGTCGGAATGCCCGACCGTGTGTACGGAGCATTATCATGGGAATTGGATGCAGAAAAATCTGCATCCAATTCGCATAGGTCTGAACCCAGCCTTAAGGCATCATTTGTGATTTTAGCCCTTGTTCACACTGCTGCAACTTCAAAGTCGCACAACTTTGAATCCAACATCCCTGCGTGACTTCATTGCGGCTTGCATGCGACTTCTTTAACAGAAGTCAATGCAAGTAGTGTTGAAATCACACCAAAGTCGTGCAGAAACCTTTTTCTAAGTCGCACTGATTAGAATGATTCCATTGCCGTTGATGGGGCACGACTTGTCATGCGACTTTGAACTCTCAAGTCGCATTACAAGTCGCGGTAGTCAAAACCGGGGCTTAGTATGAATGCCAAAACATTAACACAGCAATAACTTTTTTTTTAAATAGACCCCCAAATGTTTTTTTTTTTAAAAAAACTTCAATTGCATCTATTGAAAACGAAAAAAAACAGTTTTTGGATAGACTGATCCATTAACAGCATGAGTATACTGTATGTAAGAGTTTTTGATCTGTGACCTCCCCCTCTCCCCCCTAAGAAAAGGAAGTGTGTAAAAGAACAAATGGTCTGGCTGAATCAGAAGTTGACACTTTCCTAGACCAAGCCAGACTGTACAGTGCTAAGGAAGCCTTTCCACCTTTGAAGTTAGTTCTTACAAAGAAACTTCATTTTGGTCTAATTACCCCCAAGTGAGTGGAAGGGTAGTCATTTCTTTTTGATAAAATAAGATTATGCAGATAAAACAAATGCCGTGGATTGACTATGCACATTGAGTTTAATGGAAAACTATTTAAAAAAAGAAATGTGGAGGCTGCCAATGCTGACATTTTTAAAATACTTCTTTATGGTCTAACTGCTGGTAAGAATTTTCACATATACATAGGAATAATACTGCATGAAGTGCACACTGATATCAGGTGACTTTAAAAAAAAAGAAGAAAAGAATGCAGGCGCCTCTGAGTGTAGACTGTTAAGTATATTTAAGACAAAATAGTAAAAACTCACTTTTAAATACTCAATGACAGGCACATCTTGGTAATGGTTAGTCCATTGATGCATCCATGGCACTGGTCCACAAAAAGGAGCTGGTCTGGCCGCTCTGATGGCTGCCGTAAATTTAAAAAAAAAAAACGTAAACATAAAAAAAGCCATAGTAGAAGCTGTGCTGAGGACAGGGCTGCTGTTGGAGATCATTGGACCCCATACAGCCTACCTTTTGGGGCACCCTTTAACTCGCCCTTGACCCCACCCATGGCCCCTCCCCTGTCCCAGCTTCGAATATGTAATAGCATGAGACATGACAGGTCCTCTTTATAGAGAAATCTGGGGTCTATTAGACCCCAGATCTCTCCTCTAGGCTTCAAAGCATCTGATTAAACTGAGATTGCTGCTCCTACAGGGCTTTAGAAAGCCCTGTTTTTTTATTTTGCAGAAATAAACTTTGAAGGTACCCGGGCCTTCCTGTTGAGCTGATAGGGCTGGGCCCGGTACAATAGAACTAGCTATACTACCGTTTCAGCGGCCCTGGCTGGGGATATACCCACTGTGACAATCCCAGGTCCATTAATTCATAAGCTGCTGCCCTTCCAACAAGTTTGCAATGGAATATGGTTCAGCACAGTGGTGTAGTGGTTAGCACTTTCGCCCAGCAGCAAAAGGGTCGCTGGTTCAGATCCCAACCAGGACACTACCTGCCTGTAGTTTGTTGCATGTTCTCCCTGTGCCTGGGTGGATTTACTCCGGTTTCCTCCCACACTCCAAAGACATGCTGGTAGGTTAATTGGCCCTTGTATGAATGTAATTTTTTTTTACTTATTTACCATTTTAGTGCGTTGCGGCAGTGTTTTTGAAATAGCGTTGAGGCCGGCTGCTTAGATTTTTGGCTCCATTGATTACCTTCCTTAGCTTAGTTTTTATGTTTAATACCATCACCGATTTCTCTAATCTGCTTTCCAACTAGATATCTGATTTTTACACTCTGTGGGGCTCCCATGCCCGCCGGGATAGACCTCCTTCACGGGTCGTGCACGTGGTAGTGTCCTATGTAAGATAGCCTGCTAGAATTACCACTACACAAGACATATCTTTATTTATATTTATATGTAATTAATATTTTTTGATGATTATATAATATGACGACTAATGTGTTTTCCCTATTGATTTGTAGTTTGAGATTGATAATCGCTCTATAGCTTTATATGTATACATGCAAAAAACCAAGCTCCTAAAGAAGCCGTAACTCCTTCTGCAAAACATGTCGAGCAAACAGTTTTCATATGGTATACCCATTCTAGTGTCACATCAATTGTGACCATAGCCTTTTTGCTTTGTCCTTCTTTTAAGTCTGTGTATTTGAAATTGTGATTTAATACAATTAAAAAAATGTTAATACTAATCTTTGTTATCCCAAGCTTTTTGTATAGTACCATCAAAGTCCATTTCAGCCTCCCCTAAAAAAATGTCTTCTCTATATATTAATGTGAATTAGGAACCTTAGATTGTAAGCTCCTTGAGGACAGGGACTGATGTGAATGTACAATGTACCGTATTTATCGCTGTATAACACGAGTCCAAGATTAGGAGGGAATTTTAAGGAAAAAAACTTTTAGGAGGGAAGTTTAAGGAAGACAACTTACATTTAAATTCCCATCAATGCAGCCTTGTCAGTGTCATTGCAGTCTTGTCAGCACCCATCTGCAGCCTTGTCAGCCTCCATCTGCAGCCTTGTCAGTGTCCATCTGCAGCCTTGTCATTGCAGCCTTGCCCCAGTGTCATTTACATTTAAAAATGGCGCCGCCGAGATACAGAGCCGGATGTCCTGTGCATCTCGGCGGTGCTCGATAGCTCTCGGCCGTTCTCGTGGCTTTCGGCTGCTTTCGGACGCTTTGGGCCTTTCTTGGCAGCTTTCGGACGCTTTTGGCCGTTCTTGTCACCTCTCGGCTGTTCTTGGTCGCTTTCAGCCGCACTCGGCCGATTTCGCCCACTCTCGACGGCTCACGCGGGACTGCGAGAGCCACCGAAAGCAGCAGCCGGTGAGAACAGCCGAGAGCTGCCGAGAACGTCCAAAAGCCGCCGAAAGCTGCAGAGAACGGCCGAAAGCGCCCGAAAGCCGCAGAGAATGGCCGAGATGCTCACAATCGGCTGGGGGATCGGCGTATAACACGTACCCACGATTTTCCCCTGATTTTAAGGGGAAAAATGTGCGTGTTATACGCCGATAAATATGGTATATGTAAAGCCCTGTGTGAATTGACGGTGCTATATAAGTACCTGACATCTCATGTGAGCAAGCAATGCAAGCCAAGCACAGACATTTTACTCTGCTGCTGTTTATCCACCTAAAGCACTCCTATGGTCACAGTATACACTTTTAATCTATAACATCAGCATTGTAATAACAATACAAACAATATATAGAAAAGTGGGGGTGATGCTGCGCTGTTCCCCAGGGGAATGTATTAGATCTGCCTCAAGGTGGCAGTATTGGGGCAAAAGCGTGAACCCCTAATGTATACAATGGTAATGGACAATGGTATTGTCTCGTCTACCAGTTAGATCCAAACTCTGAGTGTGAGGTGAATGATACCTAGTGGTAAGCACAATGTACTGCGATCAATAAATATACTGATAATAGTGGTGGCCGATAGATAAATATGTAAACAGTGCGAGAGTGTCAAAATGACTAATGGAGGGGCGTGTCCAAGATGGCGCTGGGAGCAGACGTCTGTTAGCAGAGCTCCCGTCTCCGGCTGCTAATCCTCGATATATCCTCGTGTAGGATCTCACACAATCCTCTACCCCTTGTTTCTATACCGGCAGGAGTGCTGAGCGATGCCCGGGGGGAAGAAATTTGGCCAGAAGAAGAGCGCTGGAACCCCGCTAAAGACCCGGGCTGCGCCGGGGGCCTGCTACGCACGTGGCACAGCACATGGAGTCCCAGACGGACCCCCCTCCGGACGGAGGGATACAAGCAGGATCGCCGGCCTTTGATGCACTAATGCTGGCTATAACTACCTGCCAGGCGGCCCTCACGGCCAAAATTGACCATGTACAGGCGGAGACGGCTATCATCCGGAGGGACATGGACAAGTTCCGGGACCGGGTATCGGAGGTGGAGAGATGGGTCTCCGACACGGAGGACACCCTGCGGGGACATCACACAGACATCCAGGCCCTCTACCTCAAGGTAAAACATCTTGAAGCGAGAACCGCAATAGAAGAAACAACTTGCGGGTCCTCGGCCTCCCTGAGGGAGCTGAGGGAGCGGATCCTGTGGCCTTCATGGAGGCTTTGTTGCCTACCCTCCTTCCCCGAGCGCAGTTCTCACAGCACTTCTCCATTGAGAGGGCCCACCGCATGCCTGCGTCTCGAGGCCCCCAGGGAGCGCCGCCGCGGACTTTTATTTTTAAGTTCCTCCACTTGACACAGAAAAGACTCCTTCACCAGACTCAGAGAATATTTGAACAAGGGGAAAAAAACTGGCCACCTCCTGGCATGGCTGTCTAGGGAACAGACGGTGGGCATGACTATAGGACAGATTCAGTCCCCTGACGGTTCGATTCTTACTACCCCAGAAGAAATTAACCGCGAGTTCGCCTCCTACTACCAAACACTGTATAGATCCCAAGTCACTTACGATTCAACGGAGTTGGCTAACTACTTGGAAGAGATTCCTATTCCATCCCTCACCCCCACATATTCTAAAATGTTGGATGCCCCAATAACAATAGAGGAAATTCAGAAGGCCCTCAAAATGATGCAGACAGGTAAAACGCCGGGACCGGACGGCTTCCCGGTGGAATTCTATAAGGAATATTTAGAGCAACTAGCCCCTAGATTTCACGCCCTCTTGACCGCATCCATGGAGGACGGAACACTCCCGGACTCAATGAATGAGGCGATAATTGTAGTGATTCACAAGCCGGGGAAGGATCCCAATGTCTGCTCCTCCTACCGCCCCATATCCCTCCTTAATGTTGACACGAAGATCCTCTCAAAAGTTCTGGCTAACAGACTGAACGTAGTTATAACAGCACTGATTCACCCTGACCAGACAGGATTTATGCCAGGTAGGGGGACGGACATCAACATTAGGAGGCTGCACACACACATTGCGATGGCCTCGACTGGAGAGCCTGGGGTGGTGGCCTCACTCGACGCAGAGAAGGCCTTCGACTCGGTCGAGTGGGGCTACCTATGGTCAGTCCTTGCTAGATTCGGATTCGGGCCTAGATTCCTTACATGGTTACGGATGTTATATGCGCAGCCTAGGGCACGTATACGCACTAATGGGACCCTATCGGAGGCATTTGTGCTGGGGAGGGGTACAAGGCAGGGATGCCCGCTCTCCCCAGCGCTATTTGCCCTGGCATTGGAACCCCTGGCTACACTCTTTAGGGCGGACGAGGCAATCCGAGGAGTGAGGGTCGGAGTGGTTGAGGAAAAGATTTCCCTCTACGCCGACGACTCGCTTCTCTACCTGGCAGATTCAGAGGGGTCTTTGCAGGCAGCTCTGACTGCCTTCGACAAATTTGGTAGATTTTCGGGCATCCGAATCAATTGGAGCAAATCAGTCCTGTTTCCCCTGAATCAGCCAATCCCTCTGGTAGATACGAACACGCCCTTGCACTGGGTGGAGGAGTTTACTTACCTGGGGGTGAGGGTGGGGAGGGACTTGTCAGGCTATCTAGACAGCTCGAGCAGAAATGCCATGCCTGGAAGAACCTCCCTTTGTCCCTGGTGGGTAGAGGGAACTTAATAAAAATGATATACCTTCCAAAGTTCCTTTATTACTTCAGACAGACCCCAGTCCCTATCCCTAAATCATTCTTTCGCAAACTCGACGGTCTTTTAATCTCATTTGTCTGGGCTGGGAAACCTCCAAGGGTGGCAAAGACTACCCTCTACCTCCCACTGACTGGCGGTGGTCTGGCATTCCCCAACTTTTTGATATACTACTGGGCAGCAGTTCTAGTCACAGTGAGGTGGTGGTTCTCGCAACCACGCCAAAATCCATCAGTTAACCTTGAAGCAGCACTCCTCGGCTCCTATGCAGCGTTATCCAACCTCCCATATAGAGGGGCTAAGGCTGCTCCCACAGTGACGGGCCCGATGAAAACCACACTCCAGGTTTGGAGGGCGTCTAGGGCTGCCCTCCTAAAGCCAGACTGTGTCTCACCCCACACCCCGCTTTGGGCTAACCCGTCACTACCTCACCTGGCTACAGTCCCAGACCCGGCAGGCTGGGCCACATGAGGAATTACCACTCTGAAACAAGTTATGCCACAAGGGGTTATAACCCCCTTTAGAGAACTCCAGCTAGCGCATAATCTACCGAGAAGCTTCCAATTTAGATACTACCAGCTCCAACATGCCCTTAGAGCTCAGTTCCCCACCCGACCTAGGCTAGAGCCAGACTCGATTGAGAGACTACTAATCTCGGGAAGACTAGACAAACCCCTCTCATCCTTGTACTTGTACCTCACGGTGGCCCATGACGTGAAAAGTGACCGGGTCATGGTTAAGTGGCAGAATGACATCCCGACCCTTGGACAGGAGGAATGGGAAAAATGTTTGACATCATTTATTCCATCCATGATAGCAGCTAGGGACAGATTCATACAGTTAAAATTCATACATAGGGCCTACTATACACCAAAAAGATTGGCAGGGATCTACCCTACTCTGAGCCCTAATTGCACTAGATGTGGCCAGGAGGAGGGGACCTTCTTCCACATGGTTTGGTCCTGTCCAAGACTACAAACTTTCTGGAACTCAGTGGTAGACACCTTGGAATTAGTTAGTGGAGTGCAGATCACACCGGACCCCCTAACCGTCCTCCTTAGTCACCTGGAGGATGTGGAGGGAGATCGCTACCTGAAGCTGTGCCTCACTTTCCTGCTATTTTACGCCAGAAGGGAAATACTCCTTAAATGGAAACTGAAAGAACCCCCAACTCGATCATCCTGGCAGAAGTCAGTGAATAATGTCCTACCATTATACCGCATCACATACGAGAGTAGGAACTGCCCGCAGAAGTACGACAAGATCTGGTCGAACTGGACCAATGCGTGTGGCTAGGCCCCAGATGAAGGGGAGGATCCCATGCGGTGATTCATATCATATTGGACCCACACAACGGCAGAGGCGTTGCAAGGGGGGTGCGGGGGGTGCGGTGCGCACCCGGGTGACACCCGCTAGAGGGGTGACACCCTCCCGACAGTGAGGAAAGCCCTGGTATTTTTGACCCGTTCACCCCGCTGGGCTGGAACAACACACCTCCAGTGCCATGCCGCCCCTGGTGTGTGTGTGTCCTCCTCCTCCCTACCCTACTGAGCCAGCGAACTTCATCCTATCACATCTCTCGCTGCAGACATGATGATGACGTCAGCACACAGTATCTCCGCCCGGGCGGCGCGTCGGCTGCACGCTGTGAAGATGCCCTCCTCTCCTCTCGAGACTCAAGTTGCCGGAACAGGTGCGGGGGGGGGGGGGTTCCGTCCTGGTGTCCACCGCCGTCCCGAGCCCAGGGTGAGGGAGGGAGGGAGGGAGGGGGGGGGGACTTGCCATGGCATTGACAGTACCAAAGAGAGCTGGTGTGGGAGGACTCTCAGTGTCTGGCGCCCTGGCTGACCAGAGAGAGAGAGAGAAATCTGGTCCAGCCGCCCCCATCCCCCCACCAGACCAGCTAACTCAGCTACTGTGCGTATTATAGCTAATACAATATATCTGTGTCCAGCAGCAACCCCCCCCCCTATCAGACAGACAACACTCACTATATATTAGCTGACTGAGCCACCCCCACTGATGATGATGATAGGGGGGGGGAGGGGGTGCTTCTGGGCACAGATATATTATATTAGATATAATAGGCACAGTAGCTGAGTGACACATCCACCCACCCTGAGCAAGCTGGTCTCATGGGGGGGGGGGGTGTTGTGTCCACAGTAACAAGGTAGCTGAGCCCAGCGCCACCAGAAAGAAAACCACACTGCCAAGCGCCACCAGAAAAAGAGCCACGCTGCCCAGCGCCACCAGAGAGCCACGCTGCCCAGCGCCACCAGAGAGAGCCACACTGCCCAGCGCCACCAGAGAGAGTGCCACACTGCCCAGCGCCACTAGAGAGAGCGTGCCACACTGCCCAGCGCCACTAGAGAGAGCATGCCACACTGCCCAGCGCCACCAGAGAGAGCCACACTGCCCAGCACCACCAGAGAGAGCCACGCTGCCCAGCGCCACCAGAGAGAGCCACACTGCCCAGCACCACCAGAGAGAGCCACGCTGCCCAGCGCCACCAGAGAGAGTGCCACACTGCCCAGCGCCACTAGAGAGAGCGTGCCACACTGCCCAGCGCCACTAGAGAGAGCATGCCACACTGCCCAGCGCCACCAGAGAGAGCCACACTGCCCAGCGCCACCAGAGAGAGCCACACTGCCCAGCGCCACCAGAGAGAGCACCACACTGCCCAGCACCACCAGAGAGAGCACCACACTGCCCAGCACCACCAGAAATAGGACCACGCTGCCCAGCACCACCAGAGAGAACCACACTGCCCAGCGCCACCAGAGAGAGAAAGACTAAGCCAGTGCCAAGGTACAGACGTGCTACACTTCTGACCAGATTCGCCCTGGGCAACCCAGAGTGAGCAATTTTTCAGCCGGAGGGATCACTGTGCTGTTTCGCTGGGTCTGGTAAGTGGGCCTGTCGGCCATTATCCATTACCTATCCTAGGGAATGAGCAATTAGGAACTGCCTAACCTGCTATCCTCTAACCCTAATACTGCCTGTAGGCCTTTCTGACCGATCCAACGTGCACCATCGATCTCCAACGCTGGGCTGCCACCTCGAAAATAGGGGGGTGACACCATGTTTTACCGCACCGGGTGACACCAACCCTAGTGACGCCACTGCAATATATCTGTGTCCAGCAGCAACCCCCCCCCCTATCAGACAGACAACACTCACTATATATTAGCTGACTGAGCCACCCCCACTGATGATGATGATAGGGGGGGAGGGGGTGCTTCTGGGCACAGATATATTATATTAGATATAATAGGCACAGTAGCTGAGTGACACATCCACCCACCCTGAGCAAGCTGGTCTCATGGGGGGGGGGGGGGGGTGTTGTGTCCACAGTAACAAGGTAGCTGAGCCCAGCGCCACCAGAAAGAAAACCACACTGCCAAGCGCCACCAGAAAAAGAGCCACGCTGCCCAGCGCCACCAGAGAGAGCCACGCTGCCCAGCGCCACCAGAGAGAGCCACACTGCCCAGCGCCACCAGAGAGAGTGCCACACTGCCCAGCGCCACTAGAGAGAGCATGCCACACTGCCCAGCGCCACCAGAGAGAGCCACGCTGCCCAGCACCACCAGAGAGAGCCACGCTGCCCAGCGCCACTAGAGAGCGTGCCACACTGCCCAGCGCCACTAGAGAGAGCGTGCCACACTGCCCAGCGCCACTAGAGAGAGCATGCCACACTGCCCAGCGCCACCAGAGAGAGCCACACTGCCCAGCACCACCAGAGAGAGCCACGCTGCCCAGCGCCACCAGAGAGAGCCACACTGCCCAGCACCACCAGAGAGAGCCACGCTGCCCAGCGCCACCAGAGAGAGTGCCACACTGCCCAGCGCCACTAGAGAGAGCGTGCCACACTGCCCAGCGCCACTAGAGAGAGCATGCCACACTGCCCAGCGCCACCAGAGAGAGCCACACTGCCCAGCGCCACCAGAGAGAGCCACACTGCCCAGCGCCACCAGAGAGAGCACCACACTGCCCAGCACCACCAGAGAGAGCACCACACTGCCCAGCACCACCAGAAAGAGAACCACGCTGCCCAGCACCACCAGAAAGAGGACCACGCTGCCCAGCACCACCAGAGAGAACCACACTGCCCAGCGCCACCAGAGAGAGAAAGACTAAGCCAGTGCCAAGGTACAGACGTGCTACACTTCTGACCAGATTCGCCCTGGGCAACCCAGAGTGAGCAATTTTTCAGCCGGAGGGATCACTGTGCTGTTTCGCTGGGTCTGGTAAGTGGGCCTGTCGGCCATTATCCATTACCTATCCTAGGGAATGAGCAATTAGGAACTGCCTAACCTGCTATCCTCTAACCCTAATACTGCCTGTAGGCCTTTCTGACCGATCCAACGTGCACCATCGATCTCCAACGCTGGGCTGCCACCTCGAAAATAGGGGGGTGACACCATGTTTTACCGCACCGGGTGACACCAACCCTAGTGACGCCACTGCACGACGGTCAGGAGTACCGACCAACTCCTATTAGAAACGTCTTAATGTTATCTTTGCCCGGATGGTCCGGAGGTGGAAATTGTACCCCCCCTCCCACATCCCTCCTACATCCCCCTGGTGAAGAGTGAAGGGTTGGATTAAAACCCACGAGGGAACATACAAACCAGCAATCCCATGAGTATAGGACTCCTATGGAGACACCCCCCCACCTAGGTAATAACTACACCTCATAACGACATAGGCTGGGAATGTAGTGCAGTGGTATCCTGAATACTATGATGATAGTGCTATGTTTCCTCCCTGTGCCGGCGGTATGAAAGTCATATTGTGTTGTATCTGCATATATTATACTGTATGAAGCAGTTTTTGTTGTTGTTTGTATTGTTTGTGTTGTGTTTTTGTCCAAAAAAAACTTTAATAAAAACGATCTGTTAAAAAAATAATGACTAATGGCACATTCATATAATAGCTAGTAAAACATCATAAATATGAGACATAAAAAATATCAATATATAAAAAATATATTAGGTGAACATATGGTGTAGATCAATATAAAATATAAAGTGCATACTGCAAAGAATAAATATATATAACCATGACGTGTCGGTATATGTAGTAAATCTGTGAGGTGCTGGTATATATAATAACACTGGCTATGCGATACAGTGTAGAAAAAGTTGATATCTCAATCTGCAGAATGTGATGATAGTGCAGAAAGTAAGATGCACTGACAAGAATAAAAAATTAAACAGTGAATGAAAGTGCACAATGCATTAAAGGTGCAGATAGTGAAGCATAAGTGGAGCTAGTCTGCTTGACTAGAGAGAGTTATACATATATAGATATGCACAAAAAAACTGAGTTGCAAAAAAAAAAATGCAGAATGCGATTTGCAAAAAAAACGCAGAATGCGATTTCAACAGAAAAAAATGCAAAATAGAGTAGCACAAAGTTGTTATATGAGAACGAGGCTGGAAATAAATATCCGTAAAGAGGTAAATGTGACCAAAATCAAGTAGCAGACTAAGCTGCATGCACATAGGTCCGTGATTTAGAGAAAAAAAAATAAAAATAAAAGTCCTTGACAGTTTGATAACTGTGATTACAAATTTCGGTGTAAGTGATATGATCCTTATACAGAAGTGGTGTTCGTGCAGTGGGGTGTCATAAAATAGTAGGGGGCGTTCCTCTTCGTGTGGGGCACACTATGATAAGTAATGGACCCTTACCTTGCGGTAAAGGGTTAACCGCATAAAGATAGTGATATGGGTTCTGCTGTCCTCTTCTTCTGACGTGCTGCTCTGCCTAGGAGGGTGTGTGTTTCCTTCTTCCTTCCCTGGCTCCTGGTATCTTTAGCCTTATCTGTCTCGGCAATCGCCGGAGTGGTAGGGGAAAAATAAATGAAGGGGGAGCCGTATAGTGTAGTACGTTTAAATAATAGCTTAGTAAGCAGTTTATTCAAGCATTAAAATAGAAACTCACAGTAAAAAACTCACAAAATAAAAATAAAGGTTTTGCTTATCTCCAAAAGAGCATCAAACTCGTTATCTTTCAGGTATGAATGCCTCTCCGTGTCCCTACGCGTGGCGTCATGTGACTTCATCAGGAGATGCTAGAGGGGCATTTGTGTGTTGTTTAAATAATCTGTCTAATTGGCGGCCATTTTTCTGTGGTTTCAATGTAAATTCCCATTAGCGGCCATTTTCCCGACTATCGCGGGCGCGGACATTTTTTTGGTTCCCGGCTGGATAACAGTATAGTAAATGTGTCTAGAAAGTAACAAGGGGAACTCTGGACAGCCGCACACCAGACGAAGATGAAAAATCAAATGGATTTATTAAAAACAGGAATCACATCAAAATCCAAAAACACAGCAAAACAGGGAGGGGGGGGGCACACAGCTGACGCGTTTCACGCTAAATACAGCGCTTACTCATAGCTTATAGTAAATGTTTCGCCGCCTTGGGCGCGGCCATTTTGTTGGTAGTCTATGTTGTTAGATTGCCGGCCAGCGTAGAGAACGATAATCGGCCGGGAATGCTACATGTATGGGGACACAGACCTGGAGTGTTGGAGATAGAAAGGCCAAGATGGGGCATATTGTTTTGTGGGTGTCCTAAGCCATGTACGGAGGGACATGGTAGGCTTACATGCCTGTAATGGTACATATGTAAATAAAATGCAGCGATAACATAATAAAATTAAAAATCGTATTGAATGACCATATCTTGGTAATAGTAAACTGATAAGACAATAAAATTCCTATACTCCTGACTAAAGAAATAGGACATAATAATAGATCCAATAAAACATATTAAAATATATATTAAAATATAAAATTATTAAAATATATATTTAATGGACCCAATATATTTAAAATATATAAAAAAAAAATATATATAATACATAATGAATATATAAAATATATAAAGAATATATATCTGAGATCCATAAAACTGTAAACAGTGGATGGTAGGGGGAATATAAATTAGATATAAATGTCTGTGGGACTGCCGGCAGGGAGTGTGGGGAGTGGATGGAATATCTGGATAAAATGCGAGGTGGAATATACACTAATAAAATCGTAAAAGATAAAAATTGAATAATAGGTGTGTTTAAAAGTCACTTAAAAAGCAGTTGAGATCAAATTCTATGTTCATCCCTCTAGGTGAGAACGTGCCTAATGTGAATATCCATCTGGATTCCATTTAGCTGAGAGTTCTGACTTTATGTCCTCCTCGCCAGTGTTTGACATATGGTTCAATACCCCAAAATTTCAGATCGGTCGGGTCTTTGTTATGATGCAATAAAAAATGTTTTGACACACTATGTTTGTCATAGCCTTTTAGGATGTTTTGGATGTGTTCTTTAATACGTATTCTTAGTAGGCGTTTGATGCGGCCTACATACTGTAGACCGCAACCACATTCTAAGGCGTATACTGCGCCTTCTGTATTGCAACATATAAAGTCTTTCACTTTCTATTTATCTCCTGTGCTGGTAGAAGTGAATTTGAATTTCTTCTCATTTGGGCGCTTGGTTCTGGTACATGCATAGCATCTCTTGCAAGGATAAAAACCTTTCCCAGTGAAAAAGGAAAATGGTTTCTTTGGTGGGTCCAGAATGCTTTTTACAACCTTATCTCTAATTGTGGGTGCTCTCTTATAAATGAATTTAGGATAATTCGGTAAGTTGGTCTGAAGTTGTTTGTCTGCTAATAGGATATGCCAATGCTTCTTCACAATGTTTTCAATCTTTCTGTGTTGTATATTGTAGTTAAAAATTATGGGAGCTTTCATTGGTATAATTGCCTTTTTGTCTTTATCTTGGATTAGTCTAGTCCTATCCATCACTCTGACTTCTTCTATTTCCTTTTTGATCATCATACCATCATATCCTTTGTTTGTGAACCTAGATCCCATGGTTTCTGCTTGTTCTAAGAAGTTTTCAATTTTCGTGCAATTACGTCGGAGTCGCTTGAACTGTCCCTTTGGCACGTTAAACAGCCAATTTTTGTGGTGGCAGCTTTCGATGGGGAGGTAGCTGTTTCTATCTATGTTTTTAAAATGTGTCTGTGACCTCACTATGGGACCTTCTTGAATGATCTCTAAATCCAGGAATGTCACTGTCTTATCGCTGATCTCCCAGGATAATTTAATATTTCTATCATTAAGGTTAAGTTTTTCAAGGAAATTATTCAAATGTGTGGAGTCCCCTTTCCATAGGATAAAAACATCATCTATATATCTCCTGTATATCGCTAGTTCATCTGGTTTTTCGTTAAAAACATAGTTCTCCTCCCATTGGGCCATAAAAAGTCCTGCTACACTTGGGGCAAATTTTGCTCCCATCGCAACTCCAGTGCTTTGATGGTAGAATTTATTGTTGTACCAGAAATAGTTATTCTTCAGGCAAAAATCCAAGCATTTTATAATGAACTTCCTTTGCATACATGGCAATTTGGTATATGTCCTTAGTCCCCACTTCGTTGCTTCACATGCTTGATAGTGTAGTATTAGGCCCCTTTCACACCGGGGCGTTTTTCATGCGGTGCAGCGCTAAAAATAGCGCCTGTTCACCGCATGAAAAAATCCTGCCCCTTTAACTCCAGTGTGAAAGCCGGCGGGCTTTCACACTGGAGCGGTGCGCTAGCAGGATGACAAAAAAAGTCCTGCTAGCAGCATCTTTGGAGCGGGATAGGAGCGGTGTGTTCACCGCTCCTATACCGCTCCTTCCCATTGATTACAATGGGAGACCGCGGTAAAACCGCGGCAATACCGCCGCAAAGCGCCGCTACGGCGGCGCTCTGCGGGGGGTGTTTAACCCTTTTTCGGCCGCTCGCGGGGGGTAAAACCGCACCGCGAGCGGCCGAAAACCGCAGTGAAAACGACAGTAAAGCAGCGCTAAATATAGCGCTGCTTTACCGTCACCGCGGCTCACCGCCCCAGTGTGAAAGGGGCCTTATAGTGTAGAGGGATGAAACATCAGCTGTTGCTAAGATCCAAGGTCCGCCGTCTTTAGGGATGTCTTCTAGAATTTGTAGCATCTGTTTCGTATCCCTCAAATATGCTTTCGTTTGCTGAACTATTGGTTGTAGAAAGAAATCTATGTACTGGCCCACTCTTGCTGTTAGAGAATCGATCCCATTAACTATTGGTCTGAAGGGTGGATTGTTTTTATCTTTATGTACTTTTGGTAGTGCGTAAATAATTGGGGTGCGACAGGAATCTGGTATTAAAAATCTTGCTTCTTTCTTGTTGAGTATATCTTTCTTTATTCCCAGGTGTACAATTTGTTCAAGCGCGTTTCTGCATCTAAAAATAGGGTTTCCAAGTAGTACATTATATGTGTTTTCATCTTCGAGCAAATTCTTCATACCGTCATGGTATTGGTCCTTTGAGAGGACAAAAATCCCTCCTCCTTTGTCCGCCGGGCGTATGATCAGATCCTTTCTTTTTATAAGTTTATTGATTACACTTTTAATAAAAATTGGTTCTTCTTTCTTTTTTATTTTGAGGTCTTTGATCTCTTCTAAAACCACTTTTTTAAAAACTTCAATATATTTATTATCTTTTACCTGAGGGTTAAAAATAGATTTGTTCCTAAAATTACTATGTAAAATTCTACCGTCCTTTTGTTCCTGGGGTTTATGTCTAAAAGGGTTACTCACAACATATTTTTGGATATTTAGTTTCCTAATGAATTTCTGTATGCCCACACACGTCTCGAATTTGTCAAGGTTCTTCGTTGGAGCGTATTTCATGCCTTTATCCAAGGTTCCAATTTCTTCTGATGTGAGTGTTTGTCCACTGAGGTTAAGTATCCCTTCTCCCTTTACTCCCTTTTTCTTTTGTTCTCTCTTCCCTGCTCGTTTCCTCTCTTCTTTCTTGGCTTCTTCTTGCTCCCCTTGGGTCATCTTGATTTCGTGGGGGATGGTGCTCCCTGTCCCTGTCTAAAAAAGACCGACTGTACTCTGGTCCTTCATGGTGTGTCGGATATTGTCTATCATCTCTATCCCCATCCTCCCGGTTTCTCAGGGGTGCATAGTGGTTGTAGGTAGGTATTGGACTACGTTCATGTTGTTGATAGTTCCTTTGTTGGGGTCCTTTTCGTTCTCCATATCCGTAGTTTTGTGCTGGGCTTCTTCAACGTGGTCCATACTGTTCATATGGTGGTCCTCTGTTATCCCGATTTTCGTATGTCGGTTTTCTCTGGTCCCTTTGGTCTTGAGGTGGTCCTCTGTATTCCCTTTGATCATGAGGTGGTCTATGCCAATTGTTCCCATTATACTGTTTTTTCTTTCCATAGTAAGGTTTTTTTCCAGCCATTCAGTTTAAAATAGAAATGAAAGGCAAAACATTTGTGTATAGATATAAAAAAAAAAACATTATAAACACCTTGTTTCCCTTTTTTATAAGTGATCACATTCCATCTGTTCTTAGCTGCATAAGAGCCTGGGGGGGGGGGGGGAGTGTACACTTCCCAGTGAATGGCTGTGGGGGGGGGGGGGGTGTAAGGACAAGTCTGGTCATTGGAGGAGAGCAGGCTGAGTTCCCAGTTTAGATAGAGAACTGACCACGGTGTGTTCTAGTGTCTAGTGTGGTCAGTTTTCAATAGGAAAGCAGAGTGACTGGCAGGAACACCAGGGATTTCACACAAAAGAAGCAATACAAAGAGAACAAGATCATTTTTCATACAAGTACATGGTACTGCAGGCACATGGCTGTAGAAAAAGAAATCCTGGACTGCCACACTCCGTAGAAAGGCATCTTTAATGTAGACTTTAAAAATCCAAAAATACAGTCACATCGGGCAAGGACAAACAGGGATAATTGGCTAATGCGTTTCACATCGTTAGATGCTTTTCAGTGTGAACAAGGTGTAATACTACATTGTAACTTCAGGACACTAATATTACATCTAATTGGTGCTTTGCTCAATGTCCAAGGGCCCATTCACACCTATGCATTGTGGCAATACATGCTTTAAAGCACATTTGTTGTGCGTTGGCAGTCCAATTACAAAGAACAGGCTGCCTTAAAGCAACACACAGTAATGCTTGTCAAAACCCACATAACTGATTGCTTAAAGCTGACAAGAAAATTCAAAGGTGCAGGATGGAAACATTTTCTGGAACGGATGAATTTCTGACAGTGGGGGAGATTTACTAAAACTGGAGCAATCTGGTGCAGCTCTGCATGGTAGCCAATCAGCCTCTAACTTTAGCTTGTTCAATTAAGCTTTGACAATAACACCTGGAAGCTGATTGGTTTAGATACAGAGTTGCACCAGATTTTGCACTCTCCAGTTTTAGTGAATCCCTCCCAGTGTATTTGGTTTTCCATTAGTAAAGGGCATTCATTCCAAAATGAAATGTTAAAAGCAAACAAAAAAGTACTTTCAAAAAACATACGTCAAGTCGTGAAATGTACTGAGAATTTTCGTACTAATGTTTGAATAAACATTCGTTGCCAGCTTTAAGCTGGACATAGATGGATTGAAATTTGTCCAGTTCGGCAGAGATCGGCTGAATTTCGAACCATCTATGGGCAGACTGGTTGATTTGAAGTTGATCTATCAACTGACCAGCCTGTCTGGGTTTTTTTTCGCCCAATCACTGCCGGTGGCTATGACAGGCAGCAGTGATTATTGTATTATGCTGGTGGGGAAGACTTTCCGTGCTCCCCACCAGCAGAACACAATAGCGCTGCGGGAGGGATTCCCCCATCAACACAGTCAGTTGGTTGAAGGAAAGAAAATTGCATACTCTATTTCCCTATACACACGATCGAAAATGTCGCCAGCAAAAGTCGGATTTGAGCTTTTGATCAGAAATTCCGACCGTGTGTATGTATGCTCCATCGGACTTTTGCTGGCAGAATTCCAGCCAGCAAAAGAGTGAGAGCAGGTTCTCTATTTTTCGGTCGGAAAAAGTTCCCATCCAAAAATGCGATCGTCTGTATGCAATTCGGACGTGCAAAAAATCACGCATGCTCGGAAGCATTAAACTTAATTTTCTCGGCTCGTCGTAGTGTTGTACATCACCACGTTCTTGACGGTCGAAAGTTCAGAGAACTTTTGTGTGACTGTGTGTATGCAAGGCAAGCTTGAGCGGAAAAACCATCCAAGATTTTTCTGACGGGATTTCTGATCGTGTGTATGGGGCATTTGGCTTGCCTTAAGCCTAGTACATATGGGACAAATGTCAGGCCAGTTCAATAGAAACCAGTCGAAATTTGGCCCGTGTGCACTGCAGCTGGTCCGACAGAAGCTGGCCATTCAGGGCATGGCCAAAAAAGGTCTTCCGATTGGCTCCCGATCAGCGCTTTTAGGCAGACTATCCACGATTCGAATCTCAAGATTTGAACCATGTATGGGCAGGCCGAATGTACGATCGATACCTGTGATTATTGCTAGCAGCTGCTATAGCCTAGCAATTATAACTGTCTACTCCCGGCAGGAATGGCTTCCCCTGTCAGAACACAATAGCAGCAGGGGAGATCGCTATACTAACATTGCATAGTTAGTACAGCGGCTCCTCCGGAACATTCAGGTTTTTTTTCTTTCAGCCCTGCTGGGTTAAAACGAAAAAAAGATAACTAGTAGTGTGTATCAGGCTTTAGTGTGAATGACCCTAAGATATATTTTACTGATGACCACACACAACTACATAGGTGTCCTTCTTTAGGGAGAAATTTTGCAAATCATCTAGTTAGTAAAGATAAGACAAGATAAGGTGAGTTCATGCAGTCATCATATACCTTCCTAGATTATTCCCTTATTTACAGCTCTTTGTAATCTACATGCTCAGCTGTTAACTCTTTGAGCTCTTATCACACGTTCATTCATTAAGGAAAAAAAAAAAACTAGTATCCCAGCTTAGATCTAAGGATCACAACCACTAGTATGTCTTGACACATAAAGCTTTGTGCAGTATAGGCATTTCTGCTTATCAGTGGGACGCAATGCCTTCTATGACAACTGCATGGTGTACACAGCCTGTAGAACTAATACAACCAGTGTGACCTGTGACACAGACAAACTAGGAAGCATACATACACCAGCCCTTTATTATCTCTGTCACACCCTCTGTCATACCTCCTACGCAACCTGTTCACCATGTGTCACACTACATTACTTCTCCCTCTATCTAAGTTGCTCACACATGATCAGTGCTCCTGCAGTGTCACATTGGGCTCAGAATTACCTTTGTCCCTCTTAGGTAAGTATGATTTTTTTTTTTGTGAGATGTTTTTATTCTTTGTTTTCCGATAACTCTTCTTTTTCAAATTTATCCTGAGCTATTATATACCAAATACTGCATCAGGCTGGGTTCACACCATCGCCGCATGCAGCCACCAGCAGAAGTCCGGTGTCCCCCGTTTGAGGTTTTAGGTCCAATTTTAGCCCAAATTTTTGGCAGAATTTGGACCTGAAACGGACCAAAAGACACATGCAAATTCGCACAGGAGCCGCAGTGGAGATATGTGAACCGACTTCATAGGGAACGGGTCAAAATCTCCTGCTATTGCGAATTGGAGCGAATTGCAGCGAGACCGCATCCAATTCGCAATGGGGTGAACCCAGCCTAAAGCAATTAAAAAGCAGTTCTTGGATGACTGAAGAAGACTGTGATGTTGAGGACAGTTAAATGACATCAGGATGCAATTGTGGATGCTACATGAATATTATTACACATGGTGGCAATAAGCACTCAATGCACTGGAAAACCTAACTGTAGAGGAAAGCCAAGCAGGTGCTGGTCTAGCATGTTTCCAACCCAATTTATCTTCTGCTTTCCAAAAATGATTGGGTAGAAGGAACCACAAGAATATCTGACAGTTTTTTGTATGTTTAGCACTTAGTCTTAGCTGACTGCTAGGTATACTAAGTTATACAAATATTTTTTTTATTTTTTATTTGAGCAGCATACATAAATGCAGTAAAAAGTTTTATGAATCACCTCGTCTAGTATTATTTTCCAAGAACTGATTGCACAAACACCTATATAAATAGAAAAAGGATCCACCCTTTTAATCGGTATTATATTTGGACGACAAATGAAATGTTAAAATATCAGTAACTACCAGATTAGAATTTTGTTGACATGAGTTGAGCAACATTTCTGCGTTACTGAAAATTAAAGTAAAATGTTGTTCTTATTTTGGCATAGAAGATTATTTTTATCTTACTGAAGAATGATAGCTTACACATTTTAAAGGTAGTCGTATGATAGTCATATATTTGTCATAGGATATGTTTCTTTTAAAGCCAAAATATAGACTTGATTATTATTAAAGCTCACCTGTCATGCACAATCATTTGTGGGCTGAATCAATATTTGAGTAGGCTATTCGCTAAGAACAGAGATCAATGAAGCACTTCGTGAACATCCATTTACAAGTTTCTGGTTCCTGGTAAATTGATAGGCTATATTTGCAAGAGGAAACAGATTGGCTGTTACCCTCTGCACCAGATGACAGGTGCACTTGTGACCAGGTCATTTTACAAAGAATTGGCCTTTTCAGAATTCTAAATAAAGCACTGTTCATTATCCGATAACACTTTTTCTGACCAGGGCTTTTTTTTTTTCTTAAAGCTGGTCAAAGATGGATAGAATTTTCGAAAGAAAATCATCAGGAAAAGACGTAGGAAAATATGTACATAAATTCTCTGAATATTCTCAGAATAAGTAGAATAAGTAGCAGAATAAGTAGCTTTTTTTATTTTTTTTGCTTTTTTTTATTTTTATTTTTCATATTTTTTATTGAATTTTAGATTAGAAATTCACAAGAGAAATAAAAAAAAGAAAAAAGAAAACATTTGATTTTGGACTGAATGGACTTTACCAAACAAAAATTACATGTGCTGTAACACCGGCCATAGAAGGATTAAAATTTGTCCGATTCAGCAGATACTGGCCGAATTACGATCCATCTATGGAAAGGTTGGTTTTACTGTTGTTGGTCCATCGATCGACTTCAGTACAGCCAACCTGTCACTTTTTTTCATATGATCTATACTATAGCTTCTGGCAGTGATCCTTGTATTTTGCTGGCGGCAGAACACAATAGCGATGTGGAAGGGATTCCCCCATCAACACTGACAGTGATGATGAAGGGTTCAAGCTATTTTCTTTCCTTTAACCCGGGGGTTAAAGGAAAGAAACTTGCATAATATATGAACTACATTAGAAATACATTCATTCAGGCAAGATTTTCCATCCTGCTTCTTTAAATTTTCTCATCACTGCAGTCAAAAGCAAATGTCAATTTGACACACCAATGATTAGAAGAACAAACTTTCTTTACAAAGGATGCCCATATGGATAGCTGGGTATAGAAGTACTGCTCGCCCTATTAATTATACGTTACAATACAACAAGATTTCTCCCAAGTGTTTAAATGCAGCAAAAAAGTCAAACCATTGCACAAAGTGAATATTTCTTTATAGGTAACAAAATGGAAATTCTAATTCCAAAAGGAACATAGTGTTTAAAATATAAGCTCTGGCATCTGTGACCCCAAATACAATTACAAGGAATAATGTCCTTAAAACAAAGCAGATAACAAATGGTGTGTGCACTTTTTTGTGTGTGCTGGTAATCTTAAGGAGCTATTTCTGGAAGTAGCCTGTAATATCTATAGTTTTGGATCCCTAAGGCTCGGTTCACACAGGTGTGATGCAGGAAATCCTGCGAATCCAGTGCGGGTTTACGCATCGCACAGGACTTGCAGGCAGTAGACTGCAAATCACATGCAATGTTTGGCAACGTACCAATGTGAACCGAGCCTAATACTGTTATTTTTACTGTGGGACAGCCGCTGAAAACCTCATATCATATCCAGATGTCCTAATCCCCTGAGGAAGATCTTGATTAGTGTAATCGAAACGTGTTGGAGCTTTCTGAGCAGGAATTTTGAATTGGAAATTCCCATATATAACATTTGTTAACTGCTACGTTTTGAGGACATTGTTCCTTGTAATTGTACTTGGGATCACAGATACCAGAGCTCATATTTTAAACAGTATGTTCTTTTTGGAATTTTAATTTTAATTTTGTACCAATAAAGAAGTACTTGACTTGTTTGCTGCATTAAAGCCCCTGGGAGAAATTGTGTTGTATTGTAAAACAAAATTTCTGAAAACATTATTTTCCTACAAATTTTTCATTTGAAAATCTACCCATCTATGGCCAAGTTTAAACCCCAAACATATAGATGTTTTACCAATACTAGCAGTTCCAAAGCAATAATAAATATATTATAAACCAATTGCCCCAGATATCAGCTCATAAATAAAAGGTTTTTGAAATTCCTATTTGAATTCTGCAGACTTTCCAGTTTGTTGCCTGTTAACCTTTAAAGACTGGCCTGTGTAGTAGTTGACCACAAGATTTGTGTGCCCTAGAAATAAACTTGGAATTCTGGGTGCCCAGAAGACTTTGATCCATCAGTTGTCCTATGGAGAAGGGTACAATCAAGTTTACAGTGCTAGCCTAGCAGTTGCTCAGCGTATCAAAAATTGCACAATTGCTAGAAGTGCTTGGATACATTTTCTCCTATTCATTATACCCAAAGACAGTCCTCAGAAGCAGCAAAGACCCGCTTTACACCCCCCCGTGGTACAACAACAAGCTCTGAGACTAATGGGGGGGAGAGCCAGGTTGAGTATAAAAGAAAAGGATTTGGCGCAGGGGGGGGGGGCATACACAATTTTATTATAAACATTCACCTTTACTGTTACAGTGGGTATAAAAAATAATCATCCCCCTTAAAATACCATAATCACATTTTGTTGCTTTGCAGCCTGAAATTAAGACAGACACAGTTTTTGTTTTTGATCTTGCTTTTCCACAATCATTTTTTTTTTTCGTTTTCTTCACCTAGAATGCCTCCAAATATATTTGCAAGACATAGCTCAGAGGTGGACTGGTGTGAAGCCAACTATCTGCATTCCGAATATGTGGCAGAATACTACAATACGGTATGTCATTGGGTGTATG